>SKCR01024860.1:0-662500 GCA_019454045.1 Zanthoxylum bungeanum | reverse complement strand
TCAAATAGTTCTACAACAACAAATTTTCATCATCGTGGAAGTCGATAGATTTCAATTCATTAACTAGAGTTGCTGAAACTGATCAATTAATTCTGACAAAATCAGTGTGCTCTTAAAAATAAATTATGACAAAAGATGTATATAGACAAATTTAAAATTTAAATATTAATATATTATAACCTGTTTATAATTTTCATACATGTCATGATTTTGTTTGGATGTTTGACATACATAAGATGGATGGTGACTTTTTCTAGATTAGGAAATGCATAAGGATATTTAAACCCTGTGAGACTCTGTTTGGTATTACATTTTAAAAAGTGTGGTGAACGAATGTGTATATAATAATACTGATATGTAAAAGTACGTTAGATAAATATTAAATACTATTTAGTAAATGTTGACGGTGGATTTTGGTCTCAGGGCAATATGAGAATATCACTCCCGAGTAATCCTCCTTCAATAGTGAATTTGTTTGGTTATGGGGGAAACCAAAAGCAAACTTAGCAGAAGGTAGATAATGCGCCAATCAAACAAGGAGATTTAACGTGGTTCGGCGGATTTTTATCCGACCTACGTCCACGGACACAAACAGACTATACTTTTTATTGCTGAAACTTGTATCTCTTGTGCTTTTTTACAAGTTTTGATTCTGATGCCCCTTACACATAATCTACCCACCCTCTATTTATAATAGTGAAGAAATCAGATTCCTTCTAGTATGAGGATTCCTAATTGAAGCAACCTCATTTTACCACAAGGATTCCAAATCAAATCTACCTCTATTCCCTTTATCCTTCTAGGACACTGGTTTCATCAGTATTCTTTATGAAGGTAGGACTGTCTCCTTGCCCCGTAGGGACATGACGTCTTATCTTCTGGTGCATGCCTTGCCATATGCTCGGTCTTCATGTGGTCGGTCATAATGGTTCTTTGAACTGAGAATGATGCTGTCGATCTGATAATGCTCGGTCATTCAAACCAAAGTGATCGGTTGCCGACCATAAAGTGCTCGGTCTCTTCCTGTTGTGGTCGGTCTGTAACCATAAGGTGCTCTGCCTCTTATTGCAAAGTGCTCGGGCCCTTGCTGCTGGCTTTTTATGGGTCGGGTCGGCATCAATGATCTTGAACAAGAATGGGATTTACCTTTTTGCCTCTGTCGTGCTGCTTTAAATACCATAGTGCCTGAAAACACCATCAACATCTGTCCCCTAGTTCTCGGTTCCAACGAGCATACAAGTTGGTGCTGGGAACTATATAAAGATGGTGTGTTGATTACTTTGCTTGGTGGTCGATCCGGAGTCGAATCAAAATTTTCTGTTGCCTCTTTTCAAGCATCTTTTCTTGAGACGTGCAACCGTCATGTCTGTTTAAATGCCCATCAAATCACCTTTAGGGTTTTTTCTGAGTCTGACACTTGTCGAACATCCGTCGGGTTCCCGCCAAAAGCATGAGAAAATCGACCGTGCATAGGCGTCTTAATAGTGCGCTGATCTCAACCGTTTATTTGATTTTGGCAGACCTCTTTTGCAGTTGACACTTGGCGTCCATCCGGGACTCTATTACGATCCGATGGTTGGAATTATTCCGACGTTGTAATGAGAAGGTGAACCGATATCCTTGCATCTGTTTGCAAAAATCCTATCAATTTCAAAAACTCTTCTTCCCTTCGGCTACGAAGCATCTGATTTAGTTTTACTCAAAGTTCTTCTTCAACGTATTCGCCGCTTTTCCGAGCATGGATCAAGTAAATTTCCCGAACGACCTTCTTCCTCTTCCTTTTTTCTTGCTTGCTGTGCTTTGCTGTTTCTCATTTTCATTTGTTTTGATACTTGCTAGGGAGAGATTTTGATTGAATACTTTGTTTAGGGCACTTAGAACTTCATAGATTTAGTTTTTTTTGGAAACTTAGGATAGCTTGCGAATCCCTTGGTCATTTTTTAAGAATATGGTTGTAGACTGACCTTGCCCTTTTATTTTTCGGACATCTAGGATGTCTGATGACAGTTCTTCCCCTGAAAACCCTGCTAAACCCTTGGCCCCTATTGCTGAAGAGCTTTCCTCTGGCTCGGGAGCACCCAGCGTGGAAGACCTTGATACTACCCCCCACCCCGACCCCTCTGAAATTGAACAAGATACTTACCATCAGAGGGTTCCTCGGAAGGATCCGGAGCCTAGTGACTTTGACAGCTCGGCTCTGGACATGGTTCGGCCCTCTAAGATAACCGAGGATGATCTAGCACTGCTTCGGCAACGATATGACATCCCGATAGATATTGCTTTTGAGGTCCCTCTCCCATGTGATCGTGCCAGTCAGCCCGACGATGGTTCCGTGGCCCTTCTTCCAGCTTTCTTCGAGTGCGGGCTCCGGTTGCCAATTCAACCCTACTTCGCCTGGATGTTGGTCGAGATGGAGATCGCCCCCTGTCAACTAAGTCTAAACAGTTGGAGGATCTTGGCCGGGTTGTATGTAGCTTGGCATCGAGCGGGGCTTGGCGAACCTTCTTTTGAGGAAGTGAAGAGGCTATATCGGTTGAAGGCCAACCCAAAGACTCACCATGGTTGGTACTACCTCTCTGCTTATGACAGTTCGTCAAACGTTGTCCAAAAACTCCCTGACTCCAACAAGAATATCAAAGATCTTTGTTCTAGGCCACTGGAGATTGGGGACGGACCCTGAGATCGAATGGAGAGGAGATCTTGGTCCCGGATATCTTCAGAGCGGGAGGTCAGGAGTTTAACCTTTAGTTTTCCTGCCCTTAGTTTTCCCTTATTTTTATGTTTGGATTCCCACCCCCTTTTTTATATTCCTCCTAGCCTGTTGGAGGGATGCTCCCAAGGTCTCCCACCAGGTCCGGAAGCGGGTATTTTGGGCTCGGTGATATACCGCTCATTAGAGGGAGTTGATAAACGATGCGATATTTTTTGAATCGGGACTTGTTCGGGCCGTTCCTCCCAAGGTCTCGGGTCGGATAGGTAGATACCTGTTGATCTTCTAGCCAACTCCCTCGTTTATTCATCATGTTTGATGTTGTCTTTTTTTTTTTTTTTATGCTCAGGTCCTGAACCTTTCTTTTGTCTTTGTTTTTTGTAGGTATGTCGAAGAGACCAAAGTACCTTGATCGGTTGACCGGTGCTGCGAAGAAAACTAGCCCAGGTGGAGCTGGTACTTCTCAGAAACGGCCTGAAACTTCTGAGGCCGGGAAGGTGGCTGAAGAGATGGAGCGTCCGAGCTCTCAAGGTCGGTCTTCACTTTCCGGGGTGCTTCCAATGGGTGTTGCCCGTCCTGATAGCCCTCCAAGACCTTCCAGGAGAAGGAAGCGTCGATTTGGAGCCGTGGATACTCAATTAAGGCGGGAATTGGAGGAAGAGGAGGCTCCGAGCAGAGAAACTCCAGTTCGGCAGGAGGGTCCTTCCAAGAAATTGAAGGGTGCTGTGGTTCTTGGAGTTGATGACCTTGGGAAGAATATTAGGGAGGCTACTTCCCATTTGGTGCCGGCTTTCAATGAGCTGGCCGAGGCCGTACCTCCTGAGAAGATTCCGAGGTTTGAGGACCTTTCACCCGAGGAGGTGGTTGCAAAGTTATGCTCCCAGCTGGCCCAGGTCACTTCTTTTACTTCTCTTTTATATCCGTGGTGTCTTTGAGACTTTGTTTTATTTTCCTAACTTCTTTTTCTTCTCGGCAGGCAAATTATTTGGCGACCAAAAATAAGGACCTGTTTATAAGCATTTTGTCCGAAGGTGGCCAAGCCCAGAGGCTTCAGAATCGTCTTTCTGAAGTGGAGGCCAAGCTGGCTAGTGCCGAAGAGAGGAATAAGGATCATGTGCTGGGTGCGGTTGAGGCTGTTAAAACAAACAAAGCCTTTAAGGCTGCTGCTACTCTAGAGCGGAAGAACGCTGAAGAAGCTAAACAAGTTTGGTGGATGCTCGGACTGAGATTGGGATCCTCAAGGTGGAAATAGGGAGCGTGGAGTATAAGCTGCGGGCCAAGGAGGAGGAGCTGGGACGGGCCCGTGCCGAGCTTAGGGATAGGGAACTTGAGTGGGAGGCCGAAAGGGACTCCATTCGTCTTGAAGGGGTCAGTGATTGTGCGGAAATCATCCCCATGGTTCTACCTGATTTAGACATAGGTCCTATTCATGCGGCCATCTGTTTTTGTAAAAGGGAAATGTCCGAGGAAGAGTTTCAGAGGTGGCTACCCACTTATCCCGAAGAAGTGATGGATCCCGAACCGATTTCGATCGCCCCGGTTCTCCCAGCTCCTCAAGAAAACTGTCCTGAGGTTCCTGCTCCTGGCGAGGACTATCCTGAGGTTCCACCTCCAATCCTTGAAGTAAGGGCCTCCCAGGTTGCCGAGGTTGAAGCTGTTGTCCCCCCTCCTGAGACCGAGCCGATCCATCTGTCGTCTGAGCCGGCCGAGGAAGAACTTCTTGCCCCTGTGCGGGCTGATTGAAAAGGGGTAACCCGGACGGGGCCCTGTGTACACTTGTCTTTTTTTTTTGTAATAACACTTCATATTTTATTCGAATATATATATATATATACATATATATGTTGTGTTTTCTGCTTTTCTCTTCTGTTCCTTGTTCTGGGTGTTCTTCTTCAAATGATTATTTAAGGCTCGTTCGTGAGGGGATAATACGAACCGAGACCCAAATTATTCAGTGGTCGAGGATTGACTCTGAGTTGTGAAGAACACGGATGGTGAGATGCAACCGGTGGGACGTAACCCGACCCCGAGCTGTAAGGAACACTTGGCCTTGGGGAAATGTTACGTCCCAGTCCAAAAGATAGACTCGGTGGGATGTGGCCCGACCCCGAGCTGTAAGGAACACTTGGCCCTGGGGGAATGTTACGTCCCCAGTCCAAAAGATAGACTCGGTGGGATGTGGCCCGACCCCGAGCTGTATAACCAAGTGGCCTCGGCGGAACGAAATCCAGCCCCGAGCCAAATAACTGAATGGCCTCGACGGAACGTAATCCAGCCCCGAGCCTGATAACTAAATGGCCTCGGCGGAACGAAATCCAGGCCCGAGCCAAATATCCAAGCGGTCTCGGTGGAACGAATCCAGCCCCGAGCTTATTAATAAAGTGGCCTCGACGGAACGAGTCCAGGCCCGAGCCGAACAATCATTGGGACTTGCTCCGAAGGGAAGGGAATCAACCTTTGAAGCCCTATCGAATCTGTCTTAGGCGTCCCCTTTTCAGACTGATGAAAAAACAAAAACAAAATTTTGGAAAATAAAACCAAAAAAGTGTAAACAATAGCACGGATACCTCAGAACAGCGTCCTGTCCGAGGCCTCCAAAACATAATTATGAACCTTTCAATTCAGTGTCTTCTGAAACGGGCCTCGAGTATGTGAGGATTGAAGGGTGTTCGAAACATTAAGGGTATTTTCCTCCTTATGATTGGTAACACCGGAGCAGGCAAATGCCACGGGGGTATCATCCCTCCCCGTGCTATGCTTCTCTCGGACCTATACTCTGATTTACATTCGTCACTGCTATTTTTATATGGAATCGACTGGTTCTGGTGTGGTCTTGTGCTTTTTCGCGGTAGTAGCTGTGGTTGGGTAGTTGTGGGTCTTGTGCTTTTGACCCTGGACCGTTGTATTGAGTATGTCCCCGGAGTTTTGAATATGGTTCACAAATTTTTTTTTATTTTTATTTTTAGAAGAGCGGGTGAAAAGTTTGGAAAAGAAAGTTTTATTTATATCCGGGGACATACTGCCCTTCTTACAACTCTTTGCGGGCCATTTTGAGAGAGGCTTTGTATGTGAATTTCTGTCCCTTGTCGGGTTGCTGCAAAAGAAAAGAAGGAAAAGAGAATTTACTAAAAGTATTTTCTCAACATCTCGGCGTTCCAAGGTTTTTTTAATCTTGTGCCATCCAGCTGTTCTAGGACGTAAGCCCCTGGCCTTACCACCTCTGTGATTTTGTAGGGCCCTTCCCACTTGGCACCTAACGAGCCCTCCTCTGGTCGTCGGGTGTTTAAGGTGACCCTTCTCAATACTAAGTCGCCCGGGAGGAAGAAGCGGGCTCGAACTCTTCTGTTGTAGAAGCGGGCCTTTCTTTGTTGGTAGACTGCCGCTTTCATAGCTGATTTTTCTCTCCTTTCTTCGATCAGGTCGAGGTGGTTTTTGATAAGTTCTTCATTCTGCTCATTCCCAAAGTGGCAGACATGTGAGATGCTACCCCGATTTCTACTGGAATGACGGCCTCACATCCGTATGATAGGGAAAATGGTGTCTCCCCCGTGGAATCTTTGTAGGTCGTCCGATGTGCCCATAGCACTTCTGGTAATTCTTCGACCCATAAGCCTTTGCATGATCCGAGCCGAGCTTTAAGGTTTTCCTTGATGGTTTTGTTTGTTGCCTCAACCTGTCCGTTTGACTTGGGATGGGCTGGCGAGGTGAATTTTAAAGCGATCTGGAGGTCTTCGCAGAGCTTCCTGAATCCTTTGCTATCGAATTGTTTCCCGTTGTCAGTGATGATCGCCCGGGGGATTCCGAACCTGCAGATAATATTCTTCTTTACAAACTCTGTGGCCTTCTTCTCCGTGATGGTGGATAGTGGCTCGGCTTCTGCCCATTTTGTGAAATAGTCTATGGCCACGATTGCATACTTCGCATGCCCTCGCCCTTTTGGCATTGGTCCTATGATATCTAGCCCCCACTGCGCGAACGGCCAGGGGCTGGATAGGGTGGTTAACTGCTCTGCCGGTTGATGCTGGATGTTGGTATTTTTCTGACAACCTTCGCATTTCTGGGCTACCCTCACACCGTCCTGATGCATGGTCGGCCAATAAAATCATTGTCTTAAGGCTTTAAAGGCAATTGATCTTCCTCCGGCGTGACTTCCACAGATGCCCGCGTGAATCTCTCTGAGCACATAATCTGCTTCCTCTTCTGCTAAACATCTCAGGAGGGGTATGGTGTAGCCACTCCGGTAGAGCACCCCTTCGATCAGGGAGAACTTGGTGCTCTTGAATTTTAGTTTCTTGGCCTCTTTTTTGTCTTTAGGGGTTTCCCCTGTTTCCAGGTGTCTCCTAATCGGTTGCATCCATGAGTTTTTGCCTTCCTCTTCTATTATATCTACCTCCAGCTCCCCTATGCTTCTTTCTCGGAGGCATATGAGAGGTATTATTCTGGGGTCCTCGGTCTTCATTGAGGATGTGAGCCGGGCCAGGGAGTCTACTTCACAGTTGTCTTCTCGTTCGATTTGTTCGAAGCGTACGTTCCCCACTTTCTCCATCAACTTTTTTACTTCGGCTAAGTAAGCTATCATAGTCGGCTCTCTGGCCTGAAATTCTCCCTTTTGTTGAATGGCTAGCTGAGAGTCACTCCTTACTACCACGTTGTGGACTCCCACTACTGTAAATAGCCTTAATCCGGCCAAAATTGCTTCGTATTCGGCTTCATTGTTTGTGGCTTTGAAATCAAATTTCAAGGCAAGCAACACTTCTTCTCCTTCACTTTTTTTCAGTGCGATTCCTGCCCCATTGCCCTGTGAGCTAGCAGACCCGTCCACTGACATTTCCCATTTGCTTTCCTCCGTAGTCAATATTTGGGGTTCCGCGAGTTCCGCAACAAAATCTGCCAAGACCTGCACTTTTATTGCTATCCTTGGGAGGTAGGAAATGCCGTGCTCGCTTAGCTCCACCGACCATTTCATTAACCTTCCTGAGGTTTCGGGTTTTTGCAAGATCTGCCGCATGGGGTAATTGGTGTAAACTCCGATAGGGTGGGCCTGGTAGTAGGGTCGTAATTTCCGTGCTGCAGTGATCAAGGATAGGGCGACTAGTTCATGCACGGGATATCGGGTCTCTGCATCCAATAGAGCTTTGCTGACATAGTATACTGGTCTCTGGATCTGGTCGGCCTCTTGCAACAGTACCGAACTCACTGCGTGTTTTGAAACAGCTAAGTACAAGTATAATGTCTCTCCTGGGAGAGGTTTAGCCAGAAGTGGGGGCTGTACTAGATATTGTTTTAGCTGCTGGAAGGTCTCCTCACATTCCGGTGCCCAGTCGATCCCCTTTTTGGCCTTCTTGATGACTTTGAAGAAGGGGTGTCATTTGTCGGTCGCCCGAGAGATGAATCGGTTGAGCGCGGTGACCCTGCCTGTTAGGCCTTGCACCTCTTTAATTGTTCTGGGGGATGTTAAATCTAGCACGACTTGTATCTTCTGGGGGTTGGCTTCTATGCCTAAGGAACTCACCATGTAGCCTAGAAATTTTCCTGAGGCCACTCCAAATGCACACTTCTCTAGATTGAGTCTTAAATTGTGTTTTCTCAGCAATTCGAAGGTTTTCTTTAGGTCATTTACGTGACCTCTTGGTTCTCTGGACATTGTTATCATGTCGTCCAAATATACTAACATTGAAGTGCCGATGAGTGGTTTGAAGATTTTGTTTACCAACCTTTGAAAAGTTGCCCATGCGTTCTTCATTCCGAAAGGCATTACTTTGTAGCAGTACAATCCTTGATCGGTGATAAAAGTGGTTTTCTCCTCGTCTGCAGGATGCATCCTGACCTTATTGTACCCTGAGAAGGCATCCATGAAGCTTAGTAGTCCTTGGCAGGCAGTTGCGTCTACCAGTTGATCTATATTTGGTAGAGGAAAGCTGTCTTTCGGACACGCTTTATTGAGGTCGGTGAAATCTACACACATCCTCTATTTTCCACTGGATTTCTTTACCAATACTACGTTTGACACCCACTCGGGGTACTTTACTTCTCTGATGAAGCCGGTTTTTAACAGTTTTTCCACCTCGGATGCCACCGCTCTGCACCGTTCTTGATTGGAGATCCTTCTCTTCTGTTTGACCGGTTTGAGTGACGGGTTTGCTGCTAAGCGGTGACTGATGAACTTTGCGTCAATCCTGGGCATGTCATTGTGTCCCCACGCGAAGATGTCGGGGTATTCCCGTAGACATTCTAGCAGGCACTTTTTTAGGGTTTCGTCCAAGTTTCCCTCTATCTTTATATTTTTTTTCGGTCCGAACAGTTTTATTTCTTCTAACTCTTCAGCTGTTCCTAGCCGGGCAACTTTATCCGGGCGGGGACCTGGTTCTTTCCTCTCGTTCTCGCCCCTCTGCCTCTTTTTGGTGCCTTCTTCAATGCAGAGGGTCTCTCGTGAGAGAGTGGCAAAGCAGCTACGGGCTATCTTCTGACTCCCGCACACGATTCCGATCCCTTCCCGGGTGGGGAACTTTAGTTTTAAGTGATAGCAGGACATCGCAGCCTTTGTTTTCATCATAAAAGGTCGGCCGATAATGACTTGGTAACTGCTCAGGCAGTCCACCACAATGAAGTTTACCATAACTGTCCGGGTCCTGGGGTGGGTTCCGATGGTTGTTGCCAGTTGTATTCTCCCCAGCGGGATGACCGTTGAGCCTCCAAAACCGTACAGTGGGGTGCCGTCATTAGTTAGGGTTACGTACTCCACTCCCAGGCTTTCTAAAGCTTCTTTGGAGATTATGTCTACCGCGTTTCCGGGATCTACCAGGATTCTATCTACCTCTGTGTCGTTGACTGTAGCTTTGATTATTAGCGCATCATCATGGGGGAAACTCACCCCTCGAGTATCCTCGTCGGTGAACATTATGGGTACCGACCGACTTCCTCGTGGTATTGGGGACCTTTCCGTTTCCAGCACTTCCGTCCCCTGTATTCGGCTATAGCTTTTTCTTGACCGGTTAGAGTCTCCGGCCAGTGTTTTCCCTCATGCGATGATGTTCACCTGCCCGTTTCGTGCCCTCTGTCTGGCTGCCATGGCCTCATGGTTGATATAATTATTTAGATACCCATTTCGGGCTAGGTCATCCATCTCTTCCCGCAGATCCTTGCATTCGTCCATTGTGTGCCCCCTCAGATTATGATGTACGCAGTAAGATTTCTGGTTCCTTTTATCCGGGGGGAATCTCCTGAGGTCGGGTTCTATCAAGAGGCCTTTTTCCTGTATCTCCATGATGATTTGCCCTGGTGGCTTGCTCAAGGGAATATATGCTTCTTCTCGGACTACATGATTCACCTGGGTCGCGACCCCTCTTTCCTGATCCATTCGAGGCATTGGTTTGAATTCTTTGGGTCTCGGATTGAATTTTTTGAATTCCCTGTCCGGTCGTCGGGGGGCCTCTGTTCTTGTTGTTCTTTCTCGAATGGTCGTCCCCCTTCGGGAGATCTTTTCTGCGCTTTCTAACAAGACAAATTTCCGGGCTACCTCCTGAGCGGTGGCATAATCTGGTGTGTCTTGGATTCTTAGGTGAGTCCACAGTTTTCCGATCCTTAGGGCTCCCTTTAAACTTTCCAGGGCCTCTTGGGACTCGTACCCTCCGACCTCGAGTACCATATTGTGGTACCTCTCGATGAAAATTTTCAGGGGCTCGTCATCTCCTTGCTTCATAAGCCTCAATTCTCCAATCATCTTCTTGGGGACGCAGGCCCCTTTAAAGTGTCGAACGAACGACCTATTAAGCTATGTGAAGCTTCCGATGCTCCCCGAGGCCAGACTTCTGTACCATAGGATGGCGGGTCCACCCAAAGTTAGGGGGAACACTTTGCAGATGGCATCTCCTACCTCCCTGGACTTCCATCAACAGGACAAAGCTTTCGATGTGGGATTTCGGGTCAGAGTGGCCTTTGTAAGGTGCCATGGTCGGCATGTTGAATCGCCTTGGGAATTTTGCCGACTTTATTTCTTCTGTGATGGGAGATTCCTCCTCACCGTCCCGGGCATCACTTGCATCGGTCTTGAGGCCTACCCCCCACTTGGTCATCTCCTTTTTTAACCAAGACTTTATCTCACTGGTTGTGCCGCCATGTCGTCTTTTATGCCCCTCTATGCGTCCATTGCCCCGTGTGCGGCGTTCCTCATGCCTTGGAATTTCCCGCACATCTTCGCTATACTCCCTGTCTTCTCTTCTGGAGTCGCGGAGATTATCATAGGAGGGATCTGGTGATGGTCTTCCTTCTTCTTCTTCCCATGTGTCCTCTGTTTGTGAATCTTTTTCTACAACTACGGATTTTATCCCGTAGGGGCCCCTCCTTCTGGGTCCATCGTCTTCACTTGTATCTATCACCCTTTTCCCTTCTGCTTTTTCACTTCTTCTTCGACTGGTTCCGACGTCTGGTCTCCCGTTGTTCGTCCCCTCCATTCTCTCCAGCCGATCCATCATGGATTTCATGCTTTCTTCCATCTTTTTCATCCAGTCTGTTGTTGGATTCCCCGAAGATTGATGATTTCCGCCTTCTGCCATTGTCTTTCTCGCGAACTGCTTTTTGTTTCGAAATCCCCACAGACGGCGCCAACTGTTGACGGTGGATTTTGGTCTCAGGGCAATATGGGAATATCACTCCTGAGGTAATCCTCCTTCAATAGTGAATTTGTTTGGTTATGGGGGAAGCCAAAAGCAAACTTAGCAGAAGGTAGATAATGCGTCAATCAAACAAGGAGATTTAACGTGGTTCGGCGGATGTTTATCCGACCTACGTCCACGGACACAAACAGGACTATACTTTTTATTGCTGAAACTTGTATCTCTTGTGCTTTTTACAAGTTTTGATTCTGATGCCCCTTACACATAATCTACCATTCTATTTATAATAGTGAAGAAATCAGATTCCTTCTAGTATGAGGATTCCTAATTGAAGCAACCTCCTTTTCCCACAAGGATTCCTAATCAAATCTACCTCTATTCCCTTTATCCTTCTAGGACACTCGTTTCATCAGTATTCTTTATGAAGGTAGGACTGTCTCCTTACCCCGTAGGGACATGACGTCTTATCTTCTGGTGCACGCCTTGTCATATGCTCGGTCTTCATGTGGTCGGTCATAATGGTTCTTTGAACTGAGAATGATGCTGTCGATCTGATAATGCTCGGTCATTCGAACCAAAGTGATCGGTTGCCGACCATAAAGTGCTCGGTCTCTTCCTGTTGTGGTCGGTCTGTAACCATAAGGTGCTCGGCCTCTTATTGCAAAGTGCTCGAGCCCTTGCTGCTGGCTTTTTATGGGTCGGGTCGGCATCAATGATCTTGAACAAGAATGAGATTTACCTTTTTGCCCCTGTCGTGCTGCTTTAAATACCATAGTGCCTGAAAACACCATCAACAGTAAATATAACAGTAATTGATCACGCCAAAAATAATACATTACATTGCAATTAGATTGATAACCAAAATCTTATTCCAAAATATTTATTCTATCATGAGTGATATATTAATAAAAGAAATAAAGAAAGAGCAGTATATTCAGAAGAAACAGAAAAGCTAAGGATAGCCTAATTAGCAGATAAATAGAAGGATTAGTTAAAACTTTAATCGGTAAACTCATAAAGAAAACCAAAAAATAAAAATAAAAATTTGGACTGCTGGACTCTAATTAATTATTAAAAAAAAAAATTACCAAAAAAAATGTAAAATAAAATCATGAACTATACAAATTAAACTCTTGTCCACAGGAACAATGAGGGAAGATGAAAGGCCGTAAGCAGAAAAATCATTTATTGCCATCCACGCCAATTGTAACCAAGATGAAGAAAAGAGCAAAAACCACTTCAATGCCAGAAAAAGGGGAACAAGGTGTGAGACCACGTGTCTTTATTTGTTATTATTTTAAACTGAAAATTCTCTTATTCCCCAAAATATGCAAGCACTTCTAATTAATTTAACTACAACACCACCACTTACTATTATAAAACAAAACTAATCCTAACTTTTTGGTGTGTATTCTACGTGATGCAAAGGGAGGGTGAGAGCAGTGTTTTTATTTGTAGAAATAGGGTGTTGAAAACACTTTAAGAGACCAGTGAGAGAGATTCAAACTAGTAGAGAAAGAAAACTCAGGAGAGAGAAAGTGACGTTAAGAGAGTGGAAGTGGCGGTTCGACGTCTTCTGGCAATATTTTCCGGCGAGCGACTACTCCAGGAGAATCCTCTCGATGAGACGAAGCCAACACAGGTGCCGTCCACGCACCGCCACATTGTTGTTTCACGCGCCGCCATGCGTGAATCTTACCTCCCATTCCAGAATCTTCCCCTCGTCGAGATACGAGAGGTTCGCACTTCGGTTGCACAAATTGGACCTTTGATTGTCATTATTTATATGGTGCATGCTCTAAATTAAAGATGTGGAGGCATTATTTATATGGTGCCAAGTGTGGGATTTATACCGACCATAAGAACCTGAAATATCTTCCCACTCAAAGAGAGTTGAACTTGAGGCAGAGACGTTAGATGGAGTTCCGAAGTGACTATGATTGTACTATTAATTACCATCCGGGAAGACCAATGTAGTCCAATTATGAACTCACTTGAAAAATATTAAATAATCGAGAATTATTTAATGACATAATTATTAATTTGATTAATAATTATATAATGTCACACTTTGTAACTATATATTAAAATGTTTAATATATAGTTTTTATATTAATGATTATTATATAATCATTTAATATAAGATTTGATTTTTAAATTAAATTTGATTTAATTCAAAATCAAATATGCAATTTATATCATGATATAAGTTACATTTTAAATTTTAATTTCATTTAAATGATATTTGATATCATATTTAATTTTTGAAATTAATAATTTTATTGTGACAAAAAAGTCCCTTGGCCAAAAATTTGTATTTATATTAGGGTTAGAGTTAATTTTGTACAAGCATAATTTTAACATAAACCCTAAATATAAATATAAAGTGTTTCTTTTGTAAACATCAACCCTATCCACTTTCTCATATTTTCAATCAGATTGAAATAGAAGAAAGAAACAAGAGAAAAAAAAAATGGAAAATTTTCTTTAGAAAAATTTTCTTCAAGTGAGTTGATCCGAGCCCACCCTCACGGATTTCTGATGATGAGTCATAACGAGGAAGATCGAGTGGCAGACCCGATTCTTATCACATGTCTCACGGCTGCTAGGGCATATTATATATTGTGTTTTTCTGCATTTATTAAACTTGATCGATGGTGCTGCATTTGGATGGCATACGAATCAAAGCAATTACACTGATGTAGTTCTTGAATTATTTTAAATCAACAAAGAGAGCAAGCTGCACGCATGACCACGTACCGAAGAAAATAATTCATGTAATGTCCATAATGGAGGATGGATGCGCATGAAAATTTTTGGACTTAGGATGAAGCCAAACCAAATTTTTGAAGTTGAGTAACCGGTTGTCATTATACTCAGTTTTTTTTTTTTTGTTTGTTTGTTTGTTTGTTTTTTTTTTTCTGAACAGCCCCTAAAATTCATCTTAAAACTTAAGTTTCCGAAATCAAAATTGAGATCCGTAAAAATCGACATAAACTAGATGAACTAAGGTCCATTCTATTAAAATTTCATCCCTTGATTCTATCCCAATTAATAGTAGTGAATTTTTGAAGTTAACCATTGACCAGAGGGTTTTAATGATTACGCAGAAAATTGAAATTTCGCTACCGCACTTTCGTAACTTCGAATCTAGATCCGTAAAATCCTTAGATAACCTGAGTATCCTGACTTTTAGTGAATTTGGAATTTCATGCGTTGTATAGCCTAATTAATATTTAAAGAATTACTTTTGTCATGCCTAATATAATGAATTTAATTCATTATATGTTACTGACAGGAGCTCACATCATTAGCGATTCCATAGCGAGTTTCTAGACAATCATCAATCTCTGTGAGTGGATGCTTTATTTTATGTTTTCTTGAGTTATAATTTAAAATATTTCAAGTTTTAAAGTTTTATTTGTTTGAGGTTTTAAATTGATAAAGAATATGCATAATAAATAAATGTTTACGTCTCAGTGCTTGTTCAATGTTTTCATGATTTCTAAATTATCTATATGTTTCCGTTGAGATGCTCGATTGATGATATGTTTCTGCCCTGACATTTGTTGCATGTTTTTATGACTTATTATACGTTTCTGTCAGGGAGCTTGTTTAGGGTCTCATCCATCAGAAATGGATTGAACCTCTACCTTGTCGACAAAAGATCGTTCGTTCCTTGCTCATTCTATGCGCGCGACTTGGGCGTTGAACACTTGATATGTTTTTGACGATACATGCATGAAAAACAGTTTATGGACATGTTTTAGATTTTTCTTATGGTTTGTTATTTTTAGTATCCACTCACTAGGTCGTTCAAACGATCTGACTCCCCCAACTCCACAATTTGTTTTGCAGGTAGTTTTATCTGGTGAGCCATAGCCTAATAGGATCCTGAGATCGAGGATTTGAGTTACTGCAGTCACTAGAGTATGGGTCTACCATGCTAAGGTTTTTGTTCGCATTCAAATAGAATGCATGTATGTCGGTGTGAGTCAAGTTTAAAGGTATATGATGTTATTTATATTAGGTATAAGTATTTTTTTAAAAATCAATAAGTTGTTCGTACAGTAATTGATTTGTAAACTAGTTTAATAAGTGTCTGTTATAGTAACATAGTCAAGAAAGTTTAGAAATGGTCAGAGGCTCAGGGTGGTGGTGAGGATCCATCACCTGCCGGTAAATTCTCCACACTAGGGATGTTACATTTGGAAGTTGTCCCAAATATGTATAAACCACTTACACGTTATTGTGATAATTGTTGTGCAGTGGTAAATTCCAAAGAACCAAGACGCCACAAGAGATGGAAGCATATAGAGAGGAAATATCATCTATTTATGGAGATATTACAGATAGCGTTCTGCAGAGAATTTGGCTGATCCGTTTACAAAGACCTTGACAGCTAAAGTATTTAAAGGTCGGCTAGAGGGTCTAGGATTATGTGACATATCTCATTTGCTCTAGTGCAAAAAGGAGATTGTTGGGATATATGCCCTAAAACATAATGTAATATGTAAACAAGATTTTATTTTAAGTAATAAACGATGCAATTATTCATTTTTTAAAATGTTAATTTTAAAGTCGCATATTATAAATTATCATGTATGCCATTGGATACTAAATGTACATTAAGGCTTAGTGTATTTATGTTATACACG
The DNA here is from genome assembly GCA_019454045.1 of Zanthoxylum bungeanum. NCBI lineage: Eukaryota > Viridiplantae > Streptophyta > Magnoliopsida > Sapindales > Rutaceae > Zanthoxylum > Zanthoxylum bungeanum. The sequence goes on along the minus strand of SKCR01024860.1, from coordinate 646,520 downwards.
AAAGGATTTAAGTTTAAAATTATTAATCGTAAATAGTTCGTATAGAGCAAACAAAGACAAGCATTTTATTTGTGGTTTATCTACAGCTGCGATCCATTCCATATTGTTTGACGACTTTGATCCGGGTTCGTTCATATGGTGATATGGGAATAGAGGCATCTTATATGATGCGATCATATAAGACTTGACCAAGAAAGAAATGAATTTCTTTTAATATCCATTAAATAAATTAATTCATATCAGTCTAATAAATGATCATATATGGGTTGATCTGAATCCTGAGTGTACTACGAACTCTTGCATATGGTAGGCTATGTCCTTTGATTTACAAAGGTGAGGTTGGTGAATAAATCCCGACCAATTGATCGGCGTAAACACACACGTATAACGCAAGCGCACGTATCGTTCAAGTAGTATAAAAATATAAATCCCACGAGGACTTAATATCTAATCTATTAATTTTATGATGTCAAATGATTACTAGTATCTAACAGGTTGATTGATTGATTTGAAATGGTGACGATTCTAAATTTAAAAGCAAGTAAATAAAATTGTCGAAAATATGTTTTAAGAAAATTCAATATTAAGAACTATCTAGGGTTGTGATTTCTTCCAATATCATTTTAAAGATGAAGTGGTTATCTTAAAGTTGGGTAATATATTGATTTATTAACCTGAAATACTAAATTATGTGTAAGCCTATGTCGATGGTCAGACACAAATACCCAGTATAATCCAATTGAACCATATGTCTATGTCAACCAAATTACCTAGATTCATTAAGATTAAGTTCCAATTAAGGCTACCCCCGCCCGACAGGTCTATTTCTATCCTGTAAGGAAATCTATTAAAGAGTTATCTATCCTCAAGGAAGATCGTAGGCTATTGAGTCTAAGGCTGAAACCTAAAATCCCTATGTCTAGTTCATTTTAGATTTACCAGATCAATTTTATTAATGGCCAGTTAATGAAAAAGCATTAAGATTAAGACTCAATAAATAAATATTTATATTACTCAAGCTATAATCTAACCCCTTATAAAACGGTGATATTAAAAGTCATCACAACCCCAGATAACTAATTTAGTTACAACACATAACTAGGCTAGTAAAAACTTGAAAATAAAAGACATAAAGTAAAAATGCGGTAAAGTAAATACTGAAAAGTAAATTACAATAAAATAAAATGCTAAGGTAAAAGGAATTACTTTTACTACTACTAATTTAGATATCTCCCATAATATAATATATAAACTTGTGATAACATTACCAACCAGCCATATAGGCGGTATCCTGATTAAGTCAAATTAAGTCCAACCAGCCATTAAGGCGGTAAAAAGATTTGTCCATGAACCTGCCATATAGGCGGCAAGAAAGTTTAATAACCAACCGACCAATCTGGCGGTATCATTTTTAAGTCAATATTTTAAATAGTGAATATATTATATTTAAGGGAGATTAATCTAAATAGCAATAGTAAAAGAATTACCTTTCACCCTAGCTGAGGAAGTTACCTCCTCATGGTAAATAGTAAAAACTGTAAAAAGTAAAAAAGTAAATTACTATATTAACAAAACGTAATTAAAATTATTTACAAAACTAAAAACTAAAAAAAACTAAAAACTAAAAACTAAAAACTAAAAGAAACTAGAGAGAGAAACTCTCTCTTTACATCAAAGAGATGAGAGAGAGTGGTGCAACTAAAACTGAAATTTGAAGCTCTATTTATAGGCCTCGGTAGGCTTCTAGCATCGCGACGCCAAGGCCTTTGGCGTCGTTACGCCAGCTTCTGTCGACGTGGCACGCTCTGATTCGTCGGTTTGCAGATTCTGGATAAGCTGATAAGGTGACACGTGGCGAGGTGGTTGGGCTTCAATTATTGTGACACGTGGCGACTTCTGATTGGTCGATGAGATTCTTATCCGCCACGTGTCAGATAAGGATTAGATACTCAATGATTGATGCTGATGTGGCGATGACGTGGCGACACATGGGAAATAGACTCCTTCCTGCAAGAAATATATGAGTATCTTCCTTAAGGGTTGATTTGATACTTGAACGGTTAGAGCTCTCAAGTCTTTCTATTAAGAATAGAAAGATTAATATTCATAATAGTTATGAATAAATCGTTCATTAGAGAATCAATGGTACTTATATCACAAAATAATTAAAGGGATATAACGAAAATTATGACCCGGCTCTAATTATGAGATACTCGTGGAGGGTCAATCTGTAGCAGTGATTATACCGATGGACGCCGATGAGTTTCGGTATAAAATATATCTACAATAACGAGAGTGCAGCTTTAGATTTTTAGTGGAATAACCTAAAGTTAATAACTCGAAATATTTAATTAAAGAGCTTTAATTAATATTTCCGGATTATTGGAGCTCGAAACTGTATGTCCATTTGGTCCATGTGTTAACTCGTTACACTATAGAAATTCTTGGAATAATTGGATTGTCCAATTATGAATTCCCTTGAAAAATATTAAATAATTGAGAATTATTTAATGAAATAATTATTAATTTAATTAATAATTGTATAATGTCACACTTTGTAACTATATATTAAAATATTTAATATATATTTTTTATATGATTATTAAATAATAATTTAATATAAGATTTGATATTTAAATGAAATTTGATTTAATTCAAAATCAAATATGTAATTTATATTATGATATAAGTTACATTTTAAATTTTAATTTTAAAATAAATGATATTTGATATCATATTTAATTTTTGAAATTAATAATTTTATTGTGACAAAAAGGCCATTGGCCAAAAATTAGTATTTATATTAGGTTTGTGGTTAATTTTGTACAAACAAAATTTTAACCTAAACCTTAGATATAAATATAAAGTGTTTCTCTTGTAAACATCAACCCTAGCCACTTTCTCATATTTTCAATGAGATTGAAAAAGGAGGAAAAAAACAAGAGAAAACAAAAAGGGAAAATTTTCTTGAGAAAATTTTCATTCAAGTGAGTTGATCTAAGCCCACACTCACGGATTTCTGGTGGTGAATCATAACGCGGAAGATCAACTGGTAGACTCGAACCTTATCACATGTCTCACGGCTGCTAGGGCATATTTTGTTTTGTGTTTTTCTGCATTTTATTATACTTGATCGATGATGCTGCATTTGGATGGCATACGAATCAAAGCAATTGTACGACCATCACGATTGGCCATTTTGGCGCAACACTGATGTAGTTCTTGAATTAATTTAAATCATCAACAAAGAGAGCAAGCTGCACGCATGACCACTTGACCAAAGAAAATAATTCATGTAATGTCCATAATGGAGGATGGATGCGCATAGGCACATGAAAAACAAATTAATGGCATAACAGATTCTATCATCATCATGAAAGATAATTGGCGTGCATGGTTGATGGAAGCCGAAGGGACATAGTGCATCACTAGCATGCATCTGAAAGTAGCAAGTTGCGCATGTAAAGGGGCTGGTCAGATTCAGCTTTTGGGGGAAAAGGATAGAAAAAATTTTCAAGGTCGATCCCAGTACCTAACATGCTTTCATTGTGCGAAAATCGTTTCCTACAGTTACTGACGCATTGAGTAGGAAGAATGTGGATAAAGTTAGTTTTTGAGGGCTAAACAGAAGATGTTTGAAGAGATGACAACGTTACGTTTGACCTTTGAGGTATATGACAAATGAGGTCTTTTTACTCACATGAAAGTTCGACCTACACTGCTAGATAGACTCAAAACAACACAAAATGAAGAAGAGCAATGTGGGAAGTGGAGGACAGAGGCTGCAAAAGGTGAGACTACTACCTTTAGATTGAGTTAATAGGATATATTACTTTTTAGTGATAGAGTTGTGGTACCAACTACATGAGCGCTTAAACAGGAGATCTTGGATGAGGCTCATGATGCTCCGTATAAAATACATTGTGTTGTTGGAGTTGGTACTTGGAGTGACAATCTGAATAATATATTGTACATTATATTTTATTATATATTAATAAAATACCTATATTTTCATTTCAACATTGTTAATGATAATGTCATTATGCATATTCGATATATATATATATATATGCTGATAATGACATCGACCTTAGAATATTCATGTAGTAATACAGGGCACTGATGAGCGGAAAATATATCAATATTGACCGCCCCTTTAACTTAATATTTTGTTTAGTTTCTCGGGTTTGATGAACGTTTTGATGTGTTTTAGTTTATTTTGCAGATAAAATAATATCGGGTCTCAATGAAATCATTAAGGATGAAATATGGGTCAAATAAGGGCAATTATTGGACTTGATATATTAATTTTGGAGATTGGAAACTTGAAAGGGCGTTTTGACGAAGTGCAGTTTTGGGAATTCCAATTTTGCGCATCTGTCGTATTTTGGGCATAAGGTTTTACTCGGATATCGAATTGAGCTGATTCAAGTACCAGATTAAGAAGACGCAAAGATCTACAACTTTGAAAGAGAAAATATTTTCGAATTCTGAAGAGTTCATGACCGAAATTGATGAACCATCCAGAAGTGTGTGATGTGTAATTATTAAAGTCATAATCAATCATTTTCAAAGCAAAATATAAATTAATAAATAATTAATAAAAATTATCAAATCAACACCAAACAAGATAAGCAATTAGTGGAGCAATTATGGATTTGGTGGAGTAATTAGTGGAGAAATTAATAATGGATTGGTGGAGAATTTGATGGATGATTTGATATAGGCAAAATTTTGCCTATAAATACCAAGCCATTTCATTTGTAAAATTCTTACTTTCTTCTAAGGAATTCCTTAAGAATACTAAGAAGATTGTATCTTGTTTGTTTATTTATAGCTTTCAGTAATTAATTTCCGCATTCGCACTTTCTTTTCTTTACTTTCCGCAATTTACTTTTACGCACAATATTTTTCTTTCTTAATTTTCAATTTTTACTTTTCAGTAATGAGGAGGTAACTCCCCTTTGCTGGGGTAAAAGGTAAAACTTTTATTACTAATATTTAGATTAATCTCCCTTAATTATAATATATAAACTAGTTAAAACCTGACTTAACGAGGATACTGCCATATTGGTCGGTTGGTAATTATTTAAATTGGTTTTAACATGACTAAACTGGATACCGCCTGATTGGTCGGTTGGTAATAAATTATTAATTTGACTTAATCTGGATACCGCCTATATGGCTGGTTGGTAATTATCATGCAAAGTTAATATATTATATTAAGGGAGATATCTAAAATATAAGTAATAAAAGTGGATCATTTTACCTCAGCATTTTCTTTTATTGTACTTTTACTTTATTTACTTTTCAGCAATTTACTTTCAGCATTTTCTTTTCAGCAATTTACTTTCAGAATTTACTTTCAGCATTTACTTTTCAGTAATTTACTTTCAGCATTTACTTTTTAGCATTTTATTTTCAGTATTTAATTTCAGCATTTACTTTCCGTCATTTAATTTTCAGCAATTTAATTTTCAGAATTTACTTTATGTCTTTTATTTTATTTAAATTTTTACTACCCGTAAATATGTGTCGTAACTAAGCCAGTTATCTGGGGTTGTGATGAAATTCAATATCACCGGTTTATAAGGGGTTAAATTATAGTTTGGGTAATATAAAGGTTTATTTATTGAGTCTTAATCTTAATGCTTTTTATTAACTGGCCATTAATAAAATTGAACTGGTAAACTTAAAATGAACTAGAAATATGGATTTTAAGTTTAAGACCTTAGACTCAATAGCCCACGATCTTCCTTGAGGATAGATAACCCTTTAATAGATTTCCTTACAGGATAGGAATATACCTGTCGGGCGGGGGTAGCCATAATTGGAACTTAATCTTAATGAATCCAGGTAATTTGGTTGACATAGACATATGGTTCAATTGGGTTATACTGGATATTTGTAGTTGACCATCGGAAGAGCCTTTTACATAATTTAGTGTTCCAGGTTAATAAATCAATATTTTATCCAACTATAAGATAACCACTTCATCTTTAAAATGATATTGGAAGAAATCACAACCCTAGATAGTTTTTAATAGTGAACTTTCTTAAATCTACTTTCGAACAATTTTATTTACTTATTTTTAAATTTAGAATCGTCACCTTTTCAAATCTATCAAACAACCTGTTGGATACTAGTAATCATTTGACCTCATAAAATTAATAGCTTAGGTATTAAGTCCTCGTGGGATCGATACTTTTTATACTACTTGAACGATACGTGCGCTTGCGTTATATGCGTGTGTTTACGCCGGTCAAGTTTTTGGCGCGTTGCCGGGGACTTATTTATCTTTTACTATTAGTTTAGGGGTTAGATAGCTTTACTTGTATCTAATTTCTTTTTACTTATTGTTTTTGTTCTGTGTTTCAGGTTTTCAGAAACTTCATGAGACGAACCAGAAGTTTTGAACTACGATCGCTTGACCCAGAAATTGAAGAAAGAACCATCAGACAGTTGAGAAGGGAAAGACGAGAAAGCCAAGAAGCTTTAGTCAACATGGAACCTGAACCTTTGAACATTGCACCACCAATTCCCATTCGAGACAGAACCATTCCGGTGGTTGACATACTCATTTCATGTATTGTACTTCCTCCCTTACCAGCAAATGCGTGTGACATCAAAACATGCATTCAGATGATTCAGCAGTCAGTTCAATTCGGGGGGGGAATGCAACTGAAGATCCTAATGCCCACATCAGTAACTTCTGGAAGTTTATGGCACTTTTAACTACAACAGAGCATCAGAAGAAGTAAAGAATTGCGATTGGAGTTTTTCCATACTCCTGAAGGATAGAGCTAAAGCTTGGCTACATTCACTACCAGCAGGTTCTATCACAACTTGGAACACTTTAGCCCACCAAATTTCTTGCAAAGTACTTTCCACCAGCCAGAACTGGAAAACTGAGGAATGACATCACATTCTTTGTACAATAAGATTCAGAATCCCTCTACGAAGCTTGGGAAAGGTACAAAGATTTGCTCCGGAAATGTCCTCACCATGAGATTCCAAAATGGCTTCAAGTCCAAACATTCTATAATGGACTTTCTGGAATAAGGAGAACCACAATCGATGTTGCTGCTGGAGGAGCTTTAATGGAAAAATGAGAAGATCAAGCCTGGGAACTAATCGAAGAAATGGCCAACAACAATTCCTTGTGGCCAACAGAAAGGAGCATGATCTAAAGAATTGCAGGAATTTATGAAAGTGGAGCCAATACAGCAGTCAACACCAAGCTAGATCAGATATGCAAATTCATGGAGACTCTTACCACTGGATCCACAAGTTCACCATATGGAGGTATACCAGAGTCAAACCAACTTGAAGAAACGGTGAATTTTGTCAACAATTTCAACAGACAAGGGAACAATCCTTATTCCAACACCTACAACCCATGGTGGAGGAATCATCCTAATTTTTCATGGAGCAACAATTCAGGCCAACAGCGGAACTATCCACCACCTGGATTCCAGCAACAGAACAAAGGCCAGGAGCAGGCAAATGAACCAAGAATAGCAGAAGTGCTGGCTCAGTTAAAAAAGTACGATGCTATCTTTCAGAGCCAATCAGCTTCCATCAAAGCACTAGAGAATCAAATCGGACAACTGGCCAATGCTCAGAGTTACAGACCGCCAGGTACCCTTCATAGCAACACAGAGCCAAATCCAAGAAACATGGGGAATGAGCAATGTCATGCCATCATGTTAAAAAGCGCGGTACTGAAATCAACAAAGATGTTGGAGCCAAAAAAACTGCTGAGGAAGTTCCAAAAGAAACAAAGCAACAGATGGAGGAAAAAGAAGCAAAGGAAAAAGAACAGATCACTCCACCTCCACCTTTTCCTCAACGTCTTCAGAAGAACAAATTGGACAAGAAGTTTTCTCGGTTCCTGGAGATCTTCAAAAAGCTGCATATCAACATTCCATTTGCAGAAGCGTTGGAACAAATGCCCACCTATGCCAAATTCATGAAAGATATTCTTTCACGAAAATGGAGATTGATAGATTACGAGACAGTAACTTTAACAGAAGAATGCAGTGCCATCATTCAGAGGAAACTTCCCCCGAAATTGAAAGATCCTGGCAGTTTCATTGTTCCTTGCGTCATAGGAGAACATAACTTTGGTAAGGCTTTGTGTGATTTAGGTGCGAGTGTAACTTGATGCCTTTTTCTATTTTCAGGAAATTACAGATTGGAGAAGAAACAATGCCAACTTCAGTCTCACTGCAACTTGCTGATAGAACGCTCGTATTTCTAAGAGGCGTAGTTGAGGATGTGCTGGTCAAGGTTGACAAATTCATTTTCCCAGCAGATTTTATTGTCCTTGATATGGAGGAAGACGCAGAGGTGCCAATCATCCTGGGAGACCATTCTTGGCTACAGGTCGAACCATTATTGATGTACAAAAAGGAGAATTAACCATGAGGGTACAAGACCAAGAAGTAACATTCAATGTTTTCAAGGCCATGAATTTCCCAGATGATGAAAAGAAGGAGGAATGTTTCAAACTCGATGTGATACACAGTACCATTCAGAACTCTGATGAAAGACAAAGTTCTACTGACAAACTTAAAAACATGTCAATTGCCTGTAAGCCTAAAGATAAAGCATCTTTTGTACTGAAGGAGCCAATTCTTGCACTACAAGCAACAGAAGAGAAAAGTTCCACTAGCTCAACGAATTGGAGGAATTTCACAATCAGCCTTTTGATGATGCCAAATTGTACAAAAAAAGGGCAAGAAGAGACATGATGAGAAGTTAGTGCGTATACAACTGGAACCAGGGCAGAAGGTACTGTTAAACAAATCAAGGGTGAAATCTTCCATGGAAGCCAAAATCACGGTGGTCAGGTCCATTTGTGATCACCAAGTTTTACCAAATAGAGCCGTTGGATACATGATCCTGACGCTAACAAAACTTTCAAGGTTTAAAATAAGCGTGTCAAGCACTACTGGGGAGAATATTTGGGCAAAAAAAAAGAAAGTGTTACACTTTCAGATCCAGCTTAACGTTCGAGAAGCCAAGTCTGGCTGACGACTTTAAACTTAGCGCTAGCAGGGAGGCAACCCATGCAATTTGTGTATATATTGTGATTTGGTGTATTTTATTTTTGTGTGTTTAGTCTTTGCAGGTTTAGTCATTTCAAGATGGAAGATGCTCTCGCAAATCTTCACAAGCAATTTCCTTCTCTCCTCAAAAATCTTTGATGAAAGTTTACAAAGCTCGCTTAGAACGGATGAGACTACTGATGATCAAAGGTATTCCTACTGACATTCGTTGGTTAATTGAAGCACGGGTCCGATTGGCAGGTGAGTCTTCTGACTCTTTTATTTCATATCTGCCTGGCTTAGGAAAGAACACATATGCTAAAAAGAGGAAGAGCCAAAATAATGTGTGTTTGTTATAAATGTGCTCGCATATTTTGTAATACTCGTTGTCGTTCTTTAGGAATGGTGTCCGATAACCGCGAAGATAAGATTAACTTCATTAGGGATGGCTTGAGTAAGGAGTCTTTGGATGACATATCTAAAAATCTTGAGACGCATCCAATGGATGTGTGTATCATGAAATTCGCATTGTTATATGCACAATTCCAAAAGGAAAGACAACTGTTAAGTCTCGGGAATCTGACTCAAAAGACCCTGTTTGCCAATTTATAAGAAAATTGGATGGGAAGCTTGTCCTTGACGCATAGACGTCAATCAAGCCGTTACTTTTCATGTAAATATTATATCTCTTGTCTTCTTAATAATTGTTGATTTGTTTTGTTGTTTTCTTTTATTTTCTCAGACATGATCCAAACCTTTTTACTATCACGATATTATTTCGCTACTAATCGTCCTCTGGAAGATACTTGTGCTATTTTTACTCACCCTTTTCAGGTACTAAACTTCAGCCCATCATTGCACTTTTGAAGGCATCCAGAGTTGAGAAAGAAATACAAAAAATGGAAGCCATCTCAAGAAGACGAGTTGAAAATATCTGTGTGTTTTGCGGTAGTAGTGTTGGAACTAAACCACAATACGTAAAAGCAGCACAAGAATTGGGCGAGTCTTAGCTGCAAGGAATATGCACTAATATATGGCGGAGGCAATCTCGGACTTATGGGGATCGTTTCAAAGGAAGTACAGGAAGGAGGCAGTCACGTTTTGGGAATCATCCCAAAACCCTTGGCAGAGGCAAATCTTATGGATCATCAAACGAGAGGAACTGATCGTGCAAGTATTCTGAACGATTGGTAGAAATGATTAACCGTGCTGATGCTTTTATTGCTTTGCCATGTGGCTTGGGCACATTGGAGGAAATTTTTATAGTACTATCTTGGGCGAACCTGAACATACACCAGAAACCAATTGTACTGCTCAACGTTGATGGATTTTATGATTTTCTTTGTGTGTTTCTTGATGATACTCGGAGAAATGGGTTCGTGTTAAAACCTTTAAAAGAACTCCTCTTTACTGCCAGAACTGCTCTGGATCTAATAGACCAACTCATAGCATTTGAACCACATGTTGATCCCATCCTTTCAAAGATAAATTGGTCCGAGGACGAACGTGGTAAGAGGCATCGTGTTAATCTGGATCTTAACTTTTAATTTCCTGTAGATTTCAGCTAACCAGGTACGACCTTCTTAACTCTCCTTTTACTGTTTGAGACATTGGGGACAATGTCTAATTTAGGTTTGGGGGAGGGAATTAGTTGATCAGTACCTCGTTTTTAGTTTGTGTGTTGTTTTTATTTTTACTCCAAAAGTTTTCGAAAAATATAAAAAAAAATTGAAATTTTTTTCAAAAATTACAAAAATATTTTGTTTTTTTGTTTTTGTTTTTGTTTTTTTTTTTTGTGTTTTTATTTTGACTAAAAAGGTGAAATTGGTAAGAGATAGCTGAGTAAGGAGTTTCCACTCCTGAGACGTATCTCAGACCTATTTCGAAACAATTTAATTTTTGTTTATTTAATTTTGAATTATTTAATTTGTGAATTCTCCTTAAAACGGACTAAAATGGATCTTCATATGCTCAGTTCACAGATATTATCAACATATATAGTAACATACGGACATGAGCTAAAATTGAAAAGTTTGTAATATTCAGTGCTCTAGTTTAATTGGAGGAAACATCTCAAAAAGCAATGGAGTAAAAAAAAACGTCTGAGATCCGAGTTATTGAGTCTGTAAGGGTGTTTTAACACCTAGTGCCCTAAAGCCAACTGGTTTGGGAGTCACTGGCCCAAAGCTCGTTACATGGATCAAAGATGCTGCAAAAATATATATCTGAAGTCTGAGTGATTAAGTTCGTAGGGGTGTCTTAACACCTAGTGCCCTAAAGCCAACTGGTTTGGGAGTCACCGACCCAACACTCGCTACATAGACGGAAGATATTGTATATAAATAAAAAATAGAGAAAAATCAAAGAAAAAATCAGAAAAATGAGAAAAATTATTCCATTTCTACAAAAAGGTGTGAAATCTGATAGAACTTTAGGACAAAAATATTACTCTCTTATTAACTGCACTTATGACTGTTGTGGGCAAAAATAAGTTGTTTAATATTTTGTTGGCTATGTATATGAAGAATGGTAAAAATAATCGGAGAATTTACTTATTCAGTAATTTAGAATAAAACAAAACAACTAGTAATTTGGAGTAGAAGTTTCACCTGATTAGTCACTAACATCTTTATTCTCTTTTCGCTTGTCTTTTTGCTTTTGTGTGCATTAGTTTTACTACCTTTTTACTTTTGTAAAATGTTTGTGGGTATCATTGCTGTAAACCCTCACGAGACTACAACTCGTCCACTAGGGACACCTAGGGGTTTAAAGGCTTGTTGCATATGCTAAATGCAACTGTGATCCCTACGAAAGTGGCTTAGTTTAATTTTACTTGTTTCTTGTATTTTATTTTGTTTTTTTGCTCGAGGACTAGCAAAATGTTAGGTTTGGGGGTGTGATGAGCGGAAAATATATCAATATTTACCGCCCCTTTAACTTAATATTTTGTTTAGTTTCTCGGGTTTGATGAACGTTTTGATGTGTTTTAGTTTATTTTGAAAATAAAATAATATCGGGTCTCAATGAAATCATTTAGGATGAAATATGGGTCAAATAAGGGCAATTATTGGACTTGATATATTAATTTTGGAGATTGGAAACTTGAAAGGGCGTTTTGACGAAGTGCAGTTTTGGGAATTCCAATTTTGCGCATCTGTCGTAGTTTGGGCATATATTTTTACTCAGATATCGGATTGAGCTGATTCAAGTGCCAGATTAAAGAAGACTCAAAGATCTACGACCTTAAAAGAGAAAATATTTTCGAATTCTGAAGAGTTCATGACCGAAATTGATGAACCATTCAGAAGTGTGTGATGTGTAATTATTAAAGTCATTATCAATCATTTTCAAAGCAAAATATAAATTAATAAATAATTAATAAAAATTATCAAATCAACACCAAACAAGATAAGCAATTAGTGGAGCAATTATGGATTTGGTGGAGTAATTAGTGGAGAAATTAATAATGGTTTTGGTGGAGAATTTGATGGATTATTTGATATAGGAAAAATTTTGCCTATAAATACCAAGCCATTTCATTTGTAAAATTCATACTTTCTTCTAAGGAATTCCTTAAGAATACTAAGAAGATTGTATCTTGTTTGTTTATTTATAGCTTTCAGTAATTAATTTCCGCATTCGCACTTTCTTTTCTTTACTTTTCAGTTTTTACTTTCCGCAATTTACTTTTACGCACAATATTTTTCTTTCTTTAATTTTCAGTTTTTACTTTTCAGTAATGAGGAGGTAACTCCCCTTTGCTGGGGTAAAAGGTAAAACTTTTATTACTAATATTTAGATTAATCTCCCTTAATTATAATATATAAACTAGTTAAAACCTGACTTAACGAGGATACCGCCATATTGGTCGGTTGGTAATTATTTAAATTGGTTTTAACATGACTAAACTGGATACCGCCTGATTGGTCGGTTGGTAATTAATTATTAATTTGACTTAATCTGGATACCGCCTATATGGCTGGTTGGTAATTATTATGCAAAGTTAATATATTATATTAAGGGAGATATCTAAAATATAAGTAATAAAAGTGGATCCTTTTACCTCAGCATTTTCTTTTATTGTACTTTTACTTTATTTACTTTTCAACAATTTACTTTCAGCATTTTCTTTTCAGCAATTTAATTTCAGCAATTTACTTTCAGCATTTTCTTTTCAGCAATTTACTTTCAGCAATTTACTTTCAGCATTTACTTTTCAGTAATTTACTTTCAGCATTTACTTTTTAGCATTTTATTTTCAGTATTTAATTTCAGCATTTACTTTCCGTCATTTACTTTTCAGGAATTTAATTTTCAGAATTTACTTTATGTCTTTTATTTTATTTAAATTTTTACTACCCGTAAATATGTGTCGTAACTAAGCCAGTTATCTGGGGTTGTGATGAAATCCAATATCACCGGTTTATAAGGGGTTAAATTATAGTTTGGGTAATATAAAGGTTTATTTATTGAGTCTTAATCTTAATGCTTTTTATTAACTGGCCATTAATAAAATTGAACTGGTAAACTTAAAATGAACTAGACATAGGGATTTTAAGTTTAAGACCTTAGACTCAATAGCCCACGATCTTCCTTGAGGATAGATAACCCTTTAATAGATTTCCTTACAGGATAGGAATATACCTATCGGGCGGGGGTAGCCATAATTGGAACTTAATCTTAATGAATCCAGGTAATTTGGTTGACATAGACATATGGTTCAATTGGGTTATACTGGATATTTGTAGTTGACCATCAGAAGAGGCTTTTACATAATTTAGTGTTCCAGGTTAATAAATCAATAATTTATCCAACTATAAGATAACCACTTCATCTTTAAAATGATATTGGAAGAAATCACAACCCTAGATAGTTTTTAATAGTGAACTTTCTTAAATCTACTTTCGAACAATTTTATTTACTTATTTTTAAATTTAGAATCGTCACCTTTTCAAATCTATCAAACAACCTGTTAGATACTAGTAATCATTTGACCTCATAAAATTAATAGCTTAGGTATTAAGTCCTCGTGGGATCGATACTTTTTATACTACTTGAACGATACGTGCGCTTGCGTTATACGCGTGTGTTTACGCCTGTCAGGCACTGTGTGGTCTGACATTGGGATAATATTACTATTATAAACTATTCTCAAATTAAATATTCCTATTCGTTGGTTTCGGAATACGGTCGAATTCCTATGACCTATAAGACTTGCACATGTCGTATATTGAAATTGGAGTTCCAATGGTTTAACCCAGTGTACCATGAGCAAGGGAAGCTCGTATAGACATGTGGGTATTCGTTGGAGCGAATATTGAATGACTCATAAGTGATTCCTAATAGTTGGAAATATGCACCACCGTCAATAGGAATTTCCTCGAGTCGAGTAGCATATCTGATCCTCTGACTATAGGAAAGCATTGATTTTGTGTGTGATCCTCCACACTTTGATGCCATATATGTCAGAGACCTTTCATGGTCTGACCGCTAGATGTTCGTTGGGTGTGGACCGATGCACTCGTTAATCAAGTACGTATCAAGATGGAATCTGTCGGCCCGTATGTGTACCATAAGGGATTTAGGTATTCATGTGAGTAAGTCATAATTCATAAGACTTTGGCCAAATTCAATCACCTAGGGTGGATCGCATTAATTGTAAAGAATCATGGACATGTCGACATGAGATGTGCATCTCGGAAACTTGACGGTGTAATCTATGTTTCCTAAGCACAACTCAGATAGTCTATGACGGAGGGATTGTTAAACATATGTGATGACATCCACTTGTATAGTTTAGAAAGGTCATTCGTGTTCTTCGCGAATTCGGAGGTGGCCGAATTGCGTACATATGAGCTAGGCTTATATGACGAACGTGTCTGAACTTAGAGAGTCTCACAATATGAAGTGTACTCGTTGAGCATTTGGGTAGCCGATAATATATGATATTTTAAACTGAAATAATTAAGTATTATTAGATAACATTAATTATTTACTTTGACCCAACTGGATTAATCCAAAATTACTTAAGGCCTTTGTTGTAAATTCATAAATATCTCTATCATTGGAGGATATTTTGGTAATTACAAACATGTAATAATAGGTGTATTTGTCTTGATTTAATTGGATTAAATCAAAGTGGTAGACAATGAACTAATCCATTTATTAAAATTTATCTTGATTTAATTGGACTAAATCAAAGTAGTAGACAAAGGTGATTAGTCACACCTAATTATACATATTTGGACAAATTGGATTTAGCCCACATAAAAATTGATTAGAACTTTTATTAATTAAAAATTGCCTAAGTTTTGCTATAAAAGGCAATCTTGAGCAAGGTTTTAATCAAGCTTGAGAAAGCTAAAATAAGCAAGAATTAGAGATATTAGCCTAAGTAAAAAATTTTGTTAGAGAAGCTTTGGAAGTTCTCTACAGCAATAAGGAGAAGAAGATTGGATCTTGAAACCAAGCTTGCTAGCTTTGGGAATTCTCTACAACAACAATGAGAAGAAGATTGGATCTTGGAACCAAGCTTGCTAGCTTTGGAAGTTCTCCACAACATTTCAACAAGGAGAAGCAGATTGCATCTTGGAACCAAGTTTTCTAGGTAAGTTTGATCTTCTCCAAAACTATGTTTTCATTAGTGAGTTATCATTAGTGAGACATATAGTGAAGAATTATGTATTGGATATTTAATAACATAGCTTGATGTTGAAATTAGGCTAATTAATTGTGTACGAATGTTTTGGAAGTATGAATACAATTTTCTTGTGATTGGGTCAAAATATTTATGTTAGACATAGACATAAAATTAGAGTTTGGAACTCTAGTTGATAGCTTGGAGTTATGGCTACCATTCTAGAATCACTTGACCACCTTTGGGTGACCTAGAATTGTTCATGTGTCATTTCTTTGTGGGATTCAGTTTTGGTTTTTATTTTGATTCAAAGAAATGCATATATATATATATAATATGTTTGTTGTATAACATGTGTTTTGGTTGGTTTTGAAATTAAAAAAAAAAAATTATATGGGATAAAAACAAAATCCCGAGAGGGCTGCTGCATTCAACGTGAGCTATATGCAGCCAGCGCTGCATGCAGTGTGAGCTGCATGCAGCATGCGCTACAGTGCACCAGGTGTGCATGGCTCGGGCAATGTTTCATTCTCCAACATGTATTTGAATTTATGCCTCTGTAATTTTAATTTAATTATGCATAAGTAATATTGGATATACATTGCATGTTTTAAATTAAAATTTTTATTTTTGACCCAAGCATGTTAATGACTTGATTGTCATAAATCTCCCATGATTAGGTGATTACTTTATTTTAAGTAATAATATTAATAATATTAGAGCATTAGTAGATGGTCCATCTTGTCAATACGGAGATGAATGATCTGATGCGATTTATTCGATCATCACATCGCCATGATGTCATTACTTCTTGTCGAAACTTTTTGAATTACTCAAAAGTTCCTGACTTGTGTTTCATAAGATACACATAACCGTAACGCGATGCCACATCCGTAAAGGTTACGAAGTATTCATATTCATCTCTAGCCTAGCTAGACATGGGCCCACTAACGTCACTATGAACGAGGGGTAACAGATCGGTGGCACTTGCACTTTTTACCAAATAAAAGGTGTTTTAGGCACTTTGCCTAATAAACTAGATTCGTAGACATCATTTGAATTAGAATCAAATTCGTCCTAGTACCCACTCTTCAAAAAAGTGTGGATATACGAGTCTTGTTAATGTGTCTCAGACAGCAATGCCACAAATAAGTCTCATCTGATTAATTCAGTTTGAGCTATTTGTTTGTAATTTTATATGTTTTAGATTCATTTATATTCAAACTATAAATACTGTTATTCACATCTAATGTGTTTATCTCAATATCATCTTTATAAATAAAACACTTAGTGTTCTAAAATATAAAGGTATACCCGCAACGAGTTATACTAGATATAGAGATAATGTTTCTAGTCAAACTAGGTACATTATAATAGTTTTCTAATTTAAGAACATGCCCCAAGGGCAGTTCCAAAACTTAGGTTTCTACGGTTAAAATAGTGACTCTCGTCCCGTTTTCGACTCACAGGTAGATCTCAACTGAAGTCAGTATCCTGCTAATCAGCAGATTCTGCACATCAGTACATATTTATGTACCATATCTAGTATCAAAAATCTAATTTTGAAACTAATAGTGAACATGTTTATGAAAAACATACTTGAAGCCAGAGCCTTGTCCCGCCTTCACTTCCTTCATGTCTGCCTTGTTCATACGGTAGTCACGCTTCCAATGACTCCGTTTGCCACAGTTTAGGCAGACATCTTGGGATATATCATTTGTCTTCCTAGAAGACTATGACAATTTTGCCTTTGCCCATTTTAGAAGCTCTGGCTCCTCCTCCTATAGCATAGCCATCAACTCTCCAAGAGTTTACTCTTGGTTGAAAATGAACCTGCCCCAGCTTTCGGGTAGAGACTATAAGATCAAATCTTTGGTAGTCTTGGCCACGTAGGTAATGCCCAGCTAACCTAGCTGATCGATGTCAGCAATCATCTGCGACACCTAGTGCTCGACAGATGTACCATCTGACATATGCGAGCGAAAAAGCTTCCTTTTGCAATTTGTACTTCTAAGATATAAGAATAGATCTACGAAGATCTTTTAATTTCAACATCATGGTATAAGGATCTAATCCTTAGTTTTGACGACAAAAATAAAGTGTCATTGCATCAAGCATAAAGGATTGAGCACTAAAGTTATCATCACCATGAGTCTTCCAAAGCTAATGCTCTACTATTCGCTCAACTCCGGGCTCAGGCCCGAGAGGTTTCTCTATCAAATAGAATAACTTCTCAGTTCCCAGGACTATCCTGAGGTTTTATTCCCAATCTGAAAATTGGAGCCGTTTAAAGACATTTTCTCCCAGGATTATGTTCTAAACGCTAATCTTTCAGTTATCTTGATTCCAATAGTCCAACTATCCAATCAACGATTTCTGGTACAATCAAATATAATGATTACTATAGTCTAACTATATAATCAACTACTATTTGATTGGGTAAATTCAAATATATTGATTACTATAATCCAATTATATAATCAACAATAAATGAAGTAGTTTGAATACAATCCAACTGTTAAATTAAAACAACAATTAAATATTAGTCCAACTAATATATTTATAAATTAATGACGAAAAATGAAATGAGCGCGTATTGACAAGAATCTAAACGAAATTGCAAATTTAATACCCGCCTCTCACTATTTTTCGACGAGCCTCTAACCCTCTGTGGAGTACTCGGGAAACCTAGTTTCCTAGTGGGCTAGGATCCCGTTAAATAACACACAACCCTGACTTTGGCCAACAAGCTGTATGATATTTAATTAAGTAGATCTCTAAGATCAATTGGATCTCATCTAATTCATAGATCCAATAGGTGGACCTCCAAGTCCAAAAAATATATATAATATATATGTCAATTGTAGGCACTGTATTTTTGCATATAAAGCCCGATGATGAGTCTCGTATGGAGACACTACCTCTTTAGTTTTAAAAGCCGCGGGAAACGGACGTTGGAAGGGTAAAGTTGGAAATTAGCATTTTGTCAGATTTAACTCGCTTGTTTCGCTTCGGGTTCGCTTGTTGGACCTCTGTTTTTAAACACACCAAGCCCAATCCAAAATAATTAAAACATTTAAAATGCATATAACAAATTAAATTAAAACCAATTAAATTAAACTTAAATTAAATTAAATTAAATCACATTCCTAAACTAAATAAATCCAATCAAATTAAATTAAAACACATGTCACAAATTAAATTCCTTTCCCAAATTAAAAGATTCAAATTAAATTAAATTAAATCACATTCCTAATTAAAATAAATCACATTCCTAATTCAATTAAATCACCTACCAATTTAAATAAATCATATCCTTAATTAAAAATAACAAATCAAATCAATTCCCCTAATTAAAGATTTTCCCTATCACATAATAATTAAAAATATCTCACAATTAATACACAAATTCTATTCCTTCTCCAACAAGGTAAACCCCCTCCCTTGGCCTATAAAAAGAACCCTTAACCCACACATTCAAACCCTGGCTGGCTTATTCTCACGAAATCAACCCTAAAATTCTAAAGCTCACAAGCATTCGGTCTCCCTCCACTCACGCTTAACTCCTCATCCTTCACGCCCCTCTCGCCACATAACCTGCCTCACGCCTTCACACTCTCCCCCACCAACCTCAACTTCAGCGCATCATCACCCACGTAACAACAAGCCTTCTCCACTCACAAGACCTCAGCCTCCACGCAAATCAAACACGTGAACAGCCCACTACCCTTCAACAATTCTGCCCAGCCTCACGACTCTCTTCAGCACACGCCACATACTGCCTGCCACCTAGCGCCGATCTCACAAACCACACAGCTCATCGCTCATCACGCCATACGTTGCAGCCCACTGATCAGCATTTTTAACGCATCATTCAACACACCTCACGAATAAGCCTTAAACTGCCGAACTCAATAAGCCTTAAAATAGCCCAGAAAACACCCTAAAACTGCATTAAAAAACTGCACAAAACCCCTTGAAAAATCACCAAAAACATCAGCCTTTTAGCCCTCCAAAAACCACCAAAACAGTCCCTAAAACAACCAAAACAGTGGCCTGAAAAACAGTAGTAAAACAGTAGCGAAACGGAGTAAAAATAGCAGCCCGAACAATAAAACAGCGAGGAAAGACGTTGAGTTAGTGAACCGAAAGAGTTGCAGATCATTCACCCTTGCAACGGCCGTGTAACGCCCTTTCGTGAGACGACAAAATAGGTTAGATCTGAGGGCACCTTTTTATTTATTATCTTTCATTTATTCCAAAAATATTATCACATAAGAGTCATTTGAAGCATGATGTGATTGTTGGATGAGCGGAATATGTGTTCCCTTTTGTGGTATATAGGATGGAAACCCGGACATAAATTCCGTAGCCGAATCCGAATGGATGGTAGTGCGGTTTCTACTCGGGATACAACGCCACGTACCACTTAAGAGACACGTATTTCGCCTCATCCAAACTTGTGTTTGAGCATGTTATAGTTCGTAGGTTATTTATTTGTTATTAAAGCATGATTAGGTTGTTAGCATGTTATTTATCTTAAGCATGATTTAGTCGATAGAAAGTTATTTCTTTATGCATGGTTAGGTTGTTTTCACATTAGGGATTTAATTTATATTTATGCTTAGATTCTTATTTATTTTCCGCATTAGATAATTGCGCATGCTTGTGTGATGATTGTATGTTATTGTGTGTTTGCCGTTATGACAACTTACTTTGAAGTATGCGAACTTAGATATAGGTTCTCATTGTTATTATTATGCATGCAGACTTAGGCGTAGATTACCCTTGAGCATGAATGTTGAATAGATTCAGTTAGTTTATTGCACAAATCATATCATCACAAGTGACATAAGTAAGGGACCATTCCGAACCCAACGGTTTGAGGTATTCCCTTGCGAGGGGTGAGTGCGGCCTTAAATTTTTGTCCCGGTTCACACCGGGTGGCGACTCCATGTTATTTCGTACTACCAACTAGGCCGCGAGCCTAGAACAACGTCGTCAAGTTCTGTGTCCTACACCAATATATCTAATATATTTTCCTAACATTTTCCTATGAATCATCTAAGCCTTGGCTTTGGCACAACAAGCTTAATGATTCTAGTTAAGTGGGACCCATTGACTTTGGAAAGCTTCGTAATCGATGTCGATGGACAAGAAGTGATCTTGACTTTGGCCAACAAATCTTAACTTGGACAAGACATACGATATAGAACAAAGCCTTCATGATTCAAACACATCCGCGATGGACAAAGGTCTTGACTTTGGCCAACAAACCAATGCCAATCTTGGATCTTGAGAGAGAATCACTCAATGAAAAGAAAACGCTTAATATTTGTTGAGGGTTTTTCGCGTAATTGGCAACCAATTAATTATCTTTGATTAGGTCTCATCATACACCCTTAAGCATGCATTCTAAAAGCATAATAAGGCGCAGTAAATAAATTAATAACGATATGCGGATGGATATCTCACAAATTGTTCCTAGAACAAATCACTTCATTTCCTCTCCCCGGCTAGCACTATTCTTACTTCTACCCAATTACATAACACTTCTAAAGAAACCTCATTTACATTGAGGGGAATAGGTGAGAAGAGAATTACAAAGAATCGAGAGATAAAGACTGGACACACAGGTCCAATTTAATAAATTCTAATTTTATTACAACAATTTCCAAAATTGCCCTCACCCATATAATATCCATCCGATATACATTATTCATACATCACATCCATGTATTCACATAAAGCATGTTATCAATCAATCTAATCCAATTAATTAATCTTCAATTAATGACCATCCAATGTTCAAACAATGATTTGATTTGCACAAGTCCAACTCGTTTAAGAATAAGTACTCAAAGTATGAATTCTTGAATTATATCGAACTATAATTTTAAATCCAATTTATTTTGTATTCAATACTAATTCTATATTTAATTCCAAATTAAATAATTACACTTTTAATGCGCCTTTACGACTTAGATTCTAAATCAAATCTTAATGGGTCTCAAAGCCCAATTAACATCCAATGTCAATTTAATTAAAGCCCAATGGGCTTTTAATTAATTCATAAGGCGTGGACTTTGGTAACCAAAGCCCAATAAGGAATCACCCTTTGCCATAAAATTAATTTTGGCCCATTAGGCCCAATTAAATTTTTAAAGGCCCAATGATCATATTTGGACTTTATGGAAATGGTTTTAGGCCCAATTGGATCCAACCAATTATCCTAAACCAAACTTGGCCCAACCAAGCCCATTAAGCCCAATACAACATTTTTAGCCCAATTCCAAATTAAGCCCAATTAAAATGTATTTGCCATAATTAATTAGTTAAACTAATATTTCCAAAACACCAATTACACTAATTAATCATGCTTTAATTAATCAACTTATGTCCAACACAAATTGAAGCAAAATCAATCCAACATGCTCTTCCAATAGCTCACAAAAATTCAAGGGATTATTATATCCGATTTTGATTTCAATCCAATTAAATCACAAATCAAATATCCAAACATTCTAAACACATCCAATGGCTTAAAATCAAAAATCACCAAGAGCTTAGGGCACCTAATGAATTCGGCCAAGCCTAATGAATTGGGGAAAATTAATCCAATTAATTTTTCATCAAATTGATCATGTATAACTCTAAGTTAACATTATCTAAGCATATCCAAACAAATAATTTGATCAAATCATGCTTAAATCAAAAATACCCAAATTCAAGATTAAGAACCCTAAAATATTTCATGCTTAATTTAGGCTCATGATACCATTGTTGATTCTTTAAGAACAATCTAGGATCAATTAAGCATAAAATCATGTGAATGTGCAAAGTAAAGTAGCGGAAAATACTCACTTTGATCGGCTAAGTGGATGTAGGAGATAACAAAAATTCCAACCTTTGAAGTTTGCTCCAAGCTCTCATTGATGTATGTTGAGCTTCTAAGCTTGTTCTTTGATTCCAAACTCTAGGGTTAGTGTCCCTAACACCTTTGTATGACTCATTTGATGTGCTAGAATTGCAAGATTTTTGAATCAAAAATCTTCAACAAGAACCCTAGGTCTCAGCAATCGAGAGAAATAGAGGGAGAGGTTTCGGGTTTTTTCAAAAATTGAGAGAGAGAGTAAAATGTTTGTGTTTGATTTTCAAAAAATCAATTACCATTACCAAAATTCAATTAGGTAAATGTCATTCCAAATGAATAAAATAAGCTTGTGTGTAGAGATTGTTTAGTGTGTTGAAAAAGCAATCCAATGCTTACACTTTATTTTCAACCACTTCCATCAAAAGTCAAAAGTGTGATGTAAGTCAAGTGGGTCCCACCACTTGCAAATTCCAAATTTACGTCGAACAATCTCAACACACAATTTCGCTCGAGCTTGGGTTCGTTAATTCTGAATTAACGAATTTTCCGTTGCGACTTAATTAAATCAAATTTAATTAAATAATTATGCCTAGCAAAATTACCATTAAAGTCACTTGCGAATTAATTCTAAATTAATTCGTTCACCCGAATTAAAATCTAATTTTAATTCCGTTATGAAATCTAATTTCATTTAATATATCAAATATATTATTTTATCGATTAATTCTAAATTAATCGTTCTCTCTCTACTAATAATATTTTATCCCAGATAAAATCTCTCCGCAATTAATCCCAGATTAATTTTCTCTCTCTTCTAATTATCCCAGATTAATTATGTCTGAGTCATACGTCATCTATGAATCTTCGGGAAGCGACCCATGAGATCCCTGGATATATTGGTTGTAAATTTGGTTATCGGACTATCCGAATACGTGCGTACCCCCTACCACATTTTTACCGATTTACAAGACATGGTTGGCTTCTAGCAAAGCACTGTGCCTACCCAATTCTCCAGAAATATTCTTTTAAGGAATATGTAATCTTTGTCTGACGTAGTATACATAGTATTGCGTATTACGATCCAGTAACGAATGTCACATGCTAGGTCTGGGGATGGAATTGTGTCTGCCCCGTACGAAGCATATATCGGATCTCTGGTAACTAGTCTCTATAATCGGATAATCATGACCTAGTCATATTATCCCGAGGACTGCAGTACTAAAGAATACTAGTTCCGTATCCTGCGTGATCATCATATCCATATGTCTGGAGTGATACTTCCATCTTGATATCACACCCAATACACTACGATTCTCAGTATACCCGAATAGGCGTACACAGAACCTATTAAAGCCCCGGACGACCAAAACCAAAGTATACTGATTGTCGCAAGTATTATCGACCCAAGTCTCAAGTTAAGACCAAATACACCTACCCTGATTCAGATTCCCATAGACACATTGTCATACTACCAATGGAATTCCGAGGGGTCTATCTAGAACGAAGCTATTTCTGTACCATCGGTAAATAGAACCTCCTATTACACTTGCATGAGTATCCAATACCCAAATATATGAGAACTATGGTGTTACGCTTCCATAACACGCACAAGTGTAATACTAGTCTATTCCGCAGTATCGATGTCCAGTCTCGATAATACTACGACTAGGGATATTTAATGATTAAACCTTAGTGGATTAATATTGTCTCATGTCTTACTAATCCGGAACTAATCATATGGACTTTTATCATTTATATATCCTGGTAATCCAATTACAAATGATAAAAGAAAAATTTCATTTGTCACATAGTTAATTTGTACAACAACACTATGTTATGTACAAATAGTGATGATATGGGTCATAATTGTCCAACACAGCATCCCCAAATCTTCAGAAATAATAAACCCGATTTCTTTCCTGTCCATCTCTCATACGGAGTCTGTTGAACAGACTTTGACGGAACCTTATTCAAAATAAGTATTGCACTGTTCAATGCATATCCCCAGAAGGAAATAGGTAGCTCAGTGTGACTCATCATCGACCTTACCATATCCAACAAAGTTCGATTTCTCCGTTCGGACACACCGTTTAATTATGACCAATAGCATCACTATTTGTATAGAATATGGCATTGTTGTACAAAATAACTATGTGACAAAGAAAATTGCTCTTTTATCATTTGTAATTGGATTACCCGGATATATAAATGATAAAAGTCCATATGATTAGTACCAGATTAATAAGATATGAGACAATATTAATCCACTAAGGTTTAATCATTAAATATCCCTAGTCGTAGTATTATCGAGACTGGACATCGATAATGCGGAATAGACTAGTATTGCACTCGTGCGCATTATGGAGGAATAATGGCATAGTTCTCATATATTTGGGTATTGGATACTCATGCAAGTGTAATAGGAGGTTTTGTTTACCGATCCAAACAAATAATTTGATCAAATCATGCTTAAATCAAAAATACCCAAATTCAAGATTAAGAACCCTAAAATATTTCATGCTTAATTTAGGCTCATGATACCATTGTTGATTCTTTAAGAACAATCTAGGATCAATTAAGCATAAAATCATGTGAATGCGCAAAGTAAAGTAGCGGAAAATACTCACTTTGATCGGCTAAGTGGATGTAGGAGATAACAAAAATTCCAACCTTTGAAGTTTGCTCCAAGCTCTCATTTGATCTATGTTGAGCTTCTAAGCTTGTTCTTTGATTCCAAACTCTAGGGTTAGTGTCCCTAACACCTTTGTATGACTCATTTGATGTGCTAGAATTGCAAGATTTTTGAATCAAAAATCTTCAACCAAGAACCCTAGGTCTCAGCAATTGAGAGAAATAGAGGGAGAGGTTTCGGGTTTTTTCAAAAATTGAGAGAGAGAGTAAAATGTATTGTGTTTGATTTTCAAAAAATCAATTACCATTTACCAAAATTCAATTAGGTAAATGTCATTCCAAATGAATAAAATAAAGCTTGTGTGTAGAGATTGTTTAGTGTGTTGAAAAAGCAATCCAATGCTTACACTTTATTTTCAACCACTTCCATCAAAAGTCAAAAGTGTTATGTAAGTCAAGTGGGTCCCACCACTTGCAAATTCCAAATTTACGTCGAACAATCTCAACACCCAATTTCGCTCGAGCTTGGGTTCGTTAATTCTGAATTAACGAATTTTCCGTTGCGACTTAATTAAATCAAATTTAATTAAATAATTATGCCTAGCAAAATACCATTAAAGTCACTTGCGAATTAATTCTAAATTAATTCGTTCACCCCAATTAAAATCTAATTTTAATTCCATTATGAAATCTAATTTCATTTAATATATAAAATATATTATTTTATCGATTAATTCTAAATTAATCGTTCTCTCTCTACTAATAATATTTTATCCCAGATAAAATTTCTCCGCAATTAATCCCAGATTAATTTTCTCTCTCTTCTAATTATCCCAGATTAATTATGTCCGAGTCATACGTCATCTATGAATCTTCGGGAAGCGACCCATGAGATCCCTGCATATATTGGTTGTAAATTTGTTATCGGACTATCCGAATACGTGCGTACCCCCTACCACATTTTTACCGATTTACAAGACATGGTTGGCTTCTAGGAAAGCACTGTGCCTACCCAATTCTCCAGAAATATTCTTTTAAGGAATATGTAATCTTTGTCTGACGTAGTATACATAGTATTGTGTATTACGATCCAGTAACGAATGTCACATGCTAGGTCTGGGGATGGAATTGTGTCTGCCCCGTACGAAGCATATATCGGTTCTCTGGTAACTAGTCTCTATAATCGGATAATCATGACCTAGTCATATTATCCGAGGACTACAGTAATAAAGAGTACTAGTTCCGTATCCTGCGTGATCATCATCTCCATATGTCTGGAGTGATACTTCCATCTTGATATCACACCCAATACACTACGATTCTCAGTATACCCAGAATAGGCGTACACAGAACCTGTTAAAGCCCCGGACGACCAAAACCAAAGTATACTGATTGTCGCAAGTATTAGCGACGCAAGTCTCAGGTTAAGACCAAATACACCTACCCTGATTCAGATTCCCATAGACACATAGTCATACTACCAATGGAATTCCGAGGGGTCTATCTAGAACGAAGCTATTTCTGTACCATCGGTAAATAGAACCTCTTATTACACTTGCATGAGTATCCAATACCCAAATATATGAGAACTATGGTGTTACGCTTCCATAACACGCACAAGTGTAATACTAGTCTATTCCGCATTATCGATGTCCAGTCTCGATAATACTACGACTAGGGATATTTAATGATTAAACCTTAGTGGATTAATATTGTCTCATGTCTTACTAATCCGGAACTAATCATATGGACTTTTATCATTTATATATCCTGGTAATCCAATTACAAATGATAAAAGAAAAATTTCCTTTGTCACATAGTTAATTTGTACAACAACACTATGTTATGTACAAATAGTGATGATATGGGTCATAATTGTCTAACACAGCATCCCCAATCTTCAGGAATAATAAACCCGATTTCTTTCCTGTCCATCTCTCATACGGAGTCTGTTGAACAGACTTTGACGAAACCTTATTCAAAATAAGTATTGCACTGTTCAATGCATATCCCCAGAAGGAAATAGGTAGCTCAGTGTGACTCATCATCGACCTTACCATATCCAACAAAGTTCGATTTCTCTGTTCGGACACACCGTTTAATTATGACCCATAGCATCACTATTTGTATAGAATATGGCATTGTTGTACAAAATAACTATGTGACAAAGAAAATTGCTCTTTTATCATTTGTAATTGGATTACCCGGATATATAAATGATAAAAGTCCATATGATTAGTACCAGATTAATAAGATATGAGACAATATTAATCCACTAAGGTTTAATCATTAAATATCCCTAGTCGTAGTATTATCGAGACTGGACATCGATAATGCGGAATAGACTAGTATTGTACTTGTGCGCATTATGGAGGAATAATGGCATAGTTCTCATATATTTGGGTATTGGATACTCATGCAAGTGTAATAGGAGGTTTTGTTTACCGATGGTACGGAAACAGCTTCGCTCTGGATAGACCCCTCAGAATCTCATTGGTAGTATGACTATGTGTCTATGGGAATCTGAATCAGGGTAGGTGTATTTGGTCTTAACCTAAGACTTGCATCGCTAATACATGCGACAATAAATATACTTTGGTTTTTATCGTCTAAGGCATTAATAGGTTATGTGTAAGCCTCTTCTGGGTATACTGAGAATCGTAGTGTATTGGATGTGATGTCAAGATGGAAGTATCACTTCAGTCATATGGAGATGATGATCACGCAGGATACGGAACTAGTACTCTTTAGTACTGCAGTCATCGGGATAATATGACTAGGTCATGATTATCCGATTATAGAGACTAGTTACCAGAGATCCGATATATGCTTCATACGGGGCAGACACAATTCCAGCCTCAGGCCTAGCATGTGACTATCGATATTGGATCTTTATACGCAATACTACGTATGCTACGCCTGAAAAAGATTACATATTCCTTTAAAGAATATTTATGGAGAATTGGGTTGGCACGGTGATTTGCTAAAAGCCAACCATGTCTTGTAAATCGATAAGAACGTGGTACCGGGTACGCACGTATTCGGATAGTCCGATGACCGTATTTACTGCCAACATATCCATGGATCTCTTAGGTCGATTCTCAAAGATTCACCGTTGAGATTTGCCTCGAACAAAAAATTAATCTAGGATTAATTATGAAAGATAAAATTAATCTGGGATTAATTACGGAAATGAATTAATCTGGGATTAATTAAAAGAGAAAGAATTAATCTGGGATTAATTGCAACGAGAATTTATCTGGGATTAAATTCGCCGAGAAGAGAGAACGCGGTTAATTTGGAATTAATCGGTAAAATAAATTTAATGGTGAAATTAGATTTTACTATTTAATTTATTTAATTGGGCTAATATAATATATCAGATATATTAATTGAAATTATATTTCAACGCGGAATTAAAATTGGATTTTAATTCAAGCGAATGAATTAATTTAGAATTAATTCGCGAGCGACTTTCGTAATACTTTTCCGAGGCACTATTATTTAATTAAATTGGATTTAATTACGTCGCGACAGAAAATTCGTTTAATCGGATTAAACAAAACCGAGCCCGAAGTGTGTTGAGCCACCCAACTTGAATTTTGAATTTAAGTGTGGGACCCACTAGTCACATCACTTGTCAAATGTGATGGTGGTAGTTGGCTAAAGTGAATGGTTTTTATAAAACCACTTGCTTTTAACCAACATGGTTGTGGAAACAATATATAACACACACTTGTTTTTGAAACAACCAACTATTCACTCTCTCCAATTTTTCTCTCAAAATGCCGATTGATTCTTTTTGGAAGAGGAAGAATTTTTCTTTCATTTTTTTCATAGCTAGCACTTCAAGGAGTGAATCAAGGTGATAGGGAAACTCACCCGAGAGTATGGAACTCGATTTCAAGCTCCGAAGCTTCCAACACATCCAACAAAGAAGGAATTTTTGAAATCTCCTCAACCAATCAATGTGAGTATTCCGCAACTCTCTTGATAATTCACACACGAATCACTCTTAGACGATCTTGGAATGTTCTAGGAACACTTACAATGGTATCAGAGCGATCTAAGTTTGATTTGGAATTATAGGGTTCATCTACTTTAATTTGGGATTTTATGCTTGGAGTATTTATTTTCTTAACTTGATGGTTTGGTTGAGCTTGGATGATGTTGAATTGGATTTGAACATCTTAGGAATTGAGAAAAATTGATTAGATCAAAATCCCCAATTACCTAAGCTTGGCCGAATATACCATAGGTTGTGCTCATGGTGATTTTTTGAATTTTAACAATTGGATGTCTTAAATGGCATGAAATGAATCTTAGATGTTGATTTAATTAGATTGAAATCAAATTGGATGTTAATTTTTTTGCCATTGCCGTGAGCTTTGTAGCATGTTATAAGATTGATTTTGCTTCAATTTGTATTGGACATGAATTGGAAATGTAGAGCATGATTAATTGAATTAATTAAGTGTTTTGGAAGAATTAGTTTAATTAATTAATTATGGTAAATACACTTGAATTGAATTAATTTATAATTTATAATAATGAGTTAATTTAATTTATTGTATTTGGGCTTAATGGGCTTGGTTGGGCCAAGTTTGGTTTAGGATAATTGGTTGGATCCAATTGGGCCTAAAACCATTTCCATAAAGTCCAAATATGATAATTGGGCCTTTAAAATTTTAATTGGGCCTAATGGGCCTAAATTGATTTATGGCATATGGTGATTCCTAATTGGGCCTCGGCATCTTGGGTTTGACCCATAATTGCCAAAGCACATGCCTAAAGAATTAATTAAAAACCCATTGAACTTTAATTGAATAATATTGGATACTGATTGGGCCTTTGAGACCCGTAAAGATTGGATTTGGAATCCAAGTCTAAAAGGCACTATGGAAAGTGTAATTATTTAATTTGGAATTAAATATGAATTAGTATTGAATATAATTTAAATTGGATTTAAAATTGTAGTTCAATATAATTCAAGAATACTTACTTTAAGTATTTATTCTTAAACGAGTTGGACTCGCGCAAATCAAATCGTTGTTTGAACATTGGATGGTCATTAATCAAAGATTAATTAATTGGATTAGATTGATTGATAACATTCTTTGTGTGAATACTTGGATGTATGTATGAATAATGTATATCAGATGGATATTAGAAGGGTGAGGGCAATTTTGGAAATCGTTGTAATAGATTTAGAATTTATTAAATTGGACCTGCGTGTCCAGCCTATTACCTCTTTTCTCATTGTATTTCTATTCTCACCAATTCCCCTCAATGCAAATGAGGTTTCTTTAGAAGTATTGTGTAATTGGGTAGAAATATGAATATTGCTAGCGAGAGAGAGGAAATGGAGAGATTTTTTCTAGGAACAAGTTTGTTATATATCCATCCGAATATCATTATTATTTTATTCGCGTCTTATTATGCTTTTAGAATGCATGCTTAAGGGTGTATGATGAGACCTAATCAAAGATAATAAATTGGTTGCCAAATCCCGACAAAAACCCTCATTTTTATATTAAGCGTTTTTCCTTCCATTGAGTGATTCTCTCTCAAGATCCAAGATTGGAATTGGTTTGTTGGCCAAAGTCAAGACCATTGTCCATCGCGGATGTGTTTGAATCATGAAGGCTTTGTTCCATATCGTACGCCTTGGGCAAGTTGTGATTTGTTGGCCAAAGTCAAGGTCACTTCTTGTTCATCGGCCTCGATTACGAAGCTTTCCCACTGTCAATGGGTCACGCTTAACTGGTTTCATTAAGCTTGTTGAGCCGAAGCCAAGGCTTAGTTGATTAAGAGGAAAAAGGTTAGGGAATATATCAGATATATTGGCATATATTGGATATATGTTTCGGACTTGGATGTCCACCTACTGGATCTAGAAATTGGATGGGATCCAATTGATCTTAGAGATTTACCTAGTTAAGTTTCATACAACTTGTTGGCCAAAGTCAATGTTGTGTGTTATTTAATGGGATCTTATCCCACTAGGAAACTAGATTTCCCGAGTACTCCACAGAAGGTTAAAGGCTCGCCGAAAAATAGTGGGAGACAAGTATTAAATTTGCGATTTCGTTTAGATACTTGCCAATAAGAGCTCATTTCATTTTTCATCATTAATAATTTATATATGTTAGTTGGACTAATATTCAATTGTTGTTGTTTTAATTAAACAGTTGTACTGTATTCAAACTACTTCATTTATAGTTGATTATATAATTGGATTATAGTCATCAATATATTTGAATTTAACCAATTAAATTGTAGTTAATTATATAGTTAGACTATAGTAATCATTACATTAGATTGTACCCAAAATCGTTGATTGGATAGTTGGACTATAGCAATCAAGATGACTTGAAAGATTAGCGTCAAAGGACATAATCCTAAGTGAAAATGTCTTTAAGCAGCTTCAATTTTGAAATTGGTAATAGAACCTCAGGATAGTCCTGGGAGCCAAGAAGTTACTTTATTTGATAGAGTGACATCTCGAGCTTGAGCTCGAAGTTGAGCAAATAATGAAGCATGAGCTTTGGAAGACTCATGGTGATGATAACTTTAGTGCTTAATCTATTGTGCTTGCCGCAATGACTCCTTAATTTCTTCGTCAGAACTAAGGATTAGATCTTTATAGTATGATATTGAAATTGAAGGATCTTCATAGATCTATTCTTAGATCTTAGAAGAACTGATTGCAAAAGAAAACACTTGGAGAGTTAATGGCTATGCTCAAGGAGACAGAGCCAGAGCTTGCAAAAGGGCAAGAAGCGCAAGGTGCATCTTACTTCGACATCCCAGAAGGCCAAGGCTTGGCCGAAGGCTTCTGGGGGTGTGAAGAAAAAGGCAAGGCTAAATCGTCACAGTCTTCTGGGAAGACAAATGACATATCTCAAGCTGTCTGCCTAAACTGTGGAAAACAGGGTCATTGGAAGCGTGACTGCCATATGGACAAAGGCAGACATGATGGAAGTGAAGACGGGCAAGGCTCCGACTTCAGGTATGTTTGTTATAAACATATCCACTGCTAGTTTTAAAATTGGATTTTAGATACTGGATGTGGTACATAAATATATGTACTGATGTGCGGGATCTGCTAATAAGCAGAAGACAAGCTTCAGTTGAGATCGACCTATGAGTTGGAAACGGGACGAGAGTCGCTGTTTTGGCTGTGGGAACCTAAGTTTTGGAACTGCCCTTTGGGCATGTAATTAAATTAGGAAACTATTATAATGTATATAGTTTGAATAGGAATATTATATCTGTATCTAGTTTAACCCGTTGCGAGTATACCTTTATATCCAAGAACACTAAGTGTTTTGTTTATAAAGATGATATTGAGATAAGAACATTAGATGTGAATAACAATATTTATATTTAGAATATAAATGAATCTCAAACATATAATATGACAAACAAAAGCTCAAACTTAATAAATCTGTTGAGACTTACAAGTGGCATTGTTGTCTGTGACACATTAACAAGACTCATATGTCCACACTTTCGAAGAGTGGATACTAGGACGGATTTGATTCTAATTCAAATGATGTCTACAAATCTAGTTTATTAGGCAAAGTGCCTATAACATCTTTTACTTGGTAAAAGTGTAAGTGCCGCCGATCTGTTAGCCCTCGTTCACTGTGACGTAAGTGGGCCCATGTCTAGCTAGGCTAGAGGTGGATATGAATACTTCGTAACCTTTATGGATGTGGCATCACGTTACAGTTATGTGTATCTTATGAAACAAAAGTCAGAAAATTTTGAGTAATTCAAAGAGTTTCGACATGAAGTAAGAAAACAGACCGGTAAAAGTATTAAAAATATTACGGTTGGACCATAGTGTAAAATACTTAAACATATGAGTTTCAAGATTACTTGAAAAAATATGGTATTCTTTCACAGTGGACTCCTCCCGGGACACCTCAATTTGACGGTGTGTCCGAATAGAGAAACCGAACTTTGTTTGACATAATAAGGTTAATGATGAGTCTCTCTGAGCTACCAATTTCTTTCTGAGGATACACATTAAACAGTGCAATACTTATTTTGAATAAGGTTCCATGAAAATATGTTAGACAGACTTCATATTAGATATGAACAGGAAAGAAACCGGTTTTCAAATTCCTGAAGATTTGGGAATGCTGGGCATACGCTAAATTTTTGGATGATACCAAACTAGAACCCAAATCGGATAAGTGCCTATTTGTAGGTTGTCTTAGGGAAACCAAAGTATAGTACTTATACAACTCACAAGAGAACAATGTAATTGTTGCTCTTCATGCAGTTTTCCTAAGAGGAATTCCTATATGCAGTGGTAAGTGGGAGGAAAGTAGAACTCGATGAAAATCAGAGTAATACTATTCTAGGCACCGAGTCCTCACGGAACACCAATAGTTCATCAGGGATGAAACTGTATCAATAATCTTCGAATACACAAGAACCACGTAGGTCGGAGAGAGTCAGTAAACAACCTGGGAGGTATGGGTTTCTGATCTCACCTCATGTAGATATCAATCTTATTGAGGAAGACGAACCAGCTACATATGAGGAAGTGATACAAGGTATCGACTCCTTTTATGGCAAAGTGCCATGAAGTCCGAAATAGAATTCCATGTATACAACCAAGTTTGGACACTGGTTGATGTACCAGAAGGCATTGTGCCTATTGGTACTATATGAGTCTTCAAGGAAGACATACATGGATGGCAACATATAAACATACAAAGCTAGGCTTGTAGCCAAAGGGTATCGTCATCAACATAATATCGATTACGAAGAAACCTTTTACCCGTTGCCATGATTAAATCCATTCGGATAATGCTTGCCAATGTTGCATGTTTCATTTATGAAATATGATAGTTGGACACCAAATCCGCTTTCCTTCACGGAAACCTTTTGGAGGATGTTTACAACATCCTGACGGTTTTGTCGTGCCGAAACATGCAAACAAGGTTTGCAAGTTAAATCGATCAATTTATGGATTAAAGCAAGCATTGTGTTCTTGGAACCAACGTTTTGATAAGATCATAATAGTATATGATTTCATTCAAAATGAATATGATTCTTGTGTAAATAAGGTTAGTGGAGCGTACTGACAATGAATGTCCTACTCATTGATGATGTATTGCTTCTTAGTAATAACATTCCCATAATATTATCGGTGAAAGCTTGGCTTTCATAAAAATTCTCCATGGTATACCTGGGACAAGCAGGCTTTATTCTAGGAATAAATATCTGCTGGGATAGATCTAGAAAGTTACTGACAACCCTCCCAGAGTTCGTACGTTTTGTTATGTATGTGACCTGGTGTCTTATATGCTTTGAGCATATGGAGTCACAATCAGGCCAATCCAGGTGATGGTCACTGGGTTGATGTTAAGAACATCCTTAAGTATCTTAGACGAACTAAGGATGTTTTCTTAAGCTATGGAGAATGAGAACTTGAGGTGACTAGGTTCACCGCTGTAAGTTTCCAAACCGACAAAGACGATTTTAAGTCGCAATAACGGTACATATTTAGTTTGAATAACGGAACAGTGAGCTGGAAATCTTCTAAGCAAGATACTGTTGCCGAATAAACAACAAGGGCGGAACAATGCTGTAGCTGAGGCAGCAATAGAAGCATTTAGGATCTATATAATCCTAATTGGATTAAGAGTAGTTCTGTTAGCAGCTGACCTAGGCTATAACATAGGCTAAGGAACCACGATCGCATCAATGATGCAAGTATATACTTTGACTATTTCATCCGATTCGTTTGATCATACATCGTGGTGATGTGATGATCGAATAAAACGCATCAGATGATAACATTGTAAATCCACTGACGATAGCTGTTTCTCAACAGAAATTTGAGCAACCCGTACATAGTCAGGTGTTAGACACTTGAGTGATTGGCTATAGGCCAAGTGGGAGATTGTTGGACAATTATGACCCATAGCATCACTATTTGTATAGAATATGGCGTTGTTGTACAAATTAACTATATGACAAAGGAAATTGCTCTTTTATCATTTGTAATTGGATTACCCGGATATATAAATAATAAAAGTCCATATGATTAGTACCAGATTAATAAGATATGAGAAAATATTAATCCACTAAGGTTTAATCATTAAATATCACTAGTCGTGGTATTATCGAGACTGGACATCGATAATGCGGAATAAACTAGTATTGCACTTGTGCGCATTATGGAGGCATAATGGCATAGTTCTCATATATTTGGGTATTGGATACTCATGCAAGTGTAATAGGAGATTCTGTTTACCGATGGTACAGAAATAGCTTCGCACTGGATAGACCCCTCGGAATCCCATTGGTAGTATGACTATGTGTCTATGGGAATCCGAATCAGGGTAGTTGTATTTATTCTTAACCTGAGACTTGCATCGCTAATACTTACGACAATCAGTATACTTTGGTTTTGGTCATCCGGGACTTTAACAGGTTCTGTGTACGTCTCTTCTGGGTATATTGAGAATCGTAGTGTATTGGGTGTGATGTCAAGATGGAAGTATCACTTCAGTCATATGGAGATGATGATCACACAGGATACGAAACTAGTACTCTTTAGTACTGCAGTCATCGGGATAATATGACTAGTTACCAGAGATCAGATATATACTTCGTACGGGGCAGACGCAATTTCAGCCCAAGGCCTAGCATGTGACTATCGATACTGGATCGTTATACACAATACTACGTATACTACGCCTGACAAAGATTACATATTCCTTTAAAGAATATTTATGGAGAATTGGGTAGGCACAATGTTTTGTTAGAAGCCAACCATGTCTTGTAAATCGGTAAGAATGTGGTACCGGGTACGCACGTATTCGGATAGTCCGATGACCGTATTTACAGGGATCTCTTGGGTCGCTTCCTGAAAATTCACCGTTGAGATTTGACTCGAACATAAAATTAATCTAGGATTAATTATGAAAGAGAAAATTAATCTGGGATTAACTACGGCAATGAATTAATCTGGGATTAATTAAAAGAGAAAGAATTAATTTCGGATTAATTACGACGAGAATTTATCTGGGATTAAATTCGTCGAGAAGAGAGAACACGATTAATTTGGAATTAATCGGTAAAATAAATTTAATGGTGAAATTAGATTTTACTATTTAATTTATTCAATTGGGTTAAAATAATATATCGGATATATTAATTGAAATTAGATTTCAACGTGGAATTAAAATTGGATTTTAATTCAAGCGAATGAATTAATTTAGAATTAATTCGCGAGCGACTTTCGTAATAATTTTGTGAGGCACTATTATTTAATTAAATTGGATTTAATTACGTCGCGACAGAAAATTCGTTTAATCGGATTAAACGAAACCGAGCCCGAAGTGTGTTGAGCCACCCAACTTGAATTTTGAAATTAAGTGTGGGACCCACTAGTCACATCACTTGTCAAATGTGATGGTGGTAGTTGGCTAAAGTGAATGGTTTTCATAAAACCACTTGCTTTTAACCAACATGGTTTTGGAAACAATATATAACACACATTTTTTTTTGAAACAACCAACTATTCACTCTCTCCCATTTTTCTCTCAAAATGCCG
The DNA here is from genome assembly GCA_019454045.1 of Zanthoxylum bungeanum. Lineage (NCBI taxonomy): Eukaryota > Viridiplantae > Streptophyta > Magnoliopsida > Sapindales > Rutaceae > Zanthoxylum > Zanthoxylum bungeanum. The sequence continues at coordinate 609,738 of SKCR01024860.1, read as the reverse complement.
ATTGCTTCTCTTTGGAATAGGAAGAATTTTTCTTTCATTTTGTTCATAGCTAGCACTTCAAGGAGTGAATAGGGTGATAGGGAAACTCACCCGAGAGTATGGAACTCGATTTCAAGCTCCGAAGCTTCCAATACATCCAACAAAGAAGGAATTTTTGAAATCTCCTCAACCAATCAATGTGACTATTCCGCAACTCTCTTGATAATTCACACATGAATCACTCTTAGACGATCTTGGCATGTTCTAGGAACACTTACACTCCGATCTACGCGGTTCTTGTTTATTTGAAGTTCTTGGTACAGTCTCATCCCTGATGAACTGTTCATGTTTCGTTATGGATTCTATGCCAGGAACAGTATCACTTCGATTTTTATCGAGTTCTACTTTCCTCCCACTTACCACTGCATTTAGGAATTTCTTCTCAAGGAATACCGCATGTAGAGAAAAAAATACATTGTTCTCTTGTGGGTTGTAAAAGTAATATCCTTTGGTTTCCCTAGGATAACCTACAAACAGGCATTTATCCGATTTGGGTTCTAGTTTGGTACCTTCCAAACGTTTAACGTATGCCCAGCTTCCCAAATCTTCAGGAATGAGAAACTTGGTTTATTTCCTGTCCATATCTCATACTAAGGGTGGCAAAAAAGCCCACGGTCCGGCCCGGCTCGGCCCGGCCCGCGGGCTTAAAAGCCCGGGCCGGGCCTTAAAATGAAAGCCCGGCACGGGCCGTGGCCCGGGCCGGGCTTTCCTATTTTGGCCCGGGTCTGGCCCGGCCCGGGCCAAAATTAAAAATAAAAATAAAAAAACATAAATATATATATTTTTTAATATGCTTGTATCATTTTTATTTATTTTTAGTATTTAAATTGTTAATTTATCAATAAAATTTGTGATTTATTTATAAATTGTCTTTATATATAGTGTAAATATATTTTATATTTGTATTTTTTTAAATTTTTTTTAAAATTCGGGCCTAAAAAAAAGCCCTGGCCCAATCCCGGCCCGGCCCGTAAGGCACCCGGGCCGGGCTATTCACGGGCCCGGGCTTTTTTTTGGTTGGCCGGGCTAGGGCCGGGCTTGTAAAAGCCCGCCCGGCCCCTGCCCATTGCCACCCCTATCTCATACGGAGTCTGTTGAACAGACTTTAACGGAACCTTATTCAAAATAAGTATGGCACTGTTCAATGCATATCCCCATAAGGAAATATGTACCTCAGTGCGACTCATCATCGACCTTACCATGTCCAACAAAGTTCGGTTTCTCCGTTCGGACACACCGTTTAATTGAGGTGTTCTGGAAGGAGTCTACTATGAAAGAATACCATATTCTTTCAAGTAATCAAGAAACTCATTGCTTAAGTATTCTCCACCACGGTCCCACCGTAATGTTTTAATACTTTTGCCGGTCTATTTTTCTATTTCGTGTCGAAACTCTTTGAATTTCTCAAAGGTTTTCCGACTCGTGTCTCATAAGATACACATAACCATAACGTGATGCATCATCCATAAAGGTTACGAAGTATTCATATCCACCTCTAGCCTGGCTAGACATGGCCCCACATACGTCACTATGAACGAGGGCTAACAGTTCGGTGGCACGTGCACCTTTACCGCTAAAAGGTGTTTTAGGCATTTTGCCTAATAAACAAGATTCGCAGACGTCATATGAATTTGGATTATATCCGTCCAAGTACCCACTCTTCGAAAGTGTGGATATACGAGTCTTGTTAATGTGTCCCAGACGACAATGCCACATATAAGTTTCTTTTTTATTACTTAGTTTAAGCCTTTTGTTTGTTACATTATATGTTTGAGATTGATTTATATTCAAAATATAAAGACCATTATTCACATCAGCACTACATATCTCTATATCATTTTTATACATAAAACATCTAGTATTTCTAAATATAAAAGTATACCCACATTGGGCTAATAAAGATACAGATATAATATTTCTAGCCAAACTAGGTACATAATAACAGTCTGAAAGATTAAGTACATGCCCGAGGGCAGTTCCAAAATGTAAGTCCCAACAGCCAAAACGATGACTCTAGTCCCATTCCCAACTCGGAGGTCTATCTCTCCTGAGGCCAGTATCCTGCTAATCTGCAGATCCTGCACATCAATACATATATGAGTACCACAACCAGAATCAAAAATCCAATTTTTAAAACTAGAAGTAGACATGTTTATTTATATAACAAACATAGCTGAAGCTAGTGACTTGCCCGTTTTGATTTCCTTCATGTGCGCTTTGTACTCACGGTAGTCACGCTTCCAGTGACCCCGTTTGCCACACTATAGGCATACATCTTGGGATTTGTCTTTTGCCTTCCCAGAAGACTTTGACGATTTGGCCTTGCCCTTCTTCTTATTATTATTCTTCTTCTTCTTTACACCTCCAGTAGCCTTTGGCCAAGCCTTGGGAGACTGAGATGTTGAAGCGAAGTGCGCTTCGCGCTTTTTGCCATTCAATAGCTATTTTTCTGCTTCACGCAGCATTGCCATAAGCTCTCCAAGAGTATGGTCTTGGTTCGTCATATTTTAGTTCATGATGAACCCGCTCCAGCTGTCAGGAATAGATTGCAAGATCAAATCTAAAGAAGTCTCAGCCTCAAAGGTTATGCCTAGCTGACCCAGCTGCTGAATGTGAGCAATCATCTGCGACACATGGTGCTCGATAGATGTACCCTCTGACATTCGAGAGCGAAAGAGCTTCTTCTGCAATTCATACCTTTGCGATCTAAGGTTAGATCAATGAAGGTCCTTCAATTTTGCCATCATAGTATAGGGATCCAATCCCTTATTTTGGCGACGAAATTGAGGGGTCATCGCAGCGATCATGACAGATTGAGTAGTTGAGTTGTCATCACTATGAGTCTTCCAAAGCTCAAGCTCAAGTTGCTGCTCATTTCCGGGCTTAAGCCCGAGAGGTCTCTCTATCATATAGAGCATCCTCTCCGCCCCCAGGACAATCCTGAGGTTCAAATCCCAGTCAGGAAAGTTCGCGTCATTAAAGACATTTTCGCCCATGATAATGTCTCTAACCCCGATCTTTCCAGTCATCTTAATAGCAATAGTCTAACTATTCAATTAACGATTTTTGGGTACAGTCCAACTGTTACAAGAAAAATAACAGAATATTAGTCCAACTAATAAATACATAAAATGATGAAATAATTTGAAAGCGCGTATTTAGCAAGTATTTGAACGAAATTGCAAATTCAATACTAGTCTCCCACTATTTTTCGGCGAGCCTCTAACCCTCTGTTGAGTACTCGGGAAACCTAGTTTCCTAGTGGGCTAGAATCCCGTTAAATAACAGACAACCTTGACTTTGGCCAACAAGCTGTATGATATTTAACTAGGTAGATATCTAAGATCAATTGGATCTCATCCAATTCCTAGATCCGGTAGGTGGACCTCCAAGTCCGAAACATATATATTCAATATATATGCCAATATATCCAATATATTTTCCTAACATTTTCCTCTGAATCAACTAAGCCTTGGCTTTGGCTCAACAAGCTTAATGATTCCAGTTAAGCGGGACCCATTGACCTTGGAAAACTTCGTAATCCATGTCGATGAACAAGAAGTGGCCTTGACTTTGGCCAACAAATCACAACTTGCCCAAGACATGCGATATGGAACAAAGCTTTCATGGTTCAAACACATCCGCGATGGACATTGATCTTGACTTTGGCCAACAAACCAATGCTAAACTTGGTTCTTGAGAAAGAACCATTCAATGGAAGGAAAACGCTTAATATTTGATTGAGGGTTTTTCGCGTAATTGGCAACCAATTAATTATCTTTGATTATGTTTCATCATACACCCTTAAACATGCATTCTAAAAGTATAATAAGGCGCGATAAATAAATTAATAATGATATGCGGATGTATATCTCACAAATTGTTCCTAGAACAAATTATTTCATTTCTTCTCCCCGGCTAGCACTATTCTAACTTCTACCCAATTACATAATACAAGAAAGAAACCTCATTAACATTGAGGGGAATTGGTGAGAAAAGAATTACAAAGAGTCGAGAGATAAAGGCTGGACAAGCAGGTCCATTTAATAAATTCTAAATTTATTACAATAATTTCCAAAATTGCCCTCACCCATCTAATATCCATCTGATATTCATTATTCATACAATACATCCATGTATTCACACAAAGCATGTTATTCAATCAATCTAATCCAATTAATTAATCTTTGAATTAAGTGATCATTCAATGTTCAAACAACGATTTGTTTTGCGCGAGTCCAACTCGTTTTAAGAATAAGTACTCAAAGTGCGTATTCTTTAATTATATCGAACTACAATTTTAAATCCAATTTAATTTGTATTCAATACTAATTCTTTATTTAATTCCAAATTAAATAATTACACTTTTAATGTGCCTTTACGATTTAGACTCTAAATCTAATCTTAATGGGTCTCAAAGCCCAATTAACATCCAATGTCAATTAATTAAAGTCCAATGGGCTTTCAATTAATTTCTCAAGGCATGGACTTTGGCAACCAAAGCCCAATAAGGAATCACCCTTTTTCCATAAAATTAATTTTGGCCCATTAGGCCCAATTAATTATTTAAAGGCCCATTTATTATATTTGGACTTAATGGAATGGTTTTAGTCCCAATTTGGATCCAATCCAATTTTCCTAAACCAACTTGGCCCAACCAACCCCATTCGGCCCAAATACAACAATTTTAGCCCAATTCCAAATTAAGCCTAATTAATTAAATTCTAATATTCCAAATACCATAATTTATTTAATTAAAGCGTATAGCCATAATTAATTATTCAAATTAACATTTCCAAAATACCAATTTACATAATTAATCATGTTTTATTATTTTCAATACATGTCCAACATTATTGAAACAAAATCAAGTCATTAACATGCTACTAAGGCTCACGACAATATGGATATTTTTTCATTAATTTTGATTTCAATCCAATTAAATCACAAATCAATATATCCAAACATTTTAAAGACATCCAATGGTCTAAAAAATCAAAATCACCATGAGATTATGGTTAATCAATTTTCGACCAAGCCATTAAATTAGGGGAAAATTAATCTAATCGATTTTTCATAAAATTAATCATGCATAACTCTTAGTTATCATTATCTAAGCATACTTAAACACTCAATTTGATTAAATCATGCTCCAAGCAAAATACCCAAATTCAAGTATATAAACCCTAATCAATTTCATGCTTAAATAGGCTCTGATACCAATGTTGGTCTCTAAGATCAATCCCAAGGATCTAATAAACATGAAATATATGAATACACGAAGTAAGATAACGGAAATTATACTCACTTTGATCGGTTTGTGGATGTAGAGAATAACAAAAATTTCCTCCTTTGAGAAGTTCTCCAAGATCTCCTTTGATTGTATGTTGATCTCCAAGCCTTGAAACAAGAATTCCAAACTCTATGGGAAAGGTTTCCCTATCACCTTGGAAGACTCTTTGATGTGCTAGCAAAGAAGATATTTTGAAGCAAAATTTCTAAACCAAGAGGAGCAACTGACGGCAATTGGAGAGAATAAGGAGAGGAGAGAGCTTTTTAATTTTTGTGTTTTTTTTTTCTAAAAAGCCTAATACCAAAAAGTCTCTCAAATTTGGTATATGCTTTTCCAAAAAGGTAAAGCAAATGTTTGGAGGGAAAATTACTATTAATGTCCCCAACTACTCCCATCAATCAACTTGGACACTTGATGGACAAGTGATGTAAGTTAGTGGGACCCACTTTAATTCAAAATTCAAGTAGCTTGTTCAACACACTTCGGGCTCGGGTTCGCTTAATCCGATTAAACGAATTTTCTGTCGCGACGTAATTAAATCCAATTTAATTAAATAATAATGTCTTGCAAAATTATTACGAACGTCGCTCGTGAATTAATTCTAAATTAATTCATTCGCCCGAATTAAAATCCAATTCTAATTCTGCTATGAAATCTAATTTCATTTAATATATCGAATATATTATTTAATCGATTACTTCCAAATTAATCGTTCTCTCTCTTCTTATCGAATTTTATCCCAGATAAATTATCGCTGTAATTAATCCCAGATTAATTTTCTCTCTCTTATAATTAATCCCAGACTAATTTTGTTCGAGTCAAACGTCATCGGTGAATCTTCGGGAAGCGACCCATGAGATCCCTAGATATGTTGGCAGTAAATCCGGTCGTCGGACTATCCGAACATGTGTGTACCCGGTACCATATTTTTACCAATTTACAAGACATGGTTGGCTTCTAGCAAAGCACCGTGCCTACCCAATTCTCCAGAAATATTCTTTAAGGAATATATAATCTTTATCAGGCGTAGTATACGTAGTATTGCGTATTGTGATCCAGTATCTGATGTCACATGCAAGGCCTGTGGCTGGAATAGTGTCTTCCCCGTTCGAAGCATATATCGGATCATAAGAAACTAGTCTCTAAATCGGATAATCATGACCTTGTCATATTATCCTGATAGTTGCAACATAATAGAGAACCATTCTGTATCCCTGCGTGATCATCATCTTCATATGACTGAAGTGATACTTCTGTCTTGACATCACACCCAATACATTAAGATTCTCAATAAACCCAGAAGAGGCGTACACAAAACCTATTAAAGTCCCGGACTACCAAAACCAAAGCGTATTGATTGTCGCAAGTATTAGCGATGCAAGTCTCAGGTTAAGACCAAATACACCTACCCTGAATCGGATTCCACACATAGTCATACTACCAATTGGATTCAGAGGGGTCTATCCAGAGCGAAGCTGTTTCCGTACCATCGGTAAACACAACCTCCTATCACACTTGCATAAGTATCTAATACTTAAATATATTAGAACTATGATGTTACGCTTCCATAACACGCACAAGTGCAATACTAGTCTATTCCGCATTATCGATGTCCAGTCTCGATCATGCTATGACTAGGGATATTTAATGATTAAACCTTCGTGGATTGATACTGTCTCATATCTTATAATCTGGAACTAATCATAAGGACTTTTATCATTTACATATTTAAGTAATCTAATTACAAAATGATAAAATAGCAATTTCCATTGTCACATAGTTAATTTGTATAAAAACCACAATGTCTTTTACAAATAGTGACGCTATGGGTCAAAATTGTCCAACAAATATATCAATATTTACCGCCCCTTTAACTTAATATTTTGTTTAGTTTCTCGGATTTGATGAACGTTTTGATGTGTTTTAGTTTATTTTACAGATAAAATAATATCGGGACTCAATGAAATCATTTAGGATGAAATTAGGGTCAAAAAGGGCAAAACAATTGGACCTGACATATTAATTTTGGAGATTGGAAACTTGAAAGGGCATTCTAACGAAGTGTAGTTTCGGAAATTCCAGTTTTGTGCAACTGTCGTATTTTGGGTATAACTTTTTATTCCGATATCAGATTGAGCTTATTCAACTTCTAGATTAAAGAAGACTCAAAGATCGACAACTTTGAAGAACAAAATAATTTTGAATTCTGAAGATTTCATGACCGAAATTGATGAAACATCCAAAATTGTGTTATGCGTAATTATTAAAGTCATTTTCAAAGCAAAAAAATAAAAAAATAAATAAAAAATAAAAATAGTCAAACTCCCACCAAACATGATAGAAATTAATAATGGATTTGGTGGAGCAAATAGTGGAGCAATTAATAATGGATTTGGTGGAGCAATTAGTGGAGCAATTAATAATGGATTTGGTGGATGATTTGATGGAGGCAAAATTTTGCCTATAAATACCAAGCCATTTCATTTGTAAATTCATACTTTCTTCTTTGAAATTCCTTAAGAATAACTAAGAAGATGGTATCTTGTTTGTTTATTTACAGCTTTCAGTAATTAATTTCCGCTTTCGCACTTTCTTTTCTTTACTTTTCAATTTTTACTTTCAGCAATTTACTTTTACGCACAATACTTTCCTTTCTTTACTTTTTCAGTTTTTACTTTTCAAGCAATGAGGAGGTAACTCCCCCTTGGTGGGGTAAAAGGTAAAGCTTTTATTATTTCTATTTAGATTAATCTCACCTAATTATAATATAATAACTAGTTAAAACCTGACTTAACGAGGATACCGCCATATTGGTCGGTTGGTAATTAATTATAAATTGGTTTTAACCTGACTAAACATGGATACCGGCTGGTTGGTCGATTGGTAATTAATTATTAATTTGACTTAATCAGGATACCGCCTATATGGCTAGTTGGTATTATCACGCAAAGTTAATATATTATAGTAAGGGAGATATCTAAAATAGTAGTAATAAAAATGGATCCTTTTACCTCATCATTTTCTTTATTGTACTTTTACTTTATTTACTTTCAGCATTTACTTTCCAGTAATTTAATTTCTAGCATTTACTTTCCAATAATTTAATTTCCAGCATTTACTTTATGTCTTTTCTTTTATTGAAGTTTTTACTATCCGTAAATATGTGTCGTAACTAAGCCAATTAACTGGGGTTGTGATGAAATCTAATATCACTGATTTATAAAGGGTTAAATTACAATTTGGGTAATATAAAGGTTTATTTATTGAGCCTTAATCCTAATGTTTTTATTAACTGGCCATTAATAAAATTGAACTGGAAAACTTAAAATGAACTTGGAAAAGAGATTTTAGGTTAAAGACCTTAGACTCAATAGACCACGATCTTCCTTGAGGATAGATAACCCTTTAATAGATTTTCTTACATGTATGAATATACCTGTCGGGCGGGGGTAGTCATAATTGGAACTTAATCTTAATGAATTCAAATAACTTGGTTAACATAGGAATATGATTAATTGGGTTATACTGGGTATCTGTATTTGACCACCGGAAGAGGCTTTTACATAATTTCGTGTTCCTGGTTAATAAACTAATATATTACACAAACGTAAAATAACCACTTCATCTTTTAAAAAGATATTGGAAGGATTCACAACCCTGGATAGTTTTAAAAATTTGAATTTTCTTCAATCTACTTTCAAGCAATTTTATTTACTTGTTTTAAGTTTTAAAGTCACCACCCAATCAAATAATCAATCCATTAGATACTTGTAAACATTTAACTTCATAAATTGATAACAAAAGGTTTTAAGTCCTCATGGGATCGATACTTTTATACTACTTGAACGATACGTGCGCTTGCGTTATACGCGTGTGATTGCACCGGTCAAGTTTTTGGCCCCGTTACCGGGGTTTTATTTATCTTTCACTATTAGTTTTGAGGTTAGATACCTTTAATTGTATCTATTTTTTTTCTTATTATTTTTGTTTTCTTGTGTTTCAGGTTCTCAAAAACTACATGAGACGAACCAGAAGCTTTGAAATCCGACCGCTTGACCCAGAGATTGAAAGAACCATCAGACAGTTGAGAAGGGAAAGACGAGAAGTCCAAGAAGCACTGATCAACATGGAACCTGAACCTTTGGAGGTTGCACCACCAATTCCTATTCGAGACAGAACCATTCATGTGGTTGATGGCCTCATTTCCTGTATTGTACTTCCTCCCTTACCAGCAAATGCATGTGACATCAAAAATACATTCAGATGATTCAGCAATCAGTTCAGTTTGGGGGGAACTCAACTGAAGATCTTAATGCCCACATAAGCAACTTCTTGGAAGTTTGCAGTACTTTCAATTACAACCGAGTAGCTGAAGAAGCAATGAGATTGCGTATTTTTCCATATTCTTTGAAAGACAGAGCTAAGGCTTGGCTACATTCATTACTAGCAGGTTTCATCACAACTTGGAACACTCTAGCCACCAAATTCCTTGCAAAGTACTTTCCACCAGCTAGAACTGCAAAGTTGAGGAATGATATCACATCCTTTGTGCAATAAGATTCAGAATCGCTCTGTGAAGCTTGGGAAAGATTCAAAGATTTACTCTGGAAATGTCCTCACCATGAGATTGCAAAATGACTATAAGTTCAAACCTTTTACAATGGACTTTCTGGAATAATGAGAACCACAATTGATGCTACTGCTGGAGGAGCGCTAATGGCAAAATGAGAAGATCAAGCCTGAGACCTAATTGAAGAAATGACCAACAAAAATTCCTTGTGGCCAACAGAAAGGAGCTTGATCCAACGAATTGCTGGAATGTATGAAGTTGGAGCCAACATTGCAGTGAATGCCAAGTTGGATCAGATATGTAAATTCATGGAAACTCTCAACAAGCAAGTTAATACTGGATCCACAAGTTCACCATATGGAGGAGCACTAGGGCCAAACCAATATAAAGAGACGGTGAATTATGTCAACAATTTCAACAGACAGGGGAACAATCCATATTCCAACACCTACAACCCAGGGTGGAGGAATCATCCCAATTTCGCATGGAGCAATAATTCAGGGCAAATGAACAATCCACCACCCGGATTCCAACAGCAGAACAAAGGCCAGAAGTATGACAAAGAAACAGGAATAACAGAAGTGATGACCCACTTAAAAAGATAGAAGCAAAACACGACTCTCAAGCAGCTAGGTATGATGCTTTGTTTCAATCCCAAGCAGCATTAATTCAAAGTCAATCTGCTTCTATTAAACCACTGGAGAATCAAATTGGACAACTGGCCAATGCTCAGAGTTACAGACCGCCAGGAAACCTTCCTAGCAACACTGAACCAAATCCAAGAAATATGGGGAAGGGGCAATGTCATGCCATCATATTAAAAAGCTGTACTGAAATTAACAAAAATGTTGGAGTCAAGGCAATTGTTGAAGAAGTTCCAAAAGAAAGCAGCGAAGCAGTTCTACAGATGGAGAAAAAATAAGCAAAGGAAAAAGATCAAGAAATAATCATTATACCTCCATATTTTCCACAACGTCTCCAGAAGAATAAACTAGACAAACAGTTTTCTCGATTCCTGGAGATCTTCAAAAAGCTGCATATCAACATTCCATTTGCAGAAGCGTTGGAACAAATGCCCAGCCATGTCAAATTCATGAAAGACATTCTTTCATGAAAGTGGAGATTGGGAGATTACGAGACAGTAGCATTATCAGAAGAATGCAGCGCCATCATTCAGAGGAAGCTTCCCCCAAAGTTGAAAGATCCTGGCAGTTTCACTGTCCCATGCACCATTGGAGAACATGACTTCGGTAAGGCCTTGTGTGATTTAGGTGCAAGTTTAAACTTGACAAGTTTAAACTTGATGCCTTTTTCTATTTTCAGGAAATTACAGATTGGAGAAACAATGCCCACTTCAGTCTCTCTGCAACTTGCTGATAGAACGCTCGTATTTCCGAGAGGTGTAGTTGAGGATGTGCTGGTCAAAGTTGACAAATTCATTTTCCCAGCAGATTTTATTGTCTTTGATATGGAGGAAGATGAAGACGTGCCGATCATCCTTGGGAGACCATTCTTGGCTACAAGTCGAACCATTATTAATGTACAAAAATGAGAACTAACCATGAAGGTACAAGACCAAGAAGTAACGTTTAATGTTTTCAAAGCCATGAATTTCCCAGATGACGAGAAGAAGGAATGTTTCATACTTGATGTGATAAATAATACCATCCAGACCTGCGATGCAATGCAAAGTTCTACTGACAAACTTAAAGCATGTCAATTTCCTATGGAGTCTGAAGATAAAGCGTACTGCGTACTGAAGAAGCCAATTCTTGCACTACAAGCAACAGAAGAGAAACAGTTCCACCAGCTCAATGAATTAGAGGAATTTCACATTCAGCCATTTAAGAATGCCAAACTGTACAAAGAAAAGGCCAAGAATAGACATGATGAGAAGTTAGTGCGCATACCACTAGAACCAAGGCAGAGGGTACTATTAAAATCAAGGTTGAAACTCTTCCCATGGAAGCCAAAATCACGGTGGTCAGGTCCATTCTTAATCACCAAAGTTTTACCAGATAGAGTCGTTGAGATACATGATCCCAACTCCAACAAAACATTCAAAGTTAAAAACAAACGTGTCAAGAACTACTGGGGAGAATCAATTGAGTGACAAAAAGAAAGTGTCACACTTTCAGATCCAGCCTAACGTTCGGGAAATCATGTCTAGCTGATGACTTTAAACTTAGCGCTAGCTGAGAGGTAACTCATGCAATTTTTGTATATATTATGATTTAGTGTCTTTTAATTTTTATGTGTTTAGTTTTTGCAGGTTAAGTCATTTCAAGATGGAAGATTCTCTCGTAAATCTTCACAAGCAATTTCCTTATCTCCCTCAAAATTCTCTGATGAAAGTTTACAAAGCTCGCTTGGAACGGATGAGACTACTGATGATCAAAGGTATGCCTACTGACATTCGTTGGATTATTGAAGCACGGGTCCGATTGGCAGGTGAGTCCTCTGACTCTTTCATTTCACATTTGTCTGGTTTAGGAAGAAGTATATATGCTAAAAAGAGAATATCCAAAAGAATATGTCTTTGTTATAAATGTGCTCGTATGTCTTATGATACCCGTTGTCGATATTTAGGAATGATGTCTGATAACCGCGAATATAAGTTTAATTTCATTAGGGATGGCTTGAGTAATGAGTCTTTGGATGACATATCTAAAACTCTTGAGACGCATCCCAGTGGATATGTGTATCACGAAATTCGTAGGTTATATGTGTTGGGAAGCGGCCGCGAGTGCGCAGTGGAAAATAAAATAAATTAAATTATGATGCCACTATCCCTTTGCCCAAAACCCATTTGTTTTTATTATTCTACAAGCCTAGGCATGTTACTATATATTCTAAGCATAAGAACTCATAAAATATGCAAAGAACATAAACCTAAACATGCTAACTATAATAAGAACTCTAATTAAAATAAAGAAAGAAAAAGACTTACTTAAACCGAAGACTCCTCCAGTCCTCCCTCCAATCTACAAGCTTTTCTCGAACTCAGCAAGCTCTTCCACGTTCCAAAGAGCCACCCAAGTGTGTGGCCTCCAAAGATGCACACACCAAAGCCAAAACTCAACGGCAAGACTACGCCTTGAGTGCACGGGTATTTTTCCCTTGGTGCTAGCCTAGGCAAATACCTCAAAACTTTTAACTCGAGGTTCCTCTAGTCAATTAGACTTAAGGATCCTCAAAATCAGTGACTTACTCTTAAACTTTAGAGTTTCTCACTTATATAAATCCAAGATATGAAAGGTTTGGTGCAAAAATTTGTAAAGAATTCATTGGGTTTATATAGGTGCTCCAAAGACAACAAAATTAATTAAGAATCTGATGTGGGATAAATGCTAATTTAATCTTAGCCATTGGATCTTAATTTAGTGGTTTAATGAGATTATAAAACCTTAATAAGAGTTTAGGCCGAATTGGAATTCAAAACAAATAACAAATAAATAAAAAAAAAATTTACTATTCACGTTTATTTATTTATTTATTCATTCCAATTCCCAAAGTGCCCATATCGTCATTCACCAATCCCTAAGCCACTATGGAACCTCATAAAAGATCTGTTCAATAATTAAACACATTGAACCATTTATGAACAATTCCTACAGCAATCATATATGCTGTTAAATTTGTACTGTGCACTGTTAACCATTGATTTCGACTTTGTTGTGTGTGACCTTTTGGGTTCCCCTCAAGTTGGACATGAAATGAATCGTGATTATTTAATCGAACATAAATTATCCTCCTATCAGATGGTCGTTCGATTTCAATGACCAAGGTTGACATCTAGCAATATGCCAAGGCCCCCAAATGAGAAGGAAAGATATATAAACCAATTTTGTATGCGATTTACATATGATACGATCCCTCGCCTAACTGTATCCCCACCGTTTGACCTAGGGTATGGAAAGTATCTACCCATATTGTCTAAGGTATGATATTGATAGTGTCATGAATCGTGCTAACCCAAGAATCTCACAATATTCTTCCGTTGCGGCCACAGTCTCAAGCACTGATCACACATATCAACCCGCGAACTGGAATACTACTCTTATAAGAAAATATTATCTGAGAGAGTGGTGATTCTCTGTTGTATCTTTACAAACTTCATGTGTTTCAACAAATGACCCAATCATACCCTTATGACCGGATCTTTTGAACCGGGGAAGGAGAATGTCAAAGTTATTTGATCCACACATAAGATTGGAAAGACCTCAAGTCTAAAGACTAGTCATACAATCGATACATGAAAGTTCTCACAGACACATGGGGATAAACACTCCATGTGAAAACTTTCGGTGGTCAGTTCGATGGACACGAGCAACTCATGCATCCATGTGATACACCAAGCGGATGGATCTCTGCTAGTAGCCTATGAGATCGGCTACCCCACTTAAGGGCAGATCATATCATCATGCTAGTCTCTCCGCTTTGTGAACGCCCAGATTATTGACAAAATGATGACTAGGAACATTTAAGAGTAATGATTCTCATAAGGCGTGGAAACCATTATCTTATTACTCTAAGGGCTTTATTACAGTGTTTGATGATTCATATAATTTATGTAAGACACGTTTAATAAAGATTGCCATTTTATTAATTAATGAAAATATTACAAATACATGTACATATAGCCCATCCACATGTTGGGTAAAGGGTATATCCCTAACAATCTACCACTTGCACTATAGCCAACTAGTATGAATCTGGACACCATACTCTTGGGTGTGCCTATCATGCTTTTGTTGAGTCAGCCCTTTAGTCCGAGAATCTGCAAAATTATCTTATGTGGGTATTTTCTCTATAATAACTTCTTTTCTCTCAACAATCTCCCTAATGAGATGAAATCGCCTGAGTACATGCTTGGATTTCCAGTGGGACCTTGGTTCTTTTGATTGAGCAATGTCGCCTGTGTTGTCACAGTACATCGTGACGCCATTCTTTATCGCGAGAAGCACTTCCAGCTCCATGATGAACTTCTTTATCCAGACTGCTTCTTTAGCTGCCTTAGATTCTGCAATATACTCAGCTTCAGTGGTGGAGTCCGCTGTAGTTGACTACTTTGAGCTTTTTCAACTGACAGCTCCGCAATTCAAAGTAAATAGATATCTTGTTTGCGATCTACTATCATCCCTATCGATCTGAAAGCTCACATCACAGTAACCAATGACTTTCATCTTAGAACAATCTCCGTATGTCAAAAACACATCCTTAGTTTTTCTCAGATACTTGAGAATTGTTTTGACAGCTGCCCAATGTTGCTCACCAGGATTTGCCTGATACCTGCTCGTTATGCTAAGAGCATAAGAGATATCAGGTCTTGTACATAGCATGGCGTACATGATCAATCCTATTGCTGAAGCATAAGGGATCATACTCATACGCTCTCTATCTGAAGGAGTATGTGGACATTGCTCCTTAGATAATTTGATTCCATGACAAGTAGGTAAATTACCTCTTTTGGAATCTTCCATTTTGAATCTTTTCAAAACTTTATCTATGTATGTAGATTGAGAAAGTCCTAACAACCTATTAGATCTATTACGGTAGATCTTAATGCCGAAGATGTAGGCTGCTTCTCCCAAATATTTCATGGAGAAATTCTGAGATAACCATTGCTTGGTGGCTTGCATCATGGGAATATTTATTCCCGATGATTAATATGTCATCAACATATAATACAAGAAATACAAAAGCACTCCCATTACTTTTCCTGTAAACACAAGGCTCGTCTATATTTTTGATGAAGTCAAATTCTTTGATTGTCTCATCAAATCATATATTCCAACTTTTTGAGGCTTGCTTGAGTCCATAAATTGATCATTTAAGCTTGCATACTTTATTATGATCATCCTTAGATGCAAACCCCTCAGGTTGTGTCATATAGACTTCCTCTACGAGGTTCCCATTAAAGAAAGCTGTTTTGACATCCATCTGCCAAATCTCATAATCAAAGTGTGCGGCTAGTGCCAGTAAAATTCGAATGGACTTTATCATTGCAACATGCGAGAAGGTTTTGTCATAGTCAATTCCTTGGATTTGTCTATAACCTTTCGCCACCAACCTAGCCTTATAGGTTTGGATGTTGCCTTTTGCATCAGTTTTACGCTTGTAAATCCACTTGCAGCCTATGGGTTTTATCCATTCAGGTGCATCCACCAATTCCCAGACTTGATTCTGATACATAGAGTCTATTTCATATTTCATGGCCTCAAACCACTTGACTGAATCAATGTCACGTATTGCTTCGTCATAACTGGTGGGATCGTCATTATCAATGACCTGATCATGTTCCTCATCAATATGGAAACCATATCTTTCAGGCTCATATCTTTCCCTACCAGACCTTCTAAGTTCATAACCTTGTGGTTGTTCCGTCGCTGCCCTTTTGATGGGCATGGGGCTTAGTTCTATGTTAGTTTATTCTTCTCGTACCTAATCGAGGTCAAGTCTACTCCCACTATATTTCTTGAGAAGGAATTCATTCTCTAGAAATTTAGCATTTCGTGAAACAAATGTTCTTTGTTCATTTGGGACGTAGAACACGTATGCTCTAGAGTTCAAGGTATATCCTACAAACTTATATTTAATTGCCCTATCATCCAATTTATTAGTTTGTGTGAGGTTAACATATGCGTCACATCCCCAAACTCTTAGATAACTAAGACTAGGACGTTTCCCAGACCATAACTCATATGGTGTTTGACTAACAGTCTTAGAAGGAACTTGGTTTAGTAGTAGTGTTGCAGTTTCTAAAGCAAGACCCCAAAATGAAAGAGGTAGATCTGTGTCTGGCATCATTGATCGGACCATCTATAGGCACTGCATTTTTGCATATAAGTCCCGATGATGAGTCTCACATGGAGACACTACCTTTTTAATTATGGAAGTCACGGGAAATGGACGTCGGAATGGAAGAGTCAAGAATTGACACATTGTTGGAATTAATTCGTTTGTTTACGCTTCGGGTTTGCTTGTTGGACATCCGTTTTAAAACACACCCTTAGCCCAAACCCCCACAAACCACACACCAAGCCAACACATCACCAAACCAAACACCCAAGCCCACCAAAATGGACCAAACTCACGCCCAAGCCACCCTAAGCCACACGCCCAACACATTCCCAAATAATAAAATAACATATTAAACAAATGCACAAATCCAGCCAAATCCCCTTCCTAAATTAAAGAAATCCCATGGATCTCATTCCTAATTAAATCAAATCACTCCCCTAATTAAAAGATTTTCTTTATCACACACTAATTAAAAATATCTCCCATATTTACACAAATCATTTCCCTTTTCAAACAAGGTAAACCCCAACCCTTTGCCTATAAAAATAATCCTTCACCACACATCCAACCATTAGCTCATTCTCACGCCCAAAACACAGAAAATACCTCTTATTGCCGCATCACAAGCTCTCCACTCACACATAAAACTCTCACACATGCTTCATCCACTCACGCATAAGGTCCTCACACCAGCCCACTTCACGCCTAGCCACATAGCTTCCATTACCCACTCACGCAAACAGCCACTACCCTTCACGCATCCACTACCCCTCAACGCATCAGCCAATGCCCCTTAACGCAAGCCACCTAGCCTTCACGCATTAACACATACCCCCTATTGACCACACACTGCCACGCCATTACCCACTCAAATAAACTGCCCAGCCAATTACCGTGAAAGCCCCCTGCACTGCCCTTAATCGCACACCCAAAAAAGCCGTAAGATAACCCCCGAAAACCCGCAAAATCTGCCCTGTAATCACCAAAACTACCCTGCCTTAAACCCGCAAAATTGTCCAGAAAATCTGCCCATTCGGCACCAAAGAATTCTTCCCCTGAAACAGTCCAGAATTTACCCTAAAACTACATCAAAAACTGCCCCAAAACAGTGACAAAACACAGCCCCAATACCTTTAAAAAACCGCCAAAACAGTCCCTTATTTACCGTAAAACAGTGACTAAAAAAATAGCAGCAAAACAATAGCAAAACGGAGTAAAAACAGTAGCCCAAACAGTGAAACAGTGAAGGAAAACGTTGAATCAGTGAACCGGAGGAGTTGCGGAGCATCAAACCTTCCGACGGCCGTGTAACGCACTTTCGAGAGATGAAAAAAGAGGTTAGACATGAGGACATCTTCTTTATTTATTATCCTTTATTTTTATTTATTTTAGTACTTTATTTCATATTAGTATTGTGGATTGGTGCATGATGTGATTTCCGGATGAACGGAATATGTGTTCTCTCTTGTGGTATATCGGATGGAAACTCGGACGTAAATTCCATAGCCGAATCTGAATGGATGGTAGTGCGGTTTGTACTTGGGATACAATGCCACGTACCACTTGAGAGACACACGTATTTCGTTTCATCCAACCTTGTATTCGAGCATGATTTAGTCTAGTAAATTATTTAGCATGATTTAGTCTAGTATTGTTAGACAGTAATGACCCATAGCGTCACTATTTTGTAAATGATATTGTATTATTGTACAAAATTAACTATGTAGTAATGAAATTGCCTTTTACCGTTTTGTAATTTATTTACTTTGATATATAAATGGTAAAAGTCCCTATGATTAATTCCGGATTGAGATGATATGAGACAGTATCAATCCATAAAGGTTTAATCATTAAATATCCCTAGTCGTAGTATTATCGAGATTGGACATCGATAATGCGGAATAGACTAGTACTGCACTTGTGCGTGTTGTGAGGGCACAACAGCATAGTTCTCATATATTTGAGTATTGGATACTTATGCAAGTGCGGTAGGAGGTTGTGTTTTACCGATGGTACGGAAAACAGCTTCGCTCTGGATAGACCCCGCGGAATCCCATTGGTAGTATGTCTGCGTGTCTATGGGAGTCCGCTTCAGGGTAGGTGCATATGGTCTTAACCTGAGACTTGCATCGCTAGTACTTGCGACAATCGGTAGACTTTAGTTTTGGTCGTCCAGGGCTTTAACAGGTTCTGTGTACACCTCTTCTAGGTTTATCGGGAATCGTAGTGTATTGGGTGTGATGTCAAGACGGAAGTATCACTTCAGACATATGGAGATGATGATCGCGCAGGATACAGAACTAGTACTCTATAATGGTTGAAACCATCGGGATAATATGACAAGGTCAGGATTATCCGATTCAAAGAGACTAGTTGCTTGATGTCCGATATATGTATCGTACGGGGCAGACACATCTCCAGCCCCAGGCCTTACATGTGATCATCCGATACTGGATCAGTATACACTATACTACGGTATACTACGCCTGTTATAGATCTTATATTCCAATAAGAATATTTCTGGAGAATTGGGTAGGCATGGCGTTTTGCTAGAGGCTAACCTTGTCTTGTAAATCGGTAAAAACGTAGTACTTGGTACGTACGTGTTCGGATAATCTGACGGCCGTATTTACTGCCAACATATCCAGAGATCTCTTGGGTCGCTTCCCGAAGATTCACCAATGACGTATGATTCAAACTCGATTAATCTTGGATTAATTACGGAGAGACTTTATCTTGGATAAAGTACTATACATAGAGAGAGAACGATTAATTTGGAATTAATCGTAAAATTATTATATTCGATATAATAATCGAAATTCGATTTCGACGCGAAATTAAAATTAGATTTTAATTCGGGCAAACGAGTTAATTTAGAATTAATTCGTTAGCGACGTAAATAATAATTTCGCTAGGCGCAATTATTTATTTAAATTCGATTTAATAAACGTCGCGACGTAAGTTCGGTATTTCGGAAATATCGAACCCGAACGCGTGAGTGCACGTGGGCCCACTTTCATTTGAAACGTGTGGGGCCCATATGACACATGTCATTATATGCATTATTTATTGTTAATACATTGCATGGTGATAGTGTACAATACACTCAATGGTTTTGCATGGAGTTTGAGTGTTTGACACTCTAAGCCATTGCATGATTTGTGTCATAAGTTTATTATTAATTTAATAAATATTATGGCATAAATATAAATTGATTTTTTGTAACAAAAATCATAACTCTCCTCTCTCTCACATTGCCGAAACCAGATGCAGTTTTGGGCTCTCCATTTCTTCAATTTTTGTGGCAAGATTTGAAGAAGTTGTGCATTCAAATCACAACAAAGGCTAGCACCTTCAAGGGATCATACATAGGTGTTATGGGAAACTAATCCTTGAGCTTGGAAGGATCAAACTTGACTTGGAGTCTCTCTTTTCTTCTTGGCCGAGAGCATCACTGCACAAGGGAGAAAATTTTTGTTTCATCAACGCATCCGCATTCCGATCTTTGTGAGTATGATTCCGCCATACTTCAATATTGTTCATTCATTTATATGTTTTGTTTGCTCTTTTGATCTTGGGACATGGATTAGAATTTCCAACAATGGTATCATTGAGCTTAAAGAGCATGAAAATATATTAGGGTAATATTTGGGCAAAATTGATTGAAGCATGATTTGATGATTTTGATTGATTAAGTATGCTTAAATGTATGTTACATTATGTTATACATTATCAATTTCATGAAAAATAAATTGGATTAATTTTTCCCCTCTTGGAGAGGCTTGGCCGAATACTACCTAGACCATGGAGATGATGATTTGTTGTTTATAAGATCATTGGATGACTTTAAACGAACATAAAATGACGATTTGTGATTCGATTGGATTGAAAACGAAATCGGTAATTTTTCATCACCTTGGCCGAATGCATGGAAGAAGATTAGGGACTTGATTTTTTGATTAAATAATGTTGGACATGTATTTAAGATAAAAATATGATTAATGGATTAATTTGATATTTTGGAAATATTGATTTAAAGGATTAATCATGACATTACACTTTAATTAATTAAGTTATAAAATTTGGAATTTTAAAATTTGATTAATTGGGCTTAATTTTGAATTGGGCCTAAAACTATTATATTTGGACATAATGGGCTTGGTTGGACCAAGTAGGTTTGGGCAAATTGGATTGGATCCAAAAATGGGCCTAAATCACTCCATTAAGTCCAAATGTAATAAATGGGCTTTTATGTTTAATTGGGCCTTATGGGCTTGATATTGATTTTTATGGCAAATGAGGGTGATTCCTTATTGGGCTTGGAAATTGGGTTTGACCCACATTGACCAAGGCCCAAGCCTAATGAAATCAATTGAAAGCCCATCAGACTTTAATTAAACGGACATTGGATGTTGATTGGGCTTTGAGACCCGATAGAATTAGATTTGGAATCTAAGTCATAAAAGCACAATAAAAGTGTAAATATTTAATTTGGAATTAAATATAAGGATTAGTATTGAATACGACTTAAATTGGATTTGACGAGTAGTTCGATATAATTCGTGAATTCATACTATAAGTATTTATTCTCAAATTGAGTTGGACTCGCGCAAATGCAAACAATTGTTTGAACATTGTATTGTCACCTAATTAAAGACTAATTAATTGGATTTGATTGGTTGTATAACATGCCTTGAATGAATGAATGTGGATGTAATGTATGAATAGTGTATATCGGATGGATATTAGAAGGGAAGGGTAATTTTAGAAATTATTGTAAATTTAGAATTTATAAATTGGACCTGCGTGTCCAGCCTTTCTCTTATTGTCTCTTTGTATTCTCTTCTCACCTAATTCCCCTCAATGTAAATGAGGTTTCTCTTATTGTATTATGTAATTGGGTAAGAGTAGAATAGTTCTAGCGGGGAGAGGAAAGAGAGTGATTTGTTCTAGGAACAAGTTGTTGTTCATATCCATCCGTATATCGCTATTACTTTACTTTACGCGCTTTATGATGTTTTAGAAGCATGCTTAAGGGTGTATGATGATGAGACCTAACAAAGATAAATTAATTGGTTGCCAATTACACGAAAATCCCTCAAACAATATTAAGCGATTTTCCTTCCGTTGAGTGATTCTTTCTCAAGATCCGAAATTGGCATTGGTTTGTTGGCCAAAGTCAAGACCTTTGTCAATTGAGGATGTGTTTGAATCATGAGAGTTTTGTTCCATATCGGTGTCTTGTCCAAGTTGTGATTTGTTGGCCAAAGTCAAGATCACTTCTTGTCCATCGACATTGATTACGAAACTTTCCATGTCAATGGGTCCCGCTTAACTGGAATCATTAAGTTTGTTGTGCCAAAGCCAAGACTTAGTTGATTCAGAGGAAATGGTTAGGAAAATGTATTGGATACATTGACATATGTATTAGATATATATGTTTCGGACTTGGATGTCCACCTACCGGATCTAGGAATTGGATGGGATCCAATTGATCTTCGAGATCTACCTAGTTAAATATCATACAACTTGTTGGCCAAAGTCAAGGTTGTGTGTTATTTAACGGGATCCTAGCCCACTAGGAAATTGGATTTCCCGAGTACTCGACAGAGGGTTAGAGACTTGTAGAAAATAGTGGGAGGCTAGTATTGAATTTGCAATTTCATTCAGATACTTAGCTTTACGCGCTTACAAAATTTATTTCGTCAATATTTTAACATTAGTTGGACTAATAAAATGTTATTTTTCTTGTAACAGTTTGACTGTACCCATATATTGTTAACTAGATAGTTGGACTATCGTAGTTAAGATGGCAAAAAAGGAAATGTCCGAGACATAATCATGGGTGATAATGTATTTAAGGGCACGAACTTTGCTGACTGGGAAATGAACCTGAGGATAGTCCTTGGGGCAGAGAGGCTGTTGTACACCATACAGAGACCTCTCGGGCCGAGGCCCACTGAGCCACTTGAGCTGGAGTTATGGAGAACTCATAGCGATGATTGTGATACAACTCAGTCGATCATGCTTGCTTCCATGACTCAACACTTTCGTCGCCAGAATAGGGACTTGGATCCTTATAATATGATGGCTAGACTAAAGGATCTTCACCGCACTAATAAGCGGATGGAGAGGTATGAGTTGGTGAAGAAACTATTTCGCTCCCGTATGACTGATGGCGCTTCAGTTGAGGCCCACGGGACTCAAATGATAGCTGACATTGATGAGCTGGCCAAGATGGGAATAGTCTTGGAGGCTGAGCTGACTGTAGACATGCTTTTACAGTCACTTCCCGATACTTGGAAGCAGATTATCATCAACTACAAGTTGATGGATACGAACGATACTCTTGGAGAGCTATTATCCATTCTTAAGGAGTCAGAGAAAGAGCTTCTTAAAGGCAACAAGCGCGAGGCGCACTTTGCATCGACCTCTCAGACGTCAAGGGCTGGGCCCAAGGCAACTGGAGGGGTGAAAAAGAAGAAGCGTAAGAACAAGGGCAAGGCCAAGATGCCGATGGCTTCTGGGAAGCCGAGGAACAAGTCACAAGACATATGCCTTAACTGCGGCAAAAGAGGTCACTGGAAGCGTGACTGCCGCATGAACAAGGCGATCAGAAGGGAGATCAAGGCGGGCAAGGCACCGACCTCTGGTATGTTTGTTATTGAAATAAACATGGCTACTTCTAGTTTTAAAAATTGGATTTTTGATTCTGGTTGTGGTTCTCATATATGTACTGATGTGCAGGATCTGCAGAACAGCAGGACTCTGGCTTCAGGGGAGATTGATCTACGAGTTGGAAACGGAACTCCTGTTGCTGTTTTGGCCGTGGGCACTTTTGTATTAGAACTGCCCTCGGGGCATGTACTTAAACTAAATGACTGTTATTATGTACCTAGTTTGACTAGGAATATTATATCTGTATCTTTGTTAACCCGAAATGGGTACACTTTTGTATTTAGAAACACTGGGTGTTATTTATATAAAAATGATGCAGAAATATGCACTGCAGTTGCAAATAACGGTCTTTATATTTTGAATATAAATGAATCTCCTACATATAAATTAACAAACAAAAGGCTTAAAAAGAGTGATCCAAATAATGAAACTTATATGTGGCATTGTCGTCTGGGACACATTAACAAGACTCGCATATCCACACTTTCGAAGAGTGGGTACTTGGACGGATTTGATCCAAATTCATATGACGTTTGCGAATCTTGCTTATTAGGCAAAATGCCTAAATCACCTTTTAGCGGTAAAGGTGAACGTGCCACTGAACTGTTAGCCCTCGTTCATAGTGACGTTTATGGGCCCATGTCTAGCCAGGCTAGAGGTGGATATCGATACTTCGTAACCTTTACCGATGATGCATCACGTTACGGTTATGTGTATCTAATGACGCACAAGTCGGAAACTTTTGAGAAATTCAAAGAGTTTCGACACGAAGTTGAAAAACAAACAGGCAAGAGTATTAAGACATTACGGTCGGACCGTGGTGGCGAATACTTAAGTAATGATTTTCAAGATTACCTGAAAGAATATGGTATTCTTTCACAGTGGACTCCTCCTGGAACACCACAATTAAATGGTGTGTCCGAACGGAGAAACCGTACCTTGTTGGACATGGTAAGGTCGATGATGAGTCGCACTGAGCTGCCAATTTCCTTCTGGGGATATGCATTAAACAGTGCAGTTCTTATTTTGAATAGGTTCCGTCAAAGTCTGTTGAACAACACACCATATGAGATATGGACAGGTAAGAAACCGGGTTTCTCATTCCTGAAGATTTGGGGTTGCTGGGCATACGTTAAACGTTTGGAAGGTACCAAACTTGAACCCAAATCAGATAAATGCCTATTCGTTGGATATCCTAGGGAAACCAAAGGATATTACTTCTATCACCCACAAGAGAACAAAGTATTTGTTGCTCTACATGCGGTTTTCCTTGAGAAGGAATTCCTAAATGCAGTGTTTAGTGGGAAAAAGTAGAACTCGATGAAAGTCGTAGTGATACTGTTCTTGGCAATGAATTATCAACGGAACATGAACAGTCCATCTGGGATGAGACTAAACCACAATCTTCAAATACACAAGGACCGCGTAGGTCGGAGAGAGTCAGGGTAGTACCTGAGAGGTATGGATTCCTGATCTCACCTCATGTAGATATTAATCTTATTGAGGATAATGAACCGGCTACGTATGAGGAAGCGATACAAGGTATCGAATCCGCTTTATGGCAAGAAGCCATGAAGGCCGAAATGGATTCCATGTATACCAACCAAGTTTGGACACTGGTTGATGCACCAGAAGGCGTAAAGCCTATTGGATGCAAATGGGTCTTCAAGAAGAAGACTGACATGGATGGCAACGTACAAACGTACAAAGCTAGGCTTGTAGCGAAGGGATATCGTCAACGACTTGCAGTTGATTATGAAGAAACCTTCTCACCCGTTGCCATGATTAAATCCATTCGGATAATGCTTGCAATAGCTGTATATTACGATTATGAAATATGGCAGATGGACGTTAAAACCGCTTTCCTTAAGGGAAACCTTTCGGAGGATGTTTATATGCAACAGCCTGACGGTTTTATCGCACCTAGACTTGCAAACAAGTTTTGTAAGTTAAATCGGTCCATTTATGGACTGAAGCAAGCATCGCGGTCGTGGAACCAGCGTTTTGATGAGATCATAAAAGAATATGATTTCATTCAAAACGAAGATGATCCTTGTGTATATAAGAAGGTTAGTGGGAGTGCACTGACTTTTATTGTCCTTTATGTCGACGATGTATTGCTTATCGGCAATGACATTCCCATGTTAACGTCGGTGAAAGCTTGGCTTTCATTGAAATTCTCCATGAAAGATCTGGGAGGGGCAGCTTTTATTCTAGGAATAAAGATCTACCGGAAATAAGATCTATAACAGGCGTAGTATACCGTAGTATAGTGTATACTGATCCAGTATCGGATGATCACATGTAAGGCCTGGGGCTGGAGATGTGTCTGCCCCGTACGATACATATATCGGACATCAAGCAACTAGTCTCTTTGAATCGGATAATCCTGACCTTGTCATATTATCCCGATGGTTGCAACCATTATAGAGTACTAGTTCTGTATCCTGCGCGATCATCATCTCCATATGTCTGAAGTGATACTTCCGTCTTGACATCACACCCAATACACTACGATTCCCGATAAACCTAGAAGAGGTGTACACAGAACCTGTTAAAGCCCTGGACGACCAAAACTAAAGTCTACCGATTGTCGCAAGTACTAGCGATGCAAGTCTCAGTTAAGACCATATGCACCTACCCTGAAGCGGACTCCCATAGACACGCAGACATACTACCAATGGGATTCCGCGGGGTCTATCCAGAGCGAAGCTGTTTTCCGTACCATCGGTAAAACACAACCTCCTACCGCACTTGCATAAGTATCCAATACTCAATATATGAGAACTATGCTGTTGTGCCCTCACAACACGCACAAGTGCAGTACTAGTCTATTCCGCATTATCGATGTCCAATCTCGATAATACTACGACTAGGGATATTTAATGATTAAACCTTTATGTATTGATACTGTCTCATATCATCTCAATCCGGAATTAATCATAGGGACTTTTACCATTTATATATCAAAGTAAATAAATTACAAAACGGTAAAAGGCAATTTCATTACTACATAGTTAATTTTGTACAATAATACAATATCATTTACAAAATAGTGACGCTATGGGTCATTACTATCTAACAATCTCCCACTTGGCCTATAGCCAGTCACTCAAGCATCTAATACCTGAACTATGTACATGTCGCTCAAACTTTTCCCGAGGAATAACCTTCGTCAGCGGATCTGCAATATTATCCTCTGATGCGATCTTTTCGATCTTCACATCGCCACGATGTATGATCTCTCGAATCAGATGGAATCGTCGAAGAACATGTTTGGATCGTTGATGAGACCTTGGTTCCTTAGCCTGTGCTATAGCCACGCTATTGTCACAATACAATGGAACGGGCTCAGCTGCTAACGGAACTACTCCTAATCCAATTAGGAATTTACGGATCCAAACAGCCTCTTTTGCTGCTTCAGCTACTGCAATGTACTCCGCTTCAGTTGTTGAATCGGCAACAGTATCTTGCTTGGAAGATTTCCAGCTCACTGTTCCGTTATTCAAACAAAATATGTACCCAGATTGCGACTTAAAGTCGTCTCTGTCGGTTTGGAAACTTGCATCGGTATACCCAGATACCTCAAGTTCTCCATCTCCATAGATTAAGAAGCATCCTTAGTTCTGTTAAGATACTTAAGGATACTCTTAACCGCTATCCAGTGATCTTTACCTGGATCGGCCTGATATCGACTGCAAATGCTCAAAGCATGGGACACATCAGGTCGTGTACATATCATGGCATACATGATCGATCCGACTGCCGAGGCGAACGGAGTCCGACTCATGTTGTCTCTCTCATCTTGTGTTTTAGGACACATGTCCCTAGATAGATAGACGCCATGTGATATTGGTAACAGTCCCCTCTTGGACTGATCCATGTTGAATCTCTTCAAC
Organism: Zanthoxylum bungeanum; assembly: GCA_019454045.1. NCBI lineage: Eukaryota > Viridiplantae > Streptophyta > Magnoliopsida > Sapindales > Rutaceae > Zanthoxylum > Zanthoxylum bungeanum. The sequence continues at coordinate 582,455 of SKCR01024860.1, read as the reverse complement.
ACTTTATCAATATATGTACTCTGGGAGAGTCCAAGTAGCTTTCTAGATCTATCCCGGTAGATCTTTATTCCTAGAATAAAAGCTGCCCCTCCCAGATCTTTCATGGAGAATTTCAATGAAAGCCAAGCTTTCAAGTATGTTATTTATTTTAAGTATGATTATGTTATTTCTTTATGCATGATTTAGTTCTTTGCTTTCGCATTAGGAATTTAGTTTACGTTTTTTCTTAAATGATTATTTGTTTATTTTTCTGTATGCTCATTGTGTGATATTGTATGCTTGCCGTTATAATGACTTACTTTCAAAGCATGCAAACTTAGAAATAGGATTTACTTTGATGAATGCGAACTAGATCTAAGTTACTCTTGAGCATATATGTTGCGTAGATTTGGTTAAGATATTGCACAAATCATTTCATTACAAGTGGCATAAGTAAGGGACCATTCCGAACCCAACGGTTTGAGGTCTTCCCTTGCGAGGGGTGAGTGCGGCCTTAAATCTTTATCCCAATTCACACTAGGTGGCGACTCCATTTTTTTCTCCGGCTTAGTTCCTCCGTGAGCTATTTCGTACTCCCAACCAGGCTGCGAGCCTGGAACTGCGTCGCCGATTTCTGTGTCCTAAAGTCTGGCAACTCTACTGAGGATAGGGAATTGGCCCCGAAATAATGTCTTGTAATGATTGTGATTTGTGCTTTAGTTAACCGTGTCTACCGTGGGTTGAAGGGGTTTAATCAAAGGAATTATTAAAGCTAAGTAATGGTTTGATGTCTTCCTTCATTCACTACCTTACTATAAGGAAAAGTTGTGAAGGCACCTAAATAATCATTACTCGTAGCTTACTGTGATGGACTAATTTGGAGGACTCGTTGTTTATTCCTGTCACCAAGTGATAAGAGCCTAAGAGGCTTGGGTATTAAAGAGAGTTCGCTCCACCCTCCCTCTGGGGAATCTACAACGGGAAATCCATTTGACAGTCAGTCACGCACTATAACTCGTTGGCACGTACCTTACGGTATAAAAAAGGTGTGCTCACTTGGTCACTTGAACCCTTGAGTGGGGAGTCCTAGTTGTGGACAATCCATCGCCAGCGGGATCCTTTGTCTATACCCCTATAAACCCGCATATGAACCGTAGTTGTAGGACCAATAGAAACTATTCTGTTATGCTTGTGTTTAGGACTATCGTTATTTGGATTCAGTTGGACCTTTCGTCATGAGTTGTGAACTTGTTGGGCCATTTAAATTGGGACAAGCTCGCCTCTTATGAAAATTGGGCCAAAAGCTTCTAAAATACCAATGGGCCACTTTATGTTTAGGCCCCTTATCATTTGAAGTTGTTTAGCCATGTTATCGTAAAAGTGTAAAACTGTTGGGCCTTTTCAACTGGGACAAGTTTGCACCGCGCAATAGTATGATTGAATGCTTCGAAACGATAATGGGCCGACTTATATATCTCATACATCGCACATATCTCATGCATCTCATGCATACACGCATCATGTTAACCCTTTGTGTCTTAAAAGCCATCATAGATATCTGTTGGGTTAGGGGTAAGAGGGAAGACTCATCAAAAAGCCGTTAGCAAACATGAGCGAATTAGAGAATGGGGTATCTCGTATGGATCAGTTGGAGACTAGTCTCACTAAGGTTACCGAGCAGTTACAAGCTTTGACCGTCGCTATGGCTAATATGGTTGTGCCTTGTGCTGGGGGAGGCTCTGAGAATGTGAGGCGTGAGGACCCTCCAAACAGATTGAGTGATGATATCCTTGTATTTGATGATGACATGGCTGAGTATGAAGTGTGCGCCTTCGGACTAACGACGTTGATAGCCTTGAAAGCTAAGAGCGTGGAAGTCTATGGAGACTCGATGTTAGTAGTCCGACAACTGCAAGGAGAATAAGAATTAAAGGAAGAACGGTTGAAACCTTACTTATTCCACCTCAGGAGTCTGGCACAGGCCCTCCCCGATTGTAAGTTCCAGCACTTGCCGCGAGAAGAGAATCAGATAGTAGACGCATTGGCAACATTAGCCGCAACTTGGGAAAATCCAGAGAAATTGGTGATGAGACCACTGGTGTTGACATAAGTGAGTAAACCGTTTTATGAGATAGAGAGATTCTTGGAAATAGAGATCAACGATGGAAAACCTTGGTATCATGATATCCAGCGGTACTTAGAACATGGGGAACTCCCAGAGGAACCGAGCAGAAATGATAGAATAGCCATTCAGAAGTTGGCTTCTTAGTATGTAAGTTTCAAAGGAGAACTGTACAATAAGCACGCAAATGGTATTCAACTGAAGTGTTTGAGAAAAAAATAGGCTCAATAGGTAATGGAAGAAGTACATGCTGGTGTATGTGGACCGCATATGAATGGGTTGAATATGTCTCGTAAAATAGTAAGACAAGGTTTTTTCTGGTCGACCATGGAAGCTGACTGCGCGAAGCTGGTAAAGCACTGTCATGATTGTCAGGCGCATGGTAACTTGAATCATTTACCGCACACAGAGTTGCATGGGCTGTTAGAGCCGTGGCCTTTCTCAGCATGGGGAATTAATATGATCGGAGAGATTTGACCGAACGCATCAAATGGACATTGCTTCATAGTAGTGGCAGTAGACTACTTTTCAAAATGGGTGGAAGCCGAGTCATTCTGCAATGTTACAGCAAAACAAATGGCAAAGTTCATAGCTTGGAATCTCATTTGTCGATATGGTATGCCGCACCACGTGGTCACGGACAATGGAGTCCAGTTTCAGGGAGAAACAAAGGCGATGTTACAGAAGTACGGAATAGGCCATCACAAGTCGTCACCTTACAGGCCGCAAGCGAATGGGGTAGTCGAGGCAACCAATAAAACAATAAAGACGATTTTAGCCAAGATGACAGAGAATTACAAATATTGGGCTGATAAGCTACCATATGCCCTGTGGGGGTACAGAACTTCAGTAAGAACGGCAATATGAGCCACGCTTTACTCTTTGGTCTACAGAATGGAAGTTGTATTACCGGTGGAAGTTGAGATACAGTACATGCGGGTATTAGGAGAAGCATAATTTCATGAACAAGAATGGGCCTCGCATAGGTTTGAACAGTTAGCATTGGTGGATGAGAAGAGGATGAAGTCTTTGCATCATATGCAGATATACCAGAAGAGGTTAGCTCGAGCATTCAATAAGAAGGTGCATCCTACCAAGATTAGAAAGGGTGATCTGGTGCTTAAGCAGTCGAAGCCGTCGACAACAGACCCGAGAGGAAAGTTTAGACCAAACTGGGAATGACCTTACATTGTACAGAAAGTAATGGGAAATGGAGCAGTGAGACTGTCAGACTTGGAAGGGAATGAGTTCACCGAGCCGATCAATGTGGACAGATTGAAGCAGTATTTTGCCTGAGGAAGAGAAGAGACAGAGCAGTTACTGGGAGAACTGGCAGAACACCTAACCCAACAGAATAGGAAATTCATCCATGCATGCATGCATTCATACACGTAACGTACTTGCAATTTTTGTGTTTGTTCTTTGTTTGCAGGTTTCAGACAAAAGAGAACTATACAATCACCAGAAGAGAACCGTAGGAGGAAACTATAAGCAGACCCAGGGGGCGATCAGAGACATGCGTAGGCACATGGCGCCAAGGAGCACAATGAAGGTCTAATCCATCAGGAACATGGAGTACCTCTACACATGCATACATACACATCACATGTACACGTTTTTATTTTGTTGTTTTGTTTGTGTTCACAGGTCTCGAAGAAAAGAAGGAAAAGCGGCAAAATACAATCAAGTTGAGAGCAACAAAACAGTATCAACAGTTTTTAGAAATGGATCCCCAGGGTTGAGGCCCACACATAGTCATCAGTTTTGGTTGAGGCCTGCGCTACCAGCAGTTTTCGAGAATGAATCCTAGAGGGTGAAGCCCACATTATTAGCGGTTGAAGAATTCCAGTGAAAAAAAAAAAGAAATCCTTGATAGTTAAACATATGCCCAGTGATGATATTGTTTGCTGTAGAGATAAACCTTAGAAACGATAAGTGCAAGATGTGCTCTCATCCGGTATTCTAAAAGGATTGATCTCGGCTAGACTCACGGGAACTTGATTACGGGATCTCAACAGTAGAAGCCTGAGTAGTTGGCAAGATGACTAGTTGAAGAGAATCCACCTCTAGCGGTGACTGACATTGGTCCGCACACATCAGAGTGTATGAGTTCTAATGTCTCTGTTGCACGCCGTCTTTTACCTTTAAAGGGTAATTTGGTCATTTTACCAAGTAAACAAGACTCACAAGTTCCATAATGTTCATATTTGAAGGGTCTAAAATATCCATCCTTATGTAGCTTAGTTAATCGTGTTTCATTGATATGACCTAAGAGACTGTGCCATAGAAGTGATTCATTGAGATTATTCAAGTTAACATTGTATATATTAGAGGTTGAACATTCTTTGTTAGTTTGTAAGACATAGATACCATTATTCAAAATACCATCTCCATATTTTATTTCAATGAAATAAATAGAACATTCATTACAACTTATTAGGCATGAAAAGCCTTTATTACATAAAGAAGAAATTGAAATGATGTTCTTTACTAGAGAAGGTACATAAACAAAATCTTTTAAGTCTAAAACTAAACCATTCAGCAAAACTAATGAATAAGTCCCCATGCATAATGCAGCTAGTTTTGCTCCATTACCCATGCGTAAGTCAACCTCCCCATGAAGGAGTCTCCTACTGTTTCTCAGGCCCTGTACATTGTTACACAAGTGAGTCCCACAACCGGTGTCAAGTACCCAAGTAGAAGGTTTAGAGTTTTGAGAATATAGTTCAATCATATACAACATACCTGAAGCATTGAGCTTCTTGGCCTCTTGGGCTTTCTTGGCTTTCAAGGATCTGCAGTCTTTCTTCCAATGACCCTTCTATCCATAAAAGAAACATTTCCCCTTTCCCTTTTTCTTCTCCACCTTACCATTGGGCTTTAGGTGATTTGGAGCCTTGGCCTTGCCCTTATTTTCTTTGGGCCTCGTGGCTTCAGGTCTGTACCCGTAAGCATGACGGAGGTTTTAAGCTCGGTTTCAAGTCATTCTCTGCTTGCTTTATCAGATTGTGCAATTCTGCGCTAAGTAACTTTTGTATAGACAATGAAACTGCATAATAAAGTTAGAGAAGTCTTTTGGTAAGGACTGAAGAATTAAACCGTGACCTATCTCATGATCCATGATGAACCCGAGTTGGCAAATTTTTTCAATGTGGCCAATCATCTTAAGCACATTTCCAATAACAGATCATTCCTTATACCTCATTTGGAATAGGCACATGACACTACTTGAATCTCACGGTATGAACGGAAGTTGCATATAACTCCTTCAAGTGAAAGATGATGGTTTGAGCATCCATATCTTCGTGAACTTTCTGAAGTTCGTCCTGTTGGACAAAATGACCCATAGCGTCACTATTTGCACAGATCATTGTGTTGTTGTAGCAAATTAACTATGTGACAAGGAAATTGCACTCTCATCATTTGTGATTAGATCACCATAGATATATAAATGAAGAGAGGTCCCTATGATTAATTCCTGGATTGAGAATGATATGAGACAGTATCAATCCCCGAAGGTTTAATCATTAAATATCCCTAGCCGGAGTATTATCGAGACTGGACATCGATAATGCGGAATAGGCTAGTATTGCACTTGTGTGCGTTGTGAGGGCACAACGGCATAGTTCTCATACATATAAGTATCGGATACTTATGCAAGTGCGATAGGAGGTCGTATTTCACCGATAGTACGGGAAACAGCTTCGCTCTGGATAGACCCCTCGGAATCCCATTGGTATTATGACTATGTGTCTATGGGAGGCCGAATTCAAGGTAGGTGTGTATAGTCTTAACCTGAGACTTACATCGCTAATACTTACGATAATCGATAGACTTTGGTCTTGGTGGTACAGGGCTTTAACCGGTTCTGCGTACACCACTTCTGGGTTTATCAGAGAGTCGTAGTGTATTGGGTGTGATGTCGAGACGGAAGTATCACTTCAGTCATAGTGGAGATGATGTCACGCAGGATACGGTACTAGTGCTCTTGAGTGATGCGCATCCAATCGGGATATTGTGACCAGGTCATAAATATCCGATTATAGAGACTATGTTACCAGACATCCGATATGTGTTTCGGACGGGGCAGACACTTATCCAGCCCCAGCCCTAACACGTGACTATCTGATACCGGACCGATATACACAATACAATGGTATACTACGCTTGATACAGATCTTAATATTCTTAAATGGATATGTCAGGAGAATTGGGTAGACTTGGTGCTTTGCTAGGAGTCGACCTTGTCTCGTAAATCGGTAGAACGTAGTACTGGTACATACGTGATTCGGATACTCCGACGACCGCATTTACTGCCAACTTATCCGGGGATCTCATGGGTCGCTTCCCGATAATCCACCGATGACGCATAACTCGCACTCTTAAATAATCTGGGATTATATAGAAGAAGAGAAAATTAATCTATGATTAATTACAGAGATATTTTATCTAGGAAAATATCGTCTAGAGAGAGATAACGATTAATTTGGAATTAATCGATTAATTAATATATTCGATATATTAAACGAAATTAGATTTCGACGCGGAATTAAAATTAGATTTTAATTCGGGCGAACGAATTAATTTAGAATTAATTCGTTAGCGACGTGAATAGTGAATTCGCTAGGCGTAATCATTTAATTACGACGCAACGGAAAAATCGTTAATTTGGAATTAACGAACCCGAGCCCGAGTGTGATTGCGAGCGCATTCGTATTTCGAATTCGAGTGCGGCGACGCAAGTCACATCAAGCGTCAAATCATTAGTCGCATCAAGCGTCAAATCACTTGTCATTTTGAGTGATGTGAAATGACAACATGTCACTTTATTAAAGAGATGTGACTTGATGGACTTGTGATGGACTTTTGACTTTTGAGTGTGGAACACTCAAATCTTACAATTGATTTAATTTTTTTTTGAAAGCAAATTAAATGGTAAATACATTTATTATTTTTGGAAAATATATAAACAAATGTTATAAACCACTTTTGTAATAACTTAACAACATTTTCTCTCTCATTCTCTCCTTCAAGCTCACGCCCAGGGGCATTTTTCACTGGTTTTTGAAGCCAAAAACGTGAGCAAGGGAAGCCAAGAGTTGGGTTTTTGTGTGCAAAAACCGCAGTGCTAGCACACTACGAGACTTGCGAAGGTGGTAGGGAGGTTCACCCATGAGCCGGGATCCGTTTGACGAAGCTTGGAGCTCCGTTTCTCACTCAGCTCAAAATTCTGTTTTTGGAGGCAGTGAACTGCATCATTTGTGCGCCTATGGCAGTGGCATTTTGGCTTGATTCGTCTCCAAATCGACTCAACCGATCGATGTGAGTATTCCGCTACCTCCGTTGATGTGTTCACACATTGTTTTCATTGCTTGTTTGATCTTGGGACCTAGATAATAACCAACAATGGCATCAAGAGCTATAAGTCAAGCATGAAAAGTGTAGGGCTTAAAATTTGGGTAAATTTGTTTTGAGCATGATTTGAATGAATTGATTGTTTAAGTATGCTTATAACATGTCTAATTGCATTTTGGTTGGACCAATTTGTTGAAATTGATTTGGAATAATTTTCCCCAAAAATATCATGTTGGCCGAATATGATGATCATTTTGGAATTCTTGGAATTTTTGTTTTTGATTCATTTGATGAGTTGGAATCATTTAGGATAATGTTAATTTGAAACTAATTGGATTGGATTTTGAATTGAACATAAAATCCCCAAATTGATCACCTTGGCCGAATGGAATTATGCCATAATGTCTTGGTATCTTTTGATTTTTGAACATTGGATGTATTGGAAATCATTCGGGATAAGGATTTAATATCGATTGTGAAATTAATTGGATTGAATTCGAATCGGATAAAAATCCCTCCCTTGGCCGAGACCTTTAAGCATGTAAATGGGTTTGATTTTTGATTAATTTGCGTTGGACACCAATTGATGAAAATGACCATGATTAATTATGTAATTCATGTTTTAGAAATGTTGATTTGGGTAATTGATCATGTAATACACTTTGGTAATTAAATTGGGAAAATTGGATTTTTAATTTAATTATTTGGGCCTATTTTTGATATTGGGCTTCTAATGTTGTAATTGGGCTATTGGGCTTGATTTTATCAAGTTGGGTTTAGGCCAAGTGGATTGGATCCAATTGGGCCCAAAACCTTAACCATAAAGCCCAAATGCGACTTAATGAACCTTTAAAGTTCAATTGGGCCTAATGGGCCAAGATTGATTTATGGGCTTATGGGGTAAATCCCGGATTGGACTTTTGTTATCGGTTTGACCCGATTGACCAAAAGTCCACGCCTTAAGAAATCAATTAAAAGCCCATTGGACTTTAATTGAATTGACGTTGGACGTTAATCGGTCTTTGAGACGCGTTACGATTAAATTTGGAATTAAATCGTAAAAGGTTTATTAAATAAAAGTGTAATATTTAATTTGGAATTGAATAGTGAATTAGTATTAAATACATGTTAAATTAGATTTAATGATGTAGTTTAATTTAATTCATGAATTCGTACTTTAAGTACTTATTCGCAAAAACGAGTTTGACTCGAACAAAATCAAATCGTTGTTTGAACATTGGATGATCACTTAATTATCAGATTAATTAATTTGATTAGATTGATTGATAGCATGCTTATGTGTGTGAATACGTGGTTGTGTTGTATGAATAATGTATATCGGATGGATATTAGTCGGGTGGGGCAATTTTAGAAATTGTTGTAATAAATTCGATTTATTAATTGGACCTGCGTGTCCAGCCTTATCACCTTCATTCTCTTTGTATTCTCTTCTCACCTATTCCCCTCCATGTAAATGAGGTTTCTTTAGAAGTGTAGTGTAACGGGTAGAAGTAATACAAGTGCTAGCTTGAGTGAGAAAGTGAGAGATTTGATCTAGGATCAATGTGTAAGTATCCATCCGCATATCATTATTTATTTTCATACTCGCTTTATTATGTATTTAGAATGCATGTTTAAGGGTGTATGATGATGAGACCTTAACAAAGATAATTAAATTGGTAGCCAATTTGCACGCGAAAAACCCTCGTTAAATATCATGCGTTTTTTCCTTCCATTGAGTGATTCTTGCTCAAGATCCGAGATTGGCAGGGGTTGTTGGCCAAAGTCAAGCCCTTGTCCGTCGAAGATGTGTTTTAATCACGAGGCTTTGTTCCATATCGGTGTCGTGTCCAAGTTGTGGTTTGTTGGCCAAAGTCAAGACCACTTGTCCATTGACATTGATTACGAAGCTTCCATGTCAATGGGTCCGCGCTTGACTGGGATCACTAGGTTTGTTGTGCCAAAGCCAAGGCCTAGTTGATTCAGAGGAAAAAGGTTAGGGTATATATTCGATATATAGGCATATATTAGATATATGTTTGGGACTTGGATGTCCACCTACTGGATCTAGGAGTTGGATGAGATCCAATTGATCTTCGAGATCTACCTAGTTAATTATCATACAATTTGTTGGCCAAAGTCAAGATTGTGTGATATTTAACGGGATCCTAGCCCACTAGGAAACACGGTTTCCCGAGTACTCGATAGAGGGTTAGAGGCTCGACGAAAAATAGTGGGAGGCAAGTATTGAATTTGCAACATTCGTTCGAATACTCGCTAAATGCGCTCATCTATATTTTACTCGTCATATTAATCAAAAGTATTAGTTGGACTAATATTTTATGTTGTTTTAAATATATATATTTGGACTATATACAAACTCATTCGATATATAGTTGATTTTATAATTGGATACAATAATCAATATAATTGAATTAAATTATAGTTGATTAAATAATTGGATTATTGTAATCATTATAATGAATAGTACCTTATTAAATTGATTAAATAGTTGGACTATTGAAATCAAGAAAGAATTGAAAAGTTGAATATTTAAAATATATAATCCTTGGATTAAATGTTTTAAATGATTTAATTTTCATTGGGAATTAATAATAGGTTACTTTATTGGATAAAATAACTTGTTATATCTAAGCCCATAATTAAGCAAATAGTAGAGCATAAAATCTTGGAAGATTTATGTGATGATGACTTTAGTGCTTAATTTAATATACTTGTCATAAATCTCTCTTTTAGATTTAAAGGTATTAAAATGCAATTAATAATTCTTGGAGAATTAATTGACTATTCTAGTGGAGAAAAGTCAAAGTTTGCAATTGGGCAAGTTGCACAAGGTGCACATCATTTCGATATTCTAAAACCCAAGGCTTGCCCAAAGGTTTGTGAAATATTGAAAAGATAATTGACATATCCCAAAGTGACTAACATTTGGATATGGCAGACACGGAGGAATTAAAGAAAGGGCGAGGCTCTGACTTTAAAATATTTGTCAAAGTTATGTTCACTACTAGTATTGAAATTGGATTTTAAATACTTAGTGTGGTACATAAAATATGTATTGATGTTCAGAATCCGCTATGAGCTGGATACTGACTTCAAGCCGAGATTTCTCTGCGAATCGGAAACGGGACGAAAGTCGTTGTTTCAACCTTAGATACCTAAGTTTAGGAACTACCCTTTGGGTATGTACTTAAATTAGGAACTGTTATAATGTAACTAGTTTGACTAGAGACATTATCTCTATATCAGTGTTTAATCCGTTGCGGATAAACCTTTATATTCTAGAACACTAAAGTGTTTTATTATATAAAGATGATACTGAGATAAAACATTAGATGTGAATAACAGAATTTATATTTTGAATATAATAAAATCTCAAACATATAAAAAATGACAAATAAATAGCTCAAATTGATTTGATCAATATAGACTTATTTGTGGCATTGTTGTCTAGGACACAATTAAACGAGACTCGTATATCCACACTTTTGAAGAGTGGGTACTAGGACTGATTTGACTATTCAAATAAGGTCTGCGAATCTAGTTTATTAGGTAAAGTACCTCAAATACTATTTACTTGGTAATAGTAAAAGGGCCACCGATCTGTTAGCCCTATTCATGGTGAAGTAAGTGGGCCCATATCTAGCTAGGCTAGATGTGAACATGAATATTTCGTGACCTTAACGGATGTGGCATCACGTTATGGTTATGTGTTTCTTTTGAAGAACACAAATCGGAAACTTTAAAGTTTCGACACGAAGTAAATAAACAGATCGGCTATAGTATTATTCCGCCACGGTAAGACCGTAATGGAAAATACTTAAGCAGTAAGTTTCATACGTACATGAAAGAGTACGGTATTCTTTCATATGAGGACTCCTCCCGAGACACGTCAGTTAGACGGTGTGTCCGAACTAAAAACCGAATTTTGTTGGACATGATAAGGTTCATCACGAGTCGCTCTGAGCTACTGTTTCCTTCAATAGGATATGTATTACAGTGCAAAACTTATTTAGAATAAGGTTCCATATAAATCTGTTTGACAGATATCATGTAGGATATGAACAGGGAAGAAACGAGGTTTCTCATTCCTGATAATTTGGGTATGCCAGGCATAACGTTTGGATGATACCAAACTAAGGACCCAAATTGGATAAGTGCCAATATAGGTTATCCTAAGGGAAACCATAAGTATAGTACTTATAAATCTCACATGAGAACAATGTGATTGTTGCTCACCATGCATTTTTCCTGAGAGGAATACCGATATGCAGTGGTCAGTGGGAGGATAGTGATACTCGATGAAAATCGGAGTAATACTGTTCTAGGCACGAAGTCCTTAATGGAACACAAATAGTTCATCAATGATGAATCTATACCATTAATCTTCAAATACACAAGAAACTCGTAGATCGGATAGAGTCAGAAAACGCCTAGGGTATGGGTTTCTGATCTAACCCATAAGATGTCAATCTTATGGAGGTGTACCATCCGACTACGTTTTGAGGAAGTGATACGAGGTATCGACTCCCTATTATGGCAAAGTGCCATGAGTCCGAATGGATTCCATGTATAACAACTATTTTGGATACTAGTTGTTTTGTACCACAGGCAAGTTTCCAAACGATTAAATAATACGGTACTATTAAGTTTGAACACTGGGACAGTGAGCTGGAAATCTTCCGAGCAAGATACTGTTGCCGAATAAACAACAAATGCGGATTATTGCTCCAGCTGAGGCAGCAATAAAAGCCATTTGGATCGATAATAAATCTAATTAGATTAGATATAGTTCTTTAGCGGCTAAGCTAGGCGTCAGCACAGGCTAAAGAATTAATGGTCTCATCGACGATCCAGATATATACTTCGATATTCATCTGTTTCGTTCGGATCATACATCATGGCGATGTGATGATCGTGTAAATCGCGTCAGAAGATAATCATGCAAATCCGCTGACGAAAATCCTTTCCTCAGCAATTTGAGCGAACTGTACATAGTTCGGGGTGGGACACTTGAGTGACTGGCTATGTGCCAAGTGGGAGATTGTTGGACAAAATGACCCATAGCGTCACTATTTCCACAGATCATTGTGTTGTTGTAGCAAATTAACTATGTGACAAGGAAATTGCACTCTCATCATTTGTGATTAGATCACCATAGATATATAAATGAAAAGAGGTCCCTATGATTAATTCCTGGATTGAGAATGATATGAGACAGTATCAATCCCCGAAGGTTTAATCATTAAATATCCCTAGCCGGAGTATTATCGTGACTGGACATCGATAATGCGGAATAGGCTAGTATTGCACTTGTGTGCGTTGTGACGGCACAACGACATAGTTCTCATACATATAAGTATCGATACTTATGCAAGTGCGATAGGAGGTCGTGTTTCACCGATAGTACGGGAAACAGCTTCACTCTGGATAGACCCCTCGGAATCCCATTGGTATTATGACTATGTGTCTATGGGAGGCCGAATTCAAGGTAGGTGTGTATAGTCTTAACCTGAGACTTACATCGCTAATACTTACGATAATCGATAGACTTTGGTCTTGGTGGTACAGGGCTTTAACCGGTTCTGCGTACACCACTTCTGGGTTTATCAGAGAGTCGTAGTGTATTGGGTGTGATGTCGAGACGGAAGTATCACTCCAGTCATAGTGGAGATGATGTCACGCAGGATACGGTACTAGTGCTCTTGAGTGATGCGCATCCAATCGGGATATTGTGACCAGGTCATAAATATCTGATTATAGAGACTATGTTACCAGACATTCGATATGTGTTTCGGACGGGGCAGACACTTATCCAGCCCCAGCCCTAGCACGTGACTATCCGATACTGGACCGATATACACAATACAATGGTATACTACGCTTGATACAGATCTTAATATTCTTAAATGGATATGTCCGGAGAATTGGGTAGACTTGGTGCTTTTCTAGGAGTCGACCTTGTCTCGTAAATCGGTAGAACGTAGTACATGGTACATACGTGATTCGGATACTCCGACGACCGCATTTACTGCCAACTTATCTGGGGATCTCATGGGTCGCTTCCCGATAATCCACCGATGACGCATAACTCGCACTCTTAAATAATCTGGGATAATATAGAAGAAAGAGAAAATTAATCTAGGATTAATTACAGAGATATTTTATCTAGGATAAAATATCGTCTAGAGAGAGATAACGATTAATTTGGAATTAATCGATTAATTAATATATTCGATATATTAAACGAAATTAGATTTCGACGCGGAATTAAAATTAGATTTTAATTCGGGCGAACGAATTAATTCGTTAGCGACGTGAATAGTGAATTTGCTAGGCGTAATCATTTAATTACGACGCGATGGAAAAATCGTTAATTTGGAATTAACGAACTCGAGCCCGAGTGTGATTGCGAGCGCATTCGTATTTCGAATTCGAGTGCGGCGACGCAAGTCACATCAAGCGTCAAATCATTAGTCGCATCAAGCGTCAAATCACTTGTCATGTTGAGTGATGTGAAATGACAACATGTCACTTTATTAAAGTAGATGTGACTTGATGGACTTGTGTTGGACTTTTGACTTTAGAGTGTGGAACACTCAAAGTCATTACAATTGATTTAATTTATTTTTTGAAAGCAAATTAAATGGTAAAAACATTTATTATTTTTTGGAAAATATATAAACAAATGTTATACCACTTTTGTAATAACTTAACAACATTTTTCTCTCTCATTCTCTCCTTCAAGCTCACGCCCAATGGGCATTTTTCACTGGTTTTTGAAGCCAAAAACGTGAGCAAAGGGAAGCCAAGAGTTGGGTTTTTGTGGCAAAAACCGCAAGTGCTAGCACACTACGAGACTTGCGAAGGTGGTAGGGAGGTTCACCCATGAGCCGGGATCCGTTTGACGAAGCTTGGAGCTCCGTTTCTCAGCTCAAAATTCTGTTTTTGGAGGCAGTGAACTGCATCATTTGTGCGCCTATGGCAGTGGCTTTTTGGCCTTGATTCGTCTCCAAATCGACTCAACCGATCGATGTGAGTATTCCGCTACCTCCGTTGATGTGTTCACACATTGTTTTCATTGCTTGTTTGATCTTGGGACCTAGATAATAACCAACACGTCCGATATAGAGCCAAGCATTATGAAAACTGCTTGCTCATCATTATCGACATGTTTCCGTTGGGATGTATGCCCTAGAGCTACATGTGATGTAAACGGTTTCATGCGTTTTGAAATAAAACGATGCATTATTCATTTATCAAAATTGTTTGTTTATCTTTCGCATATTATATATCTTCGTAAATACCATAGATTACTTATGTACCTTCAGACATAGTGTATGAGTGTCATACACCAGAGGATTTGAGTCTGAAGTTAGTAATCTTAAATAGTCCATAGAGAGCAAATAAATCGGGTACTTTGTTTGTGGTTTATCTATAGCTGCGGTCCATTTTATATTTGTATGGCGATCTTAATACGGATCGTCCATGTAGAGACATGAGAATGGAGGCACCTTGTATGATGCGATCATATAGGACTGGACCCAGATAGAAATGACATTCTTATAATATTGTTAAGCAAAGAAAGTCATTTCCATCTACTTGATGGTCATATATGGATTGATCTTAATCTTGAGTGTACTACGAACTCTTGCATGGCAGGCTGTGTCCTTTGATTTACAAAGGTGAGGGTGGTGTAGCAATCCCAACCAATAGCTACGTACTTTGGGGGCACATTTTATTTTGTAGCTGGGAACATTTTACATAGACATGGAGTTCACTCCTTATTGCGAGAAGTAGATGAGTATCTTTCTTAAGGGTTGATTCGGTACTTGAACGATTTGAGTGCTCAAGTCTTTCTATTACGAATAGAAAGATTAATATTCATAATAGTTATGAATAAATCGTTCATTGGAGAATCAATGGTACTTAAGGTAAAAATAATTAGAGGGGTATAACGGACATTATGACCCGACTCTAATTACGAGATACTCGTGAAGGATCAATTCGTATGCAATGACTATATCGGTGGACACCGACTTGGTTCGGCTTAATATTTCATCTACGGCAACGAAAGTGCAACTTCGGATTTTTAGTGGAATAACTCGGAGTTAATAATTCGGAATATTTAATTAAGAGCTTAATTAATATTTCGAGATTATTGGAGCTCAGAACCGTAGGTCAATTTGGTCCACGTGCTAGCTCGATATACTTTAGGGAGTTAATATAATTGGATAGTCTAATTATATGCTCACAAAGAATAAATATTATTAATATGATTAATAATATTAATTACATCACACTTGAGACTATGCATTAAAGTTAATGTAAGGTATTAATAATTATATGATAATTATTAAAAATAGAACATTGAATTATATATGATACAATTTAATAAGGCTAAGATTTATTTTGGAAACAAAAATCATCACCATGGTCGAATTCCTTATTAGATAAGGAATATGATTTGTTTGTTTGGGAAACAAAATCAAATCAAAATACATCACCATGGCCGAATTCCTCATTGGATAAGGAATAAGATTTGTTTGTTTGGGAAACAAAATCAAATCAAAATACCTTAGCTTGGCCGAATCCTCATTAAGTAAGGAATAGGATTTGTTTGTTTTGGAAACAAAATCAAACAAAAAATTCCTTGCCTTGGTCGAAATTATGAGAGGATTGGGAGACTTGTGGTTGATTTGTTTTATGAAACAAATTACCCTAAATATAAAAAGAAAAATATAATTTTTCTTTTGAGAACAAGACATTAGAAAACCCTAGCCTCCTTCTCTTCTTCATTCTCTCAAAATTTGAGAAAGATTATTGAAGAACCATAAAATTATTTTGGTGTGTGATTAGATCTCTAAAACGTTTAGAGAATTAATTTGTGAGCGTAGCCCACACTACCCTCCGTGAGTAACGAGACATAGCTCGGAAGACCTTGTGGCATTGGAAAACCTTCTCTCCCTCTCATCAGCAAGTCACGGCAGTGAGGAACAAATTTCCCCACTGCCGCGCGCATATCATACAATTTGGGGCTCGGTTTTGTTTGGTTTTTAATTCGGGTTTTGGGAAACACTTTGGGATATTTTAGGGCTGAGTTAGGATTGTTTTTTAGTGAAAAATCAGACCTAAAAGCCTACAGCAGATCACACAAATTGTGGACTGGTTTGGATTTAGTTCACGCATGTAACGGGTGCAAAACAGTCCGCTATTTCACTGCAGTTCAAGGGGCTGTTCGGGGACTGTTTCGGGGGCATTCCGGGGCTGAAATCTTGTGTAAAACAGAAGAAAAATTTCAGTATACCCACTGGTACCATTCGGTCAAAGGAAGGGCAAAGCAGAAAAAAATTTCAAGTTTGATCCGTGGGCCTAACCGCTCCCGCTGCGTGAGGGAAAGCGTTTCCTACAGTTTCTTCCAAGCATCAAATGTATTTTGTTCAGCATCTTCTGCGGGTTGAGGGGGAAATGGTCTTTCAAGAACATAGAAAATATTTTCTTGTCGTAAGACAATTTTAAGGTTTCTAAACCAGTCATTGTAGTTGTCCCCTTTGAGCTTATGCTCATCAAGGATGGAACAAAGTGATACTCTGTGTGCCATTTGAATGTTTGTGAAATATTTTAACCCACCTATTAAGAGAGAATGTTAAAATTAGGAATATGTTTTCATTAATGTTTCATAATAACATGGGCTTTTTATATTATGAAGTTGCTCCCACTCAATTGTTTTAAAATTTTAAGCAAATTGCATCAACCCCAATATGATGGATTTCTTGTGGGCAAAGATCCCATTATCATCATTCATAACTCCGACTAGGGCCAGTCGTTATAAAATACGATAATTAGGTAAGTTCCCAATAAATTTATGATATAAATCACAATTCCTTGATCATTGGGTTGGGCAATCAAACATGCCATAGCTTATGCTAGTCCTCGTGGACACCCAATCCTTGCCACTAAGTTATAAGACCACGCCTAAGGGTCGCTGCTTCCTATGACATAGAAAAGTCAAACCATTGTCAATAGTACGATTTAGGGACAAATTGGTATTGGTCAGTCTGGTAAAGCCTAGTCCTGCCAATACGGTTTAAGTTATTTGGGTCTATACTTTACAATGGGAGGTAAATTTTAGACTTAAATTATTATTGAGGATTTTAGCAAGTTTAAGTGAATAACTATCAAATGGATTCCTCCATTGAAAATTCCCCAGAGGGAGGGTGGAGCGAACTCTCTTAAATACCCTTACCACTTAGGCTCTTATTTCCTTGGTGACAGGAATAAACAATAGATCCTCCAAATTAGTCCAACACTTTAAATATGCTTTAAGGTAAGCCTTGAGTAAATCATTATCTAGATATCTTCACAGCTTTTCCTTTTGGCTATAAAAAGGTAGTGAGTGAAGGAAGACACCAAATCATTATCTAACTCTAGTAATACTTTTGGTTAAATTAACTTTAGTTTGGAAAGGTTTATTAACGCCTTGGTCCCACCCCACTTGTATCTTTTATAATGTCTTTTATTATAAACAAGTGATTTATATTTATTAGCCTTAAAGGTAATAAATTTCTAAGTTCATCACGGAATAATTACTTAGCTAAGGGATAAGCAATACACTATTTATTTCCTTAGAAAGTCTCTAGATGCTTGCACCCTAAAATATCATGTCAATTCTAATCATACATAGAATCATCAAGCATATGAGTTTTAATATGTTGGATTTATTTTAGGCATTAAATAACTTTGATTAATATTTAATTATGATATTGCATTTTATTTTATTCAAATAAATTTACTATTCATATTTTTTTACAGATGCGTGAATTTTAAATGCAATTTCACAATTCAAATCTTAACCAAAATAATGCAAAACTTGTGCCTAAAATTAATTTCAGGGTGTTAGCTTTCCAACGAGCTTTTAAAAACCCAATTTCGAGTTCAAATGAAGAGAACTAATCAAAACATAAGCGGCGCGCTGATATCACTGTTGGGAAGCAACCGCGAGTGCGCAGCGGAAAATAAAATAAATTAAATTATGATGCAGCTATCTCTTTGCCCAAGACCCATTTGTTTTGATTATTCTACAAGACTAGGCACGTTACATATATTCTAAGCATAAGAAATCATAAATATGCAAAGAACATAAACCTAAATATGCTAACTATCATAAGAACTCTAATTAAAATAAAGAAAGAAAAAGACTTACTTGAACCGAAGACTCCTACAGTCCTCCCTGTAATCTACAAGCTTTTCTCGAACTCAGCAATGACTTCCATGTTCCAAATAGCCACCCAAGTGTGTGGCCTCCAAAGATGCACACACCAAAGCCAAAACTCAACGGCAAGACTACGCCTTGAGTGCACGGGTATTTTGCCATTGGTGCTAGCCTAGGCAAATACCTCAAAACTTTTAACTCGAGGTTCCTCTAGTCAATTAGACTTAAGGATCCTCAAAATCAGTGACTTACTCTTAAACTTTAGATTTGCTCACTTATATAAACCCAAGATATGAAAGGTTTGGTGCAAAAATTGTAAAGAATTCATTGGGTTTATATAGGTGCGTGCCAAAGACAACAAAATTAATTAAGAATCCGATGTGGGATAAATGCTAATTTAATCTTAGCCATTGGATCTTAATTTAATGGTTTAATGAGATTATAAAACCCTAATAAGAGTTTGGGCCGAATTGGAATTCAAAACAAATAACAAATAAATAAATAAATAATTACTATTCATATTACTATTCACATTTATTTATTTACTCATTGCAATTCCCAAAGTGCCCCTATCGTCATTCACCAATCCCTAAGCCACTATGGAACCTCATAAATGATCTGTTCAATAATTAAACACGTTGAACCATTTATGAACAATTCCTGCCGCAATTATATATGATGTTAAATTTGTACTGTGCACTGTTAACCATTGATTTCGATTTTTTTTTTGTGACCTTTTGGGTTCCCCTCAAGTTGGACATGAAATGTATCGTGACAATTTAATCGAACATAAATTATCATCCGATCAGATGGTCGTTCGATTTCAATGGCCAAGGTTAACATCTAGCAACATGTCAAGGCCCCCAAATGAGAATGAAAGATATATATACCCATTATGTATTCGATTTACATAAGATACGGTCCTTCGCCTCACTGTATCCCCACCGTTTGACCTAGGGTATGGAAAGTGTCTACCCATATAGTCAAAGGTATGATGTTGATAGTGTCATGAATCGTGCTAACCCAAGAATCTCACATGATTCTTCCGTTGCGGCCACAATCTCAAGCACTGATCACACATATCAACCCGCGAACTGGAATACTACTATTATAAGAAAATACTATCCGAGAGAGTGGCGATTCTCTGTTGTATCTTTACAAATTTCATGTGTTTCAACAAATGACCCAATCATACCCTTATGACCAGATCTTTTTAACCGGGGAAGGAGAATGTCAAAGTTATTTGATCCACACGTAAGATTGTAAAGACCTCAAGTCTAAAGACTAGTCATACAATCGATACATGAAAGTTCTCACAGACACATAGGATAAACACTCCATGTGAAAACTTTCGGCGGTCAGTTCGATGGACACGAGCAACTCATGCATCCATGTGATACACCAAGCGGACGGATCTCCGCTAGTAGCCTATGAGATCGGCTACCCCTACTTAAGGGCGGATCATATCATCATGCTAGTCTCTCCGCTTTGTGAACGCCCAGATTATTCACAAAACTATGACTAAGAAGGTTTAAGAGTAATGATTCTCATAAGGTGTGGAAGCCATCATCTTATTACTCCAAGGACTTTATTACAGTGTTTGATGATTCATATAATTTATGTAAGACACGTATAATAAAGATTTCCATTTTATTAATTAATGAAAATATTGCAAATACATGTACATATAGCCCATCCACAAGTTGGGTATATGGCATATCTCTAACAATATGCACAATTCCGTAAAGAAAGACAATAGTTAAGTCTCGGGAATCTGACTCTAAAAGACCCTGTTTGCCAATTTATAAGAAAATTGGATGGGAAGCTTGTCCCTGACGCATAGACGTCATTCAAGCCAGTACATTATTGTACATATTATATCTCTTTGTCTTTTCCTAATAATTGTGATTTGTTTTGTTATTTTCTCCGCCAGGATCCGGGCTACTTTTTGACCTTTCACGATTTATTATTTTGCTACTAATCGTCCTTTGGAAGATACTTGTGCTATTATTACTCACCCTTTTCAGGTTCTATAAATTCAACTCATCATTACACCTTTGAAAGCATCAATATAAAAATGGAAGCTACTTCAAGAAGACGGGTTGAAAACATCTGTCTGTTTTGCGGTACCAGTGTTGGTGTTAAACCAGAATATGTAACAGCGGAACAGGAATTGGGCCGAGTCATTACTGCAAGGAATATGCACTTAGTATATGGCGGTGGCAATCTTGGACTAATTGGGATCATTTCAAAGGTTGTACAGGTTGAAGACAGTCAAGTCTTGGGAATCATCCCAAAACCCTTGGCAGAGGTGAATCTTATTAGATCATCAAACGGCGAGGAACTAATCGTGCTAGGTATGCCTGAACGACTGGTAGAGATGATTAACCGTGCCGATGATTTTACTGCTTTGCCAGGAGGCTTGGGTACGATGGAGGAAATTTTTACAGTACTATCTTGGGCAAACTTGAACATACACCAGAAATCGCTTGGACTGTACAAAATTGTTGGATTTTATGATTTTCTTTGTGTGTTCTTGATGATGCCCGAAGAAATGGGTTCGTGTCAAAACCTGTAAAAGAACTACTCTTTACTGCCAGAACTGCCCCAGATTTAATTGACT
This sequence comes from Zanthoxylum bungeanum, assembly GCA_019454045.1. Taxonomy (NCBI): domain Eukaryota; kingdom Viridiplantae; phylum Streptophyta; class Magnoliopsida; order Sapindales; family Rutaceae; genus Zanthoxylum; species Zanthoxylum bungeanum. The sequence continues at coordinate 561,143 of SKCR01024860.1, read as the reverse complement.
AAATCTTAGCCTTTGAACCTCAAATTGACCCCATTCTTTCCAAGATAAACTGGTCCGATAATGATCGTGGTAAGAGGCGTCAGATAAATCTGGATCTTAACCTTTAACTTTTTATTTAGATATAGAATTTCAGCTAACCAGGTACGGTTTTCTAAACTCTTTTTCTACTGTTTAAGACATTGGGGACAATGTCTCATTTAGATTTGGGGGAGGAGAATAGTTAAATTGTATCTTGTTTTTATTTTTTATTTTTAGTCAAAATTTTTCGAAAAAGCAAAAAAAAAAATTGAAAAATTTTACAAAAACCAAAAAAAAATATTTTGTATTTTGTGTTTTTATTTGATTAATTAGGTGAAATTGGTGTGAGATAGCTGTGTAAGGAATTTCCATTCCTAAGACGTATCTCAACCTATTTCAGAACAAGTTAATTGTTGTTTATTTCCTTTTAAATTATTTAATTTGTGAATTCTTCATAATACTGACTAAAATTAATCTGCATATGCTCAGTTGACAGGTATTATCAGTATACATGGTAACATACAGACATGAGTTGTAATTGAAAAGTTTGTAATATTTAGTGCTCTAGTTTAATTAGAGGAAGCATCTATAAAAAACGATGGAGTAAAAAAAACGTATGAGATCCGAGTTATTAAGTCTGTAAGGGTGTTTTAACACCTAGTGCCCTAAAACCAACTGGTTTGGGAGTCACTAGCCCAAAGCTTGCTACATGGATCAAAGATGTTGCAATATATATATATATATATATATATATATATATATATATATATATATCTGAAGTCTGAGTAATTAAGTCAGTATGGGTATCTTAACACCTAGTGCCCTAAAACCAACTGGTTTGGAAGTCACTGGCCCAAAGCTCGCTACATAGATGGAATATATTGTATATAAATAAATTCAAAAATCAAAAAAAAAATCAGAAAAATATTCCATTACTAAAAAAAGGTGTGAATTCTGATAAAACTTTAGGACAAAATTATTACTTTCTTCTCAACTGTACTTGTGACAATTGTGGGTAATAATGAGTTGATTAATATTTTGTTGGCTATATTTATGCAGAATGGTAAGAAAATAATCGGAGAATTCACTTATTCGGTAATTTAGAAAGAAATACAACAACTATTAACTTGGATAAGAAGTTTCACCTGTTTAGTCACTAACTTCTTTATTCGCCTTTCTCTTGTCTTTTTGCTTTTGTGTGCATTAGTTTTATTATCTTTTTACTTTTGTAAAACGTTTGTGGGCATCGTTGCTGTAAGCCTTCATGAGACTACAACTGTCTACTAGGGACACCTAAGGGTTTAAAGGCTTGTTGCATACGCTAAATGCAACCGTGATCCCTACGAATATGGCTTAGTTTAATTTTAATTATTTCTTGTATTTTATTTTTTGTTTTGCTCGAGGACTAGCAAAATGTTAGGTTTGGGGGTGTGATGAGCAGAAAATATATCAATATTTACCGCCTCTTTTACTTAATATTTTGTTTAGTTTCTCAGGTTTGATGAACGTTTTGATGTGTTTTAGTTTATTTTTCATATAAAATAATATCGAGACTCAATGAAATTATTTAGGATGAAATATGGGTCAAATAAGGGCAAAAACATTGGACTTGACATATTAATTTTGGAGATTGGAAACTTGAAAGAGCGTTCTAACGGAGTTCAGTTTCGGAAATTCCAATTTTGCGCAACTGTCGTATTTTGGGCATAACTTGTTATTCCGATATCAGATTGAGCTGATTCAAGTTCCAGATTAAATGAGACTCAAAGATCTACAATTCTAAAGAACAAAATTGAACTGGTAAATGAATTCAGATAACTTGGTTAACAAAATTGAACAAAATTAAATTAGATTGAGCCTTAATCCTAATACTTTTTATTAACTGGCAATTAATAAAATTGAACTTGGAAAAGAGATTTTAGGTTAAAGACCTTAGACTCAATAGCCCACGATCTTCCTTGAGGATAAATAACCCTTTAATAGATTTTCTTACATTATATGAATATACCTGTCAGGCGGGGGTAGCCATAATTGGAACTTAATCTTAATGAATTCAGATAACTTGGTTAACATAGGAATATGATTAATTGGGTTATACTGGGTATTTGTATTTGACCATCAGAATAGGATTTTATATAATTTCGTGTTCCAGGTTAATAAACCAATAAATTACACAAACGTAAAATAACCACTTCATCTTTTAAAAAGATATTGGAAAGATTCACAACCCTTGATAGTTTTAAAAATTTGAATTTTCTTCAATCTACTTTCAATCAATTTTATTTACTTGTTTTAAGTTTTAAAGTCACCACCCAATCAAACAATCAATCCATTAGATACTTGTAAACATTTAACTTCATAAATTGATAACAAAAGGTTTTAAGTCCTCGTGGGATCGATACTTTTATACTACTTGAACAATACGTGCGCTTGCGTTATACGCGTGTGATTACGCTGGTCATTGATCTTTTAGGTCTACCTAATGAGTTTATAAAGGCCAAGACCGTCATTCTTGTGTGAGTTATAAAACTCAGTAAGTAGCCACGCTCGTGCTACAACAAACATGCAAGTCAAGCATATCAGAAGATTTTCAGAATTACCAATTTATTACGAGTTCAGATTTATCAACTTTTTACTATCTTCTATTCTTTGAACATGTCAAATCCTCATATCTATATATATCTATGTGCCAATCTAATATCCAAACATCCAAAACATAGAAAGTAAAAATTTGCATATCATAAAGTACGTCATTTAGCATCTAATCCATTTCAATCATATGAAACATGAAGTCATATTTCTTATACTTTATTGCGATTAAGCATCTTTGAAATATCATCAAATCGATAAATCAAACAATCTTTCTTCAATTCCGATAGCCTTACTATAGCTTAACATTCATGACTTATACATTTTCACACATATCAGTTCAGAAATCATAGCTCACTTCTCTTACATTCATGCAAATCCAATTTCAGAAGTCTTACTTGGAGACATGTCTAATACTAGAATCTTTCAAACACAATTAGTATCTTACACAAATATACGTATATATAAAAACAACTTAGCAAACACATTTTATAGCATCTTATACTCACACATATTTTCAGGTCTTTCTTTCATTCTACGAAAGCATACATAATCCATACATATCACGGGTTCTATTATATACACATATACACTCAAACATACATACAGTCATCGTGCAACCGACAAAGAAGCAAACATAACAGTTAATAAATCAAACAACACATAACCCAACAACACATACATATACGCGGGCTTACACATACTTAGAATAGGTATGAGATGAATGTAATCCGAAAAAATTCCTAACCAACTTGGCTAGTACACCACAAACTTATCAACCAATTAAACATACACACATGCGCACATATCACATAACACAAACTCATCGCATGATTTCTCATACACAAGCACATACCTGACAAACACTCTAGGTCATCATCCAAATACTCATATACTTACATATATTTCAAACATGTGAATTCATATAACTACGAATTCAAATGCTAAATCTTTAACAGTCCTAATATCCTTCAATGATCGATCAAACATACTCAATTTTAGATTTTCTATCTGGATACCTCTGATAAAGAAACTTTTCAATTAAACATATTTATTTAGGAAGAACTTAGCTTATACTCATTTCTTATGACACTTAACCAATCCAACCTATATACAGATAAATCGTATGTATGAATCAATAACAAACTTATTCCATTTTCCGATCCTATATACTCAAATTACATATATCATATCATCATATTTATATACGAATATGTGTACATATACTTATACATATACATATTCATTTTCTTACTTACATATATATATATACCATTACAGGTTCATATACTTACGTACATAAATACATACTCATAGATATTATGCTTATCAAATATCTCACTACATATCATAAAAATAACAAAAATTCATACTAGTGGTGGTCGATTAACTTAACTATACATAATCTCGAAACCATCTCTTAACTATCCTCATTTTATCCTAAAAATATCAATCATTTCGATATATATTTAACATGAATCAACAATTCAATTACTCATCGAATGGATTACTTACCTGGCTAGGTGAGCGCTCGAGGTCCTAGTCAAATCTGTCAAAACAAATGGCGAAACACCGTCAGAATCGCGACTTACGAAATTCTCGACTTAAATATAGAAAACATTTTGGATCTTTCCAGGACAACCAGATCAAGTCTGATTTCAATTATTTTAGTTCCATCAATCTTAAAACATCATTACAAACTAATTCAAGTCATCATTTAACTTAAATCCTCCGTTTATGCGTTTTTAGAAAATCTTCCGAAAAAATTTCCGCAAACGCTTCAGAATGGTCCTGAACCTACTCGGACTCATCAAAATATTATAATATCATCATATATATCTCATATCTATCATCACATTTAGGAAAACATCAATACACATTGAACCCACTCTTACCGATAACTTACATAATCTATTGGTTTGATCCAATTCGTTCCGTTTTCACTCGGATTCTACCAAATACACATATTCAATATACTCATACTCAAAAAATTCAGTTTATATCAATACGCTACACTACGAAGCTACTGGATACATCCGAACATTTAGCAGTAAACTTGAAATTAGTGAATTTTTACCGGGATACCTTACCGAGATTTCGAGGGCATATACTGACTCCCAACGATCCCACGAACGCCATAGAATTGATGGAATTTTGATCGAAGCTACTGTTCACTCGAAGTTATTGTTCACCATTTCTTTCTCTTTTTGATTCACGTGCAACCGTGCACGGAATGGAAAAACTGTTACCGCCAACTTGTAATACTCTCCGAGAGCTTTGATTTGGCGGGTGGTTCGGGCCGTGAAATGAAGCGATGAGTCGGGATCGGAAAACCCACTCTTACACGTATATCACTCTCTTTCTCGTAGTTGTCGGTGTTCTGGGGCTGTCGCTGGCCACCACAAGATGGAGGGGTGGCCTGCGCACCCCTCTGGACTGTCGCACCGATTGGCGATGGCCGTCTGGCCATCAGTACAACCAGGTCTTCCCAAAGTCAGTTTTGGGGATGGGGGGTCGGGTGGGGGAACTAAGAGGATTATGCCATTTTTGCAATTACCAAAAACTCCAAGTATTTATAGAAATTTTTTTGGAAATTATGTTTTGACCCCCGTAAAATTGCAGCTAAGCCTCTGCCATAGGTCTTTCTCAGAAATTTATATTTTGGAAGCCCTTCAGATCAAAATTTTGAAAAATGAACAACACAAAAGTTGTTCGTCTCGGAAAAATGAGTGCAATGATTCAACCATCAGCTCAATCGGAGTTTGTTTAATATTTTTATAGTTGAAACAACAACTTTCCACGTATAACGATATAAATAGGAATTGCGTAATCGGTTCTCGAAATCACATGTTTTCCAACGCGACGAAACTTCACTTTGAAACTTTCCGAGCTATTTTCCAATACATAAGGTCTTATTTTCGGATATCATCCAGTTCCAAAACCTAAACTTTAATTCTGAAACTTTCCAGAATTGTTCTGAAAAATTTGGGATATTATCGAGATTTCGAGGGCATATACGGACTCCCAACGATCCCATGAACGCCCTGGAATCGACAGAATTTTGATCGAAGCTACTGTTCATTCAGAGTTATTGTTCACCATTTCTCTCTCTTCTTGATTCATGTGCAACCGTGCACGAAATGGAAAAAATGTTACCACCAACTTTTGTACTCTCCGAGAGCTTCGATTTTACGGGTGGCTCGGGCCTTGAAATGAAGCGATGAGTCGGGATCGAAAAACCCACTTTCACACACATATCATTCTTTTTCTCACCGTTACCGGCATTCTAGGGCTGTCGCCGGCCACCACAAGATGGAATGGTGGCCAGCGCATCCCTCTGGATTGTCGCACCGGCCGATGATGGTCGTCTGGCCGTCGGTGCAACCAGGTCTTCCCAAAGTCAGTTTTGGGGACGGGTGGGGGAACTAAGGGGATTATGCCATTTTGGAAATTACCAAAAACTCCAAGTATTTATAGAAAATATTTTGGAAATTATGTTTCGACCCCCGTAAAATTGTAGCTAAGCCCCTATCATAGGCCTTTCTCAAAAATTTATATTTTAGAAGCCCTTCAGATAGAAATTTCGAAAAGTGACCAACACAAAAGTTGTTCATCTCGGAAAAATGAGTCGAATGGTTCAATAATAAGCCCAATCAAAGTTTTTTTACTATTTTTATAATTGAAAAAACAAACTTTCCGCGTATAACGATATAAAGAGGAATCACGTAATCGGTTCTCGAAACCACATGTTTTCCAACGTAACGAAGCTTCACTTTAAAACTTTTCGAGCTATTTTCCAATACATAAGCTCTTATTTTCATATATTTTCTAGTTCCAAAACCTAAACTTTAACTCTGAAACTTTCCAGATTTGTTCCGAAAAATTTGGGATATTACAGAAATAAATCTCATGGGATCTACTTCCCGCTATGAAATTTGATTTCAATTTTTCCATTAAAGGAGATTTCGAAATTATGTAAAGTATTGGGAGGTCACTAATAGATTTAAAATCCATAATCACATTAGTGTTTTTATATTGAAATGAAAAGTATTCTGCTAGTGTTTAATTGTTGTCTTGTAGATGGCTGCCGCAAATCCATTACCGTGACATTTAGATTCTAATAAACTGAAAGGAGCCGAGAACTACTTAGAGTATGAAATGAACATCTGCCTTGTCTTGGAGTCAGAACGATTGAGGTATGTTACGCTTAATCCAATGTCTGTCGAAATTGTTCCTGATTTGCTTAGACAGTACATAAATGTACCAATTTCTTGGAGCATTATGAGAATACTCAAGGAGTTATTCGAAGCAAATCAAGAAATTGAGATATATACGATGTCTAAGGAATTGTTCCATGCTACGCTCAAGGGTAAATGAGCGGTTAGCATTTATATTTTGAATATGATTGACCAGATTTGATATTTGGAACAACGGGACATTATAATAGATGAATGGCTAGGATGAAATCTGATTTTGTCCTCAAAGACTTCTAGGAAGTCTAAGAAGATTAAAATGGGAAATAAGAGAAAGTCTCCAAAAGACAAACTGTAAGACAGCGTGTAGGTAATGATGCATGTCTACATTTTCAAAAGTTTAGACAATAGAAATGTGATTGTCCAGAGCTGAAAAGAAGAACAAGAACCACAAGTACGCTTTGTATTTTTCCTATTATTGACATCTCATTAGCCTTAGATGTAAATAATGGTTGGGTGTTAGACACCGGTTGTCCTACTCATATTTGCAACTCCATGCAAGCCATGAGAGTTAAAAAAAGGCTAAATAAATGGGAGATCCAGTTTAAAGTTGGGAATGGCGAGACATTGGATGTCAAGGCCATATGAACAGTTGTTTTAGATCTCTCTAATATATGTAAATTAATTTTATATGACTGTTATTAAATATCCTCTCTTATCAGACAGATAATATCATTACCGATATTGGATAAAGAGGGATATAAAATAAACATTAAAGATGGTGCTTTATGTTTATATAATAAAGATAATTATTTGATATGTGAATGTTCTTTATCCAACGGTCACTATATTTTGGAAACATATCGAGGTGTCTTTCATGTAGAGGAAAATACAATTAAAAGATCTGAATTAAATAATATTGAATTATGGCATATGAGATTGGGCCACATAAGCGTTAGACGTCTATCAAAAATGGTTAAGGATGGTTTGATTGAAAATCTTACCATAGATTCTTATCCAATTTGTGAGTCATGTATCCAAGGAAAAATGACAAAGGCCTCATTTCTTGGTGTTGGACACTGTACTCAATATTTATTGGAGCTAATACACAGTGATGTGTGTGGTCCATTAAATCATGCTGCTCATGATGGTTCAACATAGTTTGTGATTTTCACGGATGATAAGTCAAGATATGGATATGTCTATTTGATGAGACATAAATCGAAAATATTAGATAAATTCAAAATATTCTGAAATGAAGTAGAAAAACAAACCGGGAAATTCATCAAGTGTCTTCGATCAGATCGATGTGGTGAATTCATGAGCAAAGAATTCAGAAGTTACTTAAGGGAGAATGAGATTCTCGCCAAATATAGCCCACTAAGAACTCCTCAACACAATGGTATGTCTAAGCGGAGGAATCGTACTGTATTAGATATGGCGCAATCTATGTTAACCTATACAGATCTTCTATATTTTTTTTTGGGGTTACGCTTTACTTACTGTTGCCCACATACTTAACAGAGTTCCATCGAAAATTATTTCTACGACCTCATATCAGATATGATATGGTAAAAATCCAAGTCTTAAATATTTAAAGATTTGGGGTTGTCCTGTATACGTTATAGTTATGCAGCGGGATAAACTAGCACCTAGAGGGTATAAGTACATGTTCGTTGGATATCCTGAAAAATTCTTTGGGATATAAATTTTACGATTATGAGCAACGAAATGTATTTGTTGCTCGTTTTTCCATTTTTCTTGAAAAAGAATTTTTGAGAGAAAGTGGGGATGGAACCAGAGATCCCAATATTAAGGAACCTGAGATAGAACTAGAGATCCAACTAGGTGAAGGATCTATAACACAATGTTCTACTTAAGTCGAATAGAATATCAAGGCCTCCTGAGATACTATTTTTAACGTCTGATGTGAGCTTTGATGTTCTCCTATTGGAGGAAACGGATCTGACTACGTATAAAGAAGCGATATTGGATATCTATTTGGGAAAATGGCAGGAAGCCATGAAATCTGAAATGGATTATATGCATGAAAATCAAGTCTGGGACTTGGTTGAACTTCCTGAAGGAGTTAAACCTATTGGTTGTAAATGGGTTTATAAAAAGAAGCGAGGGGCCGATGGAAATGTGGAAACCCTTAGGCCCGACAGGTAGCGAAAGGTTACTGTAGACACTGTATTTTTGCATGAAGCCCAATGATGAGCCTCGCATGGAGGCACTACCCGATAAGTTGCGAGAGTCACGGGAAAACGGATGTCGGAAGGGAAAATTTATGAAATAAATACAACAACAAATTTTAATTCACTAATTGGCCTCGGGTTCGCCAGTTAATCTATATTTTAAAATTTTAGCCTCGGCCAAAACCCTCGCAACCATCCAAAGCCCATTTCGCCCAAAGCCCAATCCAAAAATATTAAATCACATAAACACATGTCACAAATAAAAAAAATCCAATCAAATCCAAATAAATCTCATTCCTAAATTAAATCAAATCAAATTAAATCAAATCAAATCAAATCCCTTCCTAATTTAAATAAATCACCTACCAATTTAAATATATTCCCCCACAAAAAATATAAATATTCTTTCCTTAAATTAAAAACACCCATATTTGCTTGAAACACAGCCACACGTCTACACACAACTCAGCCAACCACACGTCACTCTCAGCCCTCACTCACGAACCTACAAGCCGAATCCACCTAGCAACCCACACACGCCCTTCTCACTCCTCATGGACGCCCTTCACTAAAACACAAACCAACCTCAAGACCATAAGACACCAACACGTAGCCACTCAGCCCCTTAGCAGCCTCACAAAACTGCACCACACCTCACGCAGACCAGTCACGGCACTAATAAACCGTCAACACAGGCACATTAACTGCCCTTCAAACAGCCACGTTAATTGCCCTTCACGCACACACACTGAACATTAAGCTCTCCAATAGCCACGTTAATAGAACCCTAGCAGCCCACGCACGACTCTACAAAACAAGGACAGACCGAACAACAAACTACCTCCATAACCAGTCCCTAAACACCCAAAAACAGTGGCCAAATAACCCTAAAATAGTCCAAAAAATTAGCCCTTAAAATAGTATAAACAGCAGTCCAAAACAGTAGAAAAAACAGCAGCAAAAAATGTCAAAAACAGTGAGGAAAGCGCAGACGAAATAGCAAAATAGTGAGCGAAACTGCGAATCAGTGAACTAGAAAAGTTACGTAACATTAACCCTTCCGGCGACGTCCCAACACACTCCCGAGAAGCAACTTAAAGGAAATACATGAGGGCAACCTTTGTTATATTTTTATTTTGTTATCCCGGGCACGGCATGCTTGGTTGGACATGGAATACATCCAACCGCATGCGAAGTCCTATATTAAAAACGGCCAAACCATTGGTCACATATTTTTTTATTCCGCATTTATCTTTATTTCTATTTCACATTTAATTTATATTTATCATTGTTTTTTTTTTATTGCGCATTTTTTTTAGTAATTTATCTTCCTTTAATATTTCCTACTTAGTTTACAATTATCGCTTCCGTTATTTATTGTCATCTTATCACACATGCATTATCATATTTCATGTATACATTGGTTAATGATTGTATTATGTTAAATGGTCGGTGCTCTCTCTCGCGGTATATCGGATGGAAACCCAGACATAAATTATGTATCCGAATCCGAATGGACGGTAGTGCGGTCTGTACTTGGGATACAACTCCACGTACCGCTTGAGAAAACTTTCAAACACATGTTACAATCTTGGTATTTAATTTTGTGTTTATTGTTCCGCTATTATTTTCTAGTATTGTTTGTCTTCTCTGTTCATGCATTGTTAATCTTGATGCGCATGGGCTAATCATGTGGGGTAAAGGTCCTCTATTCGAGGGAAATGCCTAATGGCCCTTTACCACGATGTTTTACCGCACCGGACGAAGTACGTTTGATTGAACGTGAGATATGCTCAATCGGGCATATGAGGTCCCATATTATTACTTTGTTTAGTCATGCATTGTTACTTGATGCGCATGGGTTAATTACGTTGGTTTAAGGGTCCTCTATTTGAAGGAAATGCCTAAAGGCTACTTTACCCCAATATTTTGCCGCGCCTTTTATTATGTCATTTACCCTTTGCATATCATTACTTTACTTAGGCATGCATTGCTATATAGTGCGCATGGGTTAATCACGCGGGTTAAAGGTCCTCTATTCGAGGGAAACGCCCAAAAGCTACCTTTACCGTAATGTTTTACCGCTTCGGACGAAGTACGTTTGATTGAATGTGAGATATGTTCAATCGGGCATACGAGGTCCCATATTTTTTATTTGTTTATTCATGCATTGATAATCTAGTGCGCATGGGCTAATCATGTTGGCTAAAGGTCCTCTATTCAAGGGAAATGCCTAAAGTCTACCTTTACCATGATGTTTTGTCGCGCCAGACGAAGTATGTTTCATTGAATGTGAGATATGTTCAATCGGGCATACGAGGTCCCATATTATTACTTTGTTTATTCATGAATTGTTACTTGATGTGCATGGGCTAATCATGTGAGGGAAAGGTCCTCTATTCGAGAAAAATGCCTAAAGGCTACCATTACCACGATGTTTTGCCGCGCCGGACGAAGTACGTTTGATTGAACGCGAGATACGTTCAATCGGGCATATGAGGTCCTATATAGATGTCGGCCACAGTCGCATCTCTTTCATCATTATGTTATTTACCTCTTGCATATCATTACCTCGTTTATGCATGCATGTTTGCTTCTCTGGTTATTTCTTTTGCATTATGTATCTAATTACCCGTTTTTATTATTACTGCTTTTACTGTTATCATTCATTACACCTACTGCAATTATTTGTTTAATATGCCTATGAAATTATGCCTTTGTCTCCTCTTTTGTATTTATTTATGTTTATGGGTGTGCAATCTTGTGTGTTGATTACATTATCTTGCATGTGTTTCGCAAGACTTGGTTATACTATTGCGTAAATCTTTCCATACAATTGGCATAAGTAAAGGACCATTCCGAACCCAACGGTTTGAGGTCTTCACTTGTGAGGGGTGAGTGCGGCCTTAAATCATTTCCCAGTTCACACTGGGTGGCGACTCCATTTTATTACTCCGGTTTAGTCCCCCGTGGGCTACTTCGTACACTCGACCGGGCCACGAAATAATGTCTTGTAATGTTTGTGATTTTTGCTTTAGTTAACCTTGTCTAAAGTGATTTAACCAAAGGTATTATTAGAGTTAGATAATGATTTAGTGTCTTCCTTCACTCATACCTTTTTTATAGCCAAAAGGAAAATCTGTCAAGACATCTAGATAATCATTTACTCTAAACTTACCTTGGAATATATTTAAAGTGATGGACTAATTTGTAAGATCGTTTGTTTATTCCTGTCATCAAGGAGATAAGGGCCTATGAGGTAAGGGTATTTAAGAGAGTTCGCACCACCCTCCCTCTGGGGAATTTTCAATAGAGGAATCCATTTGACAGTTATTCATGTATCGTGAAGTCATTTCCACTCGAATCAGCAGATCGTTATATGGTACCATCACTCATTGGCACGTACCTTAAGGTATAAAAAAGGTGCGCTCACTTGGTTACGCGAACCCTTGAGTGGGGAGACCTAGTTTTGGGTAATCCTTCATCGGCGGGAGCCTATTTCTATACTCCTATAAACCCACATGTGAACCATAGTTGTACGACCTATAGAAGCCACCCTTTCATGCTTGTGTTTGGGACCATTATCATTTGGATTCAGTTGGACTTCTTGTCATAAGATGTGAACTTGTTGGGCCATTTAAACTGGACGAGCTTGTGTCTTATGATGATTGGGCCAAAAGCTTCTAAAATGATGATGGGCCGCTTTGTGTTTGGGCCCCCTTTCATTTGAAGTTGTTTAGCCACGTTATTGCAAAGTGTAAACCTGTTGGGCCTTTTGCAACTGGGATAAGTTTTGCACCTCACAATAATGTGATTGAATGCTTTAAAATGATAATGGGCCAACTTGTATGAAAACCTTGATGGGCTTAGAAAATCAAAATACAATCCAAGTATGCTAGAAGCAGGAGTCCGATATCCGCACTGGCTTTCATCCAGAAAGGATACGCCTTGTTATGACATATTTGTTTACTTTGGATACCTCCAAGTTCATCCCCATGACCGCGGTTGCTGAAAGCCCAATTCGTCATTTCTAGACTATGGCATGATCCCATAATGGGCTTAGTCCATATTGTAAATGGGCGGTCTTTGTCTTTTACCGATGGAAAGGGACAGAAGCAGCCAAGGTTCACCCTTGTAGCATAAGAGAGAACGATTTTGTGTACCCCATATTGGTACATAAAATAAGCCATACCTTGGATAGAAATGAACTTACCATGAGTATGAGAGGAATAAGGTCGGAAGGATATATGCTGTTTTGATGACCATATACATCTTATATCATGCATCGCACGCATACACGCATCATGCTAACTCACAGTTTTAACAGCCATAATAGATCTTCGTTAGGTTAGAGAAAAAAAATGATTTGTCAAGAAGAGTTTAGCAAACATGGATATTGGGGAAAAAGAAACCAAGGAACAGAAAAATTTACAGCAATGATAGAAAGACCATTGTGAAAAAAAAGGGAAAAGAAAAAAAAATTGTGTGTTCTTAGTCCTTAATAGTTAGGCATAAGTCCAATGATGCAAATGTTTGCTTTAGGATGAAATCTTATAAACGATAAACTCTTGATGTACTGTTATCTGATGCTTTGAGTAATTGATCTATGTTAGACTCGTAAGCACTTATTTATAGGTTCTTAACAGTGACAACCTTAGTAGTTGGCAAGGTGACTAGTTGAAGAAATTGTAGGTCGGTGAATGACCGTCTGCTTATATGTCTATCTTGATTTGTTTATGTTATGATGTGTGGTATGGTTGAAAATAAAAAGAAAAGTCTCTAAAGAAAAGAATTGAACCACCTATAACCGATAAACGTGAAGCTACCCATGGGCGACTCCACTGGGGATAAAGAATCGGCCCCGAAATAATGTCTTGTAATGTTTGTGATTTTTGCTTTAGTTAAACTTGTCTAAAGTTTATTTAACCAAAGGTATTATTAGAGTTAGATAATGATTTGGTGTCTTCCTTCACTCACTACCTTTTTTATAGCCAAAATGAAAAGCTGTGAAGACATGTAGATAATCATTTACTCGAAGCTTACCTTGGAATATATTTAAAGTGATGGACTAATTTGGATGATCGTTTATTTATTCCTGTCAACAAGGAGATAAGAGCCTATGAGGTAAGGGTATTTAAGAGAGTTCGCTCCACCCTCCCTCTGGGGAATTTCAATAGAGGAATCCATTTGACAGTTATTCATGTATCGTGAAGTCATTTTCACTCGAAGCGGCGGATCGTTATATGGAAATGTGGAAACCCTTAAGGCCCGACAGGTAGCGAAAGGTTACTGTAGACACTGCATTTTTGCATGAAGCCCAATGATGAGCTTCGCATGAAGGCACTACCCCTAAGTTGCGGGAGTCGCGGAAAAACGGATGTCGGAAGGAAAAATTCAAGAAATAAATACATCAACAAATTTAACACGCTCATTAGCCTCGGGTTCGCCCGATTAATCTCTGTTTTAAAAATTTTAGCCTCGGACCAAAACCCTCGCAACCCATCCAAAGCCCATTTCGCCAAAAGCCCAATCCAAAAATATTAAATCACATTTAACACATGTCACAAATTAAATTAACTCCAATCAAATCCAAATAAATCACATTCCTAAATTAAATCAAATCAAATCAAATTAAATCAAATCAAATCAAATCCCTTCCTAATTTAAATAAATCACCTACCAATTTAAATATATTCCCCCACAAAAAATATAAATATTCTTTCCTTAAATTAAACACACCCATATTTGCTTGATTTATTCCCTTTTCAAGCCATGCACACACAATGAAACCCTAGATACACTATTATAAAAGAGACCTTCACCAACCATAATCACCCCATTGGTCCTCTCCCATTCAACAAACCCTCTCACATAGCCTCTCGATCATGCATTACCGACCCAGCTTCACGCCAGACACATAACAAATAAACCCTAAACTAATCCGAACGGCCTTTACAACTCGGCCAAATCGAGAACAACAGCCCCTCACCTCACATATCACGCCCCCTAAGAAAAGCCAATAAACTGCATGCACAATAGCCCATCACATTCACAAAACGCACAAGCCCCATGCATACGTGAAACACAGCCACACGTCTCCACACAGTTCAGCCAACCACATGTCACTCTCAGCCCTCACTCACGAACCTACAAACCGAATCCACCTAGAAGCCCACACACGCCCTTCTCACTCCTCACACACGCCCTTCACTAAAACACAAACCATCCTCAAGACCATAAGACACCCACACGTAGCCACTCAATCCCTTAGCAGCCTCACAAAACTGTACCACACCTCACGCAGACTAGTCACGGCACTAATAAACCTTCAACACAGCCACGTTAACTGCCCTTCAAACAACCACGTTAACTGCCCTTCACGCACACACACACTGAACACATTAAGCCCTCCAACAGCCACATTAATAGAACCCTAGCAGCCTACGCACGACTCTACAAAACAAGGACAGACCGAACAATAAACTGCCTCCATAACCAATCCCTAAACTCCCAAAAATAGTGGCCAAATAACCCTAAAACAGTTTCGAAAATTAGCCCTCAAAACAGTATAAACAGCAGTCCAAAACAACAGAAAAAATAGCAGTAAAAAAATGTCAAAAAAATTGAGGAAAGCGAGGACGAAACAACGAACTGTGAGCGAAACTGTGAATCAGCGAACCAGAAAAGTTACGTAACATTAACCCTTCCGGCGACATCCCAACGCACTCCCGAGAAGCAACTTAAAAGGTAATACTTAAGGGCACCCTTTGTTATATTTTTATTTTGTTATCCCAGACACGGCATGCTTGGTTGGACGTGGAATACGTCCAATCGGGCACGCGAAGTCCTATATTAAAAACGGCCAAACCATTGGTCACATCTTTTTTTTTTATTCCGCATTTATTTTATTCCGCATTTATCTTTATTTCTATTTCGCATTTAATTTATATTTATCATTTTTTTAATTCCGCATTTATTTTCAGTCATTTATCTTCCTTTAATATTTCGTACTTAGTTTACAATTTATCGCTTCCGTTATTTATTATCATCTCATCACATGCATTATCATATTTCATGTATACATTGGGTTAATGATTGCATTATGTTAAATGGTCAGTGCTATCTCTCATGGTATATCAGATGGAAACCCAGACGTAAATTCCGTAGCCAAATCCGAATGGACGGTAGTGTGGTCTGTACGTGGGATACAACTCCACGTACCACTTGAGAAAACTTTCAAGCACATGTTACATCTTGGTATTTAATTTTGTGTTTATTGTTCCGCTATTTATTTTCTATGTATTGTTTCTCTGTTCATGCATTGTTAATCTTGATGCGCATGGGCTAATCATGTGGGGTAAAGGTCCTCTATTCTAGGGAAATGCCTAATGGCTACCTTTACCACGACGTTTTGCTGCGCCGGACGAAGTACGTTTGATTGAACGTGAGATATGTTCAATCGGGCATACGAGGTCCCATATTATTACTTTGTTTAGTCATGCATTGTTACTTGATGCGCATGGGCTAATTACATTGGTTTAAGGGTCCTCCATTTGAGGGAAATGCCTAAAGGCTACCTTTACCACAATATTTTACCGCGCCTTTTATTATGTCATTTACCCTTTGCATATCATTACTTTACTTACGCATGCATTGCTATCTAGTGCGCATAGGTTAATCATGTGGGTTAAAGGTCCTCTATTCGTGGGAAACGCCCAAAGGCTACCTTTACCGTAATATTTTGTTGCGCCGGACAAAGTACGTTTGATTGAACATGAGATATGTTCAATCGGGCATACGAGGTCCCATATTTTTTATTTGTTTATTCATGCATTGATAATCTAGTGCGCATGGGCTAATCATGTCGGCTAAAGGTCCTCTATTCGAGGGAAATGCCTAAAGGCTACCTTTACCATGATATTTTGCCACGCCGGACGAAGTATGTTTGATTGAACGTGAGATATGTTCAATCGGGCATACGAGGTCCCATATTATTACTTTGTTTATTCATGTATTGTTACTTGATGCGCATGGGCTAATCATGTGAGGGAAAGGTCCTCTATTCGAGAAAAATGCCTAAAGGCTGCCTTTACCAAGATGTTTTGCCGCGCCGGACGAAGTATGTTTGATTGAACGTGGGATACATTCAATCGGGCATACGAGGTCCTATATAGATGTCGGCCATAGTCGCATCTCTTTCATCATAATGTTATTTACCTCTTGCATATCATTACCTCGTTTATGCATGCATGTTTGCTTCTCTGGTTATTTCTTTTGCATTATGTATCTAATTACCCGTTTTTATTATTATTGCTTTTACAGTTATAATTTATTACACCTACTGCACTTATTTGTTTAATATGCCTATGGAATTATGCCTTTGTCTCCTCTTTTGTATTTATTTATGTTTATGGGTGTGTAATCTTGTGTGTTGATTACATTATCTTGCATGTGTTTCGTAAGAATTGGTTATACTATTGCGTAAATCTTTCCATTACAATTGGCATAAGTAAGGGACCATTCTGAACCCAACGGTTTGAGGTTTTCCCTTGCGAGGGGTGAGTGCGGCCTTAAATCATTTCCCAGTTCACACTGGGTGGCGACTCCATTTTATTTCTCCGGTTTAGTCCCTCGCGGGCTACTCCGTACTCCCGACCGGGGCACGAGCCTAGACAGCGTCGTCCACTTCTGTATTGTGCCTACAGTTACACTCAACGTCCTAGTATTGACTATAAGGAAACTTTTTCACTAGTTGCCATGCTAAAATCCATTATGATTCTTTTAGCCATTGCTGCATATCATGATTATGATATATGGTAGATGGATGTGAAAACTACTTTTATAAATGGATTCCTTTAGGAGGATATCTACATGGAATAACTAGAGGGTTTCATATCCAGTGAGACTTCAAACTTGATTTGTAAGCTCCAGAAGTCTATTTATGGACTTAAACATGCCTCCTGAAGCTGAAATCGTCGTTTTGATGAGATAATTTGATAATCTGGATTCATTAAGAATGAGAAAGAATCGTGTGTTTATAAGAAAGTTAGTGGGAGCAAGATAGTATTCCTTGTTTTGTATATAGACGATATCTTTATCATTGGGAATGATATATGATTGATGTAAAATATGAAAGCCTACATTTTCCAGAACTTCTCCATGAAAGACATTGGTGAAACTTCTTATATAATGGGTATAAGGCTCTACTGTGATAGAGTGAGGAAGTTTATACGGTTGCCGCAATTGACGTACATAGATAAAATGTTAGAAAGGCATGGGTTTACCAACTGCAAGGCTGCAAATGTACCTTTTCGATACGGCATAAATTTTTCGAAGAAAATGGCACCTCAGACTGAGGAATAGAGAGTTAGAATGTCTAACTTGCCATATGCTTCTTGTATTGGAAGCATTATGTACGTTATGCTATGCACAAGACCTGACATCTGTTTCGACATCAGTGTGACTAGCCGATATCAATCTGATCCGAGTAATGATCATTGGAAAGTCGTGAAACATATCCTGAAATATTTTAAGGGTACTAAGGATAAGTTTCTCATATATGGTGAAAATAAGCTACAAGTTAAGGGTTATACAGACCCCGACTTCCAAGGAGATTCAGATGACAGAAAGTCTACATCCGGACATAATGGCGGTGCAGTTAGTTGGCGATGTCCAAAGCAAGGCTCAACGGCTGATGAGTGGTATTTATATCACTATTTCCCACTCATTTAACCAGATATTTTGTATAGTTTTTCGGGTTTTGTGAATGTTTTGATGTGTTTTATTGTTATTTTGCAGATAAATAAATTTTGGAAAGCATTGGAAGCAATTTGGGGCCAAAATAAAGAAAAAATGACAAAAGGGGCATTTTCGTAATTTCCAGCATCGCGACGCCAATCCTTCAGCGTCGCGACGCCTAAAGTGAGCCGGTCATGCTAACGTGCGCCGAGGGACACGTGTCAGAATCTGAGAAATTGGACTTGCTAACGTGCGCCGACCTTGCTAACGTGCGCCGTGCCACGTGTTATCATCACAGAAGATTTGCTAAAGTGCGCCGGATGCCACGTGTCGAAATCTCATTGGACCAAAGCAAGCGTGTGCCACATGTCAATCTCTTATTGGATCGAATATTAGACAAATCACATATTGCCACGTGTCAACCTCTCATTTGACCGATCCTAAGCGCGTGCCACGTGTCAATTTCGCATTTGACCAAAAATCCAGCCATTCACCGTACGCCACGTGTCGTCTTCTGATTGCGCCGCTCTGCCGCGTGACACGTGTCACCTCCTGATTGTGCCGACAATGCGCGTGGTCAAAAGCCGCGTTGACTGAAAACGCGTGTTGGCGTCGCGACGCCGGTTGCCGAAAATGTCTATAAATTCAGCTCATCTTCACTTCATTTGGAGTGCTTTCCTTGGGATTTTTTCCCTAATTTCATAGTAAGCATCTAGTTTTGTAATAATAAAATTATGTATTTTTATTTTTAGTTTTTATTACAGCTTTTTATTTATTACTTTATGTTTTGTAGTTAAATTTATGCTGGGGTAAAAGGTGAAACCTTTAATATAATTATCTAGGTAAATCACACTTAATTATAATTTATAAATTATAATTTAACCGGATTAATTAATGTCAGACTTTATTACCGCCTATATGGTCGGGTTAAATATAAATTACTTTACCGCCTATATGGCTGGTCCTTATGTGACAGATAATTACCGCCAATATGGCTGGTGTAGTTGGACTAAATGGATTACCGCCTATATGGCTGGTTTTAATTATTTAACATTATTAATTCCTGAGAAATCAGAACATAAAATAATTTATATATTATAATAAGTGAGATTCCTAGATAAGAAATATTAAATGTGGATCCTCTAACCCTAGCATTATATTTTTATTCTAGGGAAGTGATGAAACACAATATTCACAAACTTAATAATTGATTTTCTTTTTATGGGTAATTCTTTAGTTTGTTTATTGAGTCTTAAGCTTAATGCTTCTTGTTGTCTGATCACCAATAAGATTGATTTGGTAAACTTAAAATGAACTAGACATATGGATTTTAGGTTTCAGCCTTAGATTCAATAGCCCACGATCTTCCTTGATGATAGATAACCCTTTAATAGATTTCCTTACAGGATAGACATATACCTGTCGGGCGGGGGTAGCCATAATTGGAACTTAATCTTAATGAATCCAAGTAATTTGGTTAACATAGACATATGGTTCAATTGGGTTATACTGGGTATTTGCGTCTGACCATCGACAGAGGCTTTTGCATATTTTCGTGTTCCAGGTTAGCAAATTGATTTATTACACATAGATAAGAGAATCAATTCATCTTTATAATAATATTGTGTGGAGTCACGACCTTAGATCTTTGAGTCTTTTCTTTTATTTTCCTTAGTATTTTCTTTTGAGTCTGTTTTTATTTTTAATTAGCAAATTCACATTCAACCAACCAAAAGCAATCAAACAATCATTCTCTTCTCCCTATAATTAGATACCTGTAAATAAATAGTATCAATAATTAATAACAACAGTAGGAATTAAGTCCTCGTGGGATCGATATTTTTATACTACTTGAACGATACGTGCGCTTGCATTATACGTGTGTGTTTACGCCAGTCAACGGCTAATTCCACCACTGAGGCGGAATTTATAGCGGTTTCAAAAGCTACTAAAGAAGCTGTTTGGATTAGAAATTTTATCACGGAACTTGGCATTGTGCCTAGTATTGCAGATTCAATCTCATTGTACCGTGATAATAGCGGAGCCATTGTGCAGGCTAAGGATCTGAGTGCGTATTTCTAGTCTAAACAAATGGAATGGAAATATCGCGTGATTAGAGAGATTATTAAACGAAAAGACATAGTGGTATTAAAGATTAAAGGATAAGACAACATAGTAGACCCGTTCACTAAGGCCTTACCTCATGACTAAGACTATTTACTTTAAGAATAGTTTATAATAGTAATATTATCTCAATGTCGGACCACCCAGTGCCCTGTATTACTACATGACTATTCTAAGGTCGATGTTATTCTCAACATATTTTTATATATATATTTATCTAATACGGATAATGACATTACCATTAACAATGTTGAAATGAAAATGTAGTTATTTTATTAATAAATAATAAAATATAATGTACAATACATTATTCGGATTGACATTCCAAGCACCAACTCCAACAAACTCCCACTCGCCTAGTGCCAATCTGAATGGTACTGTAGTCTTATCTCATCCACATGTTTATCGAATATTTTCAAATGTCAGAACCGTAGAACTCAGACATAGTCTTCAAAAATACATAAACCTATTTTCATGCCCTACACACAAATCACTTATCATGTACTTTCATTTAAGAAGCTCGAACAATATCACTTGCTTCTCATATCATAAACTTATGCATATTTATGGAAAAAATAGAATCTCAGCTCATCAGATCTTAGAAACTTAACCTTTCATATACGCGAAACTAAAGCTTTCTCAGCTTATCAATATCAGAAACTTACATCTATACTCATAACTTAATTCAAATATGTTAACTTGTCTCAAATAAGCTCGTAATTCATAAATGTTATTTTATAATTTTCGGATACTAAATGTATGTATACATATACATATAATCACTTAAGTAAAAAAAAAAAAACCCATATATAATATAAGGGAATTCATCGTATGAAGCACTTTCAAGGCTTCACGTGTATCCCAAATCCTTGTAATATCTGTCCAAACAATCAATAGATAACGATTATAATCATCAATAATGAATTTCTCAATTTATTACATATAAACTTTTGGGCCTTCCTAAAACACCCAAATCAAGTCAATTTTCAATGATTTCAGTTTCATTACTCTTAATACATCAGATATAACATGTTCATAATATCATAATTTGATTTCCAGCTAAAATTCAGAAAATCTTCCTAAAAGCTCGGAAATGCTATAATTGGATTCTAAATTACACAAATCCATCTAGCAACATTCAATCAACCTTAATTTATCATATTAACCTATGCCCAACATCGAATTCATCAAAGCATTGACATACCCAAAATCATATTTTACCGGAAAATTACATAACCTACTGGATCGATCTAATTCATTCCAATTTCAATCAACTTCAACCAACAACACATATTCAATCCAATCATGCTCAATCAAATCAATGTATATCGTTCAATAATCTACAAATCTACTTGAAGCATCTGTACATTTTTCCTATTATGTCAAATTAATGAATTTTTATCGGAATGTCTTATTGAGTTTCGAGGGCACCAGAGGACTCCAAATTCGCCCACGAACATATAAGAATAGACATAATGTTGAATTGAAGTAGCTGAGCTCCCAGGTCACTATTTATAACTCAATTTTACCCCGTTTTACTCGAAATCGAGCACTGATCAACAAAATTGCCATCGTAGCCTTGTAATACAATCCACAAGCTTCACTTCGGTATGTAGTTTGTACCATGAATCGAAGGAACGAGTTGGGATCAAGATACGAAAGTCGTTGCCATTTTCTAATTGAAGCTTGCTGGAGGTTCACTTATATGGATGCGGAACTAAGTCGGTTCCAATGAGTTCCAGACAAGCATCTCTAGAGCATTCATGAATTCTAATAAAGATACAGGTTTATAAAGTGT
Source organism: Zanthoxylum bungeanum (assembly GCA_019454045.1). Classification (NCBI taxonomy): domain Eukaryota; kingdom Viridiplantae; phylum Streptophyta; class Magnoliopsida; order Sapindales; family Rutaceae; genus Zanthoxylum; species Zanthoxylum bungeanum. The sequence goes on along the minus strand of SKCR01024860.1, from coordinate 538,485 downwards.
CAAACCATATAACAGCCAAACACTGAGAGATTTTAATGTGACTGTCTAGTCCTCTATCTCACACCAAGGAAACATTGGTTCATAGAAACTATAAGTTTCACCAAGTTCCTGTGCGACATGATTAGTTGCTTAGTATCTGTTTTATAGCTCGAAAGACACCAATTCATATGCATTAAATTCTACGAAAAATTCTATATGTGTATTTTAAAATATGTAAGGGATTGTTGTATATCTTGAGTATATATTATGTAGAATTTCAAAAATAATACTCATTCCATATTGGAAAATGAGAAGAATTTTAAAGGGTTTATAAATAGAAACCATATATGAAGAGGTAACCAAGCCCAAGTAGGGGAAGCCCATGTGCACAAGGCAAGTCTACATGAGAGCCCAATTTGAAATCCTTTCAAATGAGCGATCGCACCCATTAACTCACATGGAGGGGGGACTCCCTGCATGCACATGGGATTGGCTTGTTTTTAATAGGCTTAGCCTTTTTCTATTTTGGATTAATTTAAAATTTTGATTTTGTGTCAAATTGTATTTTAAACTATTAGATCCTTTTGTGATTTGAATTGTTAAAAATAGATTTTATGTATGATTGGAATTCGGAAATACTAATTTTTATTAAACAAGGTTAAAACATGGGTTGTCTTTATATAAAGAGTATTCATGCTCATTAAAAAAAAAAAAAAAAAAAAAAAAAAAAAAAAAAAAACAGAGAAAATTAAGAGCTCTTCTTCTCCAATAAATCTTTCTTTCTTTCTTTTATGGTCTAAAAAATCATACTTGGCAGTGCAACCTTACAATAATGCCATTTTATCTCAGAGGTCAAGCCCCATTCTTTGGTCCTTCTTGCACTGGGATATTATCCCACGAGTATCGAAATTTAGTCTTAAATATGCACGCCTTGGCTCTTGCTCGTTTGCTCCGTTTCAGGTCTTGATCGTAGGTTTCAATTTCTAACTTGGTGCTCAGTGCTCTTGTTCATAATCGTGGTTTTTGCCTACTGGTTACTCTGCTGCTATTCTTCCTTCCCTGTTCACTGCAATCTTGCAATTCTGTTATATCACTCAACATTATCTCTAACAACTACCGCTGTGTATATTGAGTTAATATCTGCCTCACTGGTTATCAATTATGCTTATGAAAAGAGATGGTTTAATATGTGATTAGAGAGTCATTTCCTATCAGTGTTTTATTTTTTACATAGCCGGAACCTTGATCCTCCTTAATAGATTAGGAGTCAATGGATCAACTGCTATCATAAACACTCTAGTATGAATTTTCAGACCTCTCATAGTTTCAAAGAATGGAATTCTGTAGCTGATATTTTAGCGATCCTTAATTTATATTATTATTCTTTGACTTGGTGATATGAACCCCTCAAGAGATTTGTAGTTTCATTAAACATGATGCCAAGACATTTCCAAAATTCATTTACGCTATGGGTTTTTTTTATTGGATTGATGTTTGTTTCTTGGTTTTTGATGGAGTCATGGAGAGGCGGTCCTTGACACCTTGTGTCATGACCCCCTCCCTAAAGCTAGCCCAATCTTAAAAAAGAGGTCCGTGAATTTCTTCGGCTCGAATATTTAACGTGTCATGCAATTTAAATGTATTTGCAATGAATCAAATATTACTTCTCAAATAATAATTTAGCAAATTTTCGAAAAATCTCAATATTCAAAGTATACAGTGAAAGTCTCAAAAACATGAAAATAATATCTTGAATATCATTTCTCAAAAGATATGTCTGAACTAACCTGAAGAGCGATTGTGGTAAGCAATCAAATATTGGTATTGAACTGTTGTGATGGCAAATTATCTGGGATGTTTGGGAAAATAGGGCGAGCTCAAATAGACCTGTAACTGCACCAACCTGAAGAGCGATTGTGGTAAGCGAATCAAATCCTGGTATTGTTACTGTTGTGATGGCGAACTAACTGGGCTGTTTGGGAAAATATGATGAGCTCAAATAGCCCAGTAAGTAAAACAACAAATAATAATAATAATAATAATAATAATAATAATAATAATAAAAATAATAATAATAATATGAATAATAAGAATAAGAATAATAATAATAATAATAATAATAATAATAATAATAATATAATAATAATAATAATAATAATAATAATAATTTATAATAATAATAATTATAATAATAATAATAATAATAATAATTATAATAATAATAATTTATAATAAAAATAAAAATAAAAATAAAAATTTATAATAATAATAATAATAATAATAATAATAATAATAAGTATCACATCTCTTCCAAGGTTTCCCATCATATAACCTCGCATAAATGTGCAAGAGGGAGACTGAACCACACGCCTTTGCTAACCTCGCATCTCCGAACACCATTATATTAAACCCGGCTACATAACAATAATAACACACATCATCCAATACAACAGACATCATTGCACTTCATCCATCAATCTCATCACAAAAACCATGGAATACTCAAACACTTCGACTTATAATACAAGCTTACAATTATACCCAAAATTTATATTCACGGATTTATAACTCTCTTGCTATCAATAACTCATATAAATTCCAAACATATATGTATAAATATATTTATATTATATTATATAAACTCTTATATCAAACATCAAACAACAAATAATTATATTAAGGGAATCATCGTGCATTGTACTTACCTCAATCAACACAAAAATTCTCTATATCTCTATGTCCTCACTAAGATATGAAAAAGTTTAAAATTACGATCAGGTCCCTATATTTTACTAAAATTTTGATTTTACCCTAAACTTTTCTAAATTTATGATTGTAATTGACATTGGGAAGTGTCACTACTAGAAGTATATTATCAAATAAAGTTTCTGGTCAAGATTTACTAACACGGGTTGGTTAGTAAAATCCACTGTGACCAGTACACGTCGTATATCGAGACTTGGTCCGATGGTTTATCCCAATGAACCATGAGTCTGGGGAGACTCGTATAGACGTGTGGGTGTTATAGTGGATAAAAATTGAACCACTCATAGAAGATTTCCTAATAGATGGTACACCAACGTCAATAGGAATCTTCTCGGGTCAAGTGAGCATAGTGGTCCTTTGACTTGAGATACCAATGTGGATGTAAGAGGTATCATCCACACTTTGATGGCAGTCACATCACCGATCTATTTAGATCAGACCTCCGCCTGTTTGTTGGGTGTGGACTGATCTTCAGGATATCATGTGCGTATCAAGATAAGATCCTTTAGTTCTGTGTACAGAGCATAGGTATTCAATGTGTAATTAGCAATTTGTTAAATACATGGGCCCGTGGTACACTATAGAAGTAAGTTCTAAGTGTTATTAAGAGACTGCTAAAAGAATCGTCGACGGGATTATACTATAGAGATTTGACATTTTTATCTATATCTCTGGGATAATCCGAATACCTGTGACGGAGGGATTATACGTATGTGATGACCTCGACCTGTATGATTCAGCTAGTTTATCGGTGGTCGTCATAATTTACGGGTGGGTAGATTATGGACACGAAATTGGATTTTGTGACGGATATGCCTGAATCTACAGAGTCTCACTAATGAAACATACTCGTAAAGCATTAGGGCTACTATTATAAATAATATTGATTATTTATAAATCGTTTAATGGTTAAACGAATAATACATGCTTAAAGGGTTACCCGACCGTTTTCTAATTAGTGTGTATTTAGATTAAATACTTGATTTTATTAAATACACATTAATTATTGGTCAAATAAAGTATTTGACATGTGTTCCAAATATATGTATTGTGGAATATTTAATGTAAATATGATACGTGTATTTAAATATTTATATTAAGTAATTGTCTAATTATTTAATTGTTAAATAATTAGAATTATTTAATATGTTTATCTTTATCATTATTAAGCTTTTAAATGGCTAATTTTGATTGGTGCACATGTATTTTTGCTTTTTGAAAATGGTAGTAATTTTGACTTTGAATTCTTTTAATTTGATTAAACAAATTGAAAAATCAAAAAATTACCATTTTATCCCCTTGGAAGTCGGCCAAGCCCTAGGTTTTTAAGCCATTCATTTTTCATTTTCTTCACTTGATGCAAAAACCTAAAAAAAATTACAAAAGAAGAGACTTGAGAGGAAAAACAAAGATGCCAAAGAAAAGTGAAGAAAAGCTTGAAAATCAAAGGTATTTTCATACTTTCCTCTTTTAAGAAATTGTTTCTATGGCTTTAGGCATCAACATAGGATGTTATTTTGTTTTTCCTACTCTCTTAGTTTTGTAATAATTTGGTAGGAAGCGTGAATGAAAGATGTGAGCATGTATGTTAAGAAAGAATGCTTATTAAGTGTTATTAAGCTTACTTTTGGTTATTCGATAACTTGGTAGCCATTCTTGATTTACTTAGCCACTAATAAATGACCTAGAATTGTTCTTGAGTTGTTTCATGATTGTGAGACTTTTTTGGTGTTGTGGGAATTGAATTAAAGTGTTGAATTTAATTAATTTGGTGTTAATTTGTCAACTTGTTGAAATTGTAAAATTACGGTTCATAACCCACTCCAAATTTGGGACATTTCATATATGTGATGTAATTTGATATATATATGATGTATATTAAATTTGGGAATTTTTGGATTTGATATTGACAAGTTTTGAACAAAAAGGACCAAATTACAAATTCCTAAAAATATGAGGACCTCTCGGCAATTTAGGGAAAATTGTTTTCTTCAATTGTAATTTGTATTTTCATGTATTATATATGTATAAATCATTTTGTAAGTGATTTGGAATCACTTAGTTATGTATTTGACAAATTAGGACTGAAATGATCAAAATGCAAAGTTTTGGGCCATTTATGTAATTACTGAAAAATCTGGAAATTTTTTCTGAATTATGTTCTTAATGTATATTTGATGTACAAATAATTTTGGTTGTGATTTCAAATCACATAAGCTTTTTTTAAACAACTTCGGACTAAAACGATTAAAATGGAAAGTTTTGGGGTCTTATGATAATTTACTGAAATTATGATTTCCGGGTTAAAAATTTCTATTTTTGAGTATTGTGTGATTAAAATAAATAAGTTTAACCCGGGTATTTTGCCCAAAACCCCAACATTAATTACATGTGTCAAAATCTCATTTGACAATTAATTAATATGTATCTAATCAAATTTTGTATCAAATACAAATACACATTAATTATCAATTGATCAAAATGCCCCTATACATGTATTTTTCGTTTAACCGTTAAACGATTCAAATTAACTCATTTAATCCAATAAAGTATTATGAATAATCTGTATCAGTCATAACGTATTGCCCAAGTGCTCAACGAGTACACTTCATATTGTGGGACTCTCTAAGTTTAGGTTTATCCATCACGGAATCAAATTTCATGTCCATAATTCACCCACTCATGAATTATGATGACCACAGATAATCTCACTAAACTATGCAAGTCGAGGTCATTGCATACGTATAATCCCTCCGTCACAGGCTATCGATATTATACCGGGGATATACATAGGAACGTCAAATCCTTAAGGTATAATATAGTCGACTTATAAATTTACGATCTCTAAATAACACTCGGAACTCGCTTCCGAAGCATACCACCGCCATTGATTTACTATATCGCAAACACGTACATGATACCTATGCCTTGTACATAAGACTGACGGATTCTATCTGATACTCACAGGATATCATGAGCATGGGTCTACACCCAACGAGTCGGCGGAGGTATGATCCAAATAGATCGGTGATGTCACTGCCATTAAAGTGTGAATGATGTCTCATATATCCACAGTAGTATCTCAAGTCGAATGACCACTATGCTACTCGACTCGAGAAGATTCCTATTGACGTTGGTATACAATCTATTAGGAAATCTTCGATGAGTCGTTCGGTGTTTATCAAAAAACACCTACACGTCTATACAAGTCTCCCAAGACTCATGGTTCATTGGGATAAACCATTGGACCAAGTCCGATATACGACATGTACTGGTTTCAGCGGATTTTACTAACCGACTCGTGTCAGTATATCTTGACGAGGAACTTTATTTGAGAATATACATTTTATAGTGACACTTCCCAATGTCAATTACAAACTACGTTGTAACTGCGCACTACGTTGTAAATTATGGGTCTTTGTCTAATATATACATATCAATAAATCAGATTTAGCTTCAATCTAATAGTTATTAGTTCGAATACGTATATAAAAAAAAGAGGTGCAACCATATATAAGTAATATTATGAAAAAAATATTTTGTTCGTATTCATGAAATGGACATAAATACGATCCGTATTGGCGCTCCGAGCACCAACCCTAACAATTTCTCTCACTTGCTCTAGTGTCAATCCATGGTATCATATACACATCTAAATGTGTATCACATACACATGGCCCTCAAGAGCTCACCTAGCACTGAAGAGGTAAGTAACAACAACTAGGTCCGCTATGACATATTAAGTTTGTCCAACAAGCCCAATTGTTTCCCTTAGCCAACATCATTCATATTTTGTAGAACCTAAATTCTACATCAATATGACTCAGATGCTACATCAATATTGTGCTACAGCTAATGAGTTGTCTAAGTATTTTTAGGATCAAATCGAAAATACTATGCAGACAACCGCAAACACAACACTAATATCAAAACTTCTAATCTACAAGGTAACTATGCAACTTCATACTTCATAAGTTACAACTATTTCCACTCACACAGTAGAATCATTCGTGACACTCCCACTACATTGTTTCTGACTCTTTATGACGTAAACCGTCTAACATCATAATTAGAGTTAAAACTAATCTGACCCTAATTGTTGCGAACTATATTCTCCATGAATAAGAAACTCGTTCTTAATATCTCAAAGATAACAAAATACTAGGATGGGTCTTGAAACATGTTCTTTGTTATCTTTGAGATATTAAGAACGAGTTTCTTATTCATAGCTTAAATTGATATCTTCAATTGCACATAATATAGTATTCATTATGCCATTATCCTATGATGCATAAGATTGACTAGACATTCTAATCAATTTCTCTTTCGACAAAGGAATCATCCTATATGAAAGATTAATACTATATATAAGAGATACACAAACTGTCAAACAGTTACACTAACTGTCACACAAATAGTCTTATTGTGTCATTTATTAGATCATATCTAATGCACGATTAATGAGAGTAGCTCATAAGTCTTTTAATTTATATTATATATAAAACTTTATATCGAATGTAATAGAGACTACTTCCACTACTTTCATAGAGAAAAGAAGACTTAGGTAAACCTTTTACCTCACAAACATCTCATTATTACCTTAATAATGATAATGTCGTTAGGATATATAACACTATATAGAAATTTGTACGCTCTACTAACCCTACTATCACATATATATTCTCTATGCTTTGATAAAATCAGACAATCTAACTGATATCAAAATTAAAGAACACGGATTTCTGTAAAGCTCACCTAAGTCTACAATAGGCTCTATAAGCTAGTATATCAAATCATAATTTTAGTAGAATACAAACTCCAGGGCCATTCCATAATGAGCTATTGTAACATCCCGCCTAAGCCAGGATGCTACTGGCAGGAGACAGGCTAATCCTGACTCCATAAGCCTCTGACTCTGACGAAATTTCGGCATGACCTCTGCTAAAAGTCATGCAACCTGGATCAAAGTCCAGCACCTCAAACAACCTAAAGGGCCCAGACACATAATCAACACTAGAATAATCAACTCAAGACACAATACCACTGGGCTCCATTCCCGAAAATGCGTATAAACAAAAACCTTTACAACTTAAACTTATACAATTCAATTCTCTATAACTAAATTCTTAAACAACTTGACTTGAATCCCCCAAGACCTGGTGACTGGCTGACTGCAACACTGCTATCCGGCTTCTCAAGCTCTGGTATCTGTGGTCGACCGATCAGGTCGCCAACCTGCAAAACTCAAACACTATTGTGGTGTGAGTCATAAGACTTAGTAAGTAACTATGCTCATTCCTTGAGCGTCAAACACATGCAAAATCTAAGTTCTGTTTCTGTAATCATCCTATCTGTCTATGTGGCCATACAAATATGTAATAAGTCTGAATTAATTATCTAACTTATAACCATTTAGCAAAACACAATCTATATTACTGATCTTTTATTTGATCATAAGCATGCTTTAACTTCTCTTTGTTATTTTCCTTAACGAACATCCATATTAACTACATCAAATTCATTCATCACGCTTCTGCTGCGCTACTTTAATATCTTAGTACTTACATGCTTACTCTTTGCTAATCTAGTTTGGTTATTTACCTTACTTATCTTTCTTTTATTTTATTGAAATATCATCAAATCGGATTTAAATATAATATTCTTTCTATTGAACCACCACCAAACTAATATTAACCGTACAAACATGAATATAAAATCTTATAATCAGGAACTAGTGTTTTACAACCTGTTCCTTCCATATAAGCATACAATGCACACATACATCAATCAATACTCATAGATATAATCATGCTATCATTCATTAATGTCCACTTTATACGTCACAAATGTTAACCAGAATGTATGATTTAAATGCATGACTTTTATAAGCTATGCAGTAGTTTAATCATGTCATGCTTTTATGAAATACATCTTGAAAATCTTTTCTGAAAACTGCTTTCTAAACTCTTTATGAAATCTGTCTTTCTGAAATACTATTTTCTAAAGCTGTTACTGAAAACTGCTTATCTGAAAACTGAAGTCTTTATCTGAAATTTGTATTTCTGAAAACTGAAATTTGTATCTGAAAACTGAAAACTTTCTCTGAGTTCCGTCTCTGTCTGAAAAACTGGAAGAATTTCTGGGAGAACTTCTCGAGCAGTGATGAAGAGGAGGTGAAGGGAATGACCCGTAGTGGATGTTTTTACAGTGATGTAGCGGAGAAAGGCAATGAGGTGTTGGCCGAAGGAAGAGCAGTGGCAGAGAACGTGGATAATGCTGAGGGAGATGTAGTGCTGCGTCAGTTGAAGAAGACATGAGCACATGTGAGTATTTGGGAGTAGTTGTGTGCATCTCAAGAGTTTCTCAATCTCCATTTTATGAATTCCGCTAATCGAACCAATTCTGCTAGTTTCACTTTCGCCTCTAGGGCTAATTTTTTGACCCCATCTAGATCAATCACCCTCAAGTGCTTTAAACCCTCTCGAACCTCCGATTGCAGGTCATACTGCAATCCATTGATGAAGATGCTCGATAAATGGTACTCGGATGTGTAGGACACTAATCCCGCCACACAATCAAACCTGTCAATATAGTCACAGAGAGAACCATCTTGCTGTATGTTATCCAATTCGTACGAACTCCCAACATTCTTCATTTTTTTTTCTATTTCTTCTTTCCTTTTTTTTTAACAAAACAGTAGGCCGAAAGTTGAAATGAAGCAGACAACAGTACCAGGGGCTAAAATGAAGAAATTGAAAGTTTCTGGGCCAAATTACAAAAATCAGAAACCTTAGGGGTGAAAATGTAAATAACTGTCGGTGGTCGGAAATGCAAAGGGGTGGTCGGATCTGAAAGAGTAGAACGTGCTGAGTACGTTGGTGGTGGCGGCGACGTCAGAAGCTCGTCGTATGCGGCGGATCGACGCAAAGAATGCTGCGATAGTTGGGGTTGTTTCTGACGTTTTTCAGCGATACAGGCGACGTTCGGCGGTGGAAATCCCTGGGTGTAGTCGCCAGTGTGAGAGTGGTACGATGGGGCTTGATCGACGGCGAGAACAGGCTGAGAAACGGCAGCTAGGTTATAGTGGTTGTGGCGGGCCGCTCCTCTGGTGGCTGTCGCGATGGCTGGAGGAGGTTTGAGCGTCGGAAATGGGAGGCTCTGGTCTCCGGCGTTGTCTGTTGCTGGTGATGGTACCGATTGCCATCGACGGTGACCATAGAGGGTGGAGGCAGTGGCTATTAGGGTTTCGTTTTCTTATTTTCTTTTGACAGCAGCTGTATCTTTTTTTTTTGAACCCTACTTTTGCTGCTGCCACGTTTTTTTTTTTACACAGCTTCTTCTTCTCTGATCTGTAATCCCACAACAATCTTCTCTGATCTGCGATCCCACGACACAGACCGAGAAATGTAATGCTCTGATACCAATTGATGGAACCCCAAAATCACAGAGCCATCACCCAATAATTCACACAAAAACAGAAGTTAAATTGTACTTCAATTCATAAAACGAAAACCAAATACAAAGATAGTTGAAGGTGAATAGGTTCACCAGCCCTTGCACAACTTAGGGTGTTGCCAACCTTCATAGGGTCTTCCCCTCCAATCCCAAATTCACAACAATTATAGCATAACCCCCAAATGAAACAAACATCCTAATTTATATTTAACCCCTAAATAACTAAAATGACCCATCTACCCTTATTTCCTATTTTTCCCCTTGGGCCCTAACAGAGCGTCCCCTCAGTCCTCCACATATGCACATGCCTCTGAATCCATCAATTCCATAATATCCGTCAATTCCAACTGAATCTCAAGTTACATACTGGGGTTAGTTTTTCCCTCATGCCCCGAAAACCACAAAACTTATGCTTTAAAATCTCAAAACTGTATCAAACGTTTTTCGAAAACACTTTTTCAAAAGCAATTGAGACTATTCTTTAAAAAACTTTGAATTTTCAAAAACATTGTTAATTTTAACTCAATTTTCTAAAAATCACAGCTCACATATGTGCATATTCTTTTCTTATGCTTCCACCTACCTTAACCATGCTTTCTTATATGCCTATCTTTAGGTTGTCATGTAATTACATGCATCTGTTCATGCATATCTATAAATTAATGACATAGGTATTTTATTTCATATATACTTTCATCATACATGCTTGAGTAAACACGCCGTAACCCGTCTACAACTTACTTCTATAAATATTAGTTATTGATTCTAGTTTTATGCTTAGTTACTTACTTACCTGCCAACTCATATAACCATTATAAATTTTAGTTCTATATCAATCTACACTTATTCTATTCTTACTATACTTTGCACGCGACAACCAAATTCACTTTCATTATAATTTATCACAATCTTATAAACATATGAAATCCAATGTACCTTTTACATTCATAATACTATGTATTTATATTCAAACTAGTTAAGCTTAAATGCTATAAATACATACATCTACAAATTTCTATTTTTCAATTTAATGCTACCATACAAGTTTCATTCACGTTTACATAAGTCAATATCATTCAAATTCATAAACCCAATCCTAACTTTCCAGTTCTACATTTTACGAAAGGCACATATTGAATTCTATTTATCCTCACTAATCAACAGAAACAAAAAGCCACTGCTCTACTATTCACGGCATGTAGCTTATTATAACCAACTTTAATAGAAAAATTAACCCAAAGCACAGGCATATGATCTCTTAAGAACTCCAAATTATTTACAAATCTATGAAACTGGAAAAAAAACTCTAGAACCTTTACAGCACGCTCAAACATTTACAAATCTGATTAATAGCCAAAATCTCAAGAATTTGTAATCCATAATTAATTAACACCCAAAAACATCCTAATACCTCTTGAATAGTTTTATTCTCTTACAGCCAACACCAGAACTCACAGCTCTAATACACATCATACATTTACATTTTATCACTATTGCTTTTTCATCAAAATCAAGTTCAAAATATGCTTTATAATATCACCATCAATTTATAATAAATCATTATCTTATATACGTTACACACGATTCGCTTTATCATCAAAATAAAACAACACTAAGCCTTTCTTCGTCATGTTGAATTTAATCAAGCACTACTTTGAAATCATAAAATTTTAAAAAAAACACAACAATGCTAACTTATGCAAACATTTAATTTAAGCTCAAATCACCATAATTTCTTCATAACACAAACACAACTTCAACTTAACCACCAAGGTTCGGCCAAAGAAAGTTATGTTCACACATTGAATTTCCTTCAACTCCCACCAGATAAACTCATGCTAAAACTTTACCAAAAACATTAATTACCATCTATCATCACCAAACATAAGCAAAATCAATCCCTCACTCATTCAACAGATTTCGGCCAAGGCATAACTTTAGGGCCATTCAAGATTTCATCACCACATTTCATGCCAAATACTAAATCTAGACCATGTTTAACATACTTTTAACTCCTTATCAAGATCAATTTCGAAATTCAATTCAAAACCCATATGACAAAATTAATCAATTTCAAGGAAATCATAGGTCATAGTATACTTATTATTGTTATCCATAACTAAAATCAGAAATCTAGTTGCAGAATTCCTCTTCTTCTTCATCTTCTTCTTCACGCTCGACCTCTCTCTCTTTCCCAGCTCTCTCACCGGCATCTGCCTGACCTCACCGGCGTCCAAGGCTGCGCTGGGCTCACCGGCGGCCAGAGCAAGGCCAGACAGCGCCACTCACTCTCTCTCTGGCTCCCCTCCTCTCTCGATCTCTCTCCTCTCCCTTTCTATTTTCTGGTTTTCAGTCTCTGTTTTCATTTCTCCCTTTCTTGTTTTGTGTGTGTATATGTATGTGCACGTGTGTGTATGCTAAATGTGTGGTGTGGGTTTATTACACATGTGAGTGTTTCTAGAATGTGTGATATAAATATCTTGATTTATTTTTATTAATTTAATGAATTTCCAAATTAACCCCTGAAATTAGTTAACAATATTCTTTAATTAATTTCTTATAAAATTCCCATTTTACCATACAAATTGACCACACGTTCGACAAGACTACAGAAGCGAAAATAAATTTGCGCAATCTCGTTAAAATAACCCGGGTCGTTACAGCTCTTTAAACAAAGAAATCACAATGGATCTCTTATCCGAAAAAACCATTAAAAAATGTCATTTTTCATTCCTAGCTAAAATACACAGTTTAATATCAACATTAACCAACAGATCCATAATTGTTCAATTAGTGCGACTAGAGACAAGTTTCCTCAGAATCTATAATAGATTGCTAAGTATAACCTTTCTCACTATCAAACTATAAAGGTCAAACCTTTAATAAGCTCACTTTGCTTTTGCTAAGCAAATCATTTGCACATTTTATGAACAATTCATAACAAAAGCTCAATCAAGTTTTAAACTTGATCGTAGTAAGCTATGAACAATCTTAGATCTATGGTTTAATGCTAACTTCCAGAATCGATATCAAATATCGCTCCTACTATAAGTTATAGGATAATTTTCTTCGATAGGAAAACAGCAGAATCATTAAGTATCAAATACTTCGCAAATGATTCTGACATCCTATTAGACTTATATGGAAGATGTCTAAGGGTCTTTTCATCTTATTAATTATGTAGTTCAATTTATAGTTTATCACTTTCCTATTTGATTTCAATAAGTCAAATCTTTTCAACAATCGTCAACATCCGGTGTTATACACCAAGTAATAAAATAATTTTATTACTCGGGATCGTAGAAAAAATATTCTATCAAATTGAATACAATATTCTATTAAATATAATAAATGATAAACTTTTACTTGTACCTCCAAGGCACAAGTACTTTCAATTATATATCCATTATAAAAAAGAAAGATTCAGATCTCAAACTTTTCCAGATTCGAATTTTCTACTTATACATATCATATAAGCTGAGAACAGGAAGTTTTATGGCCTGAATATGAGGACCATTGGGGGGCTGTCGGGAGCCAAGCCTGTTTCCGCGGAAGTTGCCGCCATCAGAAACATGTGATTTTCTAACCTGGGTAAGCCTTTGTCTAAGGTGCTCGAGAAGTTGAAGAGACAGAGACTCCTGAAACCCTTAGAAGCTAGACCACTTCCCAACCCTCCGCCACCACACCTCAACAAGAACCTATATTGTCATTACCACCAGCAAAAAGGCCATGACACCAACAACTGCACCCGCCTTAGACACGAAATCCAAGACCTCATTGACTCCCACAAAATACCTGACCAGAAAAGGAACAACCTAACACCCAAAGAAACCCCTTACCTAACTATCATTCTGTTCCACCACCCACATACATGATTGGCTCTGGCCTACCCGAAAGCCTTGTCCTCCAAACCTTTGACCGCAAAGCCTTTTGCCTGGGAATTTGGGATAGTAGTAGTGAAGATGAGAAGGAGCAGAGGAAGAATTTCTGGGAGAACTTCTCGAGCAGTGATGAAGAGGAGGTGAAGGGAATGACCCGTAGTGGACGCTTTTACAGTGATGTAGCGGAGAAAGGCAAAGAGGTGTTGGCCGAAGGAAGAGCAGTGGCAGAGAACATGGATAATGCTGAGGGAGATGTAGTGCTGCGTCAGTTGAAGAAGACACGAGCACATGTGAGTATTTGGGAGTTGTTGTGTGCATCTCAAGAGTTTCTCAATCTCCATTTTCTGAATTCCGCTAATCGAACCAATTCTGCTAGTTTCTCTTTCGCCTCTAGGGCTAATTTTTTGACCCCATCTAGATCAATCACCCTCAAGTGCTTTAAACCCTCTCGAACCTCCGATTGTAGGTCATACTGCAATCCATTGATGAAGATGCCGTAAATGGTACTCGGATGTGTAGGACAGTAATCCCGCCACACAATCGAACCTGTCAATATAGTCACAGAGAGAACCATCTTGCTATATGTTATCCAATTCGTACGAACTCCCAACATTGCTCAATTTTTTTTGTTTCTTCTTTCCCCCTTTTTTTAACAAAACAGTAGGCCGAAAATTGAAATGAAGCAGACAACAGTACCAGGGGCTAAAATGAAGAAATTGAAAGTTTCTGGGCCAAATTGCAAAAATCAGAAACCTTATAGGTGAAAATGTAAATAACCTGTCGGTGGTCGGAAATGCAAAGGGGTGGTCGGATCTGAAAGAGTAGAACGTGCTGAGTACGTTGGTGGTGGCGGCGACGTCAGAAGCTCGTCGTATGCGGCGGATCGACGCAAAGAATGCTGCGATAGTTGGGGTTGTTTCTGACGTTTTTCAGCGATACAGGCGACGTTCGGCGGTGGAAATCCCTGGGTGTAGTCGCCAGTGTGAGAGTGGTACGATGGGGCTTGATCGACGGCGAGAACAGGCTGAGAAACGGCAGCTAGGTTATAGTGGTTGTGGCGGCCCGCTCCTCTGGTGGCTGTCGCGATGGCTGCAGGAGGTTTGAGCGTCGGAAATGGGAGGCTCTGGTCTCCGGCGTTGTCTGTTGCTGGTGATGGTACCGATTGCCATCGACGGTGACCATAGAGGGTGGAGGCAGTGGCTATTAGGGTTTCGTTTTCTTATTTTCTTTTGACAGCAGCTGTATCTTTTTTTTTGAACCCTACTTTTGCTGCTTCCACGTTTTTTTTTTACACAGCTTCTTCTTCTCTGATCTGTAATCCCACAACAATCTTCTCCGATCTGCGATCCCACGACACAGACGGAGAAATGTAATGCTCTGATACCAATTGATGGAACCCCAAAATCACAGAGCCATCACCCAATAATTCACACAAAAACAGAAGTTAAATTGTACTTCAATTCATAAAACGAAAACCAAATACAAATATAGTTGAAGATGAATAGGTTCACCAGCCCTTGCACAACTTAGGGTGTTGCCAACCTTCATAGGGTCTTCCCCTCCAATCCCAAATTCACAACAATTATAGCATAACCCCCAAATGAAACAAACATCCTAATTTATATTTAACCCCTAAATAACTAAAATGACCCATCTACCCTTATTTCCTATTTTTCCCCTTGGGCCCTAACAGAGCGTCCCCTCAGTCCTCCACATATGCACATGCCTCTGAATCCATCAATTCCATAATATCCGTCAATTCCAACTGAATCTCAAGTTACATACTGGGGTTAGTTTTTCCCTCATGCCCCGAAAACCACAAAACTTATGCTTTAAAATCTCAAAACTGTATCAAACGTTTTTCGAAAACACTTTCTTCAAAAGCAATTGAGACTATTCTTTAAAAAACTTTGAATTTTCAAAAACATTGTTAATTTTAACTCAATTTTCTAAAAATCACAGCTCACATATGTGCATATTCTTTTCTTATGCTTCCACCTACCTTAACCATGCTTTCTTATATGCCTATCTTTAGGTTGTCATGTAATTACATGCATCTGTTCATACATATCTATAAATTAATGACATATGTATTCTATTTCATATACACTTTCATCATACATGCTTGAGTAAACACGCCATAACCCGTCTACAACTTACTTCTATATATATTAGTTATTGATTTTAGTTTTATGCTTAGTTACTTACTTACCTGCCAACTCATATAACCATTATAAATTTTAGTTCTATATCAATCTATACTTATTCTATTCTTACTATACTTTGCACGCAACAACCAAATTCACTTTCATTATAATTTATCACAATCTTATAAACATATGCAATCCAATGTACCTTTTACATTCATAATACTATGTATTTATATTCAAACTAGTTAAGCTTAAATGCTATAAATACATACATCTACAAATTTCTATTTTTCAATTTAATGCTACCATACAAGTTTCATTCACGTTTACATAAGTCAATATCATTCAAATTCATAAACCCAATCCTAACTTTCCAGTTCTACATTTTACGAAAGGCACATATTGCATTCTATTTATCCTCACTAATCAACAGAAACAAAAAGTCATTGCTCTACTATTCACGGCATGTAGCTTATTATAACCAACTTTAAGAGAAAAATTAACCCAAAGCACAGGCATATGATCTGTTAAGAACTCCAAATTATTTACAAATCTATGAAACTGGAAAACAAACTCTAGAACCTTTACAGCACGCTCAAACATTTACAAATCTGATTAATAGCCAAAATCTCAAGAATTTGTAATCCATAATTAATTAACACCCAAAAACATCCTAATACCTCTTGAATAGTTTTATTCTCTTACATCCAACACCAGAAATCACAGCTCTAATACACATCATACATTTACATTTTATCACTATTGCTTTTTCATCAAAATCAAGTTCAAAATAGGCATTATAATATCACCATCAATTTATAATAAATCATCATCTTATATACGTTACACAGGATTCGCTTTATCATCAAAATAAAACAACACTAAGCATTTCTTTGTCATGTTGAATTTAATCAAGCACTACTTTGAAATCATAAAATTAAAAAAAAAAAAACACAACAATGCTAACTTATGCAAACAATTAATTTAAGCTCAAATCACCATAATTTCTTCATAAAACAAACACAACTTCAACTTAACCACCAAGGTTCGACCAAAGAAAGTTATGTTCACACATTGAATTTCCTTCAACTCCCATCAGATAAACTCATGCTAAAACTTTACCAAAAACATTAATTACCATCTATCATCACCAAACATAAGCAAAATCAATC
Source organism: Zanthoxylum bungeanum (assembly GCA_019454045.1). Classification (NCBI taxonomy): domain Eukaryota; kingdom Viridiplantae; phylum Streptophyta; class Magnoliopsida; order Sapindales; family Rutaceae; genus Zanthoxylum; species Zanthoxylum bungeanum. Next base: position 521,082 of record SKCR01024860.1, on the reverse strand, counting down.
CCCCACTCATTCAACAAATTTCGGCAAGGGCATAACTTTAGGGCCATTCAAGATTTCATCACCACATTTCACGCCAAATACTAAATCTAGACTATGTTTAACATTCTTTTAACTCCTTATCAAGATCAATTTCGAAATTCAATTCAAAACCCATATGACAAAATTAATCAATTTCAAGGAAATCATAGGTCATAGTATACTTACTATTGTTATCCATAACTAAAATCAGAAATCTAGTTGCAGAATTCCTCTTCTTCTTCATCAATTTCTTCACGCTCGACCTCTCTCTCTTTCCCAGCTCTCTCGCCGGCATCTGCGTGACCTCACCGGCGTCCAGGCTGCGCTGGGCTCGCCGGAGGCCAGAGCAAGGCCGGACCGCGCCACTCACTCTCTCTCTGGCTCCTCTCCTCTCTCGATCTCTCTCCTCTCTCTTTCTATTTTCTGGTTTTCAGTCTCTGTTTTCATTTCTCCCTTTCGTGTTTTGTGTTCTGTGTTCTGTGTGTGTATATGTATGTGCACTTGTGTGTATGCTAAATGTGTGGTGTGGGTTTATTACACATGTGAGTGTTTCTAGAATGTGTGATATAAATATCTTGATTTATTTTTATTAATTTAATGAATTTCCAAATTAACCCCTGAAATTAGTTAACAATATTCTTTAATTAATTTCTTATAAAATTCCTATTTTACCATACAAATTGACCTCACGTTCGACAAGACTACAGAAGCGAAAATAAATTTGCCCAATCTCGTTAAAATAACCCGGGTCGTTACAGCTCTTTAAACAAAGAAATCACAATGGATCTCTTATCCGAAGAAACCATTCAAAAATGCCATTTTTCATTCTTAGCTAAAATACACAGTTTAATATCAACATTAACCAACAGATCCATAATTGTTCAATTAGTGCGACTAGAGACAAGTTTCCTCAGAATCTATAATAGATTGCTAAGTATAACCTTTCTCACTATCAAACTATAAAGGTCAAACCTTTAATTAATAAGCTCACTTTGCTTTTGCTGCGCAAACCTTTTGCACATTTTATGAACAATTCATAACAAAAGCTCAATCAAGTTTCAAACTTGATCGTAGTAAGCTATGAACAATCTTAGATCTATGGTTTAATGCTAACTTCAAGAATCAATATCAAATATCGCTCCTACTATAAGTTATAGGATAATTTTATTCGATAGGAAAACAGCAGAATCATTAAGTATCAAATACTTCGCAAATGATTCTGACATCCTATTAGACTTATATGGAATATGTCTAAGGGTCTTTTCATCTTATTAATTATGTAGTTCAATTTATAGTTTATCACTTTCATATTTGACTTCAATAAATCAAATCTTTTCAACAATCGTCAACATCCGGTGTTACACACCAAGTAATAAAATAATTTTATTACTCGGGATCGTAGAAAAGATATTCTATTAAATATAATAAATGATAAACTTTTACTTGTACCTCCAAGGCACAAGTACTTTCAATTATATATCCATTATAAAAAAGAAAGATTCAGATCTCAAATTTTTCCAGATTCGAATTTTCTACTTATACATATCATATAAGTAACTGTAGAAACTAATGGAACCTTAATTAAAAGGATGAAGTGTTACTGGAGCATATCTCCAAGAGTATTGAAACTAATTTGGTAACACTCAATATCAATCAAATCAAATCATATAAGATTCGATTACTCTCATTAACCAATTCCATCACGATGGAATCGTAGAAGGATAATATTGAGTAAGAATCATATTCATTGAATAATCTTAGAACTAATTGTCATAAATTCATATGTTTGATCGTATCAAACATCTTTGAACATTTGAAAGACTCATGATGAATTTTAAAAATACAGTTTTTTAAAAGTTCAGATCGAATATCTTGGAACCAGTCAAAATATTCTATCCGCGTTTCATCAGAAACATGTAACTAAGTCATGACAGTTCATTAACTAAGTTACGAAGTAAAGAAAACTACCTTAAGTAATTTACAATTCATTAAACTACGTACATCTAATGTATCATTTTAATAAATCTTGTGGTCCAGTGACAATTATTGATTAAATGAGATTTAATCACATTTCTGATTACAATATTCATTAAATGGATAATGATATGTGGTGTGATCTTGTATCAGACCATCATTTATCATACGGAATAAGTATCTAATACTTAAGTGATAAAATCTCATAAAGCACTGTTCCAAGTTATTTACTTTACCGAAATTGTTTCTTAATGTTTATCTCTACTTCAATAACACTACTAGTTATTTTAAAATATGTAACGATTATTTATAAAGAATAAGTAAATATCAAATAGTCGCAAGTTTTGATATAAAATATCAAAACAATCATTAAACAATATTTTAAATAACTAGACGGGAGATCTGGTATCCAATACCTATAGTTTTCGTGTTGTGAGAATCAATATTTTCTACACACAACTATACTCATCTTTTTTCTTTAGCTTTATAATTTGCCTTTAACTATTCACAACAATTGTAAATAATTAATTAGCAAACAATGTCGGAAAAGTGACCTCTAAAGGTCACTAAAGCCAATAAACGTCATTTTCAGATAAACAAATACCTAATGAGGTTTTCTTAATGCCAGTAAAGAATCTCGAGACATGAACTAATTCACCTCAATTCTTACTATACAAGAAACTATTCTCTCTAGAGAATTATATCTTAAAACAAATATCTATTTAGATTACCTATCGTGACTTAGTAACTAAGTCACTAACCATCTTGATTTTTCAAGAAAATCGGAACAATAGTTCCCGATGGTTTTGAGTAATCTAATAATATATCCATGCATATTGTTATCTAGAACATATTCTAGAAAACTGTAACCATAAGTGAAGTTAGAAAACATATATAAAATATGGAGGCAGTAAATTAAAATTTTAATTCTATCGACACAATAGAATAAGGAAAACATAGGCAGCAATTTTCATAATATTACACATCGCTTTAGTTATGGATTTTTAACCCATCAGTGCCTCCCACTACTTTACGTAATACTGTAATCCCCAACGGATAATGAGAATTCAATAATTAAATCGAATTCCATAATGGGAAGTGGACCCCATGAATATATTTTGACTCACAGCTTTGGCACGTTCTCCCCTACATAAATTCACAGGTAGACAACTCATCGTCAATCACACTCACTGTGACTCCAGATTTTGGTCCTGACGTTTCTCGTTGTGACAGCTTTGGTACGTTCACATGAGGCATATCAAGGCTTCACTAGTCAATGACAAACCCAAGCTACCGATGTAATCCTGACAGCTTTCGCACGTTCAGGATTTCCACTTTCACTTGATTTTGTCACTTATCATATAAGTTCTACCGGCGCAAATGAACTATCATAAGCCATAACTACACAACCTTGGCACGATACAGCTACAACATCAGGAAATCATTCGCATCTGTACAGACAAGGCGGACCAAGAAACAAGTATTCATAATACTACTCACTTTAATACCTTTCTATTGTCAAACAATCTGAAATTAATCAAATTAATTTCACATGCATGTGAAAATAATAAAATTGGATTAAATATCATATATCAAGCATGACAAATGTAATGGATTTAGGATCAGACTCGCTCTGATACCATTTTGTTGGGGTCAGGTGCAGAGGAATGCGTGGTACGGGCGAAATTGTAGTTTAAAATTTTTAAACTTACCGCATAAATTTTTCAATATCTCATATAAATAGTTCATTCATATTTCACCTAAACATATTATATTCAATATCAAATAATGACATAAATAATTTAGAAAACATAGCGAAATTTTTACGAAATTTTTTTTTCGTAAAATAGCATAAAATGTGTTTTTGACCAAACCGACCAACCAATACACATGAGGGCTACCCAGGTCAGCCCCAATAGTACTGGGCAGTTCATGGGCTGCCTGAACAGTGACCAATTCACTGTTTGGACAGCCGTCATCCGGTAAGCCCGAAACTCACCCGCTAATGCCATTTTTCGCCTTTTTTTTTTGCATATTTTCAATACAATATAATTTCTGGCAGTTATTCTAATGCCCAATACACATCAAATACATTTAAATAACATATTTTTCATCACCAAATTTCCAGATCTGATCTGGATGCAAAATATTCATTTTTCATGCTTTAACTACAATTTTCTCAACATTAATTATATTAATATTAACACCAATCAAAGTCTACACCAATGAAGAACTCAAGAAGAATTCTAGGTATTATTAGAGCAGTCATAACACTCTAGAATGGAAACAAGTCATCTTATGGCAAAATTGAACTAATATTACTCAATTGTACTTCACACATGCATCTAGCCTCCAAATCCATCACCCAAATCAAAAAGCAACAAAATTTAAGAAAGAAAGAAACCCTAGAATAATTCTAGATACTCAAGAACAAGAAACAAATTTTTCTAAGCTTAAGAATATTAAAGATTACCTCACAATCTTCAAATTTCTTTAAGCTTTCGTCTTGATTTGATCACTTTCTCTCAAGAAATATTTTGGAAGCTCTCTAAGGAGAGGATTTCGGCTATGGTTAGTTTTACAAAGAGAAAAAATATTTTTTCACTTTATATATTAGGGTGCCCGAAAAAGAGGGTGGCAATATGGTCATTTTATAATTCATTTAATCAAAAATAAATATCTAACAAAAGTTATCAAATCCAATTTGATAACTACTACCTTTAAATGTCATGCCAAAAATATCTTACCATTTATCATACTAATTATGACTTATGGATATTTTATTTTTAATTACTTAATTATTTAATAATTAAATAACTAAATAATTAATATATATAAATATCTATATATATGTATTTTTATTTATATTAAATAAAAAAATACATATATTAATGACATGTGTCAAAATGTCATTTGATAATTAATTAATATGTATCTAATCAAATTTTGTATCAAATATAAATACACATTAAATATCAATTGACCAAAATACCCTTATATAGACCCGACCACGATTCTAGTTCGGTACCAAAACTGAACCGGTTGGAAACGAACAGTTCCGATTCTAACCGGTTCCAGTTCCGGTTCTAGAAATAAAACTGTAATATTTCGGTTCGGTTAAGGTTCACTCCTAACCGAACCAAAATCGAATCGTTTGAACCAAATGGTTCCAGCGGTTTGAATCGGAACTGGTGGAACCGTTCTGTTCCAAAAGTTCCACGATAGAACCGTTTTAATTTTTTTATTTAAAATCATTATTAAAGTTTTAAAAAAAATCGGAATGGAACTAGAACCGAACCGGAACCGTTCGGTTCGGTTTCGATTCCGGTTCAATAGAAGTGTGAAACCGAAACCGAATCAGAATTATCCGGTGTGGAACCAGGAATCTGGAACCGGCCAGTTCAGTTCAGGTTCAGAACCGAACCAGACTGATGGCCACCTCTACCTCTATACTTGTATTTTTTGTTTAACCGTTAAACGATTCGAATTAGCTCATTTAATCCGATAAAGTATTATGAATAATCTATATTATTCATAACGTGTTGCTCAAGTTCTGAACGAGTACACTCATATTGTGGTACTCTCTAAGTTTAGGTTTATCTGTCACAAAATCAAATTTCGTGTTTATAATTCACCCACTCATGAATTATGACGACCACGGATAATCTCGCAAAACTATGCAAGTCAAGGTCATTGCATACGTATAATCCATCTGTCACATGCTATCGATATTATACCGGGGATGTAGATAGGAACTTCAAATCCATAAGGTATAATATAGTCGACTTATAAATTTACGATCTCTAAATAACACACGGAACTCACTTCCGAAGTATACCACCGCCATGGATTTTCTAGATCGCAAACACGTATATGATACCTATGCCCTGTACACAGGACTGGCGGATTCTATCTGATACTCACAGGATATCATGAGCATGGGTCCACACCCAATTAGCAAGTGAAGGTCTGATCTAAATAGATCAGTGACGTGACTGCCATCAAAGTGTGGATGATGTCTCATATATCCACAGTGGTATCTCAAGACAAATGGCCACTATACTACTCGACTCGAGAAGATTCCTATTGACATTGGTGTACCATTGTAGGCATTGTATTTTTGCATGTGAAACCCGATGATGAGCCTCAGCTGGAGGTACTACCTTTTAAGTCGTGGAAGCCGCGGGAAACGGAAGTCGGAAGGGAGGAGTCAAGAATTGACTCATAGTCGGATTAAGTTCGTTGGTTTAGCTTCGGGTTACTTGTTGGTGTTCCGTTTTAAAATTTATTCTCGGCCCAAAACCCCGCAAATCACTTAACCTTAGTCCAAGCCCAATCCAAAGAAATAATTAATGTATGTCACAAATTAAAATAATTAAAACATTTAAAACACATGTCACAAATTTTAATTCAAAACCAATTAAATTGAAATTAAATTAAATTGAAATCTTAATTAAATTAAATTCACAAATTAAATCCAATTCAAATTAAATAAACAAATTAAATATTAATTAAATAATATACCAAATTAAATAGAATAATTAATTAAGTCATATACCAAATTAAATAAAACAAATAAAATCTAAATAATCACATACCAAAATAATAAAAATACTTACACAAATTAAAGAAATTGCATGCCTAATTAAAATCAATCAACAAATATCATGCCTAATTAAATCACTCATAACCAATTTAAAGATATTGACTTCCTATTTTGAACCAAATTTGTCCCCCCTCAATCCATTGCTTTCCTTCTTAGACACCAAATCAAATCCCTTCCTTGTGAGACAAGGAGAAGCCCTAGCCATTCTCTATATAAACAACACTTTTCCAAGCCATCCTCCTCTCATTGACACTCTTTCACACGGCCAATTACCACACAAACACAAACTAAACCCTAGGCTCATCTCTCATCACTCAAAACTCCACGGCAAGAACCAAAAAAATAACACAAAATTAAACCCTACCCTCTGATCACGTAACCAAAAAACCATTCACGTGAAGCAAGCAACTCACGCCCTTCACAAATAAGGCCAACTCACGCCACAACACATCAACTCTCCTTCAGACACAGCCCACGAAACCACAAATTGCACACATAGCCTCAACCCCTTCACGCAGCCACATTGCTCTCACGTACATAATCCTCACGCACACACTAATCCAACACAGTCATCACGCACTGAACCCTACTGCATGCGCACGTCACCTTAGCCATTGATACATCAAAACTAGCCTTAACCCATCAACACTCTTACTGCCTCACGCTTTAGCCTTCATTGACCAGCCTCTCACGCAGCCATACACTTTACAAACCTGCCTCACTAAGGCACAAAGCAACGAAACCCTCACCAGCAGCCACTGCCCTCACGCCCTTGGCTTCACACCTCACAAACCTGCCTCTTCCGCACGCCTAAAGACCACCATAAAATCAGCCCCATCACGGCCACACAGAATCAAACTGTCCAGAACTGTCCCAAAACTGCACCCAAAAATAGTCCAGAAACCGCTCCAAATAGTGACAAAAACTGCCCCCGAACAGCCCTCCAAAATCGCCAAAACAGTCCCCGAGCAGACCTGAAACAGTAAGCAGAGAATACAGAAAAAACAGCAGAAAAACAGAGGTAAAACAGCAAGCAAAACGGCAAAACAGTGAGCTAAGACGCTAAACCAGTGAACCGGAAGAGTTGCGGAGCGATACCCCTTCCGACGGCCGTGAACGCGAGTCCGAAAGTCGACATAAAAGGTTAGACCTGAGGGTATTTTTCACACTTGTTTTCAGTTGTGTTTTTATTATTTATTGAGTATTGTTCGCATGATTGTTATGTGGAAATGCATGTTGTGGCCCTTGAGTAGATAAATATGCAAGTATTATGAAATATTGTATGTTGTGGCTTTGGAATAAAATGAAAGATGTGTCAACTCTCGCGGTATATCGGATGGAAACCCGGACATAAATTTCATAGCCGATTTCGAATGGACGGTAGTATGATCTGTACTCGGGATACAACTCCACGTACCGCTTGAGTAAACGGCACCTTCTTTTGTTTCATGTTGCTTTGATTTATTTATTTTTCATCATTTGAATTCCGCATGTTACTTGTTTATGCATGATGCGATCGAGCGCATGGGCTTAGTAAGTCGGATTAAAGGTCCCCTAATTGGAGGGGTTAAAATCCTTTACCATGATGCTTTGCCGCGCCGGTTGATGTGTGTTCGGTTGGATGTAAGATATGTTCAATCGGGCATACTAAGTTTGATATGATTGTCTTTATTTTTGTATACATGATGCGATCGAGCTCATGGGCTTAGTAAGTCGGATTAAAGGTCCCCTATTTGGAGGGGTTAAAATCCTTTTACCACGATGCTTTACCGCGCCGGTTGATGTGTGTTTGGTTGGATGTAAGATATGTTCAATCGGGCATACTAAGTTTGATATGATTGTCTTTATTTTTGTATGCATGATGCGATCGAGCGCATGGGCTTAGTAAGTCGGATTAAAGGTCCCTTATTTGGAGGGGTTAAAATCCTTTACCACGATGCTTTGCCGCGCCGGTTGATGTGTGTTCGGTTGGATGTAAGATATGTTCAATCGGGCATACTAAGTTTGATATGATTGTCTTTATTTTTGTATGCATGATGCGATCGAGCGCATGGGCTTAGTAAGTCGGATTAAAGGTCCCCTATTTGGAGGGGTTAAAATCCTTTTACCACGATGCTTTACCGCGCCGGTTGATGTGTGTTCGGTTGGATGTAAGATATGTTCAATCGGGTATACTAAGTTTCATATGATTGTCTTTATTTTTGTATGCATGATACGATCGAGCGCATGGGCTTAGTAAGTCGGATTAAAGGTCCCCTATTTGGAGGGGTTAAAATCCTTTACCACGATGCTTTGCCGATTCGGTTGATATATACTCGGTTGAATGTAAGATGTATTCAATCGGGTATATGAAATTTCATATAGTTATCTTTATCTTTGTACGCATTGTAATGAAAGGTGCATGGGCTTATTGTGTTGGATTAAAAAGGTTCTCCATTTGGGGGAAGAAAAGCCTAAAAGGCTACCTTTACCACGATATTTGCCGTGTCTTTCATCTATTGATTGCATCATCTATCCCTGTCTTGGTTTAACGTATTACAATTCATATATCCATGTTATGATAGCATTTGAGTATCATTTCTTGTGGTATATCGGATGGAAACCCAGACATAAATTCCGTAGCCGATTCCGAATGGACGGTAGTGCGGTCTGTACTTGGGATACAATTCCACGTACCACTTGGAAAAGTGCTCACATGTGTCCTTGTGTCCATATTGGTTATCTTCTTTTGCACCACGTCATAGCATGCTCACTTTAATGCCTAATTGCATCCTTTTTTTTTTTTTTTTTTGCATTATTTACTTAGTTAACTCTTTTATTTGTGCATGGACATGTAATGACTATTTGTTTATGATATGTCTATGAAATCACATGTTCGCCATTATTTGATTCGCCTTTATGTGTGCTTGTGTGGTTAGTGTGTGCTTGAGTTTCCATGAATACAATATGCCAATGAAGTTGTATGTTCGTTGCTACTTTGATGTACTTTCAAGCATGCAATCTTAGATGTGAAATATATGCAAATTTAGGTGTAAGTTTTATTTTTGTGCATGTGAATTTAGAAGCATGATACTCTTGGAAATAAGTGTTACTTAAGCTTGATTAAATTATTACACGAATCCTTTCATTACAAGTGACATAAGTAAGGGACCATTCCGAACCCAACGGTTTGAGGTCTTCCCTTGCGAGGGGTGAGTGCGGCCTTAAATCTCATTTTCCCGGTTCACACCGGGTGGCGACTCCATTATTCTCCGGTTTAGTCCCCCGCGGGCTACTCCGTACTCCAAACTAGGCCGCGAGCCTAGGACATCATGCGTCGACCAGTTCCTGTGTTCCCACAGTCTGGCGACTCCACTGGGGATAGAGAATCGGCCCCAAAATATTGTCTTTTGTAATGTTTGGATTTATGTTCTAATTGACCTTGTCTATAGTGGATGAAATGAGGGTTTAATCAAAGGCATTCTGAGGCTAGGTAATGGTTTGGTGTCTTCCTTCACTCACTACCTTTCTAGAAGGAAAAGCTGTGAAGGCACCTAGATAGCCATCTACTCGTAGCCTATTGTGATGGACTAATTTGGAGGACTCGTTGTTTATTCCTGACACCAAGCGATAAGAGCCTAAGAGGCTTGGGTATTTAAGTGAGCCTCGCTCCACCTTCCCTTTGGGGAATCTACAACGGGAAATCCATTTGACAGTCAGTCACACACAATAGCTCATTGGCACGTACCTTAGTGTATAAAAAAGGGTGCGCTCACTTGGTCGGTCGAACCCTTGATTGGGGAGACCTAGTTGTGGGCCATCCTTCGCCGATGAGAGCCTTTGTCTACACTCTTGTGAACCCACCCATAAACCGGGATTGTATGGTTAAAGTAACAATTATTTCCTTGAGTATGTGCTTGTGGACCATCCTCATTTGGATGCAGTTGGACCATTGTCAGAAATGCGGACTTGCTGGGCCATTTAAACTGGGGCGAGTTCGTACCTTATGACCATTGGGCCCAAAGCTTCTAAAATGTTGATGGGCCATTCTGTAGAAATTATTGTTTTATGTTTGCATTATCTTTCTTTTATGCTTGTGTTTGGGAACATCACCGTTTGGATCCATTTGGACCATTTTTCATGGGATATGGACTTGTTGGGCCATTTAAATTGGGACAAGAACGTATTTTATGACGATTGGACCAAAGGCTTCTAAGTGCTGATGGGCCACTTTGTGCTTGTGTTCGGAACATTACCATTTGGATTTAGTTGGGCTCCTTGCTAAGAGATGTGAACTCATTGGGCCATTTAAACTGGGACGAGTTCACTCCTATGACAGTTAGCCCAAAAGCTTCTAAAATGATAATGGGCCGATTTGTTTGAAAATTTTAATTGATTTAGTATGTTCTATATGTTACATGCATCTCATGCACCTCATACATACATATATCCTGTTAACACCCTCTATGTCTCTAAAAGACATCATAGATTCCCGTTGGGTTAGGGAAGAGAGAAGACTCACTAAAAGACCGGTAACAGATATGAGTACATCCGATAATGAGGTATCCCGAATAGATCAGTTGGAGAATGGTTTCGCCAAGATTACTGAACAATTGCAAGCCTTGACTACTGCCATGACAAATATGGCTGTGCCCCGTGCTGGGGGAAATTCTGAGAATGTGAGGCGCGAGGAGCCTCCGAACGGGTTGGGGGATGATATCCCCACTTTTGATGATGACATGGCAGAGTATGCAACAGGCAAAGTGATTGGGTCTCAGGCAGAATTTCAGAAGCTTCGGGATCAGGTTGAAACAGTTACCCACAAAATGAGGGGTAAACATGAAGAGTTGTTAGACTATGAGGCAATGACCTTCGGAGAACAGCTGCCAGCTCAGTTTAAAAATGCCCGACATGGCCAAGTTTAATGGGAATGGAGACCTGAGAGTCCATCTGCAGCAATATGTCTCAGTCATGAGTTCAGTGGGCCTATCACAGTGCCAAGTCCAAAAGATGTTTGGGATGTCACTCGAGGGGGCACCTGTGGTTTGGTATCATAGCCTTGAGAAGAAGGTTAAGGAAGATTGGAGGGAACTAGCTGATGCTTTTCTGAAGCAGTATGTCACAGACTTAGAGATTGACCTGTCACTCCGCGATTTGGAGAATACTAAGCAGAAGCAGGAAAAAAGCTTCAAGGAGTATGTAGACCGCTGGAGAAGCCAGCTTCTGAAGATGCAGACTCGGCCCTCTGAGAAAGACCAGATCAAAATGATCATCAAGGGTACTAAGCCCTCCATTTATGGTAAGCTGTGGAGGATGACTTCGTTGATTACACATTTCCGACAATTAAGGGAGACGGTTATGGATATTGAAGAAGATGAGGCTGAAAACAGAAAGTTCTATGGCCAGAATAGAAGGAATATTGAGGTACCTTCAGGGACCAAGCCCGCTACCGATGAGGTCACTGCCATCAAAAGCAGGCGATTTTCCAACCTTGGTAAGCCTCTTTCAAGGGTGTTCGAAAAGCTGAAGGCGCAAGGACTTCTGGAACCCTTAGAGGCTAAACCAATTCCAAACCCTGTACCACCCAACCTTGACCTAAGCCTGTATTGTCACTTCCATCGGAAGAAGGGGTCACGAAACTGATAGCTGCACACCCGCCTTAGGCATGAGATCCAAAACCTCATTGACTCCCACAAAATACCTGACCCAGAAAGAGAACAACCCAAAGCACACAGAAATCCCCTACCCAACTACATGATCAAATCTGGCCTACCCGAAACCCTTGTCCTCTAAACTCTCAACCACTCAGCTTCATTCATAGGAATAGGGGATGACAACGGTGGAGAACCATAGGCCAATGAAGAAGGCAATGCTTCGAATGATGAAGTTATTCCTCCTAGTTTATTTGATCCTGCATTTTTAATAAAGACATTGATCTTGTCTCTTCGTTCGAACCTTTTCTTAATGATAATAAAGACGTTCGTTTTGCTTACTTACCTGAATCTCTTCATTTCAACCGGCAACATGCGTATATTTGAGAAAAGTATTCAACCTTGGTACTATGAAATTCAGTGATGTTTAGAACACGGGGAATTCCCGAAAGTAGCAAGCAGAAATGATATGATGATCATTCAGAAATTGGGAAATGGGGCAGTGAGACTATCAGACTTGGAATGGAATGAGTTCACCGAGCCGATTAAAGTGGAAAGGTTGAAGTAGTACTTTTCCTGAGGAAGAATTGGCGGGAGACCTAACCCAACGGGATAGGAAACTCATTCATGCATGCATGCATACACGTAACATACTTTGCATTCTTTTGTGTTTGTTTTGCTTTGTATTCACAGGTGTTGAAGTAGAAAGCGAGAAAGCGGCAAAGACAAGCCAATCAGAAACAACGACAACACTGTATCAGTCTGGGGGCGAGGCCCATATCAGTATCAGTCTGGGGGCAGAGCCCACATCAGCATCAGTTTCTGCTGGGTATGGCATTCTGGGGGCGAGGCCCACATCAGTTCAGTATCAGTTCTGCCGGGTATGGCATTCTGGGGGGCGAGGCCCACATTGGTTCAGTATTAGTTCTGCCGGGTATAGTACTCTGGGGGCGGGGTCCACATCATTATCAGTAATGATTCAGAAATGAACCACTCTCATATCAGTAATGGTTAGGAAATGGACCATCATCTCATCACCTGCCGAAAATGGCACTCTGAAAATGGAGCAACGGTTCGGAAATGGACCATTATCACATCTCGCCAAAAATGGCACTCTGAAAATGGAGCACGGTTCGGAAAAGGACCATCATCTCATCACTTGCCAAAAATGGCACTCTGAAAATGGAGCAACGGTTCGAAAATGGACCATTATCACATCTCGCCGAAAATGGCACTCCGAAAATGGAGCACGGTTCGAAATGGACCATCATCTCATCTCGCCGAAAATGGCACTCTGAAAATGGAGCAACGGTTCTGAAATGGACCATTATCACATCTCGCCGAAAATGGCCCTTCGAAAATGGAGCACGTTCGAAAATGGACCATTATCTCATTAGTCACCGAAAATGGTACTCCAAAAATGGAGCACAGCTCGAAAATGGATAGATATCACTTCAGCAACGCCTCAGAAATGGGGTTTAACATACCGAAAATGGTAAAACCAGATCAACTCAACTCAACACAGCAGGCAAACCAGGAGACAGCTGGCGACCCAGGTAAGTGAAAATGCATTGCATGTACTTTGATAGGATTGTCACTGTCACACACTGCACAAGTCCCATCAAAGTGGGGGCGATTGTAGGCATTGTATTTTTGCATGTGAAACCCGATGATGAGCCTCAGTTGGAGGCACTACCTTTTAAGTCGCGGAAGCCGCGGGAAACGGACGTCGGAAGGGAGGAGTCAAGAATTGACTCATAGTCGGATTAAGTTCGCTGGTTTAGCTTCGGGTTACTTGTTGGTGTTCCGTTTTAAAATTTATTCTCGGCCCAAAACCCCGCAAATCACTTAACCTTAGTCCAAGCCCAATCCAAAGAAATAATTAATGTATGTCACAAATTAAAATAATTAAAACATTTAAAACACATGTCACAAATTTTAATTCAAAACCAATTAAATTGAAATGAAATTAAATTGAAATCTTAATTAAATTAAATTCACAAAATAAATCCAATTCAAATTAAATAAACAAATTAAATATTAATTAAATAATATACCAAATTAAATAGAATAATTAATTAAGTCATATACCAAATTAAATAAACAAATAAAATCTAATAATCACCTACCAAAATAATAAAAATACTTACACAAATTAAAGAAATTGCATGCCTAATTAAAATCAATCAACAAATATCATGCCTAATTAAATCACTCATAACCAATTTAAAGATATTGACTTCCTATTTTGAACCAAATTTGTCCCCCCTCAATCCATTGCTTTCCTTCTTAGACACCAAATCAAATCCATTCCTTGTGAGACAAGGAGAAGCCCTAGCCATTCTCTATATAAACAACACTTTTCCAAACCATCCTCCTCTCATTGACACTCTCTCACACGGCCAATTACCACACAAACACAAACTAAACCCTAGGCTCCTCTCTCATCACTCAAAACTCCACGGCAAGAACCAAAAAAAATAACACAAAATTAAACCCTACCCTCTGATCACGTAACCAAAAAACCATTCACGTGAAGCAAGCAACTCACGCCCTTCACAAATAAGGCCAACTCACGCCACAACACATCAACTCTCCTTCAGACACAGCCCACGAAACCACAAATTGCACACATAGCCTCAACCCCTTCACGCAGCCACATTGCTCTCACGTTCACAATCCTCACGCACACACTCATCCAACACAGTCATCACGCACTGAACACTACTGCATGCGCACGTCACCTTAGCCATTGATACAGCAAAACTAGCCTTAACCCATCAACACTCTTACTGCCTCACGCTTTAGCCTTCATTGACCAACCTCTCACGCAGCCATACACTTTACAAACCTGCCTCACTAACGCACAAAGCAACGAAACCCTCACCAGCAGCCACTGCCCTCACGCCCTTGGCTTCACACCTCACAAACCTGCCTCTTCCGCACGCCTAAAGACCACCATAAAATCAGCCCCATTACGGCCACACAGCATCAAACTGTCCAGAACTGTCCCAAAACTGCACCCAAAAATAGTCCAGAAACCGCTCCAAACAGTGACAAAAACTGCCCCCGAACAGCCTTCCAAAATCGCCAAAATAGTCCCGGAGCAGACCTGAAACAGTAAGCAGAGAATACAGAAAAAACAGCAGCAAAACAGAGGTAAAACAGCAAGCAAAACGGCAAAACAGTGAGCTAAGACGCTAAACCAGTGAACCGGAAGAGTTGCGGAGCGATACCCCTTCCGACGGCCGTGAAACGCGAGTCTGAAAGTCGACATAAAAGGTTAGACCTGAGGGTATTTTTCACACTTGTTTTCAGTTGTGTTTTTATTATTTATTGAGTATTGTTCGCATGATTTTTATGTGGAAATGCATGTTGTGGCCCTTGAGTAGATAAATATGCATGTATTATGAAATATTGTATGTTGTGGCTTTGGAATAAAATGAAAGATGTGTCAACTCTCGCGGTATATCGGATGGAAACCCGGACATAAATTTCACAGCCGATTCCGAATGGACGGTAGTATGATCTGTACTCGGGATACAACTCCATGTACCGCTTGAGTAAACGGCACCTTCTTTTGTTTCATGTTGCTTTGATTTATTTATTTTTCGTCATTTGAATTCCGCATGTTACTTGTTTATGCATGATGCGATCGAGCGCATGGGCTTAGTAAGTCGGATTAAAGGTCCCCTATTTGGAGGGGTTAAAATCCTTTACCACGATGCTTTGCCGCGCCGGTTGATGTGTGTTCGGTTGGATGTAAGATATGTTCAATCGGGCATACTAAGTTTGATATGATTGTCTTTATTTTTGTATGCATGATGCGATCGAGCGCATGGGCTTAGTAAGTCGGATTAAAGGTCCCCTATTTGGAGGGGTTAAAATCCTTTACCACGATGCTTTGCCGCGCCGGTTGATGTGTGTTCGGTTGGATGTAAGATATGTTCAATCGGGCATACTAAGTTGATATGATTGTCTTTATTTTTGTATGCATGATGCGATCGAGCGCATGGGCTTAGTAAGTTGGATTAAAGGTCCCCTATTTGGAGGGGTTAAAATCCTTTTACCACGATGCTTTGCCGCGCCGGTTGATGTGTGTTCGGTTGGATGTAAGATATGTTCAATCGGGCATACTAAGTTTGATATGATTATCTTTATTTTTGTATGCATGATGCGATCGAGTGCATGGGCTTAGTAAGTCGGATTAAAGGTCCCATATTTGGAGGGGTTAAAATCCTTTACCACGATGCTTTGCCGCGCCGGTTGATGTGTGTTCGGTTGATGTAAGATATGTTCAATCGGGTATACTAAGTTTCATATGATTGTCTTTATTTTTGTATGCATGATACGATCGAGCGCATGGGCTTAGTAAGTCGGATTAAAGGTCCCATATTTGGAGGGGTTAAAATCCTTTACCACGATGCTTTGCCGCGTCGGTTGATATATACTCGGTTGAATGTAAGATGTATTCAATCAGGTATAGGAAATTTCATTTAGTTATCTTTATCTTTGTACGCATTGTAATGAAAGGCGCATGGGCTTATTGTGTTGGATTAAAAAAGGTTCTCCATTTGGGGGAAGAAAAGCCTAAAAGGCTACCTTTACCACGATATTTGCCGTGTCTTTCATCTATTGATTGCATCATCTATCCCTGTCTTGGTTTAACGTATTACAATTCATATATCCATGTTATGATAGCATTTGAGTATCATTTCTTGTGGTATATCGGATGGAAACCCAGACATAAATTCCGTAGCCGATTCCGAATGGACGGTAGTGCGGTCTGTACTTGGGATACAATTCAACGTACCACTTGAAAAAGTGCTCACATGTGTCCTTGTGTCCATATTGGTTATCTTCTTTTGCACCACGTCATAGCATGCTCACTTTAATGCCTAATTGCATCCTTAAGTTTTTTTTTTTTTTTTTGCATTATTTACTTAGTTAACTCTTTTATTTGTGCATGGACATGTAATGACTATTTGTTTATGATATGTCTATGAAATCACATGTTCGCCATTATTTGATTCGCCTTTTTGTGTGCTTGTGTGGTTAGTGTGTGCTTGAGTTTCCATGAATAAAATATGCCAATGAAGTTGTATGTTCGTTGCTACTTTGATGTACTTTCAAGCATGCAATCTTAGATGTGAAATATATGCAAATTTAGGTGTAAGTTTTATTTTTGTGCATGTGAATTTAGAAGCATGATACTCTTGGAAATAAGTGTTACTTAAGCTTGATTAAATTATTACACGAATCCTTTCATTACAAGTGACATAAGTAAGGGACCATTCCGAACCCAACGGTTTGAGGTCTTCCCTTGCGAGGGGTGAGTGCGGCCTTAAATCTCATTTTCCCGGTTCACATCGGGTGGCGACTCCATTATTCTCCGGTTTAGTCCCCCGCGGGCTACTCCGTACTCCCAACTAGGCCGCGAGCCTAGGGCAACATGCGTCGACCAGTTCCTGTGTTCCCACAACCATCTATTAGGAAATCTTTTGTGAGTCGTTCAGTGTTTATCAAAAAACACCTATAGGTCTATACGAGTCTCTCAAGACACATGGTTCATTGGGATAAACCATCGGACCAAGTTCGATATACGACATGTACTCGTCTCAGCGTATTTTACTAACCGACCTGTGTCAGTAAATCTTGACCAGGAACTTTATTTGAGAATATACAACTTATAGTGACACTTCTCAATGTCAATTACAAACAACGTTGTAACTGCACTACGTATTCATGAAACAGACATAAATATTATCCGGATTGGGGCTCCGAGCACCAACCCTAACAAATGGGATATGTCTCATTTCCTCAACTCTTTGAGGTGTCTTAGGAGACTGTTCCTTTGACAAATGAATTTCGTGTCGGTAAAGCAGATTGCATTTCTTGGAATTCTGCATCCTAAATCAGACAAGGATCTTGTCGACATAGCTAACAGTCGTCTCTTGCGATCTGGAAGAATCTGGATCCCAAGTACATAACTGACCTCTCCTAATCATTCATTTGGAATTGATTAGCTAGTCAAGATTTCACATCCGATAATATTTTCACATAATTCCCAATGAGTAAAATATCATCGACGTACAAAATGAGAAAAACCATTTTTCCATCAATGACGCGCTTATATACACAAGGCTTATCGACGTGCTGCTCAAAATTATAAGACTTGATCATGGTATCAAATCTTTTGTTCCAAGATCGAGATACCTGCTTAAGTCCATAAATATATCTTTGCAGCTTGCAAACCTTTTGCTCTTGACCTTAGGCTACGAACCCCTCTGGTTGTACCATATAGATATACTTATCAATATTATCATTTAAGAATGCAGTCTTGACGTCCATCTGCCAAATCTCATAGTCATAATATGCGGTAATGGAGAGAAGAGTGCAGATAGATTTGAGCATGGCTACTAGCAAGAAAGTCTCTTCATAGTCAATTTCCTATTTCTGGTATAACCATTGGCTACTAGCCTAGTCTTAAAAGTCTTTACCTTCCCATCTGCTCCCCTATTTCTCTTGTAGATCCACTTGCAACCTATGGGTTTCACCATATTAGGTTGGTCTACAAGTTCCCAGACTGAGTTGCAGTACATCGACTCCATCTCGAGGTTCATGGCTTTGAGCCATTCATCGTTATCAGAATCATCCATAGCACTTCGATAGGTCAATGGATCATCTACACCATTAGTGGATGCACAACTTGTGCCTCTCCAACTCCTAGATAGCGATCAGGTTGTCGTATAAAACTCCCACTGTGTCTAGGTGGCAGATCATTCTGACATACTTGCATCCGACGCTCAGATATCGAAGGTGATATATTTTTGTCAACTATTGTTGAAGATGGTGTGCTGGTCGAACCAGCAAGTAACTCCTCGAGTAACACTTTACTTTGAGGTTTGAAATCCCTCATATAGTCCTCCTCAAGAAACATTGTGTTTGCCGACACAAACACTTTATTATCTTCCAGACTATAAAAGAACTGACCCCTATTCTCCTTAGGATATCCTATAAATAGGCACACCTGAGAACGTGGCTCCAACTTTGTACTCTTATTCTTCAGCACATCTGCTGGACACCCTCATATGCGGAAATATCGTAAACTAGCTTTACGACCACTCAATAACTCTAAGGAAGTCTTAGGAACAGACTTAGATGGAACTACATTAAGGATATACATTGATATTTTCGATTAATATTTAATCATTCCTTTGTGAGTGTAACCCCGTTGTTTCGGAACCCTTGGACTTAACTAGTGAAGTGTCGTCGTAAGGTAGGTCAGTTCACCAGATACATCTAGAATTCCTATCCTCTTGGAATCCAAACTTGATATTGACCCAAAATGGACACCATTCGTAGGGGATGGAAATAAAGTTTTCTCGAGGCACCTTTTGAATCTCACATTTTCGGACTAACAATGCAGATCGCGGTATATTGTTGTATATCCCTCTCCCACTCACTATTTTAAAATTAAAGGTTTCTATTTAAAATATCTAATATTTTAATTCACTAGTGTCTACAAGTTTACGCGCGGCTAAAACACAACTCAATTTTACACTAGTATAATATTAGTGATATATCCAATTTTAACTCTTAAAATTTTATTCACTAATTCTTATTAGTCCAAACTAATATTCTACTTAATTAAACTAATTTGATTAAGTTTACTTTAGTGACCTAATTAATTTCAACTCTAAAATTTTTACTCACTAACAAGTTTATAATTTGAAAAATCAAATAAGAGACCAAATATTTAAATAAACTATTTAATTAAGATACTTTAATTAAACTATTAAGCTGAAGCCGTGTAGAAACCGATTTCTAGCGCGGCGGAAGCGTCTTAGGCACCAGGATCGACTTGAAATTTTTTTCGCTCTTTCCCTCTCTTGACCAAATGTGAGCAGCCCTCTAAGCCACTATTTTGTGTTATTTGGACGATTTTTAAACACACAAAACAACCCTTGAAACATCCCCAATAAAGTAGTGAGTTATAACACCGAAATAACTCACTACACAAACCAAATCCTTCATTATTTTTGGCACAATATTGGCAGCGGTCCAGATCAGATTTTTCCACCAAAAACCATCCCAAAGAACACCTAAAATAAATCCCCCTAGTGTCCCCAAAAATACTACAATAAACCATAACCAAAACACTCCCCAAAGAAGATGTAAGTGGCGGTAGTGAGCAGTTTTTCTGCTCACTGCCGAGTAATATAAGAAGAAGAAGATGAGGGTGATTTTTATTTCGTTTCCAAAGAGTCTTTCATGCTATGACTCACAACCAATAAATGATAGAGTGGACTATGTTCTCACAAACTACCTCTAAATAATTTAGAGATCAAAGCTTTGTCACACACTGATTTTTTTCTTTTTGTTCTCATTTCTTTTTCTTTCAACTCTTCAGAGAAAATCAAGAACAAAGGCAGATAGGGTTAGGAAAATATGATTACGTTGTCTAAAAAATTAACTAAAACCCTTCCCCTCCCCCTTTGTGAAAATTTGCCATAAGGCCTAATGATGGCAATCGTCAATTCTTTATTAATGTCTTCATGAAGACATAAACATGTTGCCAAATTAAAATTTTGCATTTTTCATTTTTAATGATGAAATTAAAATCATTATTTTAAATCCATTCATTTCCAAAATAAAACTTATTAAATTATATATAAAATAAAATTTAATAAATACAAAATTTTAAATTATTAAATGATTATCTCATAATCATTTATATCAAATAAAAACTTTATATTAAATATAAAATAAGTTCCATATGTGACATCAATCGTTAATCATATTAACAATCATAATATATGTGAGTTTATAATTGGACTATCCAATAATATTTAATTTGCTACAATATATAGAGCTAGCATGGGGACCAAATAGACCTACAGTTCCGAGCTCCAATAATCCCAAAATATTAATTAAAATCTTTAATTAAATATTTCGAATTATTAACTTTAGATGATTCCACTAAGAATCTAAAGTTGCATTTTCGTTGCCGTAGATATAAAATAAGTCAAACTACATCGGTGTCCATTGATATAGTCATTACATACAGAACAACCCTTTACGAGTATCTCATAATTAGAGCAAGTCAAAATATATGTTATACCCCTCATATTATTTTAACCTTAAGTACCATTTTTTCTCTAATGAACGTTTATTCATAATTATTATGAATTTTAATCTTTCTATTCGTAATAGAAAGACTTGAGCGCTCCAATCGTTCAAGTACCGAACCAACCCTTAAGGAAGATACTCATCCACTTCTCGCAAGAAAGAGTGAACTTTATATCTTTGTAAAACGTCTCCAACTACACACCAAACTATTTCCCCAAAGTACTTAGCTATTGGTCGGGATTTCTACACCAACCTCACCTTTATAAATCAAAGGACATAGCCTGCCATGCAAGAGTTCGTAGTACACTCAGGATTCAGATCAATCCATATATAACCATCTAGTAGATCAAAATAAATTTCTTTATTTAATGGATATTATAAGAAATTCATTTCTATCTAGGTCTGGTCCTATATGATCAAATCATATAACATGCCTTCATTCCCATGTCAACACATGGACAATCCCGGATCAAGGTCGCTATATATTTATAGAATGGACCGCATCTATAGATAAATCACAAATAAAGTGCCCGCTTTGGTTGCTCACTATGGACTATTTTAGATTTCTAATTTCAGACTTAAATCCTCTTATGTATGACCCTCATACACTAAGCCTGAAAGCATATAAGTAATCAAGGGCAAGCTAGAAAATTTTCAATTTGTGATTTAAATCAAACAATTGATAAATAATGCATCTTTTATTCCAAATAAACAATTTCGTTTACAAATTACATGAAGCTCTAGGGCATATATCCTGACAATCCGAACTCCAAAAACAAAAGGAGCAAGTAGAGTTAGTCACCATGAAAATGAAGGGTAAACATGAAGACCTCCTATACTACAATGCCATGGCCTTTGAAGAACAACTTCTTGCTGAGTTCAAAATGTCAGATTTGATAAAGCTAAACCAGAACGGAGATCCAAAGGTTTATCTTTGTCAGTATATATCATTGATGAGTTCGACTAGACTGTCCCAAAGCCAAGTGCAGAAAATATTTGGTATGCCACTAGAGGGAGCACCAGTAGTATGATACCATAATGTTGATAAGAAAGTGAAGGAAGATTGGAAGGCGTTGGCTGAAGCATTCCTAAATCAATATGTTACCAATATAGATATTGACTTGTCACTCCGTGACTTAGAGAATACAAAGCAAATGACTATAGAAAGTTTTAAAGAGTATGTTGACTGTTGGAGAAGTCAGCTTTTGAGAATACAAACACGGGCCTCAGAGAAGGACCAAATCAAGATGATTATCAAGGAAGCCAAGCCTTCAATCTATAACAAGTTGAGGAGAATGACCTCAATGATC
This sequence comes from Zanthoxylum bungeanum, assembly GCA_019454045.1. Lineage (NCBI taxonomy): Eukaryota > Viridiplantae > Streptophyta > Magnoliopsida > Sapindales > Rutaceae > Zanthoxylum > Zanthoxylum bungeanum. Next base: position 498,412 of record SKCR01024860.1, on the reverse strand, counting down.
TCCGACTTTCAACAATTGAAGGAAACAATTATGGATATAGACGAGGAAGACGCTGAGAACCAAAAGTTCTACAGCAATAAAATTACTGAAGGGCCCTCTGGAATTAAGGCTGGCACCGTCGAGATCACTGCTATTAGAGATATGAGGTTTTCAAACCTTAGCAAACCCATATCTAAGCTGTTTGAAAAGTTTTAGAGGTAAGGCCTGTTGAAACCCTTGGAACTAAAAAAGTCTTCAAAACCCATACCTCACTACATTGACCTAAACCATAAGTGCCACTTCCACCAGCAACACGACCATGACACTGACAGATACACCCATCTCAAATATGAGATTCAAGAATTGATCGATGGAGGAAGTGTTGGGTTTTCTAGGTTATCCCAAGATCAAATTAAGCTATGAAAAATGTGAATACAACAAAGTAAAGTTGCAGAAATACTTACTTTGATTGGCTTTTGGATGCGACGAACACAAAATTTTTCCTCCATGAGTTTCGGCCAAGCCTCCGTTTGTGCTCCTTGTGTTGTCTTCAAGCTCCAAGCTTTGAGAATGGATTCCATGCTCATGAATGGGTTTCCTTATCACCTTTGTGTGACCCCTTGGTTGTGCTAGCATCATTGAAAAATTTGCCACAAATCTTTCCTTTGCATCTTGTAACTCTCGGCATTGAGAGGAAATTAGAGAGAATTTGGCACCAAGGCCGAATGAGGGAGATGAGAGAAGATGAAGTTGTATTGTGTATTTAGTTTTTGATTTCAAAAATCAAATACCAAAATCCCACTTTTCAAAAAATGGTACAAGACTTTAAAGTCTTCCAACAACTCACATAACTCACAAGTGACAACCATCACATCACACAAAGTTGATGTGAATTATATCACAAGAATGACTAATGATGTGACGCGTGATGTGACTTGTGGGCCCCACTTGATTCGAAATGCGAGTGGGCCCGCAAACACTCCCGGGCTCGGGTTCGCTAATTCCGAATTAACGAATTTTCCGTTGCGACGTAATTAAATCAAATTTAATTAAATAATTATGCCTAGTAAAATTATTATTCACATCGCTAGCAAATTAATTCTAAATTAACTCGTTCGCCCGAATTAAAATCCAATATTAATTCCGTGTCGAAATCTAATTTCGTATAATATATCAAATATATTATTTTATCGATTAATTCCAAATTAATCGTTCTATCTCTTTAAATAATATTTTATCCTAGATAAAATATCTCCGTAATTAATCCCAGATTAATTTTCTCTCTCTACTAATTAATACCAGATTATATATGTGCGAGTCATACGTCATCGGTGAATCTTCGAGAAGCAACCCATGAGATCCCCGTATATATTGGCAGTAAATCCGGTCGTCGGACTATCCGAACACGTACGTACCTAGTACTACGTTTTTACCGATTTATAAGACATGATTGGCTTCTAGCAAAGCACCGTGCCTACCCAATTCTCCAGAAATATTTTTAAAGGAATATGTAATCTATATCAGGCGTAGTATACGTAGTATTGCATATTGCGATCTAGTATCGGATGCCACATGCTAGGCCTAGGGCTGGAATTATGTCTGCCCCGTACGAAGCACATATCAGATCTCTGGTAACTAGTCTCTATAATCGGATAAATATGACCTTGTCATATTATCCCGATAGCTGCAGCATATAAGACCATCAGTTCCATATCCTACGTGATCATCATCTCCACTATAACTGGAGTGATACTTCTATCTTGACATCATACCCAATACACTATGTTGACGGCGAATTTTGGTCTCAGGGTAATTTGGGAATATTACTCCGAGATAGTCCTCCCTCAATAGTGAATTTTATTGGTTATGTGGGAACCAAAGGCAAATTTAGCAGAAGACAGATAAATGCACCAATCAACAAGGAGATTTAACGTGGTTCGGCGATCAGATCTAGCCTACGTCCACGGACACAAACAGAATGATACTTTTATTACCGAGATATGTTTCTCTGATATCTTTTATGTTTACAAGCTTGATCGTAGTGATTATGTTCTTGATTCTGATGCCCTTTGCACATACTCTACCATTCTATTTATAATAATACAGAAATCAGATTCCTTCTTTTACAAGGTTTCCTAGTTGAGTCAATCTTCTTCTTCCACAAGGTTTCCTAATTTCAAACTATATTTACTCCTTTTGTCCTATTAAGATACTGATTTCACCAGTTCTCCCTGTGAAAGAAGGATAACTTGTCACCTTATCCGAGAAAATATGATGCTCTACCTTCCTGAACACGCCTCGCTGTGGGAACACAGGAACTTGGCGACGCATGCTGTCCCGGGCTCGCGGCCCGGTCGGGAGTACAGAGTAGCCACGGGGACTAAACCGGAGAATAATGGAGTCGCCACCCAGTGTGAACCGGGAAAATGAGATTTAAGGCCGCACTCACCCCTCGCAAGGGAAGACCTCAAACCGTTGGGTTCAGAATGGTCCCTTACTTATGTCACTTGTAATGAAAGGATTTGTGTAATAATTTAATCAAGCTTAAGTAACACTTATTTCCAAGAGTATCATGCTTCTAAATCCACATGCGCAAAAATAAAACTCACACCTAAATTTGCATATATTTCACATCTAAGATTACATGCTTGAAAGTACATCAAAGTAGCAACGAACATACAACTTCATTGGCATATTGTATTCATGGAAACACAAGCACACACTAACCACACAAGCACACATAAAGGCGAATCAAATAATGGCGAACATTTGATTTCAACAAATAGCCATTACATGTCCATGCACAAATAAAGGAGTCAACTAAGTACGTAATGCAAAAAGACGCTTAGGGATGCAATTAGGCATTAAAGTGAGCATGCTATGACGTGGTGCAAAAGAAAAGAAGATAGAGATACATAGACAGACGAAATGTGATGAAAATGACTCAATTCAGTGTATTCGCGTTCGTGTAGCATTCGTAAACACGTTCAAACGGTAGACAGAAGGTTCGCGTCCGTTATAGCGTTTGATAACGCGTTCGAACGGGACCAGACAGAAAATATGTGTTCGTGCGGCGTTTCAGAACGCGTTCGAACGGGGTTATAGTAGTGACCTCCAAAATGCAGTAAACGACATGACACATACATGAACAGATGAATATATGAGTTCTCATACATAACAACAGATTAAGGGGCGCGGCAAATCATTGTAGCAAAGGTAGCTTTCAAGCATTTTCACCCCTCAAAGTGGAGGACCCTTAATCTCACTTGATAAGCCCATGCGCAATGCAATATGATGCATGAATTTTCAAAAAGACGTTATGAAGCGAATAACTAAATAAAAGAGGCGCGGCAAAGTACTGCCGTAAAGGTGGCCTTTTAGGCTCTTTGTCTCTCAAAGAGAGGACCTTTAGACCAACATACTAAGCCCATGCGCAATGTGATATGATGCATGGTCATGTAAGAAGACGTCATACTAAACAACAAAATAAAGGGGCGCGGCGAAGTAAGTACTGCCGTAAAGGTGGCCTTTTGGGGCTCTTTGTCTCTCAAAGAGAGGACCTTTAGACCAACATACTAAGCCCATGCGCATCACATCAAAATACATGAAATAAAGACAATAAAAGTGTAGGACTTCGTATGCCCGATTGAACGTACATTCAACCCAAACACACTTCGTCCGGCGCGGCGAAGTAGTGTCACAAAGGTGGCCTTTTAGGCTCTTCGTCTCTCAAATAGAGGACCTTTGGACTAACTCACTAAGCCCATGCGCTCGATCGCATCATATATATAAAAATAAAGACAATCATATCAAACTTAATATGTCCGATTGAACGTGTCTTGCATTCAACCGAACACACATCAACTGGCGCGGCAAAGCATCGTGGTAAAGGGCTTTAACCCTTCCCCATAGGGGATCTTTCATTCCACTTACTAAGCCCATGCGCTCGATCGCATCATAACATAAATAAATAACATGAGGAAATTAAAAGACGGAATAATAAAGTGAGAATAATCAAAATAACATAAAGCGAAATATATGCCGTTTACTCAAGTGGTACGTGGAGTTGTATCCCAAGTACAGACCGCACTACCGTCCATTCGGAATCGGCTACGGAATTTACGTCTGGTTTCCATCCTATATACCATGAGAGACGACGTATTTTTCGTTTTAATCAATGGCCACAACACACTTTGCATGCAAACAATATTCAATAAATAATTAAAACACAATTAAAAGAATCAATAAAAATCAAATAAAAAACAAGTGTGAAAGGTACCCTCAGGACTAACCTTTTAAGTCGTCTTCCGGACTCGCGTTTACTCGCGTTTACAACTTTTCCGGTTCACTAGTTTAACGTCTTAACTCACCGTTTTGCTGTTTTGCTTGCTGTTTTTGCTTCACTTTGCTGCTGTTTTGGTGACTTTTGAGGCAAATTCTGGACAGCTTTCTGGGCAGTTTCAGGGCAATTTTCTGGACAGTTTAGGGCAGTACAATTTCGGTTTCACTGCTTGTTTGAGTGCTGTGTGTTAGAAAACAAATGAGGGCTATGTGCGTTTTGGTGTGCCCGTGTTGTCTTTACTTGAGTGTGCAGTTTATGAGTGCGGCAGGTGGCTAGGCTTGAAGGTTTGGGGACTGCGTATGCATGGTTTGTGAGTCGGTGAGGGCTTATTTCAGGTTGTTTGTTGGACGTGAGTGAGGTTAGGCGAAGGGCTGCTACGGTTTATTGTTTTGGTCTCGGCTGAAGGCCTGGTTCGTGGCTTAGGCTGCTTGAGGGTTTATCTTTGTTGTTGTGTTATTAAAGGCAGGCTGGTTGAGGCGTTGTGGGGCAGTAGCGTGTATGATGAGGGGCTTAAGGACGTGTTGGGTGAAGGCTAAAGGCGTGAGTGATGAAGGCTGGATGTGAAATGGAGCTGATGAAGATTAGGGGCATGGCTTATGCGTGAAGGTGTGTTGCTTTGTGGCTGCGAGAGAGCTAAGGGACGTGAATTAGGATTTTTTGTTTTTGTTGGCTTTGTTGGTCACTGCCGTGTGTGGTCCTCCCCTAGGGTTGAAATTAGTGTGTGTTTTATAGTTGTCCATTAGGGTTTGCATGGATAGGGATTTGTGATATCTAATTAGTGTCACAAAAGGAAAATATATATTTGATTGGGGGACAAATTTGGTTCAAATTAGGAAGTCAATATCTTTAAATTGGTTATGAGTGATTTAATTAGGCATGATATTTGTTGATTGATTTTAATTAGGCATGCAATTTTCTTAATTTGTGTAAGTATTTTTATTATTTTGGTAGGTGATTATTTAGATTTTATTTGTTTTATTTTAATTTGGTATATGATTTTATTTAATGTTTTATTAGGTATATGACTTAATTTTTAATGTGTTTTAGTTTAATTAGATATTGATTTATTTTAATTAGATATTAATTTAATTTACTAGGATTTTAGTTTTTGTTGGATTTTAATTTGATTTTAAATTAGTTAACTTTAATTTAATTTAATTTAATTGTGACATGTATTTTAAAGGTTTTAATTATTTTGGATTGGGCTTGGGTGAGATGGGCTGGATGTGGGGTTTGGGCCAAGATTAAAAGGTTTGCGGTTTTTTAGGCTGGGAATAATTTTTAAAACGGAAAACCAACCAGTAACCCGAAGCTAAACCAGCGAACTTAATCCGATTATGAGTCAATTCTTGACTCCTCCCTTCCGACGTCCGTTTCCCGCGGCTTCCGTGACTTAAGAGGTAGTGCCTCCAACTGAGGCTCATCATCGGGTTTCACATGCAAAAATGCAATGCCTACAGTCGCCCCCACTTTGATGGGACTTGTGCAGTGTGTGACAGTGACAATCCTATCAAAGTACATGCAATGCATTTTCACTTACCTGGGTCACCAGCTGTCTCCTGGTTTGCCTGCTGTGTTGAGTTGAGTTGATCTGGTTGTACCATTTTCGGTATGTTAAACCCCATTTTCGAGGCGTTGCTGAAGTGATGTCTATCCATTTTCGAACTGTGCTCCATTTTTGGAGTGCCATTTTCGGTGACTGATGAGATAATGGTCTATTTTTGAACCGTGCTCCATTTTCGGAGTGCCATTTTCGGCGAGATGAGATGATGGTCCATTTCGAACCGTGCTCCATTTTCGGAGTGCCATTTTCGGCGAGTGATGAGATGATGGTCCATTTCGAACCGTGCTCCATTTTCGGAGTGCCATTTTCGGCGAGTGATGAGATGATGGTCCATTTCGAACCATTCTCCATTCGGAGTGCCATTTTCGGCGAGTGATAGTAGTCCATTTTCGAACCTGATACTAATATGAGAGTGGTCCATTTTTGAACCGTCGCTGATGAGAGATAGTCCATTTCCGAACCAATACTGATATGAGAATGGTCCATTTCCGAACGTTACTGATATGAGAGTGGTCCATTTTCGAACCGTTGCTGATGAGAGATAGTCCATTTTCGAACCAATACTGATATGAGAGTGGTCCATTTCCGAACTGTATGATATGAGAGTGTCCATTTTCGAACCATTGCTGATGAGAGATAGTCCATTTTCGAACCATTACTGATATGAGAGTGGTCCATTTCCGAACCGTGCTTCATTCTTGGAGTGCCATTCCCGCTTGTTCATTCTCGAACTGTGTTTCCATTCTTGGAGTGCCATTCCCGGCTTGTTCATTCTCGAATTGTGTTTCCATTCTTTGAATGCCATTCTCGGCTAAACTGATACTGATGCTGATGTGGGCCTCGTTCCCAGAGTGATGCTGATGTGGGCCTCGCCTCAAACTGATACTGATATGGGCCTCGCCCCTGGGACTCATCCCCAAGACTGAAACTGATATGGGCCTCGCCCCCAACTGATACTGATATGGGCCTCGCCCCTAGACTGATACTGCTGATATGGGCCTCGCCCCCAGACTGATACTGATATGGGCCTCGCCCCCAGACTGATACAGTACTGTCGCTGTTCCTGATTGGTTTGTCTTTGCCGCTTTCTCTCTTTCTGCTTCAAAACCTGTGAATACAAAGCAAAACAAACACAAAAGAATGCAAAGTATGTTACGTGTATGCATGCATGCATGAATGAGTTTCCTATCCCGTTGGGTTAGGTCTTCCGCCAATTCTTCCTCAGGCAAAGTACTGTTTCAACCTTTCCACTTTAATCGGCTCGGTGAACTCATTCCTTTCCAAGTCTGATAGTCTCACTGCCCCATTTCTCAATTTCTGAATGAACACCATATCTTTTCTGCTTGCTGCTTTCGGGAATTCCTCGTGTTCTAAACATCACTGAATTTCATAGTACCCAGGTTGAATGCTTTTCTCAAATATACTCATGTTGCCTGTTGAAAGGAAGAGATTCAGGCAAGTAAGCAAAACGAACGTCTTTATTATCATTAAGAAAAGGTTCGAACGAAGAGACAAAATCAATGTCTTTATTAAAAATGCAGGATCAAATAAACTAGGAGGAATAACTTCATCATTCGCAGCATTGCCTTCTTCATTGGCCTATGGTTCTCCACCGTTGTCATCTCCTATTCCTATGAATGAAGCTGAGTGGTTGAGAGTTTGGAGGACAAGGGTTTCGGGTTGGCCAGAGTTGATCATGTAGTTGGGTAGGGGATTTCTGTGTGCGTTGGGTTGTTCTCTTTCTGGGTCAGGTATTTTGTGTGAGTCAATGAGGTTTTGGATCTCATGCCTAAGGCGGGTGCAGCTATCAGTTTCGTGCCCCCTTCTCCGATGGAAGTGACAATACAGGCTTAGGTCAAGGTTGGGTGGTACAGGGTTTGGAATTGGTTTAGCCTCTAAGGGTTCCAGAAGTCCTTGCGCCTTCAGCTTTTCGAACACCCTTGAAAGAGGCTTACCAAGGTTGGAAAATCGCCTGCTTTTGATGGAAGTGACCTCAGCGGTAGCGGGCTTGGTCCCTGAAGGTCCCTCAATATTCCTTCTATTCTGGCCATAGAACTTTCTGTTTTTCAGCCTCTTCTTCTTCAATATCCATAACTGTCTCCCTCAATTGTCGGAAATCCGCAATCATTGAAGTCATTCTCCTCAACTTGCCATAGATCGAGGGCTTGGTGGCCTTGATGATCATTTTAATCTGGTCCTTCTCAGAGGGCCGAGTCTGCATCTTCAGAAGCTGACTTCTCCAGCGGTGTACATACTCCTTGAAGCTTTCTTCCGGCTTCTGCTTAGTGTTCTCCAAATCACGGAGTGACAAGTCAATCTCTAAGTCTGTAACATACTGCTTCAGAAAAGCATCAACTAGTTCCCTCCAATCTTTATTAACCTTATTCTCAAGGCTATGATACCAAACCACAGGTGCCCCCTCGAGTGACATCCCAAACATCTTTTGGACCTGGTGCTGTGATAGGCCCACTGAACTCATGACTGAGACATATTGCTGCAGATGGACTCTCGGGTCTCCATTCCCATTAAACTTGGCTATGTCGGGCATTTTAAACTGAGCTGGCAGCTGTTCTCCGAAGGTCATTGCCTCATAATCTAACAACTCTTCATGTTTACCCCTCATTTTGCGGGTAACTGTTTCAACCTGATCCCGAAGCTTCTGAAATTCTGCCTGAGACCCAATCACTTTGCCTGTTGCATACTCTGCCATGTCATCATCAAAAGTGGGGATATCATCCCCCAACCCATTCGGAGGCTCCTCACATCTTACATTCTCAGAGTTTCCCCCAGCACGGGGCACAGCCATATCTGTCATGGCAGTAGTCAAGGCTTGCAATTGTTCAGTAATCTTGGCGAAACCATTTTCCAACTTATATATTCGGGATACTTCATTATCGGATGTACTCATATTTTTTACCGGTCTTTTAGTGAGTCTTCTCTCTTCCCTAACCCAACGGGAATCTATGATGGCTTTTTGAACACAAGGGTTAGCATGATGTATGTATGCATGGGGGTGCATGAGATGCATGTAACATATATAACATATTGAATCAACTAAAATCTTCAAACAAATCAGCTCATTATCATTTTAGAAGCTTCTGGGCTAACTGTTATATGAGTGAACCCGTCCCAGATTAAATGGCCCAACGAGTTCACATCTCATGGCAAGGAGCCCAACTAAATCCAAATGGTAATGTTCTGAACACAAGCACAAAGTGGCCCATCAACACTTAGAAGCCTTTGGCCCAATTGTCATAAAATACGTTCTTGTCCCAGTTTAAATGGCCCAACAAGCCCATATCTCATGAAAAATGGTCCAAATGGATCCAAACGACGATGTTCCCAAACACAAGCATAAAAGAAAGATAATGTAAACATAGAGTAATAATTTCTACAGAATGGCCCATCAACATTTCAGAGGCTTTGGGCCCAATGGTCATAAGGTACGAACTCGCCCCAGTTTAAATAGCCCAGCAAGTTCGCATTTCTGAAAATAGTCCAACTGCATCCAAATGAGGATGGTCCACAAGCACATACTCAAGGAAATAATTGTTACTTTAACCATACAACCCCGGTCTATGGGTGGGTTCACATGAGTGTAGACAAAGGCTCTCATCGGCGAAGGATGGCCCACAACTAGGTCTCCCCAATCAAGGGTTCGAGCAACCAAGTGAGCACACCCTTTTTTATACACTAAGGTACGTGCCAATGAGCTATGGTGTGTGACTGACTGTCAAATGGATTTCCCGTTGTAGATTCCCCAGAGGGAAGGTGGAGCGAGGCTCACTTAAATACCCAAGCCTCTTAGGCTCTTATCGCTTGGTGTCAGGAATAAACAACGAGTCCTCCAAATTATTCCATCACAATAGGCTACGAGTAGATGGCTATCTAGGTGCCTTCACAGCTTTTCCTTCTAGAAAGGTAGTGAGTGAAGGAAGACACCAAACCATTACCTAGCCTCAAAATGCCTTTGATTAAACCCCCATTTTATCCACTATAGACACGGTCAATTAGAACATAAATCCAAACATTACAAGACAATATTTCTGGGCCGATTCTCTATCCCCAGTGGAGTCGCCAGACTGTGGGAACACAGGAACTGGGTGACGCATGCTGTCCCAGGCTCGCGGCCCGGTCGGGAGTACGGAGTAGCCACGAGGACTAAACCGGAGAATAATGGAGTCGCCACCCGGTGTGAACCGGGAAAATGAGATTTAAGGCCGCACTCACCCCTCGCAAGGGAAGACCTCAAACCGTTGGGTTCGGAATGGTCCCTTACTTATGTCACTTGTAATGAAAGGATTTGTGTAATAATTTAATCAAGCTTAAGTAACACTTATTTCCAAGAGTATCATGCTTCTAAATCCACATGCGCAAAAATAAAACTTACACCTAAATTTGCATATATTTCACATCTAAGATTACATGCTTGAAAGTACATCAAAGTAGCAATGAACATACAACTTCATTGGCATATTGTATTCATGGAAACACAAGCACACACTAACCACACAAGCACACATAAAGGCGAATCAAATAATGGCGAACATTTGATTTCAACAAATAGCCATTACATGTCCATGCACAAATAAAGGAGTCAACTAAGTACGTAATGCAAAAAGATGCTTAGGGGGCAATTAGGCATTAAAGTGAGCATGCTATGACGTGGTGCAAAAGAAGATAGATATAGACACAGACGCAGATGTGATGAAAATGACTCAATTCAGTGTATTCACGTTCGTGTAACGTTCGTAAACGCGTTCGAACGGTAGACAGAAGGTTCGCGTCCGTATAGCGTTTGATAACGAGTTCGAACGGGACCAGACAGAAAACATGCGTTCGTGCGGCGTTTCGAAACGCGTTCGAACGGGGTTATAGTAGTGACCTCCAAAATGCAGTAAACGACATGACACATACATGAACAGATGAATATATGAGTTATCGTACATAACAATAGATTAAAGGGCGCGGCAAATCATTGTAGCAAAGGTAGCTTTCAAGCATTTTCACCCCTCAAAGTGGAGGACCCTTAATCTCACTTGATAAGCCCATGCACAATGCAATATGATGCATGAATTTTCAAAAAGCCGTTATGAAGCGAATAACTAAATAAAAGAGGCGCGGCAAAGTACTGCCGTAAAGGTGGCCTTTTAGGCTCTTTGTCTCTCAAAGAGAGGACCTTTAGACCAACATACTAAGCCCATGCGCAATGTGATATGATGCATGGTCATGTAAGAAGACGTCATACTAAACAACAAAATAAAGGGGCGCGGCGAAGTACTGCCATAAAGGTGGCCTTTTGGGGCTCTTTGTCTCTCAAAGAGAGGACCTTTAGACCAACATACTAAGCCCATGCGCGTCACATCACAATACATGAAATAAAGACAATAAAAGTGTAGGACTTCGTATGCCCGATTGAACGTACATTCAACCCAAACACACTTCGTCCGGCGCGGCGAAGTAGTGTCACAAAGGTGGCCTTTTAGGCTCTTCGTCTCTCAAATAAAGGACCTTTGGACTAACTCACTAAGCCCATGCGCTTGATCGCATCATACATACAAAAATAAAGACAATCATATCAAACTTAATATGTCCGATTGAACGTGTCTTGCATTCAACCGAACACACATCAACCGGCACGGCAAAGCATCGTGGTAAAGGGCTTTAACCCTTCCCCATAGGGGATCTTTCATTCCACTTACTAAGCCCATGCGCTCGATCGCATCATAACATAAATAAATAACATGCGGAAATTAAAAGACGGAATAATAAAGTGAGAATAATCAAAATAACATAAAGCGAAATATACGCCGTTTACTCAAGTGGTACGTGGAGTTGTATCCCAAGTACAGACCGCACTACCGTCCATTCGGAATCGGCTACGGAATTTACGTCTGGGTTTCCATCCTATATACCACGAGAGACGACGTATTTTCCGTTTTAATCAATGGCCACAACACACATCGCATGCAAACAATATTCAATAAAAAATTAAAACACAATTAAAAGAATCAATAAAAATCAAATAAAAAACAAGTGTGAAAGGTACCCTCAGGTCTAACCTTTTAAGTCGTCTTCTGGACTCGCGTTTACAATCGTCGGAAGGGCTATCACTCCGCAACTTTTCCGGTTCACTTGTTTAACGTCTTAACTCACCATTTTGATGTTTTGCTTGCTGTTTTTGCTTCACTTTGCTGCTGTTTTGGTGAATTTTTGAGGCAAATTCTGGACAGCTTTCTGGGCAGTTTCAGGGCAATTTTCTGGACAGTTTAGGGCAGTACAGTTTCGGTTTCACTGCTTGTTTGAGTGCTGTGTGTTAGAAAACAAATGAGGGCTATGTGCGTTTTGGTGTGCCCGTGTTGTCTTTATTTGAGTGTGCAGTTTATGAGTGCGGCAGGTGGCTAGGCTTGAAGGTTGGGGACTGCGTATGCATGGTGTTTGTGAGTCGGTGAAGGCTATTTCAGATTGTTTGTTGGACGTGAGTGAGGTTAGGCGAAGGGCTGCTACGGTTTATTGTTTTGGTCTCGGCTGAAGGCCTGGTTCACTGCTTAAAGGCAGGTTGGTTGAGGCGTTGAGGGGCAGTAGCGTGCAGGATGAGGGGCTTAAGGACGTGTTGGGTGAAGGCTAAAGGCGTGAGTGATGAAGGCTGGACGTGAAATGAAGCTGATGAAGGTTTGGGGCAGGGCTTATGCGTGAAGGTGAAGAATTTGTGAAGGTGTGTTGTTTTGTGGCTGCGAGAGAGCTAAGGGACGTGAATTAGGATTTTTTGTTTTTGTTGGCTTTGTTGGTCACTGCCGTGTGTGGTCCTCCCCTAGGGTTGAAATTAGTGTGTGTTTTATAGTTGTCCATTAGGATTTGCATGGATAGGGATTTGTGATATCTAATTAGTGTCACAAAAGGAAAATATATATTTGATTGGGGGACAAATTTGGTTCAAATTAGGAAGTCAATATCTTTAATTGGTTATGAGTGATTTAATTATGCATGATATTTGTTGATTGATTTTAATTAGGCATGCAATTTCTTTAATTTGTGTAAGTATTTTTATTATTTTGGTAGGTGATTATTTAGATTTTATTTGTTTATTTTATTTGGTATATGATTTTATTTAATGTTTTATTAGGTATATGACTTAATTATTAATGTGTTTTAGTTTAATTAGATATTGATTTATTTTAATTAGATATTAATTAATTTAATAGGATTTTAGTTTGTGTTGGATTTTAATTTGATTTTAAATAGTTAACTTAATTTAATTTAATTTAATTTGTGACATGTATTTTAAAGGTTTTAATTATTTTGGATTGGGCTTGGGTGAGATGGGCTTGGATGTGGGGTTTGGGCCAAGATTAAAAGGTTTGCGGTTTTTTAAGATGGGAATAATTTTTAAAACGGAAAACCAACCAGTAACCGAAGCTAAACCAGCGAACTTAATCCGATTATGAGTCAATTCTTGACTCCTCCCTTCCGACGTCCGTTTCCCGCGGCTTCCGTGACTTAAAAGGTAGTGCCTCAAACTGAGGCTCATCATCGGGTTTCACATGCAAAAATGCAATGCCTACACTCGCTATCTGGTCGGTCTTCATGAGGTCGGGCATGATAGTATTTTGAACTGAGAATGCTGCCGCCGATCTGATAATGCCCGGTCATCCGAACCGAAGTGGTCGGTCACCTACCATTAAGTAGGTGATTTTTAATGATTTTGATCAAGGAGGGAATTTACCCTCTTACCCCTGGTGTATCCCTTAACTATCATGGGATCTGAAAATACCATCAACATCTGTCTCCTAGTTCTCGGTTTCAACGAGTTATACGAGTTGGTGCCGGGAACTACACAAGAATGGTGTGGCGGATGAACTTATTGTCGGTCTTCTGAGGGATAATTTCTTCGGCTCATACTTTCATCTTGATCGGTCTGACTTCAAGTGCTTGGCTTGACTTTATCCCTACCGAGGTGAAATTTCCTATTTGCCCTTCTGTGACTTTGCCTCTCGAGACGCGCAACCGTCACATATTTTTAAATGCCCACCAGATCACTTCTAGGGTTCAACGGTAGCTTGCCACTTGTCAGCCACCCGTCGATCTCCCGCCAAAAGAAAAACGATCCGTCCGTTCATGGTCAGTTAAAAAAGGCGTCCAATCTCAGCCGTCTATCTGATTCTGAAAAATCATTTTAAAGATGACACGCGGCGTACATCTGACGCCCTTATTTGATCGAACGGCCAGAAATGCACCGACCAATTTATATAAAAAGCGGAGAGAACACTGTTGCTTTCTTTTATGAATACTTCGACTTCCTTAACTGTGAGAACTCATTTTTTCTCGACTGTGACCAGTGAAGTCGAAGGGTAACCAAATTGTACCAAGCAAACTTTCATCCTTCCGAAAGAAACAAGTAAGTTTTCTGACCGTCCTTCTTGCTTTGTTTTTCACAAGTTGCAAATCCTTGATGTTGCTAGGGAGCGATTTATGATTTGACGGATTGTTAGGGCATTTAGAACCCACCGGCTCTAGCTTTAGAAATTAGTTGTAGACTGACCTTCCCCATTTTTCTCTTATTTCTCGGATGTCAGGGATGTCTGACACCGGGTCTTCCTCTGCAAACCCTGTTGGGCTTCCGACCCCTCATGTTGAAGAACTTTCTTCGAGCTCGGGGGCACCAAGCTTAGAGGACCTCGACACTACCCCCACCCTCTCTGAAATTGAACAAGATACTTATCATCAGAGGATCCCTCGGAATGACCCAGGTCCCGGTGATTTTAACTCTTCGGGTCTGGACATGGACCGTCTTTCCAAAATAACTGAAGACGACCTCACACTGCTCCGGCAACGGTATATCATCCCGATAAATATCACCCTTGAAGTCCCCGGGCCAATGCATCGCGCTAGTCAACCTAACGAGGGTTCGATGGCCCTTCTTCCAGCTTTCTTTGAGTGTGGTCTTCGGCTACCTCTTCAACGTTACTTTGCCTGGATGCTGACCGAGATGGAGATTGCCCCTTGCCAATTGAGCCTGAATAGTTGGAGGATTCTGGCCAGGCTATATGTGATTTGGAGTCGGGCGGGGCTCGGTGAACCCTGTCTGGAAGAAGTAAAAAGGTTGTATAGACTGAAGGCCAACCCGAGATCGCACCATGGTTGGTATTACCTCTCTGCTTATGCCGACTCTTCAAATATTGTTGAAAAACTCCCAGAGTCTAATAAAAACTTTAAGGATTTATGGTTTTGGGCCACCGGAGATTGGGGGCGGGTTCTGAGATCTCATGAAGAAGAGGTTTATGTCCCGGATATCTTTAGAGCGGGAGGTTAGGAATCTAACCCTTAGTACTCATGTTTTTGGCTTTACGATAGATTTCTAATTGCTTTGACTCTTCCCAGCTTGCTGGAGGGATGCTCCTAAGGTTTCCCACCAGGTCCAGGCGCGGGTGCGTTGGGCTCGGCTATATGCCACTCATTGGAAGCAATTGGTCAATGATGAGGCCTTTATTGAGTCGGGCCTGATTCGCACTACCCCTCCGAAGGTCCCGGGGCGGATATGTGGGCCTTACTAACCTTTTAAACCGTCTTCTTGTTTGTTCGGCGCGATTTTTGAATTTTCTGGCTTAGAATCTGGACTGACCATTCTTTTTGTTTTTGCTTTCTTCATTCTTTCTCTTCTCTTCCCCTTTTTTTTTTGTTGTAGGCATGTCAAGAAGGCCAAAATACCTTGATCAACTGGCTAGTACGATAAAGAAAAGCGGCCCCGTTGGTTATCCAAAGTTTATCTTCACCTTCCAGGGTATCGCCAACAGTTTCCGCCCGAACTTCCAGCCCGTTAAAACCTACTAGAAAAATGAAGCGTCAATTCGGGGCGGAGGAGTCTGATCTAGTCCGGAAGGCGGAGGAGGAACGGGTCCTGAGCAAGAAGCAGCCCGTCCGGAGAGAGAAGAAGGTGTCGGAGGGTTCCTCTAAAAAACAGAAAGGCGCCGTGATTCTTGGCGTGGACGACCTCGGTCAGGACATTCGGGAGGCCACCTCTCATCTGGTGCCGGCCATGAATGAGCTGGCCGAGGCGGTTCCTCCGGCTAAAATTTCGAGATACGAAGATCTCTCTCCTGAGGATGTGGTTACTTTGCTGTGTTCTCAGATGGCAAAGGTAGTTTATTTTTCTTCTCTTATTTCCGCCTTGAGTTCATAACTTAGTTTGATTTCTATTTTTCTGTTTCCTTTTGGCAGGCGACCTATCTTGCAGCCAAGAATAAGGATCTTCTCCTAAGCCTTTTGTCCGAGGGTGGCCAGGCCCAGAGGCTTCAGAACCGACTCTCTGAAACGGAAGCCGAGCTGGCTCGTAAGGAAGAGAACATAAAAAATCTGGAGCTGGCTGCTGTTGAGGCTCATACAACAAACAAAGCTCTTCGGGCCGCTCCCTCTTTAGAGAGAAAAAATGCTGAGGCCGCCAAGAAGGACCTGGAGGCTGCCCAGACTGATAACAGGATCCTGCAAGTGGAAGTGCGTAGTGTTGAATCCAAGCTGAGGGCCAAAGATGAGAAATTGGAACGGGCCCGTGCCGAGCTTAGGAGAAGAGAACTTGAGTTGGAGGTCGAGAGGGAATCCACCCGTCTTGAAGGGGTCGGTGATTGTACTGAAATTATTCCGATGGTGTTGCCCAACCTTGATATGGGGCCTATCCATGCGGCCATCCGCTTCTGCAAAGGGGAAATCTCAGAAGAGGAGTTTAAGGAATGGCTCCCCCTTCTCCCGAGGAAGTGATGGACCCCGATCCTATTTCGATCGCCCCGGCTCCTGAAGAGGATCGATCTGAGGCTCCTGCTCCTGAAAAGGATCGATCTGAGGCTCCTGCTCCTGAAGAGGTCCGGCCTGAGGTTCTTGTTCCTGCCTCTGAAGCCGTAACTGTTGGGGCTTCCCCAATTGTCGATGCAGGAGATATTATCCCACCTTCCGAGGCTGAGCCGAGCCATCCGTCATCTGAGCCTGCTGAGGAAGAACCGCCTGCCCTTACGCGGGCTGACTGACAAGGGGTAACCCGAACGGGGCCCTGTGTAAACTTTGCTTTTTCTTGTAATAATATTTCGCACTTTATTTAAATTTATTTTTGTGTTTCTGCTTCTTTTTCCTGTTTTTCATAATTTGCTCTACATGACTCCCTTCAAACGAACACTTGAGACTCATTCTGTGAGGGGATAACATGAACTGAATATGAGATCATTTAGTGGACGAGAATCGATCCCGAGCTAGTTAAATAGTGGATGGACTCGGTGGAACGTAACTCGACCCCGAGCTGAGAGAGGCAAAGTGGCCTCGGCGGAATGAATCCAGCCCCGAGCCGATTAATCAAGTGGCCTCGGCGGAACGAATCCAACCCCGAGCCGATCAATCAATTGGCCTCGGAGGAACGAATCCAGCCCCGACCCGATTAATCAAGTGGCCTCGGCGGAACGAATCCAGCCCCGAGCCGATTCATCGAGTGGCCTTGACGGAACGAATCCATCCCCGAGCCGATTAATCAAGTGGCCTCGGTGGAATGAATCCAACCCCGAGCCGATCAATCAATTGGCCTCGGCGAAACGAATCCAGCCCCGAGCCGATCAATCAATTGGCCTCAAGGAACGAATCCATCCCCGAGCCGATTGATCGAGTGGCCTCGACGGAACGAATCCAGCCCCGAGCCGATTAATCAAGTGGCCTCGGCGGAACGAATCCAGCCCCGGGCCGATTGATTAGGTGGGACTTATCCAGAATGGAAGTGAATCAACCTTTTGAAGCCCTACTGAGTCCGGCACGGGCGTCCCCCTACCAGACCAGCGGAAAACAAAAACAAAACTCTGAAAAATAAAATTAAAGGGCGGGGGCGACTTAACACTTGTACTAAAATAAAACGTTTCGCAAGTATAAACAACAATACGGATGCCTCAAAACAGCGTCTTGCCCGAGGTCTCCAAAACACAATTCTGAATCTTTCAGTTCAGAGTCCCGGCGAACCAGGATTTGGATCAGAGAGCGTTTAGAATGGTAAAGGCACATCCTATATACTTCAGGTCTCCATAGAGCCTGTGTATCGTTCGAGGGCTCCTCCTTACAATGCTGGAGCAAGCATACGCTACGGGGGCACAATCCCTCCCCGGGCTATACTTCTCTTGGATTCGAGTGATCAGGTAGGTGGGGATAAGAGAGTGTCCGAGACAACAATGGCATATTCCTCATTGTGTTCGGTAACACTGGAGCAAGCAAACGCCACAGGGGTATCATCCCTCCCCGTGTTATGCTTCTCTTGGATCCGAGTGATCAGGTAGGTGGGGATCAGAGAGTGTCTGAGACACCAATGGCATATTCCTCCTTGTGTTCGGTAACACTGGAGCAAGCAAACACCACGGGGGTATCATCCATCCCCGTGCTATGCTTCTCTTGGATCCGAGTGATCAGGTAGGTGGGGATCAGAGAGTGTCCGAGACACCAAGGGCATATTCCTCCTTGTATTCGGTAACACTGGAGCAAGCAAACGCCACGGGGGTATCATCCCTCCCCGTGTTATGCTTCTCTTGGATCCGAGTGATCAGGTAGGTGGGGATCAGAGAGTGTCCGAGACATCAATGGCATATTCCTCCTTGTGTTCGGTAACACTGGAGCAAGCAAACGCCACAGAGGTATCATCCCTCCTCGTGCAATGCTTCTCTTGGATCCTAATGATCATATGGGTGATATATATGTGGTCACATTCTCTGTTCCGTCCTTTTCTGGCCTGGTAAGGCCATCTTCAGGGGGTATTTCCTTCTTTGTGATTTCTGTCTCGGAATGTCCCCTGTAAATCGAAGGGTCTCTGTGCTCCTGCCGTGCTTTTTATCCCTTGATTTTTTGCTAGTTTGGTCGGTTTGTTGCGGACTTGGTGTTTTGACCCCGGATTAGTGTCGAGCGTGCCCCCTAAATTTTGAATATGGCCTTCCGTTTCAATCAAGAGAGCGGGAAATTTTTTTTTTGAAAAGAGAAAGTTTTATTCATATTCGGGGGCATACTGCCCTTCTTACAACTCTCTGTGGGTATTTCGAGAAAGACTTTACATCGAGCTCCTATCCCTTTGTCGGGTTGCTGCAAAAAAAAGAATCTATTGAAAGTATTTTCTTAACATCTCGGCATTCCACAGGGTTTTCTTAATCGCGTGTCATCTAGCTGTTCCAAGATGTAGGCCCCCGACCTTACCACCTCTGCAATTTTGTAGGGCCCTTCCCACTTGGCTCCTAACGAGCCTTCTTCCGGCCTTCGGGTGTTCAGAGTGACTCTTCTTAATACTAGGTCGCCGGGAGAAAGACGCGAGTTCAAACTTTTTTTTTGTAGAAGCGGGCCATTCTTTGTTGATAAACCGCTATCCTCATGACTGACTTCTCTCTTTTTTCCTCGATCAGGTCGAGGTGGCTCCTGATAATTTCTTCATTTTTTTCGCCCTCAAAATGACGGACCCTGTGGGAAGTTATCCCGATCTCTGCTGGAATAACTGCTTCACACCGCTATGATAAGGAAAATGGGGTCTCCCTTGTAGAATCTTTATAGGTCGTCTGGTGTGCCCATAGTACTTCCGGCAATTCCTCGACCCATAAGCTCTTGCAGGATCCGAGCCGAGCTTTAAGATTTGCCTTGATTGTTTTGTTCGCCGCCTCTACCTGTCCGTTTGATTTGGGGTGGGCTAGTGAGGCGAACTTTAAGGTGATCTGGAGGTCTTCGCAGAGTTTTCTGAATCCCCTGCTATCGAACTGTTTTCCGTTGTCCGTGATGATAGCCCGTGGGATTCCAAACCTGCAGATAATGTTCTTCTTTAAAAATTCTGTGGCCTTCTTCTCTGTGATGGTGGATAGGGGCTCGGCCTCCACCCACTTTGTGAAATAATCTATGGCCACAATGGCGTACTTCGCCTGTCCCCGTCCTTTTGGCATTGGTCCGATGATATCTAGGCCCCATTGAGCGAATGGCCAGGGACTGGACAGGGTGGTTAACCGCTCTGCTGGCTGGTGGTGAATATTGGCATTCTTCTGACATCCTTCGTATTTCAGGGCTATTCTCATGTCGTCTTGGTGCATAGTTGGCCAATAGAACCCTTGCCTTAAAGCTTTAAAGGCCATCGATTGTCCTCCGGCGTGACTCCCACAAATACCCGCGTGAATTTCCCTAAGTACATAATCGGCCTCTTCTTCCGTTAAACATCTTAGGAGGGGCACTGTGTAGCCTCTTCGATAAAGCACCCCTTCGATCAGGGAAAATTTGGTGCTTCTGAATTTCAGTTTTCTGGCTTCCTTCTTGTCCTCGGGTGTCTCTTCTGTCTCCAAATATTTTTTTATTGGCTGTATCCACGAGGTTTTGTCTTCCTCATCCAATAATTTTACTTCGAGTTCTCCTACGCTCTTTTCCCGGAGGCAGATTAGAGGGACTATCCTGGGGTTCTCTGATTTTATCGAAGATGCGAGCCGTGCCAAAGAGTCTGCCTCGCAGTTGTCTTCTCGACTGATTTGCTCAAAGTGTACGTTCCCCATTCTTCCCACCAACCTTTTTACTTCAGCCAAATAAGCTATCATACTCGGCTCCCTGGCTTGGAATTCGCCTTTCAGCTGCTGAACAGCCAGCTGAGAGTCACTTTTTATTACTACATCGTGGACTCCTACCACTGCGCATAGCCTAAGACCGGCCAGAATAGCCTCATACTCTGCCTCATTGTTTCTGGCCTCGAAGGCGAACCTCAGGGCGAACAATACCTCTTCTCCTTTGTCGTTTTTCAATATGATTCCAGCTCCCTTGCCTTGTGAGCTGGAAGATCCGTCTATTGACATCTCCCATTTGCTTTCCCCCACGGTCAAGACCTGGGGTTCTGTGAACTCTGCGACAAAATCTGCCAAGGCCTGCCCTTTTACTGCCATCCTTGGGAGGTAAGAAATGTCGTATTCACTTAACTCCACCGACCACTTAATTAGCCTTCCCGAAACTTCTGGTTTTTGTAGAAGTTGTCTTAGATGATAATCGGTGTAAACCCCAATAAGATGGGCTTGGAAGTAGGGTCGTAGCTTCCGGGCTGCAGTAATCAATGACAGGGCGACCAGTTCATGTACCGGATATCGGGTCTCTGCATCTAACAGAGCTTTGCTAACATAATATACTGGCCTTTGGACTTTATCGACCTCTTGTACCAGCACGGAGCTTACTGCGTGCTCTGATACAGCTAAGTACAAGTATAAGGTTTCTCCCAGGAACGACTTTGCTAAAAGCGGGGGCTGTGTTAGGTATTGTTTTAACTGTAGGAAAGCTTCCTCGCATTTCGTCGTCCAGTCGATTTCCTTTTTGGCCTTCGCGATGACTTTGAAGAAAGGGTGGCACTTGTCTGTTGCTCGGGAGATAAATCGGTTAAGCGCGACCAGCCTGCCGGTTAGACTCTGTACTTCTTTTACCGTCCTAGGAGATTTTAAGTCTAGTACGGCCTGGATCTTCTGCGGGTTTGCTTCTATGCCTCGGGAGCTTACCATGTAGCCTAAAAATTTCCCCGAGGCCACCCCGAAGGCGCACTTCTCCGGGTTGAGCTTTAAATTGTGTTTCCTCAATAACTTAAAGGTTTTTTTCAGGTCTGTCACGTGACACCCTGGCTCTTCAGACATCGTTATCATGTCATCAACTTATACTAGCATTGATGTGCCGATGAGTGGTTTGAAAATTTTGTTGACTAGTCTTTGAAAGGTGGCTCCTGCGTTCTTTAGTCCGAAGGGCATTACTTTATAACAGTAAAGCCCTTGATCGGTGACAAAAGTTGTCTTCTCTTCGTCCGCAGGGTGCATCTTAACCTGGTTGTATCCTGAGAAGGCATCCATAAAGCTTAGCAGTCCCTGGCAGGCTGTTGCATCCACCAGTTGATCTATGTTTGGCAGTGGGAAGCTGTCTTTCGGGCATGCTTTATTCAGGTCGGTGAAATCCACACACATCCTCCATTTTCCGTTTGAATTTTTCACCAGTACTACGTTTGATACCCACTCCGGGTATTTTACTTCTCTGATGAAGCCAGCTTTCAATAATTTGTCCACTCGGTCGCTACTATCCTGCACCGTTCTTGATTGAAGGTTCTCTTTTCTGCTTGACTGGCTTGTGTGACGGGCTTACTGCTAAGCGATGATTGATGAATTTCGGGTCAATCCCGGGCATGTCGTCGTGCCCCCATGCGAAGAGTCTGGGTACTCCTTGAGACATTCCAGCAGGCTCTGTTTCAGGTTTTGTCTAAGTTTCCCCCATTTTTATGCCCTTCCAGGTCTGAAGAGTTCTATTCCTTCCAATTCTTCGATCGTTCCTAGCCGGGCAACTTTGTTTGGCCGAAGACCCGGATCCCCACTTGCTTCTTCCCCGTCTTCATTCTCCTGCCTTTTCCTGGTACCTACTTCAACGCACAGGGTTTCTCGCGAGAGAGTGGCGAAACAGCCGCGGGTTACTTTTTGACTACTGCATACGATTCCGATTCCTTCCCGGGTGGGGAATTTCAGTTTTAGGTAATAGCAGGACACCGCGGCCTTTGTCTTCATCATGAAAGGCCGGCCAAAAATGACTTGGTAACTGCTCATGCAGTCCACCATTGTGAAATTTATCATGATCGTCCGGGTTCTGGGGTGAGTCCCGATTGTCATGGCCAATTGTATCTTTCCCAGTGGGATGACCGTTGAGCCCCCGAAGTCGTACATGGGGGTGCCGTCGTCGGTTAGAGTTGCATACTCTACTCCCAGGCCCTCTAAAGCTTCCTTGGATATTATGTCTACTGCGCTTCCGGGGTCTACCAAGATTCTGTCCACTTCTGAGCCGCCAATTGTCGCCTTGATTATTAATGCATCGTCATGGGGGAAACTCACCCCTCGAGCATCCTTGTCGGTGAACATTATGGGTACCGACCGACCTCCTCGTTGTACCGAGGACCATTCTGTCTCCAGCACCTCCGCCCCTCGAACTCGGCTATAGTTTTTTCTTGACCGGTTAGAGTCTCCGGCCAGTGTCTTCCCCCCGGCGATGATGTTCACCTGTCGACTTCGTGCCCTCTGTCTGGCCGTCATAGCTTCATGGTCAATATAATTATTTAAGTACCCATTCCGTGCTAGGTCTTTCATCTGTTCCCGTAAATCTTTGCACTCGTCCATTGTATGTCCCCTCAGATTATGGTGTATGCAATAAGATTTCTTATTCCTTTTATCTGGGGGAAATCTCCTGAGGTCGGGTTCTATCAAGAGGCCTTTTCCTTGTATCTCTATGATGATCTGCCTTTGGTGGCTTGCTCAGGGGAATATATGCTTCTTCCCGGACTATGTGGTTTACTTAGGTCGGGACAACTATTTCCTGGTCACTCCGAGGCATTGGTTTGAATTCCTTGCGTCTCGGGAGGAGTTTTCTGAACTTCCTATCTGGCCGGTGGGGGGCCTCTGCCTTGTTGTCCTTTCTTTGACAGTTGTCCCCCTCCGGGAGATATTTTCTTCGTTTTCTAATGAGACAAACTTTCGGGCTACTTCCAGTGCGGTAGCATAATCTGGTGTGTCCTGGATCTTTAAGTGAGTCCACAGTTTTCCGACCCTTAAGGCTCCTTTTAAACTTTCCAAGGCCTCAAGGGATTCATATCCTCCGACTTCGAGTACCATATTGTGGTACCTCTCAATGAAAGTTTTTAGGGGCTCGTCCTCCCCTTGCTTCATGAGTCTTAACTCTCCAATTGTTTTTTAGGGACGCATGCCCCCTTGAAGTGCCGAATGAATGACTTTTTGAGTTGTGTGAAGCTTCCGATGCTCCCCGGGGCCAGACTTCTATACCATAGGATGGCGGATCCGCCCAAGGTCAGGGGGAATACTTTGCAGATGGCATCTCCTACTACTCCTTGGACTTCCATTAGAAGGATGAAGCTCTCAATGTGGGATTTTGGGTCGGTATGACCTTTGTAGGGCGTCATGGTTGGCATGTTGAATCGCCTTGGGAACTTTGCCGACTTTATTTCTTCTGTGAGGGGAGATTCCTCCTCACCGTCCCGGGTATCTCCTGTATTAGTCTTGAGCTTTCCCCCCATTTGGCCATCTCTTTTTTTAGCCAAGACTTCATCTCACTATTTGTGCTGCCATGTTGCTTTCTGTGTCCCTCTTCGCGTCTATTGCCCCTGGTGCGGTACTCTTCATGCCTTGAAGTTTCCCGCACATTCTCGCCATACTCCCTGTTTTTTCCTCTGGAGTCGCGGAGACTATCATAGGAGGAATCTGGTGATTGTCTCATTTCCTCTTCTTCCCATGCGTTATCTGTTTGTGAATCTTTCTCTACGGACTACGGATTTTATCCCGTAGGGACCCTTCCTCCTGGGTTCATCGTCTTCACTCATATCCGCAATTCTTTTACCTTCTGCTTTTTCACCTTTTCTTCGGCTGGTCCCGACTTCCGTTCGTAGTTGGACTCCCTGATGACTGATGATTTCCGTCTTCTAATATTGTCTTTTTCGTGAACTGCTTTTTGTTGCGAAATTCCCCACAAACGGCGCCAACTATTGACGGCGGATTTTGGTCTCAGGGTAATTTGGGAATATTACTCCGGGATAGTCCTCCCTCAATAGTGAATTTGTTTGGTTATATGGGAAGCAAAGGCAAATTTAGCAGAAGACAGATAAATGCACCAATCAACAAGGAAATTTAACGTGGTTCGGCGGATCAGATCCAGCCTACGTCCACAGACACAAACAGAATGATACTTTTATTACCGAGATATGTTTCTCTGATATCTCTTATGTTTACAAGCTTGATCGTAGTGATTCTGTTCTTGATTCTGATGCCCTTTGCACATACTCTACCATTCTATTTATAATAATACAGAAATCAGATTCCTTCTTTTACAAGGTTTCCCAGTTGAGTCAATCTCCTTCTTCCATAAGGTTTCCTAATTTCAAACTATCTTTACTCCTTTTGTCCTATTAAGATACTGATTTCACCAGTTCTCCCTATGAAAGTAGGATAACTTGTCACCTTATCTGAGAAAATATGATGCTCTACCTTCCTGAACACGCCTCGCTATTTGGTCGGTCTTTATGAGGTCAGACATGATAGTCTTTTGAACTGAGAATGCTGCCGTCGATCTGATAATGCCCGGTCATCCGAACCGAAGTGGTCGGTCACCTACCATTAAGTAGGTGATTTTTAATGATTTTGACCAATGAGAGAATTTACCCTCTTACCCCTGGCGTATCCCTTAACTATCATGGGATCTGAAAATACCATCAACACACTACGATTCTCAATATACCCAGAAGAGGCGTACACAGAACCTGTTAAAGCCCTGGACGACCAAAACCAAAGTATATTGATTGTCGCAAGTATTAGCGATGTAAGTCTCAGGTTAAAACCAAATACACCTACCCTGATTCGGACTTCCATAGACACATAGTCATACTACCAATGGAATTCTGAGGGGTCTACCCAGAGCGAAACTGTTTCTGTACCATCGGTAAACACAACCTCATATTACACTTGCATGAGTATCCAATACCCAAATATATGAGAACTATGCCGTTATGCTCCCATAACACGCACAAGTGCAATACTAGTCTATTTCGCATTATCGATGTCCAATCTCGATAATACTCCGACTAGGGATGTTTTAATGATTAAACCTTTATGGATTGATACTGTCTCATATCTTATCAATCCGGAACTAATCATATGGACTTTTATCATTTATATATCCCGGTAATATAATTACAAATGATAAAAGAGCAATTTTCTTTGTCACATAGTTAATTTGTACAACAACACCATGTTCTGTACAAATAGTGATGCTATGGGTCATAATTGTCCAACAATCTCCCACTTGGCCTATAGCCAATCACTCAAGTGTCCTACACTTGAACTATGTACGGTTCGCTCAAACTTCTGCTGAGAAAAAGCTTTCGTCAGCGGATTTGCAAAGTTATCATCTGATGCAATTTTTTCGATCATCACATCGCCACGATGTGTGATCCGAACGAATCAGATGAATAGTTGAAGTATATACTTGGATCGTTGATGAGACCATTAATTCTTTAGCTTGTGCTGTAGCCTAGCTCAGCTGCTAACAGAACTACTCCTAATCCAATTAGGATTATTTAGATCCAAAGTGCTTCTATTGCTGCCTCAGCTGCAACAACTTTCCACTTTTTGTTGTTTATTCGGCAACAGTATCTTGCTTTGAAGATTTCCAGCTCACTGTTCCGTTATTCAAACTATATAGTACCTTTATTACGACTTATAGTCGTTTTTATCAGTTAGGAAACTTGCAACAGTGAACCCAGTCACTTCAAGTTCTCCTTCTCCATAACATAAGAAGGCATCCTTAGTTTCTCTAAGATACTTAAGGATGTTCTTAACATCAATCCAGTGACTATCACTTGGATTGGCCTGATTGTGACTCCATATGCTCAAAGTATATGAGACATCAGGTCACGTATATTTATTTCAATGCACGAGTTCTTGGAGAGTGCCAACAACTTTTTATCTATCCCAGTAGATCTTTATTCCTAGAATAAAGGTTGTTTCTCCCAAGTATTCTACATAGAATTTTCATGAAAGCCAAGCTTTCACCGATTTTTATTATGGGAATATCATTTCCAAGAAATGATATATCATTATTGTATAGGACATTCACTATCAGTGCGCTCCCACTAACCTCTTACGGGAACACAGAAACTGGGCGACACATGCTGTTCCGGGCTCGCGGCCCGGTTTGGAGTACGGAGTAGCCCGCGGGGGACTAAATCGGAGAATAATGGAGTCGCCACCCGGTGTGAACCGGGACAAAGATTTAAGGCCGCACTCACCCCTCGCAAGGGAAAACCTCAAACCATTGGGTTCAGAATGGTCCCTTACTTATGCCACTTGTAATGATATGATTTGTGTAATAATTTAATCGAATCTAGCAACATACATTCCCAAGGGTATTCTATTTTTAAGTTCACATGCATGAAAGTAATCATCATAACGGCGAACATACAATAGCACACGGCAATCTCATGAACATACTTCGATCGTATAATGCGGAAAACAAAGAACAACCTAAACATAATCCAAATTCCAAATGCAAAATAAATGACTAATCATGCTTGAAAATGAGCAACCGAATAGGCTAAATCATGCTTGAATACCATCTCATGAACAAATCAAACAGATAAACGCAATGATACAATTAATGTGATTGATTACATGATATAATAGAAATAACCCAAGAAACAATTATGTATGACATGTGATGAAAAGGACTTAGTTCAGTGTATTCATGTTCGTGTAGCGTTCGTAAACGCGTTCGAACGGTAAACAGAAGGTTCGTGTTCGTATAGCATTTGAGAACGTGTTCGAACAGGACCGAACCTGATGAAACAAATGCATGCGTGTTCGAGTAGCGTTCGTAAATGTGTTCGAACGGTAAATAGAAGGTTCACGTTCGTATAGCGTTTGATAATGCGTTCGAACGGGACCAGACAGAAAACATGCGTTCGTGCGGCGTTCTGAAACGCGTTCGAACGGGGTTACAACAGTGACCTCCAAAATGCAGTAAACAACATGACACATACATGAACGGATGAATAGATGACACCTAATAAATAATAACGGGCTAAAAGGCGTGGCAAAGCATACCCCTCGAAATAGAGGACCTTTAATTCGACTTACTAAGCCCATGCGCAATACAAGATGATGCATGATTATGCAAGAAGATGACATACGAAAAAAAGTGAATAATGAAACGAAAGGCGCGACGAAGTATCATGGTAAATGTTCTTTAACCCCTCGAAATGGAGGACCTGTGATCCAACTTACTAAGCCCATACGCATTACATCATAGTGCATATAAAAATAAAGATAACAATATCGGACTTCGTATACCCGATTGAACATATCTCATATTCAACCGAATATACATTATCCGGTGCGGCAAAGCCTCGTGGTGAAGGATTTTAACCTCTCAAAATGGAGGACCTTTAATCGCACTTACTAAGCCAATGCGCAAACAATACAATACATATATAAAAAGTAAAGACAATGATTTCGGACTTCGTGTATCCGATTGAACATATCTCACATCCAATTGAATATACATTATCTGGCGCGGCAAAGCATCGTGGTAAAGGATTTTAACCTCTCAAAATAGAGGACCTTTAATCGCACTTACTAAGCCCATGCGCTTTATCTCATCATAATGTATATAAAAATAGAAACAATGATATCGAACTTCGTATACGCGATTGAACACATTTCACATTCAAATGAATATACATCGTCCGGCGCGGCGAAGCATCGTGGTAAAGGATTTTAACCCCTCGAAATAGAGGACCTTTAATCGCACTTACTAAGCCCATGCGCTTGACCTCATCATTACTCAAAGAAATAAGATGCAGAAAATAAATAACGATGATAAACAAATCAAGATAAAATAAAGTATGTGTCGTGTACTCAAGTGGTACGTGGAATTGTATCCCGAGTACAGATCATGCTACCGTCCATTCGGAATCGGCTATGAAATTTATGTTCGGGTTTCCATCCTATATACCACGAGAGGCGACACATTTTTCATTCATTCAAGGGCCACAATCATGCACCAATAAACGACTCTCATGCGATAAAAATGAATAAAACAATTAAAAAGATAGATGGAAATAATAGGACAAGTACCCTCAGGTCTAACCTTTTATGTCGACTCTCGGAAGTACGGTGCACGGTCGTCGAAAAAAGGGGGGAATGCTCCGCAACTCCTCCGATTCATAGGTTCACGCCTTTCCTCGCTGTTCTAGTGCTCAAACTACTGTTTTGACTCCGATTCGCTACTGTTTTGACTCCGATTCGCTGCTATTTTGCTACTGTGTTTCTGCTGTATTTTGGTCACTGGTTTTTGGCATTTTAGGCTACTGTTTTTGGGTGTTTCTAAAGGCTTTAAGTGCAGTTTTTTAGTTATTATTTTAGGGATTAAAAAGGTAGTTTTTTGGTCACTGGTCTAGGTGATTTAAGGTTGTTTTTTTTAGATATTTCGGTGATATGGGTCTGCTGTATAGGGACTATTTTGGTGGTGTTTTAGATTGTAAGGTTTTCGGCAATGGAGGGGTTTATGGGGCTGTGATTTTCGGCTAAGGGTGTAGGAGGAGAAGAGAAATATTTTCTTGATGTATGCGTGAATCAATAGGCTTTTTTTCTTGCTGTATGCGTGTGAGTGAGAGACTGCAAGGGTTGGGAGAGGTTGGTTTTTATAGGCAAAATGGGGTAGGACTACTCCTTATTTGACAAGGAAAGAGATTTGACATTTAAGGGGGATTTGATTTGGTGTCAAACAAGGAAATCCTAAGATTGATGGGGGACAAAATTAGTTCCAATTAGGAAGTCAATATATTTAATTTGCGTTGTTTAGGCATAATATTTGTTAAGTTAGGAATACAATATTTTTAATTAGGAATAGAAATATTCTTGATTGAGAATATAATTGGTTGATTGATTTTAATGTTTTATTTAATTTGGTATATGATTTAATTAATATTTTATTTAATTGCCCATGTGTTAAATATGTGTTTTATTAATTGTGATGTGTTTTATGGGCTTTGGTGGGCTAATTGGGCTGAGGTGTAAGGCTAGCAGCAAAACCAGAAATACCGACATCATTCGAACGCTGATTCGAAAGCTACACGAACGCCCGCAATCGTTCGAACGTGGCCACGAACGCAGCATGAACGAAGACGGTGAACTTGCGAAATGAATCTGATGACGTACTTATTCTAAATTTCCCATTCCGACGTCTGTTTCCCGTGACTTCCGTGACTTAAAAGGTAGTGCCTCCAAATGAGACTCATCATAGGGACTTATATGCAAAAATGCAGTGCCTACAGTCGCCCCCACTTTGATGGGACTTGTGTAATGTGTAACAGTGACAATCCTATCAAAGTTATGCAATGCATTTTCACTTACCTGGCTCGCTAGTTGCCATCTGACTTGCCTGTTGCCTCGACCTGAGTTGATGCCGCGGTGGACCTCAATCCTGGGACGCATCACAATAGCTGCAACCGACAACGGGGGCCTCGACCCTGGGATGCATCCCAATACCGCTGAAAAAATGTGGGCCTCGACCCTGGGACGCATCCCAACACTAACGATGCATGGGGCCAATGACCCTAGGACGCATCCCGATAACTGCAACCGACAACGGGGGCCTCGACCTTGGGACGCATCCCGAAACTGATGATGCAGTGGACCTTGATCCTGGGACGCATCCCAATAGCTGCAATCGACAACGGGCACCTCGACCCTGGGACACATCCCCATACCGCTGACAAAATGTGGGCCTCGACCCTGAGATGTATCCCGATAACTGCAACCGGTATATGTGTTGACGTGGGCCTCAACCCCGGGACGCATCCCCAAAACTACTGCTAGTATTGATGTGGGCCTCGCCCCCTGGGACGCATCCCGAAACTGCTACTGGTATGTTGATGCTTCTAATCAGCTTTTCTTTGCCGCCTTCTCTTTTCTTCTTCAAAACCCGTGAATACAAAACAAACACAAAACGAATGCCAAAATGTGTTACTTGTATGCATGCATGCATGAGTTACCTTATCCCGTCGGGTTAGGTCTTCTGCCAAGTCTTCTCTTTCTCAGGCAAAATACTACTTCAATCTGTCCACGTTGATTGGCTCAGTGAACTCGTTACCTTCCAAGTCTGATAGTTTCACTGCCCCATTTCCCATCACTTTATGCACTATGTAAGGTCCTTCCCAGTTATGTTTGAACTTTCCTCTTGGATCAGTCGTCGACGGCCTCGACTGCTTAAGTACCAAATCGCTCTTTCTGATCTTGGTGGGGCATACCTTCTTGTTAAATGCTCGGGCTAGTCTCTTCTGATACAACTGCATGTGATACAAAGACTTTATTCTCTTTTCATCCAGCAGTACTAACTGATCAAACCTCTGTGCGGCCCATTCTTGTTCCGGTAACTCTGCTTCTGCTAATACCCTCATAGACTGTATCTTCACTTCCACTGGAAATACTTCTTCCATCCCATAGAGCAAAGAGTAAGGCGTGGCCCCTGTTGCTGTTCTTACTGATGTACTGTACCCCCACAAAGCATATGGTAGTTTGTCGGCCCAATCTCTGCAGTTTTCTGTCATCTTAGCTAAAATCGTCTTTATAGTCTTGTTGGCTGCCTCAACTGCCCCATTTGCTTGCGGCTTGTACGGCGATGACTTGTGATGGCCTATCCTTTATTTCTGTAGTGTTACCTTTGTTTCTCCCTGGAACTGAACTCTGTTGTCCGTCACTATATGATGCGGCATACCGTACCGATAAATGAGATTCTGAGCTATAAACTTTGCCATCTACCTTGCTGTAACATTGCAGAATGATTCAGCTTCCACCCACTTTGAGAAGTAATCTACTGCCACTACTATGAAGTGATGCCCATTCAATTCATTCGTTCAAATCTCTCCAATCATATCAATTCCCCATGCTGAGAAATGCCACGACTTTGACAGCCCATGCAACTCTGTGTGCGGAAAATGATTCAAATTGCCGTGTGCCTGACAATTATGACAGTGCTTTACCATCTTCGCACAGTCTGTCTCCATGGTTGACCAGTAAAAACCTTGTCTCACTATCTGGCGGGACAGATTCAACCCGTTCATGTGCGGACCACATACCCCGGCGTGTACTTTTTCCATTACCTACTGAGCCACTTCTTTTCTCACACATTTCAACTGAATACCGTTTGCTTGCCTCTTGTACATTTCCCCTTTCAAAATCACATACTGGGAAGCTAACCTCTGAATGGCTATTCTGTCTTTTCTGCCTACTCCCTCTGGGAGTTCCCCACGTTCCAGATACCTCCGAATGTCATAATACCAAGGTTTACCATCATCGACCTCTATTTCCAGAATTCTCTCTATCTCATAAACATGTTTTCTTGCTATTGTCAGTATCAACGGTCTCATTACTAACTTTTCTGGATTTTCCCAAGTCACTGCAAGTGTAGCCAATGCATCTGCCATCTGATTCTCTTCTCTAGGCAAGTGTTGAAACTTACAATCGGGGATAACCTGTGCCAACTTTCTGAGGTAAAAAAGGTAAGGTTTCAATCGTTCTTCTTTCAATTACCATTCTCCTCGCATCTGCTGGACTACCAACATAGAATCTCCGTAGACTTCCAAACTCTCGGCCTTCAAGGCTATCAATGCAGTCAAACCAAAAACACATGCTTCATACTCGGCCATGTTGTTTGTTACTCTGAATGTCAACCTTTTGGCCAAAGGCAAGGTCTCTCCTTCGGGGGTCACTATCACAATCATAATTCTGGCTCCCTTGTAATTCACGGCTCCGTCAAAATACATTTTCCATCTTTGAACTGTAATTGCTCGGATCTCTTCATCGGGAAATTCAAACTTATACTGATCCCCTTCAGTAGGTTGCAACGCCAGAAACTCTGCTACTGCTCTCCCCTTGATCACTTTGGTGGTGAGATACTCAAAGTCAAATTCCTTCAGCAATACTAATCATCTGCCCAATTTCCCCACTAGCGAAGGCACTGAATGCAGATATTTCAGAGGATTCTCCTTTGCCACTACCTGGATCTTGTAAGACTGGAAGTAATGCCGCAATGTTCTGGAAACCCATACCACTACAAGACAGATCTTCTCTACTTCCTGATATCGAGCCTCATACGGAAGCATCTTCTTACTCATATAGTAAACTGCATGTTCTACCCCTGTCTCATCTGCCTGTACCATCATTGCCCCCAGTGCTTCTGATTCTATGGCCAAATACAATATCAAAGGTCTGCCCAATCTCAGAGGTTTCAACATAGGAGGCTTTACCAAGTACTCTCTAATCTTGTCGAAGGTTGCTTGACACTGCTCATTCCACTTTACCGGTTGGTCTTTTCTCAACAGTTTGAAGATAGGCTCACACACTGACGTCAACTTGGCGATGAACCGACTGATGTACTGAATCTTCCCCAGGAATGCTCTGACCTCCTTCTCAGTCTTCGGTGCTGGCATCTCTGTGATTTCTTTTATCTTTTCAGAGTCTACCTCAATTCCTCCCATC
Source organism: Zanthoxylum bungeanum (assembly GCA_019454045.1). NCBI lineage: Eukaryota > Viridiplantae > Streptophyta > Magnoliopsida > Sapindales > Rutaceae > Zanthoxylum > Zanthoxylum bungeanum. The sequence goes on along the minus strand of SKCR01024860.1, from coordinate 465,468 downwards.
CCCACTGTATGCCCCAGCAGCTTTCCTAATGTTACCCCAAACACACATTTCTTGGGGTTCAGCCGCGGGTTGTACTTGTCAACTCTATGAAGGAACCTCTCTAGTGCTTCTATATGCCCAATTATTGTCTCTGATTTCACCATCATGTCATCCACATACACTTCAATCTCTTTGTGCATCAAGTCATGAAATAAGGTAGTGGCCATCCGTTGATACGTAGGTCCGCATTCTTGAGCTTAAACGACATTACCCTGTAACAATAAGTACCCCACTCGTTAACAAAGGCAGTCTTGTGCTTATCTTCCTCAGCCATGAGCACCTGATTGTAACCTGAAAACCCATCTACAAATGAATACATAGCAGATAGAGCCGCACTATCAACCAGAACATCTATATGCGATAGAGGAAAATCATCTTTCGGGCAAGCCTTGTTGAGATCTCTGTAATCCACACACATTCTGACTTTCCCGTCTTTCTTCGGTACTGGCACAATATTTGCTAACCACTCGGGATACTTCACTACTTCCAGGAACCCCACATCTATCTATTTCTTAACCTCTTCACTACTTTCAGGTCTCATCCGTCGGAGTTTCTGTTTCACTGGCCTCATATTCGGATAAGTGGGTATTGTGTGCTGGGCAATGCTTCTATCTACCCCAGGCATGTCCTCATAGGACCAAGCAAATATTTTGGCATATCTGACCAATACTTCTTCTAATTTCTCTCTCTCCTTGGAGGTAACTTCACTTGCAATCAGAATTTCCTTGGGGTTCTCAGATGTACCCAAGTTAAATGCAGTAGTTCTGGCTGAAATGATATCAAATATGCTTGATTCATGTAGAGCAAATGGAAATGACTCAGGCAAGTAAGCAAAAGAAATGTCTTTATTATTGGATAGTGCAGAAGTACATTCAAACAAATCAGGAAGGTAAATGTCTTCCTCATCTATAGACACTTCTTCCTTTGCAACCAGGTTTTCTTCAGGCTTTTTATCCTCTCCCAGAGTCAGGCTCTTCAACTTCATCAATTCTTCTTCCCAATTCTCTGCTTCTTCCACAACTTCTTCGGTCAGCAGCTTATTTCCCAGCATCTCTTCGAAGATCTCGAAACCAAGCACCATAATCCCATTAACTTCTATTGGTTCGGGCTCACCCTGATACCCTGAAGCCTTCACAAAACAATCTGCCAGTTTCAACCCTTTCTTTTTAACCTTCGGCTTTCCTTCATCAGATTTATACCCCAAACCCCTTGGAGCAGTCTGTCCTCTGAAGTCTAGCAGTTTTGAACCCTCACCCGGCTCGAACTTCATTTTTCCCATGATCCTAACTACCTTAGGATCCACCCATTCCTCAAAAGTTGCCGACACTTGGAACATCGTGAAAGGTTGTATTTCCAAAGCAGCCACAGTATTGTTTTCCTCAGCTCGGATGGTGACAATTTCTCCTCCATATGGGAACTTAATCATCTGATGCAGAGTGGAGGGCACGCCCCCAAGCTTGTGGAACCACGGCCTTCCCAATAACAAAGCAAAAGTAGCCGGGATATCCAGTACTGTGAACTCAACCTCGTCCTCAATAGGACCAACCTTGACCGCCGCTACAAATGTACCCTCAACTCCTCACTTACTGTCATCATAAGCATTGATAGTCATACTAGAGGGATCCAGATCTGTTGTTTTCATACCCAGCTTGGCCAAAATCTTTGATGGGCACACATTAATGGATGAGCCGTCATCCACCATCACACAAGAGGTCATTTTACCCCTCACTTCAGCTCTGATAAACAAAGGTCTATTATGATTTCTCCCCTCAGCTGAGAGTTCTTCCTCAGAAAAAGTGATTGCCTGCAAAGCCTCCTTTTGCACTGACCCAACAAACATTGCGGGGTTGGCATCCTCCGTCACCAGTATCTTGCTTAAGGCCTCAACCATGGCCCGCCTGTGCTCCTGAGATGCACACAACAAATCCCAGATACTCACTTGTGCTCGGGTTTTCCTCAACTGCTGCGGCACTACATCTCCCTCGGCATTATCCCCATTTTCTGCCACTTCTCTTCCTCCAGTCAATATTTCTTTACCTTTTTCAGTCATATCTTTGTAGAAACGCCTGCTGCGTGTCATACCCCTCACTTCTTCTTCATCACTACTAGAGAAGTCTGCCCAGAAACTTTTCCCATGTTCGGTTTCATCTTCGTTGTTACTATCCCAAATCCCAAGGCAAACGGCTTGGAGGTCAAAGGATTTGAGGACAAGGTTCTCGGGTAGGCCAGAGTTTATCATATAGGTTGGTGGCAAGACAGAGTGGTAATTTGGCAAAGGGTTCTGGTGTGTATTGGGGCATTCTGTCTCAGGGTCGGGTATCTTTTTGGAGTCTATAAGGTCTTGGATTTCATGGCGGAGTCGGGCACAGTTGTCAGTATCGTGGCCTTTCTATTGGTGGAATTGGCAATATTGGTTTAGGTTGAGATGTGGTAGTGGAGGGTTTGGGAGTGGTTTGGTTTCTAGGGGTTTCAGAAGTCCTTGTCTCTTCAATTTCTCAAACACCTTGGACAGGGGCCTACCCAAGTTGGAGAATCTCCGGTTTCGGATAGCGACAATCTCAGCAGAAACGGGCTTTGTTCCCGATATCCCCCCAATGGGCCTCCTGTTCAGACCATAGAATTTTCTATTCTCGGCCTCTTCTTCCTCAATATCCATGACAGTTTCCCTCAACTGTCGAAAGTCATTGATCATGAAGGTCATCCTCCTCAGTTTCCCATAGATGGAAGGCTTGGTGCCCTTAATGGTCATTTTTATCTGGTCCTTCTCTGAGGGCCTGGTCTGCATCTTTAAGAGCTGGCTTCTCCAGCGGTCCACATACTCCTTGAAACTCTCTTCCGGTTTCTGCCTGGTGTTCTCCAGATCACGGAGTGACAGATCTATCTCCAAGTCCGTGACATACTGTTTCAGGAATGCATCAGCCAATTCCCTCCAATCTTCCCATACTTTCTTCTCAAGGCCGTGATACCATGCCACCGGTGCCCCCTCGAGTGACATTCCAAACATCTTTGTACCTGTCACTTTGTCAAACCCACAGAACTCATAACTGATACATACTGACGGAGATGAACCCTCGGATCCCCATTCCCGTTGAACTTAGCCATATCTGGCATCTTGAACTGAGCAGGCAACTGTTCTTCGAAGGTCATTGCCTCATAATCTAACAACTCTTCATGTTTACCCTTTATTTTGCGGGTAACTGTTTCAACTTGATCCCGAAGCTTCTGAAATTCTGCCTGAGACCCAATCACTCTGCCTGTTGCATATTCTGCCATGTAGTCATCAAAAGCGGGGATATCATCCCTCAACCCATTCGGAGGCTCCTCGCACCTCACATTCTCAGAATTCCCCCCGGCACGGGGTACAGCCATACCAGCCACAACAGTAGTCAAGGCTTGCAACTGTTCAGCAATTTTGGCGAGACCGTTTTCCAATTGATCTATCCAGGATACCTCGTTATCGGATGTACTCATATCTGTTACCGGTCTTTTAGTGAGTCTTCCCTCTTTCCTAACCCAACAGGAATCTATGATGTCTTTTATAGACATAGAATGTGTTAACATTTTATATGTATGCATAAGATGAGTGAGATGCATGCGATACAAGGAATATATCAATTCATTAAAATTTTCACACAAATCGGCCCATCATCATTTTAGGATATTTTGGGCCAACTGTCATAGGAGTGAACTCGTCCCAGTTTAAATGGCCCAACAAGTTCACATCTCATGGCAAGAAGTCCAACCTTATCCAAATGATAATGCTCCCAAACACAAACATATAATGGCCCATTGGCATTTTAGAAGCTTTCGGCCCAATCATCATAAGATACGTTCTTGTCCCAGTTTAAATGGCCCAACAAGCCCATACCTCATGACAAAACGTCCGAATGAATCCAAACGAAAATGTTCCCAAACACAAGCATACATAAATAATTTCTACAGAGTGGCCAATCAATATTTCAGTAGCTTTTGGCCCAATTATCATAGGATACGAACGCGTCCCAGTTTAAATGGCCCAACAAGTTCGCATTTCTGACAAGAAGTCCAACTGCATCCAAATGAGGATGGTCCACAAGCACAAGGAAATAGTTTCTATAGGCCATACAACCCCGGTCTAAGTGTGCGCTTGCAGGAGTGTGGACAAAGACTCTCGCTGGCGAAGGATTGCCCACAACTAGGTCTCCCCACTCAAGGGTTCGAGCGACCAAGTGAGCACACCTTTTTTATACCTTATAGTACGTGCCAACGAGTTATGGTGTGTGACTGACTGTCAGATGGATTTCCCGTTGTAGATTCCCCAGAGGGAGGGTGGAGCGAGGCTCTCTTAAGTACCCTAGCCTTTTAGGCTCTTATCGCTTAGTGACAGGAATAAACAACGAGTCCTCCAAATTAGTCCATCACAATAGGCTACGAGTAAATGATTATCTAGGTGCCTTCACATCTTTTCCTCATAGAAAGGTAGTGAATGAAGGAAGACACCAAACCATTACCCAGCCTTAAAAGTGTCTTTGATTAAACCCCTTTTAATGACTAATCATGCTTGAAAATGAGCAACCGAATAGGCTAAATCATGCTTGAATACCATCTCATGAACACATCAAATAGATAAACGCAATGATACAATTAATGTGATTGATTACATGATATAATAGAAATCACCGAAGAAACAATTATGCATGACATATGATGAAAATGACTCAGTTCAGTGTATTCACATTCCTGTAGCGTTCGTAAACGCGTTCGAATGGTAAACAGAAGGTTCGCGTTCGTATAGCATTTGAGAACACATTTGAACGGGACCGGACCTGATGAAACAAATGCATGCGCATTCGAGTAGCGTTCGTAAACGCGTTTGAATGGTAAACAGAAGGTTCGCATTCGTATAGCGTTTGATAACGCGTTCAAATGGGTCCAGACAGAAAACATGTGTTCGTGCGGCGTTCTGAAACGTGTTCGAACGGGGTTACATCAGTGACCTCCAAAATGTAGTAAACAACATGACACATACATGAACGGATGAATAGATGACACCTAATAAATAATAACGGGCTAAAAGGCGCGGCAAAGCATCGTGGTAAAGGATTTTAATCCCTCAAAATAGAGGACCTTTAATCCGACTTACTAAGCCCATGCGCAATGCAATATGATGCATGATTATGCAAGAAGATGACATACAAAAAAAGTGAATAATGAAACGAAAGGCGCGATGAAGTATCGTGGTAAAGGTTCTTTAACCCCTCGAAATGGAGGACCTTTGTTCCAACTTACTAAGTCCATGCGCATCACATCATAGTGCATATAAAAATAAAGATAACAATATCTGACTTCGTATACCCAATTGAACATATCTCATGTTCAACCGAATATACATCATCCGGCGCGGCAAAGCCTTGTGGTGAAGGATTTTAACCTCTCAAAATGGAGGACCTTTAATCGCACTTACTAAGCCTATGCGCAAACAACACAATACATATATAAAAAGTAAAGACAATGATATCGGACTTCGTGTATCCGATTGAACATATCTCACATCCAATTTAATATACATTATTCGGCGCGGCAAAGCATCGTGGTAAATGATTTTAACCTCTCAAAATAGAGGACCTTTAATCGTACTTACTAAGCCCATGCACTTTATCTCATCATAATGCATATAAAAATAGAAACAACGATATCAGACTTCATATACCCGATTGAACACATTTCACATTCAAATGAATATACATCGTCCGGCGCGGCGAAGCATCATGGTAAACGATATCAGACTTCAAGTACGGTGCACGGTCGTCGAAAAAATGGGGGAATGCTCCGCAACTCCTCCGGTTCACAGGTTCACGCCTTTCCTCACTGTTCCACTGCTCAAGCTACTGTTTTGACTCCGATTCACTGCTGTTTTACTACTATGTTTCTGCTGTATTTTGGTCACTGTTTTTGGCGTTTTAGGCTACTGTTTTTGGGTGTTTCTAAAGGCTTTAAGTGCAGTTTTTTAGTTATTATTTTAGGGATTAAAATGTAGTTTTTTGGTCACTGGTCTAGGTGATTTAGGGGTTGTTTTTTTTAGGTATTTCAGTGATATGGGTATGCTGTATAGGAGCTGTGTGTAATGTTTTCGGCAATAGAGGGGTTTATGGGGCTGTGATTTTTGGCTAAGGGTGTAGGAGTAGAAGAGAAATATGTGATTGCTGTATGCGTGAATCAAGAGGATTTTTTTCTTGCTGTATGCGTGTGAGTGAGAGACTGCAAGGGTTGGGAGAGGTTGGTTTTTATAGGCAAAAGGGGGTAGGGCTACTCCTTGCTTGACAAGGAAATGGATTTGGCATTTAAGGGGGATTTGATTTGGTGTCAAACAAGGAAATCCTAAGATTGAGGGGGGACAAAATTAGTTCAAATTAGGAAGTCAATATATTTAATTTGTGTTGTTTAGGCATACTATTTGTTAAGTTAGGAATACAATTTTTTTAATTAGGAATAGAAATATTCTTGATTGGGAATATAATTGGTTGATTGATTTTAATGTTTTATTTAATTTGGTATATGATTTAATTAATATTTTATTTAATTCCCCATGTGTTAAATATGTGTTTTATTAATTGGGATGTGTTTTATGGGCTTTGGTGGGCTAATTGGGCTGGGGGTGTAAGGCTAGCACCAAAACCAGAAATACCGATGTCATTCGAACGCTGATTCGAACGCTACACGAACGCCCACAATCGTTCGAATGTGGACACGAACGCAGCACGAATGAAGAAAGTGAACTTGCGAAATGAATCTGATGACGTACTTATTCTGAATTTCCCCTTCCGACGTCTGTTTTCCGTGACTTCCGTGACTTAAAAGGTAGTGCCTCCAAATGAGACTCATCATAGGGACTTATATGCAAAAATGCAGTGCCTACAGTCGCCCCCACTTTGATGGGACTTGTGTAATGTGTAACAGTGACAATCCTATCAAAGTTATGCAATGCATTTTCACTTACCTGGCTTGCCAGCTGCCATCTGACTTGTCTGCTGCCTCGACCTGAGTTGATGCCACGGTGGACCTCGATCCTGGGACGTATCCCAATAGCTGCAACCGACAACGGGGGCCTCGACCCTGGGACGCATCCCAATACCGCTGACAAAATGTGGGCCTCGACCCTGGGACGCATCCCAATATTGCTAACAAAATGTGGGCCTCCAAATGAGACTCATCATATGGACTTATATGCAAAAATGCAGTGCCTACACCTCCTTATATACACAAGAATCATATTCATTTTGAATTAAATCATACACCGTTATGATTACATCAAAACGATAGTTCTAAGAACGCAATGCTTGCTTCAATCCATACATGGATCAATTTAACTTGCAAACCTCGTTTGCTTGTTTTGGTGCGACAAAACCGTCAGGATGTTTTAAACATCCTCCAAAAGGTTTCCGTTTAAGAAAAGCGATTTTGACGTTCAGCTGCCATATTTCATAAATGAAACATGCAACATTAGCAAGCATTATCCAAATGGATTTAACCATGACAACGAGTTAAAAGGTTTCGTCGTAATCGACACAATGTTGATAACGATACCTTTTCGCTACAAGCCTAGCTTTGTACATTGGTATGTTGCCATCCATGTATGTCTTCCTTGAAGACTTATATAGTACCAATAGGCACAATACCTTCCGGTACATCAACTAGTCCAAACTTAGTTGGTATACATGGAATCCATTTCGGACATCATGGCACTTTTCCATAATTGGGAGTCGATACCTTGTATCACTTCCTCATACGTAGTCAGTTAGTCTTCTTCAATAAGATTGATATCTTTACGAGGTGAGATCAGAAACCCATACCTCCCAGGTTGTTTTCTGACTCTCTCCGACTTGCGCGGTTCTTGAGTATTCGAAGATTATTGGTACAGTTTCATCCTTGATGAACTGTTTGTGTTCCATTAAGGTTCGGTGCCTGGAACAATATCACTCTGATTTTCATCGGAGTTTACTTTCCTCCCACTTACCACTGAATATAGGTATTCCTCTTAGGAAAACCGCATGGCGAGCAACAATTACATTGTTCTCTTGTGAGTTGTATAAGTACTATACTTTGGTTTCCCTAGGATAACCTACAATTTAGGCATTTATCCGATTTGGGGTTTTAGTTTGGTATCATCCAAACATATGCCTAGCATTCCCAAATCTCCAGGAATGAGAAAACCCGGTTTCTTTCCTGTTCATATCTAATATGAAGTCTGTCAAACAGATTTTCATGGAACCTTATTCAAAATAAGTATTGCACTGTTTAATACGTATCCCTTGAAGGAAAATGGTAGCTCATACCGACTCATGATTAACCTTACTATGTCCAACAAGGTTCGGTTTCTCAGTTCGGACACACCGCTCAATTGAGGTGTTCCGGAAGGAGTCCACTATGAAAGAATACTATACTCTTTTAAATAGTCGAGAAACTTATTGCTTAAGTATTTTCCACAATGGGCTAACCGTGACGGTTTAATACTTTAGCCGATCTGTTTTTATACTTCGTGTCGAAACTCTTTGAATTTATCAAAAGTTTCTGATTCATGTTTCACAAGAAACACATAACTATAACGCGATGCCACATCCTTAAAGGTTACGAAGTATTCATATCCACCTCTAGCCTAGCTAGATATGGGCCCACTTATGTCACTATGAACGAGGGCTAACAGATCGGTGGCACTTACACTTTTACCAAGTAAAAGGTGTTTTAGGCACTTTGCCTAATAAACTAGATTTGTAGACATTATTTGAATTAGAATCAAATCTGTCATAGTATCCACTCTTCAAAAGTGTGGATATACGAGTCTTGTTTATGTGTCTCAGACAACAATGCCACAAATAAGTCTCATCTGATTTATTCGGTTTGAGCTATTTGTTTGTCATGTCATACGTTTGACATTAATTTATATTCAAAATATAAATACTGTTATTCACATCTAATGTGTTTATCTCAATATCATCTTTATAAAATAAAATACTTTAGTGTTCTAGGATATAAAGGTATACCCGCAATGAGTCATACTCTGATATAGAGATAATGTTTCTAGTCAAACTAGGTACATTATAACAGTTTCCTAATTTAAGTACACACTCGAAGGGTAGTTCCTAAACTTAGGTTTCTACGGTTGAAACAGTGACTGTCATCCCGTTTCTGATTCGCAGATCGATCTCAACGGAAGTCAGTATCCTGCTAATCAGCAGATTCCGCACATCAGTATATATATTTATGTACAATATCTAGTATCAAAATCCAATTTTGAAACTAATAGCGAACATGTTTATGACAAACATACTTGAAGTCGGAGCCTTGCCCCGTCTTCACTTCCTTCATGTCTGCCTTGTCCATACGACAGTCATTCTTTCGGGTAGAGACTATAAGGTCAAATCTTTGGCAGTCTTAGCCACGTAGGTAATGCCCAGCTAACCTAGCTGATCGATGTCAGCAATCATCTGTGACACCTAGTGCTCGACAGATGTACCCTCTGACATACGTGAGCGAAAGAGCTTCTTTTAGCAATTTATACTTCTAAGAATAAATCTATGAAGATCTTTAATTTCATCATCATGATACAAGGATCTAATCCTTAATTTTGACAACGAAATTAAAGTGTTATTGCATTAAGCATAAAGGATTGAGTACTAAAGTTATCATCACATGAATCTTCCAAAGATCATGTTCTACTATTTGCTCAACTCTGGGCTTAGGCCCGAGATGTCATTCTATCAAATAGAATAACTTCTAAGTTCCCAGGACTATCTGAGGTTTTATTCATAATTCTAAAAATTAAAGCCATTTAAAGACATTTTTACCCAGGTTTATGTTTTAAACGCTAATCTTTCAGTTATCTTGATTGCTATAGGTCCAACTATCAATCAACGATTTCGGGCACTATTGAATATAATGATTACTATAGTCTACTATATAATCACTATAATTTGAATATTTAATTCAAATCTATGATTACTATAATCCAATTATATAATCAACTATAATTCGAATTAGTTTGAATACAGTTCAACTTTTAATTAAAAACAACGATTAAATATTAGTCCAACTCTATATTTTTATGTTAATGACAAAAAATTGAAAGAGGCGTACTTGATGAGTGATAAATGTATCACTATTTCCCACTCATTTAACTTAATATTTTGTATAGTTTCTTGAGTTTTGTGAATATTTTGATGTGTTTTGTGTTATTTTGTAGATAAATAAAGTTTCAGGACATTCTGGAGGTATTTGAAGCAAAACTGTGAAATTTGGCAAAAAGGGTATTTTGGTAATTTTGGGCATCCGGACACAAATTTTGGTAATTTTGGACATCCGACACCAAAATAAAGTTTCAAGATATTCTGGAGGTGATTTGAAGTAAAACTGTGAAATTTGGCGAAAAGGTATTTTGGTAATTTTGGGCGTCCCGACACCGAGGGTATTTTGGTAATTGCACCACCATGCCACATGTCAAAGATTCAACGAGCCGTCATTTTTAGCACACCATGCCACGTGTCGAAAATTCAGCGATCCAAAAATAATAATAATAAAAAAATAAAAATCAGAAAAAAAAAAAATAATAACAAAAAAAAATCAAAAAATAATAATAAAAAATTAGTTTTTTTGCTATTTAGATTAATCTCCCTTAAAATATAATATATAAACTATATTAAAATCTGAATTAATAAAAAGATACCGCCATTCTAGGTCGGTTGGTTATTCAATTTAAACTGGTTAAACCTGACTTAATGAGGATACCGCCATTCTAGGTCGGTTGGTTTAAATTTATATTTCTGTTCCGCCTTATGGCTGGTATATTTGAATTTGACTTAATCAGGATACCGCCATTCCGGACGGTTGGTTTAAAATATCACAAGTATATATATTATTATTTTATGGGAGATATCTAAATAGTATATAGTAGAAGTTATTTCCTTTTATCTTAGCATTTCATTTCTTTTTATTGCAATTCATTATTCTACAATTACTTTTCAGCAATTTCATTTTATGTCTTTTAAGTTTTTATCAGCTTTAACTATGTATTGTAACTAAGTTAAATATCTAGGGTTGTGATAAAATCTAATATCACTGGTTTAAAAAAGGGTTAGATTATAGTTTGGGTAATTAAAGAGTTATTTGTTGAGTCATAATCTTAATGCTTTTTATTAACTGGCCATTAATAAAATTGACTAAATAAAACTTAAAATGAACTAGACATAGAGATTTTAAGTTAAAGACCACAGACTTAACAACCCACGATCTTCTTTAAGGATAGATAAACCTTTAATAGATTTCCTTACAGGATAGGAATATACCTGTTGGGCGGGGGTAATCATAATTGGAATTCAATCTTAATGAATCTAGGTAATTTAATTGACATAGACATATGGTTCAATTTGATTATTCTAGGTATTTGTAAATGATCGTTCGAAAGAGGCTTTTACATAATTTAGTATTCCAGATTAATAACTCAATATTTTACCCAACTATGATTTAACTACTTCATCATTTAATAAGTATTGGAGAATTCACAACCCTAGATAGTTTTAATTCTCATTAATCTACTCTCAATTCTTTTACTTGTTTTAAATTTAGAATCATCGTCATTTTAATCAAACAACTTGTTAGATATCAGTAATCACTTAACCTCATAAAATTAATAGAATAGGTAATAAGTCCTCGTGGGATCGATATCTTTTTATACTACTTGAACGATACGTGCGCTTGCGTTTAACGTGTGTGATTACGCCGGTCAAGTTTTTGGCGCCGTTGCCGGGGACTTCTTTATCTTTTACTATTAGTTTAAAGGTTAGATACGTTACTTGTGTCTAATTTTTCCTTTTTACTTATTACTTTCGTTTTATTGTGTTTCAGGTTATCACAATCTTAATGAGACGAACCAGAAGCTTTGAACTACAACCGCTTGACCCAGAAATTGAAAGAACCATCAGACAATTGAGAAGAGAAAGGCGACAAGGCCAAGAAGCAATTATTAACATGGAACCTGAACCTTTGCAGGTTGCACCACCAATTCCTATTCGAGACAGAACAATTCCGGTGGTAGATGGCCTCACTTCATGTATTGTACTTCCTCCTTTACCAGCTAATGCAGGTGACATCAAAACTTGCATTCAGATGATTCAGCAATCAGTGCAATTTGGGGGAAAAGCAACTGAAGATCCTAATACCCACATCAGCAACTTCCTGGAAGTTTGCGGCACTTTCAATTACAACCGAGATGCTGAAGAAGCAATGAGATTGCGTATTTTTCCACACTCCTTGAAGGACAGAGCTAAAGCTTGGCTACATTCACTTCCAGCTGGTTCCATCACCACTTGGAACACTTTAGCCACCAAATTTCTTGCAAAGTATTTTCCACCAGCCAGAACTGGAAAACTGAGGAATGACATCACATCCTTTGTACAACAAGAATCAGAAACTCTCTACGAAGCTTGGGAAAGGTACAAAGATTTGCTCCGGAAATGTCCTCACCATGAGATTCCAAAATGGCTTCAAGTCCAAACATTCTATAATGGACTTTCTGGAATTATGAGAACCACAATTGATGCTGCTGCTGGAGGAGCATTAATGGCAAAAGAGAAGATCAAGCTTGGGACCTAATTGAAGAAATGGCCAACAACAATTCTTTGTGGCCAACAGAAAGGAGCATGATTCAACGAATTGCTGGAATTTATGAAGTTGGAGCCAATTCAGCAGTCAGTACCAAACTGGATCAGATATGCAAATTCATGGCGACTCTCGGCATGCAAAGCAACATTGGAACCACAAATTCACCATATGGAGAAGCACCAGAACAAAATCAACATGAAGAAACGTGTGAATTATGTCAACAATTTCAACAGACAGGAAACAATCCATATTCCAACACCTACAATCCAGGGTGGAAGGAATCATCCCAATTTCTCATGGAGCAACAATTCAGGACAAAAGAACTATCCACCACCTGGATTCCAGCAACAGAACAAAAGCCAGGAGTTTGAAAAAGACCCAGAGATGAAAGATTGGATTGCAGAGATGTTCAAAAAGCAACAAGCAGCATATGATGCTATGTTTCAAAGCCAATCTGCTTCCATCAAAGCACTTGAGAATCAAATTGGACAACTAGCCAATGCTCAGAGTTACAGACCACCAGGAAATCTTCCCAGCAATACAGAACCAAATCCAAGAAACCGAGGGAAGGAGCAATGTCAAGCCATCACCTTGAAAAGTGGTACTGAAATCAACAAAGATGTTGGAATCAAGGCAACCATTGCAGATGTTCCAAAAGAAACAGAGAAACAGATGGATGAAAAAGAAGCAAAGGAAAAAGAACAGATCACTCCACCTCCACCTTTTCCTCAACAGCTTCAGAAAAGCAAACTGGACAAGCAGTTTACTCGATTCTTGGAGGTTTTCAAAAAGCTGCACATCAACATCCCATTTGCAGAAGCTTTGGAACAAATGCCCAGCTATACTAAATTCATGAAAGATATTCTTTCACGAAAACGGAGATTGGGAGATTATGAGACAGTAGCATTATCAGAAGAATGCAGCGCCATCATTCAGAGAAAACTTCCCCCAAAGTTGAAGGATCCTGGAAGTTTCACCATTCCTTGCATCATTGGAGAACATAACTTCGGTAAGGCTTTATGTGATTTAGGTGCAAGTGTTAATTTAATGCCTTTTTCTATTTACAGAAAACTGCAAATTGGAGAAGCAATGCCTACCTCAGTTTCACTGCAACTTGCTGATCGAACGCTCGTATTTCCAAGAGGCGTTGTTGAGAATGTGTTGGTTAAGGTTGACAAATTCATTTTCCCAGCAGATTTTATTGTCCTTGATATGGAGGAAGATGCAGACGTGCCAATCATCCTCGGGAGACCATTCTTGGCTACAGGTCGAACCATTATTGATGTACAAAAAGGAGAATTAACCATGAGGGTACAGAACCAGGAAGTAACATTCAATGTTTTCAAAGCCATGAATTTCCCAGATGATGAAAAGAAAGAGGAATGTTTCAGACATGATGAGAAGTTAGTGCGCATACAACTGGAACAAGGGCAGAAGGTACTGTTAAATAAATCAAGGGTAAAATTCTTCCATTGGAAGCCAAAATCACGGTGGTCAGGTCCATTTGTGATCACCAAGGTTTTACCAGATAGAGCCGTTGAGATACATGATCCTGACTCCAACAAAACTTTCAAGGTTAAAAACAGGCGTGTCAAGCACTACTTGGGAGAACCGTTGGAGCGACAAAAAGAAAGTGTCACACTTTCAGATTCAGCATAACGTTCGAAAAGTCACGTCTAGCTGACGACTTTAAACTTAGCGCTAGCAGGGAGGCAACCCATGCAAATTTAGTATATATTGCAATTTGGTGTGATTTTATTTTGTGTGTTTAGTTTTTGCAGATAAAGAAATTCAAAATGGAAGAAGCTCTCGCAAGTCTTCACAAGCAATTTCCTTCTCTCCCTCAAAATTCTCTGATGAAAGTTTACAAAGCTCGCTTGGAACGAATGAGACTACTGATGATCAAAGGTATTCCTACTGATATTTGTTGGGTAATCGAAGCACGAGTACGTTTAGCAGGTGAGTATTCTGAGACTTGTAGTTCTTACTTACCTGGTTTTGGAAGAAGCACCTATGCAAAGAAACGTAGAGCTAAGAATATGGGTGTTTGTTACAAATGTGCGCGCTGGAATTGCAATACTCGTTGTCGTTCTTTAGGAATGGTGTCTGATAATCGTGAAGATAAAATTAAATTCATTAGGGATGGCTTGAGTAAGGAGTCTGTAGATGATATATCTTCAACTCTTGAGACGCATCCCAGTGGATATGTTCATATAGCCATTCACAAATTACACACACAATTCCAAAAAGAAAGACAACAGTTAAGTCTTGGGAATCTGACTAAAAAAGACCATGTTTGCCAATTTATAAGAAAATTGGATGGGAAGCTTGTCCATGACGCATAGACGTTAATCAAGCTGTAAAATCTTGTACATATTATATCTCTTTGTCTTTTCCTAATAATTGAGATTTGTTTTGTTGTTTTCTTTTATTTTCTCCGACAGGATCCAGACCTTTTTGACTATCACGATCTATTTTACTATTTTGCTACCATTCGTCATTTGGAAGATACTAGTGCTATTATTACTCACCCTTTTTCAGGTACTATAAATTCAGCCCGTCATTGCACATTTGGAGGCATCCAGAGTTAAGAAAGAAATACATAAAAAATGGAAGCCACTTCAAGAAGACGAGTTGAAAACATCTGTGTGTTTTGCGGTAGTAGTGTTGGTGCTAAACCACAATACATAGAAGCAGCACAGGAATTGGGTCGAGTCTTAGCTGCAAGGAATATGCACTTAATATATGGCGGAGGCAATCTTGGATTAATGGGGATCGTTTCAAAGCCGTACAGGAAGGAGGCAGTCATGTTTTGGGAATCATCCCAAAACCCTTGGCAGATGCAAATCTTATTGAACCATCAAACGGAGAGGAACTGATCGTGCCAGGTATGTCTGAACGACTGGTAGAAATGATTAATGTGCTGATGCTTTTATTGCTTTGCCAGGTGGCTTGGGTACATTGGAGGAAATTTTTATAGTGTTATCTTGGGAAACTTGAACATACACCAGAAACCAATTGGGCTGTTTAACGTTGATGGATTTTATGATTTTCTTTGTGTGTTTCTTGATGATGCCCGGAGAAATGGGTTCGTGTCAAAACCTATGAAAGAACTCCTTTTTACTGCTAGGTCTGCTCCAGATCTAATAGACCAACTCTTAGCCCATGAACCACAAGTTGACCCTGTCATTTCAAAGATAAAATGGTCCGATGATGATCGTGGTAAGAGGCGTCGGATTAATCTGGATCTTAACCTTTAATTTCCTGTAGTAATTCAGCCAACCAGGTACTATCTTCTAAACTCTTCTTCTACTATTTAAAACATTGGGGACAATGTCTCATTTAGGTTTGGGGGTGAGGAATAGTTAATAGTATCTTGTTTATAGTTTGTGTTTTTTATTTTTAGTCCAAAATTTTTCGAAAAATACAAAAAAATTAAAAAATTAATAAAAACAAATGGCATATTTAAAGCTAGGTGATGGTTTGGTGTCTTCCTTCACTCACTACCTTTTTATAAGGAAAAGCTGTGGAGGCACCTAGATAATCATTCACTTGTAGCGTGTTGTGACAGACTAGTTTGGAGGACTCGTTGTTTATTCCTGACAACAAGCGATAAGAGCCTAAGGGGCTAGGGTACTTAAGTGAGCCTCGCTCCACCTTCCCTCTGGGGAATCTACAACGGGAAGTCCATTCGACAGTTAGTCACACACCATAAATTCGTTGGCACGTACCATAAGGTATAAAAAAGGTGCGTTCACTTGGTCGCTTGAACCCTTGAGTGGGGAGTCCTAGTTGTGAACAATCCTTCGTCAGCAAGAGCCTTTAAAAAAAAAAAAAAAAAAAAAAACACATGTAAATTATAGTTTTATGACTAGTAGAAATATGTGGTTGTTATGTTGACTAAAAAGATGAAATTGGTAAGAAATAGCTGTGTAAGGAATTTCCACTCCTGAGACGTATTTCAAACCTAATTCAAAACAAGTTAATTTTTGTTTATTCACTTTTGAATTATTTAATCTGTAAATTCTCCATAAAACTGACTAAAATGGATCTTCATATACTTAGTTGGCAGATATTATCAACATGCATGGTAACATACGGACATAGGATAAAATTGAAAAGATTGTAATATTCAGTGCTATAGTTTAATTGGAGAAGCATCTTAAAAAAAAAGTGATGGAATAAAAAAAAAAATGTCTGAGATCCGAGTTATTAAGTCTGTAAGGGTATTTTAATACCTAATGCCCTAAAACCAACTGGTTTGGGAGTCATTGGCCCAACACTCGCTACATGGATCAAAAAGATGATAGAAAATAAATATATATATCTGAAGTCTGAGTAATTAAGTCCTTAGGGGTGTCTTAACACCTGATGCCCTAAAGCCAACTGGTTTGGGAGTCACCGACCTAAAGCTC
The DNA here is from genome assembly GCA_019454045.1 of Zanthoxylum bungeanum. Classification (NCBI taxonomy): domain Eukaryota; kingdom Viridiplantae; phylum Streptophyta; class Magnoliopsida; order Sapindales; family Rutaceae; genus Zanthoxylum; species Zanthoxylum bungeanum. Next base: position 448,384 of record SKCR01024860.1, on the reverse strand, counting down.
GCTACATAGATGGAAGATATTGTATATAAATAAAAAATAGAGAAAAAATCAAAGAAAAAATCAGAAAAATCAGAAAATAAATTCCATTACTACAAAAGGTGTGATGTGAATCTGATAAAACTTTAGGACAAAAATATTACTCTCTTATCAACTGCACTTATGACTGATATGGGCGAAATGAGTTGTTTAATATTATGTTGGCTGTGTATATGAAGAATGGTAAAATAATCGGAGAATTTACTTATTCAGTAATTTAAAATGAAACAAAACAACTAATAACTTGGAGTAGAAGTTTCACATGATTAGTCACTAACTTCTTTATTTCTCTTGTCTTTTTGCTTTTGTGTGCATTAGTTTCACTACCTTTTTACTTTTATAAAATGTTTGTGGGTATCATTGCTGTAAACCTTCACGAGACTACAACTCGTCCACTAGGGACACCTAGGGGTTTAAAGGCTTGTTGCATATGCTAAATGCAATCGTGATCCCTACGAAAGTGGCTTAGTTAAATTTTATTATGTTATTTTATTTTGCTCGAGGACTAGCAAAATGTTAGGTTTGGGGGTGTGTGTGAGTGATAAATGTATCACTATTTCCCACTCATTTAACTTAATATTTTGTATAGTTTCTTGAGTTTTGTGAATATTTTGATGTGTTTTGTGTTATTTTGTAGATAAATAAAGTTTCAGGACATTCTGGAGGTAATTTGAAGCAAAACTGTGAAATTTGGCAAAAAGGGTATTTTGGTAATTTTGGGCATCCCGACACAAATTTTGGTAATTTTGGACATCCCGACACCGAAATAAAGTTTCAAGATATTCTGGAGGTGATTTGAAGTAAAACTGTGAAATTTGGCGAAAAGGGTATTTTGGTAATTTTGGGCGTCCCGACACCGAGGGTATTTTGGTAATTGCACCACCATGCCACATGTCAAAGATTCAACGAGCCGTCATTTTTAGCACACCATGCCACGTGTCGAAAATTCAGCGATCCAAAAATAATAATAATAAAAAAATAAAAATCAGAAAAATAATAAAAAAATAAAAAATCAAAAAATAATAAAAAAAATTAGATTTTTTTGCCTATAAATAGATTTCGAATTTTTAGTTTCAAATGTACCTCTTCCTCTGAAATCCTTATAAATAAATTGAGAGTTCTTCATATTTTCTTCTTTTATTCAGTTTTATTTACGCTTGTAGTAGTAATTCTATCCATCCATGGGGGGGTAACTTCTCTATGCTGAGGTAATAAGGTAATACTTTTACTTTTGCTATTTAGATTAATCTCCCTTAAAATATAATATATAAACTATATAAAATCTGAATTAATAAAAAGATACCGCCATTCTAGGTCGGTTGGTTATTCAATTTAAACTGGTTAAACCTGACTTAATGAGGATACCGCCATTCTAGGTCGGTTGGTTTAAATTTATATTTCTGTTCCGCCTTATGCGGTGGTATATTTGAATTTGACTTAATCAGGATACCGCCATTCCGGACGGTTGGTTTAAAATATCACAAGTATATATATTATTATTTTATGGGAGATATCTAAATAGTATATAGTAGAAGTTATTTCCTTTTATCTTAGCATTTCATTTCTTTTTATTGCAATTCATTATTCTACAATTACTTTTCAGCAATTTCATTTTATGTCTTTTAAGTTTTTATCAGCTTTAACTATATTGTAACTAAGTTAAATATCTAGGGTTGTGATAAAATCTAATATCACTGGTTTAAAAAAGGGTTAGATTATAGTTTGGGTAATTAAAGAGTTATTTGTTGAGTCATAATCTTAATGCTTTTTATTAACTGGCCATTAATAAAATTGACTAAATAAAACTTAAAATGAACTAGACATAGAGATTTTAAGTTAAAGACCACAGACTTAACAACCCACGATCTTCTTTAAGGATAGATAACCTTTAATAGATTTCCTTACAGGATAGGAATATACCTGTTGGGGGGGGTAATCATAATTGGAATTCATAAAATCTAGGTAATTTAATTGACATAGACATATGGTTCAATTTGATTATTCTAGGTATTTGTAAATGATCGTTCGAAAGAGGCTTTTACATAATTTAGTATTCCAGATTAATAACTCAATATTTTACCCAACTATGATTTAACTACTTCATCATTTAATAAGTATTGGAGAATTCACAACCCTAGATAGTTTTAATTCTCATTAATCTACTCTCAATTCTTTTACTTGTTTTAAATTTAGAATCATCGTCATTTTAATCAAACAACTTGTTATATATCAGTAATCACTTAACCTCTTAAAATTAATAGAATCGGTAATAAGTCCTCGTGGGATCGATATCTTTTTATACTACTTGAACGATACGTGCGCTTGCGTTTAACGTGTGTGATTACGCCGGTCAGTACTGGCAAGTATCTAAACGAAATTGCAAATTTAATACTTGCCTCCCACTATTTTTCGGCGAGCCTCTAACCCTCTGTTGAGTACTCGGGAAATCTTGTTTCCTAGTTGGCTGGGATCCCGTTAAATAACACACAACCTGACTTTGGCCAACAAGCTGTATGATATTTAACTAGGTAGATCTCTAAGATCATTGGATCTCATCCAATTCCTAGATCCAGTAGGTGGACATCCAAGTCCGAAACATATATATAATATATGCCAAATATCCAATATATTTTCCTAACCTTTTTCCTCTGAATCAACTAAGCCTTGGCTTTGGCACAACAAACTTAATGATTCTAGTTAAGCGGGACCCATTGACCTTGGAAAGCTTCGTAATCGATGTCGATAGACAAGAAGTGATCTTGACTTTGGCCAACAAATCACAACTTGGACAAGACATGCGATATGGAACAAAGCCTTCATGATTCAAACACATCCGCGATGGACAAAGGTATTGACTTTGGCCAACAAACCAATGCCAATCTTGGATCTTGAGAATGAATCATTCAATGGAAGGAAAAATGTTTAATATATGTTGAGGCTTTTTCGCGTAATTGGCAACCAATTAATTATCTTTGTTAAGGTCTCATCATACACCCTTAAACATGCATTCTAAAAAACATAATAAGGCGCGTAATAAATTAATAATGATATGCGGATGGATATATAAAACATTTTGTTCCTAGAACAAATCTCTCCATTTCCTCTCTCCCGCTAGCACAAATCTTACTTCTACCCAATTACATAACACTTCTAAAGAAACCTCATTTACATTGAGGGGAATAGGTGAGAAGAGAAATACAAAGAGTCAATAGGTAATAGGTTGGACACGCAGGTCCTATTAGTAAATTCTAAATTTATTACAACAATTTCCAAAATTGCCCTAACCCATCTAATATCCATCCGATATACATTATTCATACATCACATCCATGTATTCACAAAAGCATGTTATCAATCAATCTAATCCAGTTAATTAATCTGAAATTAATGACCATCCAATGTTCAAACAACGATTTGATTTGCGCGGGTCCAACTCGTTTTAAGAATAAGTACTCAAAGTACAAATTCTTGAATTATATTAAACTACAATATTAAATCCAATTTAATTTGTATTCAATACTAATTCTTTATTTAATTCCAAATTAAATAATTACACTTTATTAATAAGCCTTTGCGACTTAGATTCTAAATCTAATCTTTACGGGTCTCAAAGCCCAATTAACATCCAATGTCAATTTAATTAAAGTCCAATGGGCTTTCAATTAATTTATAAGGCATGGGCTTTGGCAACCAAAGCCCAATAAGGAATCACCCTTTTGCCAAAAATCAATTTAGGCCCATTAGGCCCAATTTAATTTTTAAAGGCCCATTTTATTATATTTGGACTTTATGGATATGGTTTTGGGCCCAATTTGATCCAACCAATTAACCTAAACCAAACTTGGCCCAACCAAGCCCATTAAGCCCAAATACAACTTTATTAGCCCAATTCCAAATTAAGCCCAATTAATTTACTCACAATATTCCAACTATCACAATTAAATCAATTAAAGTGTATAGCCATAATTAATTACTTAAATCAACATTTCCAAAACACCAATTTAATCAATTAATCATGCTTATCATCATCAACACATGTCCAACACAATTGAAGCAAAATCAATCCCATTTCAAGCTTAATGGTCACGACAATTTGGGATTTTCTAAACCGATTTCGATTTCAATCCAATTAAATCATAAATCAATATATCTCATGTCTTTCAACTCATCCAATGATCAAAAAACAAAATTACCATGACATTAGGGCAACTTGTAACTTTCGGCCAAGCCCAAAAATTAGGGAAAATCTAATCCAAATCAATTTTCATCAAATTGATCATGCATAACTCTAAGTTATCATCATTCAAGCATACTCAATCAAACAATATCATCAAATCATGCTCAAATCAATTTAACCCAAATTTTACCCTAATTCAATTTCATGCTTAAACAAGGCTCTTGATACCATTGTTGGGTTTTCTAGGTTATCCCAAGATCAAATTAAGCTATGAAAAGTGCGAATACAACAAAGTAAAGTTGCGGAAATACTTACTTTCATCGGCTTTTGGATGCGACGAACACAAAAATTTTTCCTCCATGAGTTTCGGCCAAGCCTCCATTTGTGCTCCTTGTGTTGTCTTCAAGCTCCAAGCTTTGAGAATGGATTCCATGCTCATGAATGGGTTTCCCTATCACCTTTGTGTGACCCTTGGCTGTGCTAGCATCATTGAAAAATTTGCTACAAATCTTTCCTTTGCATCTTGTAACTCTCAGCATTGAGAGCAAATTAGAGAGAATTTGGCACCAAGGCCGAATGGGGGAGAGTAGAGAAGATGAAGTTGTGTTGTGTATTTAGTTTTTGATTTCAAAAATCAAAAACTAAAATCCCACTTTTCAAAAAATGGTACAAGACTTTAAAGTCTTCCAACAACTCACATAACTCACAAGTGACAAGCATCACATCACACAAAGTTGATGTGACTTATATCACAAGAATGACTAATGATGTGACGCGTGATGTGACTTATGGGCCCCACTTTATTCGAAATGCGAGTGGGCCCGCAAACACTCCCGAGCTTGGGTTCGCTAATTCCGAATTAACAAATTTTTCGTTGCGACGTAATTAAATCAAATTTAATTAAATAATTATGCCTAGAAAAATTAATATTCATGTCGCTAGCGAATTAATTCTAAATTAACTCATTTGCCCGAATTAAAATCCAAAATTAATTCCGCGTCGAAATCTAATTTCCTATAATATATCAAATATATTATTTTATCGATTAATTCTAAATTAATCGTTCTCTCTCTTTAAATAATATTTTATCCCAGATAAAATATCTCCGTAATTAATCCTATATTAATTTTCTCTCTCTATTAATTAATCCCAGATTAATTATGTGCGAGTCATATGTCGTCGGTGAATCTTCGGGAAGCGACCCATGAGATCCCCGGATATGTTGGTAGTAAATCCGGTCGTCAGACTAACTGAACACGTACGTACCTAGTACTACGTTTTTACCGATTTACAAGACATGGTTGGCTTCTAGCAAAGCACCGTGCCTACCCAATTCTCCAGAAATATTCTTAAAGGAATATGTAATCTATATCAGGCGTAGTATACGTAGTATTGCGTATTGCGATCCAGTATCGGATGTCACATGCTAAGCCTGGGGCTGGAATTGTGTCTGCCCCGTACGAAGCACATATCGGATCTCTGCTAACTAGTCTCTATAATCGGATAACTATGACCTTGTCATATTATCCCGATAGCTGCAGCATATAAGAGCACCAGTTCCGTATCCTACGTGATCATCATATCCACTATGACTGGAGTGATACTTCCATCTTGACATCACACCCAATACACTACGATTCTCAATATACCCAGAAGAGGCGTACACAGAACCTGTTAAAGCCCTGGACGACCAAAACCAAAGTATTTTGGTTGTTGTAAATATTAGCGATGTAAGTCTCAGGTTAAGACCAAATACACCTACCCTGATTCGGACTTCCATAGACACATAGTCATACTACCAATAGAATTCCGAGGGGTCTACCCAGAGCGAAGCTGTTTCCGTACCATCGGTAAACACAACCTTTTATTACACTTGCATGAGCATCCAACAGAAGAATACCTGATCCTGAGGGGAACCACTCTCATGAATGATTGTTGCATTACATTTGTCTTTTCTTGTTATATAATGGCTTTTTCCGAAGTTTGATGATGAAATAAAATTCAGTCTTTCTCAAAGATATCCCGTCTCTTGATAAGGATGAGCATGTCCGAATTTGGATATATATTTTAACTTTGGAATCACTAGCAGAATGTCATCCAAAATATCGTACACTAAATTTGGCACTTAGAATTACACCTAGAAATAATTTATGCTGGCACAACTTGAAGAGATGGTCAAGACACTTGACATTCATTTGACTCTTTTCCAAAGATAAGGATGAGGTGACACTGGGTTAAGGGGATTATGCAAGCAAAAAAAGAGGGAAAGAAAAGAAAAAAGTTGATCCTCGCAAAAACCTACTCCGCTGTTCGAGTTGTTTAGTAACCAGGAGTATCATTGACCCCACGAGTACTTTTACATTAAACAAAAACTCAAATATTGAGTATTCAAAGTAACTTGATTTTGTGAAATTATTGAGTAAGGCAATTTGACGACTTAAGAAAGCTATGGATGAGGAAAACCCTACATAAAATAAGCTGGGAGAGATCTTGTTGATCCGTAACTAGGTATTAGATTACTATGACCAAGGAAAATATGAAAATTGAACTAAAGTGTTAGTACTAATCTACACTTTGTGTCAGCATAAACCAATCCGAGTTGCACGTAATTCTTGGTAAAAGAATCACACACAGAGGGAAGCATTCGAAAGGTGAAAGCTTTTTTGGAATTAAATTTTGAACTTGGACAATGCACAAACTTTGAAAAAGAAGGAATTTTGAGAAAACTTTTGAGAACATACAAAGAGTCATTGCATGATAAGGAAAGAATTTTGCAACCAAAGTTGATGATTTAGAAATCCTTAGGGATAGTCTGAGCAGAAAATGAGACGAAGTCTGACGGTACCTCCACAAAAGGAGCATCACGACTCCTGCACTATTACAAGCTGTTAGAGATCATTTGCATACATACATACATGCATACATGCATATATGTATACATGCATACTTACAAATAACATTTCTTTCGCAGGAAAATTCAAACAAAGCTAGCCTATAAGAAGTGGAGTAAGACACAAAACGTTCAGTAGTGATCAAAAGTTGAAGCTTCCAAGGCACGAAGCACCCGACAGACAGAAGGACAAGATACTAGGGGGAGGCATTCTTAAGAAAAGAATACTATGGACGAAGCCCACCTAAAAATACTAGAGGCGGAGATCGCCCGAACATGGTAGTTGAAGGCTGCGCAGCCGAGTGACTATAGCAAAAAAGAAGATCAGATACTGGAATACTCTGAGAATGATGTAAAACCTCAAGAGTGATGATGAACATCAGATAACTTCAAGAATGAAGTAAAACCTCAGATTAAGGTTGAATGTCAAACAACTTCAGAAATGAAGCAGGACCTCGGAATAGGATGAACAGTAGACAACTTTGGGAATGAAGTGGGACCTCGGAATGAGGAAGAATAATAGATTACTTTGAGAACGAAGATGACTCCAAGAATGGGTACGGACTTCAAGAATGAAGATAACTTCGAGAATGAAGACAACTCTGAGAATGGGGTACAGACTTAAAGAATGAGGTTGAAACATCACAGACAGCTCGAAGAATGGGGTACGAACCTCAACAATGAGGACAAGATAGTGAACAACACCGGGAATGGGGTACGAACTTCAAGAATCAGGTTACACCATCTGAAAAAACTCTTAGGATGGGGTACAAACATTAGAAATATAGTAGAAGCATCACAAACAACTCCGAGAATAGGGTACAGACACCAAACAATAAATAAACTGCTACAATACAGCGAGGTAAGCCCGACGAGGCCCGACAAGCCAGGTACGTAAAAATTGTATGTATGACTTTGACTGGCATTTCATTATCACACACTGCACAAGCCTACCAAAGTGGGGGCAACTCTAGACACTGTATTTTGTATGCATAGCCCGATTATGATTCTCTTACGGGAACAACCTATGAAATCTAGGGAATTGTAAGGATGAATGCCTGAAAGAAAAAAACTCTAGGGAACACAGCCAAAAGCCAGCCGAACATCACCTATATTCGCCCTACCTTGTCTCTAGTCAGAAAATCTAGTCGGAGATGACCTGAAAACCCTAAACCTGATTGAATATAACACAATTGTCATTGAATAAGCAGATGTCGTTTACTGAAATTTAAGGATCTGATTATCTCTAGTTGGACATATAATTTAAACAATATAGCCGGCCGAACATGTTTCGAGTTGTCGGCACACGTACAAAGTTAAAATAGCTGGAATCACGGGTATAGTTATGTTTGTCTAGATATACATCTCAATATATATATCCGGCCAGACATGTATCGACCTATAACTACAGACAGAGTGAAAATCATCCGAGACAGACAAGAGAGAATAGAGGGATTCTATTCCCCCCTTCTGTTTTCAGACCATTCCTTTACAATATAAAAAAGTATATTTACCCTTCACAGAAGATAGTTCGGATCCACCTTGAAAGAAACATTGCCAAAAAATATAAAACATTAAGAGATAAAGTGAGAACCAAACACCTACCCTTTGAGTTCCTTTCCCTAGTGCCAATCCAACATTGACATGAGTTTCAGAAGCGTCTTCAGTGCCAAACTACATAGAAAAGGGATGACCTGAGTGCACCATATTTCCAGTATATTTGAGATTCCATTTTTGTGACATAGTCTTTCCGGTCAAAAATGTACATATCTATGGCCGCCCATAAGAATGTAGGGCCGAGTTTACTATCTTATCTAGTTAATTGCATATTTATATAGTTTTTTTTATGTTACTTGTGAGCATTGGTTTATGCATTTTTAATTATTTTGTTTTCCTATTTTATTTGATGACGCGCATATGTTCATTTTACTATTTAAGAGAACATGTATGCTATACTAACAGTGTGAGCTGTGAATGAAGTCTGGCCAGACTTGTTCTATTTTCGGCCGAACATGATTTATATCCAGCTATATGACCCCATGGTATATTGAATGGAAACCCAAAAGTAAGTTCCATAGCCGATTCCAAATGGACGGTAATATGGTTCGCACTCGGGATACAATGCCACATACCACTGGGGGATGGCCATTTCATTATGAATGTATCCAAAATGCTTGTTCACTATATTTGTATTTGTATATGCATGTTTCTGCACTTCTGGCTTACGCCATACATCCAGCTAAACTTTCAACAAGTTTGGTCGGACATTTAACAATATATTCGGCTGACCATTTCCATGTTCAGCCTTGCCTTTCTGAGGCTAGGCCTACTTAAGACATGTTTTAATTTGTTAAATCATTATTATCATTGTAATGATTTATTTGTACACTTAAAACTTTATTTAATTAGTGTATTTTACCTTTTTTATGTTTGTGTCGTGTATGCTCTTTAAATTATTATTGCATGTGATTGCATTATAAGATATAAGAATATCTCATTTGACCGTAAATATTATACTGGCATTAGTAAGAGACCATTACAAACCCAAATGGATTTATGGTCGGACCTTGCGAGGGGTGTAGTACGACCGTAAATCATTTTTGGTGTCTTATACCAGGTGGCGATTCTCGTATTCTTTGGTTAGTCCCCCGTGGGATTATTTATACTCTCTACGGGCTGCGAGTGCAACAGTGTAGTGGTCGCCGGTGTCATAGGTATAGCAGTAAACCTCACTTCCCTCCTACGCTCATTTATCCTTAACTTTTGTCCAAACCATTTTCTGGTTTAACTGGATATGTTATGACTTTTGCTTAGGCTATCCTTTATGGAATTTTTTGCCTAACGAGCTTTTCTTTTTCCTTTTTCTTTTCCTTCTTATGCAAAGTATTTCTTTAGCCTGTCTATATTGATGGGCTTTGTGAACTTATTTCCTTTTAAGTCGGGCAATCGAACCACTCCATTCTTCAAAATCTTCTTTACCAAATATGGCCCTTCCTAATTGGGTCTAAACTTGCCTCTCGTGTCCATTGCTAGTGGCCTCGACTACTTTAACACCAGGTTCCTTTCTTTAATCTTACTGGGTCGGACCATTTTATTAAAAGCCCTATCTATCCTTTTCTGATATAGTTGAGTTCGATAAAGTGCTCTCATTCTCTTCTCATCCAACAAAGCCAATTGTTCGAAACTTCCTGCAGACCATTCTTGCTCGGGCAAGTCTGTCTCTATCATCACCCGTATTGATTGCACTTCGATTTCTTCCAAAAGTACACCATCCATCGCATGAACCAAATAATAAGGCATAGCTCATATTTCCATTCTGACTGAGGTCATTTATCCCCACAAAGGAAATGGAAGCTTTTCTGCCCAATCTTTATAATTATCCATCATTTTGGCCATAATCTTCTTCAATGTTTTGTTGGCGGCGTTTACTACCCCATTAGCTTGTGAAGACTTGTAATGCCCATTCCAATACTTTTGTAGTATAGTTTTGGTCTCCCTTGAAATTATACCTCATTATATGTCACTGTTGGTTTCTTATTAGGTCCCAAGATCATGAAATCAAGCAATGAAATTCGCATGAATACACAAATGAGTAAGGTGGAATACATACTCACATTGATCGGTTATGGTGCTACAAAGAACAAAACGAATTGGCCTCCTCTATGAAGCTCGACAGTGGCTTCTCCATGCAGTGGACTGCTCGGTTTTGGCCCTTGTTGATCCTCCAAGATTTGGCCATTGGAGACTCCATGGAAGCTCCAAGCTTCAAGCTCCAAAAATGATTCCAAGCTCACGAGTTCACTGCCCTATCACCTTAGGAAGACTCATGGTGTGTGTGCTAGCACTTTATTTTGCCACAAAACACTCTCTTTTCTTCTCCTTGTTACTCGGTCGAACCAAAATAGAAGGAAGAAGAAGAAGGCTCAAAGCCAAAATTGAGAGAGGAGGGAAATAGGTAATACCGAAAGTACAAAGAGAGAAAAAAAAAAGAAAATGTAATATATATATATATATATATTTATTTTCTAAAATCAAAACAAATACATAAATCATTTTCATTTATTAAAAGTCAAAAAGCAAAAAGCAATTAAAGCTTTTCAACTACCACATCAATCACACAAATCAATCAATCAAATTGTCACATCACTCAAAGTGACATGTGATTTGACATTTGATGTGGCTTGCGATTTGACGCTCGATTTGACTTGCGTGCCGAACTCGAATTCGAAATGCGAATGCGCTCGTAAATAATCCCAGGCTCGAGTTCGCTAATTTCAAATTAACGAATTTTCCGTCGCGACGTAATTAAACGATTACGCCTAACAAAATCACTATTCACGTCGCTAACAAATTAATTCTAAATTAATTCGTTCGCCCGAATTAAAATCTAATTTTAATTCTGCGTCGAAATCCAATCTCGCATAATATATCGAATATATTATTTTATCGATTAATTCCAAATTAATCATTCTCTCTCTTTAATTAATATTTTATCCCAGATAAAATATCTCTGTAATTAATCCCAAATTAATTTTCTCTCTATTCTAATTAATCCCAGATTAATAAAGTGCGAGTCATACATCATCGGTGAATCTTCGGGAAGCGACCCATGAGATCCCCGGATATGTTGGCAGTAAATACGGTCGTCGGACTATCCGAACACGTAAGTACCTCGTACTACATTTGTACCGATTTACAAGACAAGGTTGGCTTCTAGCAAAGCGCCATGCCTACCGAATTCTCCAGAAATATCCTTATAGGAATATGTGATCTATAGCAAGCGTAGTATACCGTAGTATTGCGTATTTCGATCCAGCATCGGATGCTCACGTGCTAGGCCTGGGGCTGGAATTGTGTCTGCCCCGTACGAAGCTTATATCAGATGTCTGACAACTAGTCTCTATAATCGGATATACATGACCTAGTCATAATATCCCGATAGCTCGAGCATTTAAGAGAACAAGTTCCGTATACTATGTGACCATAATCTCCATATGATTGGAGTGATACTTCCGTCTTAACATCACACCCAACACACTGCGATTCTCAATATACCCAGCATTGGCGTACACAGAACCTGTTAAAGCCCTGGACGACCTCCACCAAAGTATATTGATTGTCGCCAGTATTAGCGGTGCAAGTCTCAGGTTAAGACCAAATACACCTACCCTGATTGCAGACTCCCATAGACACATAGTCATACTACCAATGGGATTCCGCTGGGGTCTATCCAGAGCGAAGCTGTTTCCCGTACTATCGGTAAAACACAACCTCCTATTATACTTGCATGAGTATCATATACCCAAATATATGAGAACTATGATGTTGTGCCCTCACAAACGCGCACAAGTGTAATACTAGTCTTTTATGTATTTATCGATATCCAATCTCGATAATACTCTGACTAGGGATATTTAATGATTTATCCTATGTGGACTGATACTGTCTCATATCATTCTCCGTCCAGGAACAAATCATAGGGACCTTCATCATTTATACATCTAGGTGATCTAATCACAAATGATAAGAGTGCAATCTCCTTTGTCACATAGTTAATTTGTACAACAATACCATGATCTGTACAAATAGTGACGCTATGGGTCATAATTGTCCAACAATATCCCACTTGGCCTATAGCCAGTCAATCGAGTCTCTGACACTTGAACTATGTACGGTTGGCTCAAATTGCTGAGAAATGCTTTCATCAGCAGATTTTCATGATTATCATCTTGATGCGATTTATTCGATCATCACATCGCCACGATGTATGATTCGAACGAATCAGATGAATATCGAAGCATAGATATATGGATCGTTGATGAGACCATTAATTCTTTAGCATGTGCTGACGCCTAGCTCAGCTGCTAATAGAACTATATCTAATCTATTTAGATTTGTTATTGACCCATATGGCTTCTATTACTGCCTCAGCTGCTGCAATTAACCTGCATTTGTTGTTTATTCGGAAATAGTATCTTGCTTGGAAGATTTCCAGCTCACTGTACCGTTATTCAAACTGTATAGTACCGTTTGCGACTTTTAGTCATCTTTATCGGTTATAGGAAACTTGCTACAATGATCCCAGTCACTTCAAGTTCTCCTTCTCCATAGACTAAGACAACATCCTTAGTTCTCTAAGATACTAACGGATGTTCTTAACATCAATCCAGTGACTATCACTCGGATTGGCCTGTTAGTGAATCCATATGCTCAAAGCGTATGAGACACCAGGTCGCGTATATTTTTCAATGTACGGTTTCTCGGAGAGTATTTCGAAAGCCAAGCTTTCGCCGATAATAATTTTATGGGAATATCATTTCCAAGAAATGACATATTATCATTATTTTATAGGACAACCATTGTCAGTGCGCTCCCACTAACCCTCTTATATACACAAGAATCTTTTTCGTTTTGAATTAAATCATAAATCATTATGATTACATCAAAACAATAATTCCAAGAACCTAATGCTTGCTTCAATCCAATCATGGATCAAATAACAAGCATTATCCAAATGGATTTACCATGGTAACATGTATAAGGTTGAATCGTAATCAACACAATGTTGATAACGATACCTTTCCGCTAAAAGCCTAGCTTTATACGTTGGTATGTTGCCATCCATGTATTTCTTCCTTGAAGACTTATTTAGTACCAATAGGCACAATGTCTTGCGGTACATCAACTAGTGTCTAAACATAGTTGGTATACATGGAATCCACTTCGGACTTTATGGCACTTTGCCATAATAGGGAGTCGATACCTTGTATCACTTCCTCATATGTAGTCAGTTGGTATTCCTCAAAAGATTGACATCTTTATGAGGTGAGATCAGAAACCCATACCCCAGGTTATTTTCTGACTCTCTCCGACCTACGCAGTTCTTGTGTATTCGAAGATTAATGGTATAGTTTCATCCTTGATGAACTATTTATGTTCCATTAAGATTCGGTGCCTTGAACAGTATCACTCCGATTTTTCATCAAGTTTTACTATCATCCCACTTACCACTGCATATCGGTATTCCTCTTAGGAAAACCGCATGGTGAGCAACAATCTAATTATTCTCTTGTGAGGTGTATAAGTACAATACTTAAGGTATCCTTAGGATAACCTACATTTGGCACTTATCCAATTTGGGTTCTGGTTTGGTATCATCCAAACGTATGCCTAGCATACCCAAATCTAACAGGATTGAGAAACCTAGTTTCTTTCCTGTTCATATCTAATATGTTATCTGTCAAACAGATTTTATGAAACCTTATTCCAAATAAGTTTTGCACAGTTTAGCGTATCCGTTGAAGGAAATGGTAGCTTAGAGCGACTCATGATTAACCTGATCATGTCCAACAAAATTCGGTTTATCTTGTCGGACACACCGTCAAACTGACGTGTTCCGGGAGAAGTCCTCTTTGAAAGAATACTATACTCTTTCAAATATACGAGAAACTTATTGCTTAAGTATTTTCCATTACAGTCTTACCGTGACGGTTTAATACTTTAGCCGATCTGTTTGTCTATTTCGTGTTGAAACTCTAAAGGTTTCCGATTTGTGTTCTTCAAAAGAAACAAATAACCATAACGCGATGCCACATCCGTATAGGTCACGAAATATTCATATTCACCTCTAGCCTAGCTAGACATGGGCCCACTTGCTTCACTATGAACTAGGACTAACAGATCGGTGGCACTGACACTTTTACCAAGTAAATAGTGTTTTAGGCACTTTGCCCAATAAACTAGATTCATAGACTTTATTTGAATAGAATCAAATTAGTCCTAGTACCCACTCTTCGAAAGTGTGGATATACGATTCTTGTTTAATAGTGTCCCTGACAACTATGCCACAATTAGTTTCTTCTGATCAAATCAGTTTGAGCTTATTTATTTGTCATGTTATATATTTGAGATATTATTTATATTCAAAATATAAATACTGTTATTCACATCTAATGTGTTTATCTCAATATCATCTTTATATAATGAAACACTTTAGTGTTCTAAAATATAAAGGTTCACCCGCAGCGGGTTAAACACTGATATAGAGATAATGTATCTAGTCAAACTAGTTACATTATAACAGTTTCCTAATTTAGGTACAAACCCGAGGGTAGTTCCTAAACTTATGTATCTACGGTTAAAACAGCGACTTTCGTCCCGTTTCTAATCCGGAGATTAATTTCTAATGATGTCAGTATCCTGTTCAAAATAGATTCTGAACATCAATACATATATTTTATGTACCACACTAAGTATCTAAAATCTAATTTTAATACTAGCTGTGAACATAATTATGACAATCATTTTTGAAGTCAGAGCCTTGCTCGTCTTCAATTCCTTCTTGGGATATGTCATTTTATCTTCCCAGAAGATTATAATGATTTTGCCTTTGCCGGTTTCAACACTCCATAAGCCTTTGGTCAACCCTTGGTCTTCTAGAATATCGAAGTAAGGTGCGACTTGCCCTACTTGCCTAATTGCAAAGTTTGACTTTATCTCCTTGAGATTAGTCATTAATTCTCCAAGAATTATTTATTGCAATTTAGAATTTCAAAGATCTAAAATAGATTCATGAAAATCCTTCAATTTCATTATCATACTTTAAGGATCTAATCTTTAGTTCTGATTCAGAAATTAAGGAGTCTACTTGAAAAGTATTATGGATTAAGCACTAAAGTTTTCATTACATGAATATTCCAAATATCATGTTCCACTTATTTGCTTAACTCCGATCTTAGGCATAACACATTATTTTATCAAATAAACTAATTTATTATTTTCCAGGACCATCCTGAAATTTTATTCCCAATTTGAAAATTAAACCATTTAAACACATTTTCCCCATGATTAGGTTTTAAATGTCAATCTTTCAATTTTATCTTGATTCTAATAGTCCAACTATTTAATCAACGATTTGTGGTACTATGTATTATATTGATTATTATAGTCCAACTATACAATCAAATATAATTTAAATAATTAACCTCAATTACATTAATATATAATCCAATTATAAAATCAACTGTAAATTGAAATTAATTAATTCAAATATATTGATTACTATAATCCAATTATATAATAAACTATAATATAGTCCAACTGTTTTAAATTAAAACAACAATTTAAATATTAGTCCAACTAACATTAATCTAACGACGAAATAATTTATGATTGAGCGCGTATGGCAAGTAATTAAACGAATATTGTAAATTCAATTCTTGCCTCCCACTATTTTTCGGCGAGCCTCTAACCATCTGTCGAGTACTCGGGAAACCGTGTTTCCTAGTGGGCTAGGATCCGTTAAATATCACACAATCTTGACTTTGGCCAACAAATTGTATGATAATTAACTAGGTAGATCTCTAAGATCAATTGGATCCAATCCAATCCTAGATCCGGTAGGGGGACATCTAAGTACGAAACATATATCTTATATATGCCAATACATCCAATGTATTACCTAACCTTTTTCCTCTGAATCAACTAAGCCTTGGCTTTGGCACAATAAACTTAGTGATCCCAGTCAAGCGCGACCCATGACCATGGAAAGCTTCGTAATCAATGTCAATGGACAAGAAGTGGTTTTGACTTTGGCCAACAAACCACAACTTGGACAAGACACTGATATGGAACAAAGCCTTCGTGATTCAACACATCTTCGACAGACAAAGGCCTTGAATTTGGCCAACAAACCAATGCCGTCTCGGATCTTGAGTGAGAATCACTCAATGGAAGGAAAGACGCTTAATATTATTTGAGGGTTTTTCGCGTGCAAATTGGCAACCAATTTATTATCTTTGTTAAGGTCTCATCATCATACACCCTTAAACATGCATTCTAAACACATAATAAAGCGCATATGAAAAATAATAATGATATGCGGATGGATACTTTACATTGATCCTAGATCAAATTTCTCATTTTCTCTCTCTCGCTAGCACATGTATTTACTTCTACCCGTTACACTACACTTCTAAAGAAACCTCATTTACATTGAGGGGAATAGGTGAGAAGAGAATACAAAGAGTATAGAGGTGATAAGGCTGGACACGCAGGTCCAATTAATAAATCAAATTTATTACAATTTCCAAAATTGTCCCACTCGCCTAATATCCATCTGATATACATTATTCATGCATCACAACCATGTATTCACACAAGCATGTTATCAATCAATATAATCCAATTAATTAATCTGATAATTAGTGATCATCCAATGTTCAAACAACGATTTGATTTTTGCGCGAGTCAAACTCGTTTTCCGAATAAGTACTCAAAGTACGAATTCTTGAATTAACTAAACTACAACATTAAATCCAATTTAATATGTATTTAATACTAATTCACTATTTAATTCCAAATTAAATAATACACTTTATTAACAAACCTTTACGTTTAAATTCCAAATTTAATCGCAACGGGTCTCAAAGCCCGATTAACATCTAATGTTTATTTAATTAAAGTCCAATGTGCTTTAATTAATTTCCTTAAGGCGTGGACTTTGGTCAACTCGGGTCAAACCGAATAACCAAAATCCAATCCGGGATTTACCCCAATAAGCCCAGAAATCAATTTTGGCCCATTAGGCCCAATTAAATAATTAAGGTCCATTAAGTCATAATTGGACTTTATGGATGCGGTTATGGGCCCAATTGGATCCAACCAAATTGGCCTAACCTAACTTGGTACAACCAGCCCAAAATCCCAACCAAACACCTTAAGGCCCTATTTCCAAAATAAGCCAAATTAATTAACTTATAAAATTCCAAATTCCATAATTAATTAACATAAGTGTATTACACAATTATCACCCCAATTAATATTTCTAAAACATCAATTAGCCTAATTAATCATGCACTTTAACAACACATAGTGTCCAACACATTTTTATCAAAATCAAACCCATTTCCATGCTTCTTTATTCTCGGCAATTAGGGGTTTTTCCAATCCGATTCGGTTTCAATCCAATTGAATCCAGAATCATCATTTCCCAAATCAATTCAACTCATCTAATGAATCAAAAAAAAATCACAATGAATTTCATGTTACATTGAATTCGGCCAAGCCTACTTTAAAGGGAAAATTATTCCAAATCAAAATTCAATCCAATTGAACTTCAAAAACAACATACCATTATTGTTTTAAGTCATCCAATGATCAAAAAACAAAATTATGCCATGACATTAGGGCTTACAATTTTCGGCCATGCCCAAAAATTGGGGAGAAAAATGGATCCAATCCAATTTCATGAAATTGATCATGCACAACTTCAATTAAATCACATACACAAGCATACTTAATCAATCAATTTAACCAAATATGCTTCAATTGATTTTACCCAATTTCAAACCCTATATTTTTCATGCTTGATCAAAGCTCATAGATACCATTGTTGGTTTCTTATTAGGTCCCAAGATCATGAAATCAAGCAATGAAATTCGCATGAATACACAAAGGAGTAAGGCGGAATACATACTCACATTGATCGGTTATGGTGCTACAAAGAACAAAACGAATTGGCCTCCTCCATGAAGCTCGACAGTGGCTTCTCCATGCAGTGGACTGCTCGGTTTTGGCCCTTGTTGATCCTCCAAGATTCGGCCATTGGAGACTCCATGGATGCTCCAAGCTTTAACCTCCAAAAATAATTCCAAGCTCACGTGTTCACTGCCCTATCACCTTAAGAAGACTCATGGTGTGTGTGCTAGCCCTTTATTTTGCCACAAAACACTCTCTTTTCTTCTCCTTGTTACTCGGTCGAACCAAAATAGAAGGAAGAAGAAGAAGGCTCAAAGCCGAAATTGAGAGAGGAGGGAAAAAGGTAATACCGAAAGTACAGAGAGATAAAACAAAAAGAAAATGTAATATATATATATATTTATTTATATTTATTTTCTAAAAACAAAACAAATACATAAATCATTTTCATTAATTAAAAGTCAAAAAATCAAAAAGCAATTAAAGCTTTTCAACTACCACATCAATCACTCAAATCAATCAATCAAATTGTCACATCACTCAAAGTGACATGTGATTTGACATTTGATGTGGCTTGCGATTTGACGCTCGATTTGACTTGCGTACCGCACTCGAATTCGAAATGCGAATGCGCTCGCAAATAATCCCGAGCTCGAGTTCGCTAATTCAAAATTAATGAATTTTCCGTCACGACGTAAATAAACGATTACGCCTAGCGAAATCACTATTCACATCGCTAACGAATTAATTCTAAATTATATATCAAATATATTATTTTATCGATTTATTCCAAATTAATCGTTCTCTCTCTTTAATTAATATTTTATCCCAGATAAAATATCTCCGTAATTAATCCCAGATTAATTTTCTCTATCTTCTAATTAATCCCAGATTATAAAGTGCGAGTCATACATCATCGGTGAATCTTCGGGAAGCGACCCATGAGATCCCCAGATATGTTGGCAGTAAATACGGTCGTCGGACTATCCGAACACGTAAGTACCCCGTACTACGTTTGTACCGATTTACATGACCTAGTCATAATATCCCGATAGCTCGAGCATTTAAGAGAACAAGTTCCGTATCCTATGTGACCATCATCTCCATATGACTGGAGTGATACTTCCGTCTTAACATCACACCCAACACACTACGATTCTCAATAAATCCAGCATTGGCGTACACAGAACCTGTTAAAGCCCTGGACGACCTCAACCAAAGTATATTGATTGTCGCAAGTATTAGCGGTGCAAGTCTCAGGTTAAGACCAAATACACCTACCCTGATTGCAAACTCCTATAGACACATAGTCATACTACCAATGGGATTCCGCTGGGGACTATCCAGAGCGAAGCTGTTTGTCGTACTATCGGTAAAACACAACCTCCTATTACACTTGCATGAGTATCCTATACCCAAATATATGAGAACTATGTCGTTGTGCCCTCACAAACACGCACAAGTGTAATACTAGTCTTTTACGTATTTATCGATGTCCAATCCCGATAATACTCTGACTAGGGATATTTAATGATTTTATCCTACGTGGACTGATACTGTCTCATATCATTCTCCATCCAGGAACAAATCATAAGGACCTCTCATCATTTATACATCTAGGTGATCTAATCACAAATGATAAGAGTGCAATCTCCTTTGTCACATAGTTAATTTGTACAACAACACCATGATATGTACAAATAGTGACGCTATGGGTCATAATTGTCCAACAGTCACCACATGGTACGACATCCCAAACTAACAAATGATATTTCAAGCTATGAATCTGGCCATTTGCCTGGTTGTGATGTTGTAGTTGGCTTCGACCACTACCATTTAGAGAAATAGTCTACTGCTACCACTATAAACTGATGCCCATTAAAAGCTTGTGGCTTAATCTCACCAATCAATTCGATGCCCTAAGTAGAGAAAGGCCAAGGCTCCGATAATCCATGTAACTGTTGGGTTCTAGGTTAATCCCAAGATCATTTAAGGATAGAAATAGAATGAATACACAAAGAAGAGTGGCGGAAACACACTTATACATTGAACGGATTTAGGATGCGAAGAACAACAAAAATTCCATTTGAGTTCGGCCAATGAGGTCCTTTTGTATTTGAGCTCCAAGCTCCAAGCTTCCAATGGTGATTCCAAGCTATTGGGATGGTTTCCCTATCACCTTGTATGATCCCTTTGAGGTGCTAGCCTTTAGAAATTTTGCAACAAAATTTCTCTTCTCCTCCTTCAAGAATCAGTCAAGAGAAGAAAGAAAATGGGAGAGTCTTTTTTCTTTGCAATTTGCGTGAAAATGAGAGAGAGTGAGCTTGTGTGTGATTTCAAAAATCAATTAAATGATATACTAAAAGTTGGTTTGGTAATAGTCATTCATGCCATCAAGATTGAGTGTAAAACAAGCCTTCACCAAATTCACCAAAACCCATCAACTAAAAGCAACTTAAAGTGACAAGTGATGTGACATGTGGGCCCCACTTGATTCAAAATGCGAGTGGGCCCGCAAACACTCCTGGGCTCGGGTTCGCTAATTCCGAATTAACGAACTTTCGTCGCGACGTAATTAAATCGAATTTAATTAAATAATTATGCTTAGCAAAATTACTATTCACGTTGCTAACGAATTAATTCTAAATTAACTCGTTTGCCCGAATTAAAATCTAATTTTAATTCCGCATCGAAATCTATTTCGTTTGATATATCGAATATATTATTTTATATCGATAATTCCAAATTATCGTTCTCTTCTCTTCAAATAGTACTTTATCCCAGATAAAGTCTCTCCGCTATTAATCCCAGATTAATAAAGTTCGAATCATACGTCATCGGTGAATCTTCGGGAAGCGACCCAAGAGATCCCTGGATATGTTGGCAGTAAATCCAGTCGTCGGACTATCCGAACACGTACGTACCTCGTACTACGTTCTTACCGATTTACGAGACAATATTGGCTTATAGCAAAGCGCCATGCCTACCCAATTCTCCAGAAATATTCTTAATGGAATATATAATCTATGTCAGGCGTAGTATACGTAGTATTGCATATATCGATCCAGTATCAGATGTCACATGCAAGGCCTGGGGCTGGAATAGTGTCTGCCCCGTACGAAGTATATATCGGATCACTGGCCACTAGTCTCTTTATTATCGGATAATCATGACCTAGTCATATTATCCCGATGGTTGCAACCCTTTAGAGAACCAGTTCTGTATCCCTACGTGACCACCATCTCCATATGACTGAAGTGATACTTCCGTCTTGACATCACACCCAATACACTACGATTCTCAATAAACCTAGAAGAGGCGTACACAGAACCTGTTAAAGTGCTAGACGACCAAAACCAAAGCGTATTGATTGTCGCAAGTACTAGCGATGCAAGTCTCAGTTTAAGACCAAATACACCTACCATGATGCGGACTCCCATAGACACATAGTCATACTACCAATGGGATTCTTTGGGGTCTATCCAGAGCGAAGCTGTTTTCCGTACCATCGGTAAAATACAACCTCCTACCACACTTGCATAAATATCCAATACTTAAATATATGAGAACTATGCTGTTACGCTTCCATAACACGCACAAGTGCGATACTAGTCTATTCCGCATTATCGATGTCCAGTCTTGATAATACTACGACTAGGGATATTTAATGATTAAACCGTCGTGGATTGATATTGTCTCATATCATCTCAATCCGAAACTAATCATAAGGACTTTCATCGTTCACACATTTAAGTAATCTAATTACGAAATGATAAAAGGCAATTTCCTTTGCTACATAATTAATTTGTACAAAAACACAATGTCTTTTACAAATAGTGACGCTATGGGTCATAATTGTCCAACAATCTTCCATTTGGCCTATAGCCAGTCACTCAAGCATCTAACACCTGAACTATGTACATGTCGCTCAAACTTTTGCTGGGGAATGGTTTTCGTCAGCGGATCTGCAATGTTGTCATCTGATGCGACATTCTCGATCTTCACATCGCCACGATGTATGATCTCATGAATCAGATGGAAACATCGAAGAACATGCTTGGATCATTGATGAAACCGCGGTTCCTTAGCCTGCGTTATAGCAGCGTTATTGTCACAATACAATGGAACATGCTCAGTTGCTAACGGAACTACTCCTAATCCAATTAGGAATTTTCGGATCCAAACTACCTCCTTTGCTGCTTCAGCTGTAGCGATATACTCCGCTTCTGTTGTTAAATCGGCAACAGTCTCTTGCTTGGAAGATTTCCAGCTCACTGCTCCATTATTCAAACAAAACACATACCCAGATTGCGACTTACAGTCATCTTTATCGGTTTGGAAACTTGCATCGGTATACCCAGTTACCTCAAGTTCTCCATCTCCATAGATTAAGAAAGCATCATTAGTTCGTCTAAGATATTTAATGATATTCTTAACCGCTATCCAGTGACCTTCACCTGGATCGGCTTGATAGCGACTACACATGCTCAAAGCATAGTAGACATCAGGTCGCGTACATATTATGGCATACATGATCGATCCGACTACCGAGGCGAACGGTATCCAACTCATGTTGTCTCTCTCATCTTGCTTTTCGGACACATGTCCTTAGATAGAGTGATGCTATGTGACACTGGCAACAGTCCCCTCTTGGACTGCTCCATGTTGAATCTCTTCAACACTTTATCAATGTACGTGCTCTGGGAGAGTCCAAGCAGCTTTCTAGATCTATCCCGGTAGATCTTTATTCCTAGAATAAAGGCTGTTTCTCCCAGATCTTTCATAGAGAATTTTAATGAAAGCCAAGCTTTCACCGATGTTAACATGGGAATGTCATTGCCCATAAGCAATACATCGTCAACATAAAGGACAATGAAATTCAGTGCGCTCCCACTAACCTTCTTGTATACATAAAGATCATATTCGTTTTGAACGAAATCATATTCTTTTATGATCTCATCAAAACGTTGGTACCAAGAATGCGATGCTTGCTTCTGTCCATAAATGGACCGATTTAACTTACAAACCTTGTTTGCATGTGTAGGCACGACAAAACTGTCAGGCTGTTGCATATAAACATCTTTCAACAGGTTTCTGTTAAGGAAAGCGGTTTTGACATCCATCTGCCATATCTCGTAATCGAAATATGCAGCAATAGCAAGTATTATCCGAATGGATTTAATCATGGCAACGGGTGAGAAAGTTTCGTCGTAATCGACACCATGTCGTTGACGATACCCCTTCACTACAAGCCTAACTTTGTACGTTTGTACGTTGCCATTCATTTCAGTCTTCTTCTTGAAGATCCATTTGCAATCAATAGGCTTTACGCCTTCTGGTGCATCAACCAGTGTCCAAACTTGGTTGGTATACATGGAATCCATTTCGGAATTCATGGAATCTTGCCATAAAGCGGAATCGATATCTTGTATCTCTTCCTCATACGTAGCCGGCTTGTCTCCTCAATGAGATTGATATCTACATGAGGTGAGATCAGAAACCCATACCTCTCAGGTTATTTTCTGACTCTCTCCGACCTATGCGGTCCTTGTGTATTCGAAGATTGTGGTACAGTCTCATCCCTGATGGAATGTTCATGTTCGATTGAGGATTCTATGCCAGGAACAGTATCACTCCAATTTTCATCGAGTTCTACTTTCTTCCCACTTATCACTGCATTTAGGAATTCCTTCTCAAGGAAAACCACATGTAAAGCAACAAAAACTTTGTTCTCTCATGGGTGATAGAGGTAATATCCTTTAGTTTCCCTAGGATATCCCACAAATAGGCATTTATCCGATATGGGTTCAAGTTTGGTACCTTCCAAACGTTTGACGTATGCCCAGCAACCGCAAATCTTCAGGAATGAGAAACCCGATTTCTTTCCTGTCCATATCTCATATGGTGTCTGTTGAATAGACTTTGACGGAACCTTATTCAAATTAAGTATTGCACTGTTTAATGCATATCCCCATAAGGAAATAGGTAGCTCAGTGCGACTCATCATGGACCTTACCATGTCTAACAAGGTTCTGTTTCTCCGTTCGGATACACCGTTTAATTGTGGTGATCCGGGAGGAGTCCACTGTGAAAGAATACCATATTCTTTCAAGTAATCAAGAAACTCATTGCTTAAGTATTCGCCACCACGGTCCTACCGTAATATCTTAATACTCTTGCCGGTCTGTTTTTCTACTTCGTGTCGAAACTCTTTGAATTTCTCAAAAGTCTCCGACTTGTGTCTCATAAGATACACATAACCATAACGCGATGCATCATCCGTAAAGGTTACAAAGTATTCGTATCCATCTCTAGCCTGGCTAGACATGGGCCCATAAACGTCACTATGAACAAGGGCTAACAGTTCGGTGGCACGCACACCTTTACCGCTAAAAGGTGATTTAGGTATTTTGCCTAATAAGAAAGATTCGCAGACGTCATATGAATTTGGATCAAATCCGTCCAAGTACCCACTCTTCGAAAGTGTGGATATGCAAGTCTTGTTTATGTGTCCCAGACGACAATGCCACATATAAGTTTCATTTTTATGAATTACTTTAAGCCTTTTGTTTGTTACATTTTGAGATTGGTTTATATTCAAAATATAAAGACCATTATTTACAACAGCAGTGCAAATTTCTATATCATTTTTATACATAAAACACCCAGTGTTTCTAAATACAAAAGTGTACCCACATTGCGCTAACAAAGATACAGAAATAATATTCCTAGTCAAACTAGGTACATAATAACAGTCTGTAAGTTCAAGTACATGCCCCGGGGGCAGTTCTAAAACAAAAGTGTCAACGGCCAAAACGGCGACTGATGTCCCATTTCCAACACGGAGGTCAATCTCTCCTGAAGCGATGATACAAATAAGATACACATAACCATAACGACTGATGTCCGACTTCTGTCTCATAAGATACACATAACCATAACGCGATGCATCATCCGTAAAGGTTACGAAGTATTCATATCCACCTCTAGCCTGGCTAGACATGGGCCCACAAACGTCACTATGAACAAGGGCTAACAGTTTGGTGGCACGTACACCTTTACCGCTAAAAGGTGATTTAGGTATTTTGCCTAATAAGCAAGATTTGCAGACGTCATGTGAATTTGGATCAAATCCGTACAAGTACCCACTCTTCAAAAGTGTGGATACGCAAGTCTTGTTTATGTGTCCCAGACGACAATGCCACATATAAGTTTCATTTTTATGACTTACTTTAAGCCTTTTGTTTGTTACATTTTGAGATTGGTTTATATTCAAAATATAAAGACCATTATTTACAACAACAGTGCAAATTCTATATCATTTTTATACATAAAACACCCAGTGTTTCTAAATACAAAAGTGTACCCACATTGGGCTAACAAAGATACAGAAATAATATTCCTAGTCAAACTAGGTACATAATAACAGTCTGTAAGTTCAAGTACATGCCCCGATGACAGTTCTAAAACAAAAGTGCCAACGGCCAAAACGGCGACTGATGTCCCATTTCCAACACGGAGATCAATCTCTCCTGAAGCCAATCTCCTACTAATCCGCAGATCCTGCACATCAGTACAAATGTGAGTACCACAACCAGAATCAAAAATCCAATTTTTAAAACTAGAAGTAGTCATGTTTATTTCTATAACAAACATACCTCAGACCGCTGCCTTGCCAACCTTGATATCCTTCTTGAGTGCCTTGTACTCGCGGCAGTCACGCTTCATGTGACCCCGCTGTCCGCACTGAAGACAAAAATCTTGGGATTTGTCATTGGGCTTCCTAGAAGCCTTTGACAATTTGGCCTTGCCCTTCTTTTTCTTCTTTTTCTTCTTGAAACCTCTAGTCGCCTTGGGCCCAGCCCTCAGAGTCCGAGTTGTAGAAGCGAAGTGCTCCTCGCACTTTTTGCCCTTAAGAAGCTCATTTTCTGCCTCACACAATGTGGACATTAACTCTCCAAGAGTCTACTCTTGGTTCATCATATTGTAGTTCATGATGAACCCACTCCAAGTGTCAGGGAGAGACTGTAAGATCAAATCTATAGTAGTCTCTATCTAAAAAACAATCCCCATTTGTCCAAGCTACTCGATATCGGCAATCATCTGTGTCACATGATGTTCAACAGATGTACCCTCCGATATCCGAGCACAGAAGAGCTTCTTCTGCAACTCATATCTTTGCGATCGAAGATTAGATTGGTGTAGATCATTCAACTTCGCCAACATGTTATAGGGATCCGATCCCTTATTCTGTCGATGGAATTGCTGATTCATAGCAACAAGCATAATTGATTGAGCAGTTGCGTTGTCATCGCTATGAGTCTTCCAAAGCTCTAGCTCGAGCAATTGATCAGATCTGGGCTTAGGCCCAAGAGGTCTCTCTATAGTATATAGCAGCCTCTCGGATCCAAGGA
Organism: Zanthoxylum bungeanum; assembly: GCA_019454045.1. Taxonomy (NCBI): domain Eukaryota; kingdom Viridiplantae; phylum Streptophyta; class Magnoliopsida; order Sapindales; family Rutaceae; genus Zanthoxylum; species Zanthoxylum bungeanum. Next base: position 421,389 of record SKCR01024860.1, on the reverse strand, counting down.
CTATCTTTAGATTCATTTCCCAATCGGAAAATTTAGTCCCGTTAAAGATATTATCGCCCATGATGATGTCTCGGACACTGTTCTTTCCAGTCATTTTAATTGCGATAGTCCAACTATCCAATTAATAATGTAAGGGTACATTTTAACTGTTACAAGAAGAATAACACAATATTAGTCCAGCTAATAAAATAATTTTGACGAAATAATTTTGAAAGCGTGTAAAGCTAAATATTTGAACGAAATTGCAAATTCAATACTAGCCTCCCACTATTTTTTTCGGCGAGCCTCTAACCCTCTGTGGAGTACTCGGGAAACCTAGTTTCCTAGTGGGCTAGGATCCCGTTAAATAACACACAACCTTGACTTTGGCCAACAAGCTGTATGATATTTAACTAGGTAGATCTCGAAGATCAATTAGATCTCATCCAATTCCTAGATTCGGTAGGTGGACCTCCAAGTCTGAAACATATATACAATATATATGCCAATATATCCAATATATTTTCCTAACCTTTTCCTCTGAATCAACTAAGCCTTGGCTTTGGCACAACAAGCTTAATGATTCCAGTTAAGCGGGACCCATTGACCTTGGAAAGCTTCGTAATCAATGTCGATGGACAAGAAGTGATCTTGACTTTAGCCAACAAATCACAACTTGGACAAGACACCGATATGTAACAAAGCTTTCATGATTCAAACACATCCGCAATTGACAAAGGTCTTGACTTTGGCCAACAAACCAATGCAATCTTGGATCTTGAGTAAGAATCACTCAATGGAAGGAAAAACACTTAATATGTTTTGAGGGTTTTTTCGCGTAAATTGGCAACCAATTTATTATACACCCTTAAGCATGCATTCTAAAAGCATAATAAGGCGCGGAAAGTAAATTAATAACAATATGTGGATGGATATTTAACAAATTATTCCTAGAACAAACCACTCTCTTTCTTCTCCCCGGCTAGCACTATTCTACTTCTACCCAATTACATAATACAATAATAGAAACCTCATTAACATTGAAGGGAATTAGGTGAGAAGAGAATACAAAGAATTAATAAAGAGAGAAGGCTGGACACACAGGTCCAATTTATAAATTCTAAATTTACAACAATTTCTAAAATTGCCCTTTTCCCTTCTAGTATCCATCTGATATATGCTATTCATTCAACACATCCATGTATTCATTCATAACATGTAATTCAATCAATCTAATCTAATTAATTAATCTTTGAATTAAATGATCATCCAATGTTCAAACAACGATTTGATTTTGCGCGAGTCCAACTCGTTTGGGAATAAGTACTCAAAGTACGAATTCTTGAATTATATCAAACTACTTGTTAAATCTAATTTAATTCGTATTCAATACTAATTCATTTATTTAATTCTAAATTAAATAACTACACTTTTTAATGCGCTTTAACGACTTACATTCCAAATCTAATCTAATTGGGTCTCAAAGCCCAACTAACATCCAATGTTGTTTAATTAAAGTCTGATGGGCTTTCAATTGATTTCATAAGGCATGGGATTTGGTCAATATGGGTCAAACAAAATACCAAGCCCAATTAAGGAATCACTCTCATTTGCCAAGAAACCAATTTCGGCCCATAAGGCCCAATTAAACATTTAAAGCCCATTTGTTATATTTGGATTTAATGGAATGATTTAGGCCCAATATGGATCCAATCCAATTGGCCTAAACCAACTTGGCCCAACCAAGCCTATTAGGCTCAAATACAACAATTACAAGCCCAATTCTAAATCAAGCCTAATTAATTAAACTTTAATTTTCCAAATTTTAAAATTCAATTAATTAAAGTGTTAGGCCATGATTAACCATTAAATTAACATTTCCAAAATACTAATCTAACCAATTAATCATGCTTTTCATCATCAACACATGTCCAACATAATTGATTCAAAAAATCATCTCATTTCATGCTAGGTAGCTCACGGCATTCATGGGGTTTTTATGTAAAGCATTCGGCCAAGCCAATGATTTGGGGAAAAATTGATCCAATCCATTTTTCACAAAATTGATCACAAACAACTCCAAGTCATCCATATACAAGCATGCTAAAACAAGTAATTTAGTCAAAACATGCTAAAATCCAATTTACCCAAATTTTACCCTAAGTATATTTCGTGCTCAAAATGGCTCATTGATACCATTGTTGGGTTTATAGGTTAATCCCAAGATCATTTAAGCATAGAAATAGAATGAATACACAAAGAAGAGTGGCAGAAACACACTTATATTGAACAGATTTAGTATGCGAAGAACAACAAAAATTCCCTTTGAGTTCGGCCAAGGAGGTCCTTTTGTCTTTGAGCTCCAAGCTCCAAGCTTCCAATGGTGATTCCAAGCTATTGGGATGGTTTCCCTATCACCTTGTTATGATCCCTTTGAGGTGCTAGCCTTTAGAAATTTTGCAACAAAATTTCTCTTCTTCCTCCTTCAAGAATCGGTCAAGAGAAGAAAGAAAATGGGAGAGTCTTTTTTCTTTGCAATTTGCGTGAAAATGAGAGAGAGTGAGCTTGTGTATGATTTCAAAAATCAATTAAATGATATACCAAAACTTGGTTTGGTAATAGTCATTCATGCCATCAAGATTGAGTGTAAAACAAGCCTTCACCAAATTCACCAAAACCCATCAACTAAAAGCAACTTAAAGTGACAAGTGATGTGACATGTGATGTGACATATGGGCCCCACTTGATTCAAAATGCGAGTCGGCCCGCAAACACTCTCGGGCTCGGGTTCGCTAATTCCGAATTAACGAACTTTCGTCGCGACGTAATTAAATCGAATTTAATTAAATAATTATTCCTAGTAAAATTACTATTCATGTTGCTAACGAATTAATTCTAAATTAACTCGTTTGCCCGAATTAAAATCTAATTTTAATTCCGCATCAAAATATAATTTCGTTTAATATATCGAATATATTATTTTATGGATTAATTCCAAATTAATCGTTCTCTCTCTTCAAATAGTACTTTATCCCAGATAAAGTCTCTCTGCTATTAATCCCAGATTAATAAAGTTCAAATCATACGTCATCGGTGAATCTTCGGGAAGCGACCCAAGAGATCCTTGGATATGTTGGCAGTAAATTCAGTCATCGGACTATCCGAACACGTACGTACCTCGTACTACGTTCTTACCGATTTACGAGACAAGGTTTGCTTCTAGCAAAGCGCCATGCCTACCCAATTCTCCAGAAATATTCTTAATGGAATATATAATCTATGTTAGGCATAGTATACGTAGTATTACGTATATTGATCCAGTATCAGATGTCTCATGCAAGGCCTGGGGCTGGAATAGTGTCTGCCCTGTACGAAGCATATATCGGATCACTATCAACTAGTCTCTTTATTATCGGATAATCATGACCTAGTCATATTATCCTGATGATTGCAACCCTTTAGAGAACCAGTTCTGTATCCCTGCGTGACCACCATCTCCATATGACTGAAGTGATACTTCCATCTTGACATCACACCCAATACACTAAGATTCTCAATAAATCCAGAAGAGACCTACATAGAACCTGTTAAAGTCCTGGACGACCAAAACCAAAGCGTATTGATTGTCGCAAGTACTAGCGATGCAAGTCTCAGGTTAAGACCAAATACACCTACCCTAATGCGGACTCCCATAGACACATAGTCATACTACCAATGGGATTCCGTGGGGTCTATCCAGAGCGAAGCTGTTTTCCATACCATCGATAAAACACAACCTCCTACCACACTTGCATAAGTATCCAATACTTAAATATATGAGAACTATGCTGTTACACTTCCATAACACGCACAAGTGCGATACTAGTCTATTTCGCATTATCGATGTCCAGTCTCGATAATACTACGACTAGGGATATTTAATGATTAAATCATCGTGGATTGATACTGTCTCATATCATCTCAATCCGGAACTAATCATAAGGACTTTCATCATTCAAAAATTTAAGTAATCTAATTACGAAATGATAAAAGGCAATTTCCTTTGCTACATAATTAATTTGTACCAAAACACAATGTCTTTTACAAATAGTGACGCTATGGGTCATAATTGTCCAATAGTAACATCATTAGAGGTAAATGGCTTAAGTTCCCATGGGATTGGCAATCATGACAATGTTTCACCTGATCTGCGTAGTCGGTCTCCATAGTTAGCCAATACAACCCTTATCGCACTATCTTTCTTAAAAAATTAAGCATGTTCATGTGTGGCCTGCACACCCCTACATGGATTTCTTCCATCACTTTGTGGGCTTCCTCCTTCTTCAAGCACTTCAATTGCACCCCTTTAGGTTGTCGTCTACACAAATCTCCTCTCAAACTTATGAACTAGGAAGATAACTTCTGGATAGCCACCTTATCCCTTTTACTAGCTCATTTGGAAAATTCTCCATGATCTAAGTAATTTTGGATGTCATGATACCACGACTTCCCGTCATTGACCTCGATGTCTGCAACCTTCCTTACTTCATATCTAGGCCTATTAGCTGTAGTCAAGACTAGGAGTTTCATGGTTAGTTTCTCTGGATTTTCCCAAGTTGAAGCTAATGTCGACAAAACATCTGCCATTTGGTTGTTTTCCCAGGGCAAATATTGGAATGCATAACCCGATATATCATGCATCAAAGTTATGAGATGGAATAAGTATGGATTCAATTTATCTTCTTTCAACTCATAATCCCTTTGAACATGTCGTATTACCAACATCGAGTCGCCATAGACTTCCACGCTCTTCATCCCCAAGGCTGTCAGTGTTTCCAATCTGAAAATGCAGACTTTATATTCAATAATATTATTGGTAATTGAAACGGTTAGCCTCTTGGCCATAGATAGGGTTTCTCCTCCTAGGGTTACCAAAACAACCCCAATTCCTACGCCCATGTAGTTTACAGCCCCATCAAAATACATTTTCCAACCCCGAATGGCTATTGCCTTAACTTCTTCTTCTAAAAACTCAAACTCATACTGATCCCCCTCGATTGGTTGTTGTGCCAGGACTTCCGCCACATCGCACCCTTTGATTACCTTTTTGGTGATGTACTTGATATCAAACTTAGTCAATATGACCAACCACATTCCCAACTTCTTGACCAATGAGGGTGCCAACTGTAAGTATGTCAACGGATTCTCTTTAGTGAACATTTGTATCTTGTAAGATTGAAAATAATGTCGTAGCTTTCTAAAGGCCTATACTACTACCAGAAAAATTTTCTGCACTTCTTGGTTCCGAGTTTCATATGGCAGCATATTCTTCTACCAATATCGCCCCCAAGGCTTTAGACTCTACTGCCAAGTATAAGACCAAAAGCTTACCAAGTCTCGAAGGCTTCAAAATTGGTCGGTTGAATAAATACCGCTTGATCTTCTCAAAGGCCTATTAGCATTGTTCATTCCACACTATCGACTGATTCTTCCTGAGTACTTGCAAATTGGCTCACACACCGAGGACAGTTTGGCAATGAACCGACTTATGTATTGTATCTTTTCTCAAGAATGCTCTTACTTATTTCTCTGTTTTAGGTGTGAGCATCTCTGTTATTCCTTTGATTTTCCTGGGATTTACTTCTATCCCTCTCTTTCCTACCGTATGCCCCAGAAGGTTTACGGATGTGACCCCAAATACACACTTCTTAGGGTTAAGCCTGAGATTATATCGATCCACCCGTTGAAGGAATTTCTCCAATGCAGTATAATGTTCTTCTATACTTCCTAATTTGACCATCATATCATCAACATAAATTTCCATCTCCTTGTGAATCAAATCATGATATAGAGTAGTAAACATTCATTGATAGGTAACACCCGTATTCTTTAACCCTAAGGGCATTACCTTGTAGCAGTAAGTCCCTCATTCCATAGTGAAAGCTGTCTTATGTTTGTCTCATCCGCCATGAATATTTGATTATACCCTGAAAACCTATTTGCAAAAGAATACATAGCCGAGAAGGCTGCGCTATCTACCAAATATCTATATGGGGTAGCGGAAAATCATATTTTGGGTAAACTTTGTTGAGGTCCCTATAGTCCACGCACATTCTCACCCTTCCATCATTCTTCGGGATTGGTACAATATTAGCCAGCCATTTGGGGTATTTAACCACTTTCAGAAATCCCATCTCTACCTACTTTTGTACCTCTTCTCAGATCTTTTCTGCCCATTCTGGCCTCATTCTATGAAGTTTCTGCTTTATGGGTCTCATATTCGGGTATGTTGGTATTACTTGTTGCGATATACTTCTTTCCACTCCCAGCATGTCTCCGGAGGACCAGGGAAAAACCTTTAAAATTTTCTCTATGATTTTTCTATCTATGTTCTCTCTTCAGGGGTAACTTCACTTGTAATTAATATATTCTTAAGGTTTTCACTTGTACCAAGATTAAATGCATCTTTTTAGTGGAATCTTTTGAGTTTCAATCAAGTCCCAAGATCATAAATCATGCATAAAAACGAGTTGAATACAACCAAGGAGTAAGGCGGAATTCATACTCACATTGATGGGTTTTGATGAAATGAAGAATACAAGCCTTCAAGCTTCTCAAACTCGCGGTAATGGAGCTCCTTGTGCTGCTGGACTGCTCGGTTTTGGTCCTTCTTGTCTCTCCAAGATTCGGCCATGGATGGACTCCATGGAAGCTCCAAGCTTCAAGCTTTTCCATGGTCTGATACCAATCTCCCACTGGCACATAGCAAGTCACATCAAGCGTCAAATCACTAGTCGCGTCAATTGTCAAATCACTTGTCATTTTGAGTGATGTGATATGATATGTTTCACTTTATTAAAGTGAAGTGACTTGATGTAAAAAGTAGAAGTGATGGGTGAAAAGTTGAAAGCTTTTGCTTTTTTTCTTTTTGACTTTTTAATTAAAGTTTTGTATATCCTTTTATTTTATATTACTTGGTAAATAAAGAAAAATAAAATGATATATAAAAAGCATCACTTTCTCTCTCTTGTTTTGTGTGATTCACGGTTTTAGGCTTTTGGAGCCAAAAACCCTTCATCTTTCTCTCTTCTCCCTCTCACGGCTTCAAGCCGATTTCTTCACAAAAATTTTCTGGTTTGACCGAAATTTTGAGAAGCAAATTAAGAAGAGTAGTGCTAGCACACACATGGGTTATATTATGGTGATAGGGAAACGAATTTATGAGCATGGAAAAGCTTGAAGCTTGGAGCTTCCATGGAGTCCATCCATGGCCGAATCTTGGAGAGACAAGAAGGACCAAAACTGAGCAGTCCAGCAGCACAATGAGCTCCATTAACGCGAGTTTGCGAAGCTTGAAGGCTTGTATTCTTCATTTCATCAAAACCCATCAATGTGAGTATGAATTCCGCCTTACTCCTTGGTTGTATCCAACTCGTTTTTATGCATGATTGATGATTCTTGGGACTTGATTGAAACTCAACAATGGTATCTTGAGCTATTGGTTGCATAAAACGAATTAGGGTTCTTGAGCAAAATTTGGGGCTTTTTGATTTAAGCATGATTTTAACAAATTGTTTGTTTAAGAATGCTTGTATATGAATAAATTAGAGTTATATGTAATCAATTTGATGAAAAATTAATTGGATTGATTTTCCCCAATTTGCTTAATGTTGGCCAAAACTTTAATTTGGGTAAACTCAATTTGAGCATCAAATGATTAAATTGTTTAGTATAGTATGCTTGAATGAGGTTGAATTGATGTTGTGCATAATCAATTTCATGAAATTTGGTTGGATCCATTTTTCCCTAAATTTTGGGCATGACAATTTTGGGTAAACTTGATTTTGAGCATGTTTAATGAAATTGGATGATTTATAATGCTTGAATGTTGTTTAATTGATGATTGATTAGATCAATTTGATGAAAAAGTGTTTGGAACAATTTTCCCCAATTTGCTTGTGATGGCCGAAAATATGATCCCTAAAATTGTCTTGTTTTTTTGATTTTTTGTTCATTGGATGACTTGCAAATCATTTGGGGATGTTGAATTTATGTTTAATTTGGTTCAATTGGATTGAATTTGATTTGGGCATAATTTCCCTCTTTGGCCGAGACACTTGAAGCATGAAATTGGGTTTGATTTTGATTTAATTATGTTGGACATGATTAATTGATGTTAAGCATGATTAATTGGACAATTTCATTAAACATGCTCAAAATCAAGTTTACCCAAATTTGTCATGCCCAAAATTTAGGGAAAAATGGATCCAACCAAATTTCATGAAATTGATTATGCACAACATCAATTGAACCTCATTCAAGCATACTATACTAAACAATTTAATCATTTGATGCTCAAATTGAGTTTACCCAAATTAAAGTTTTGGCCAACATTAAGCAAATTGGGGAAAATCAATCCAATTAATTTTTCATCAAATTGATTACATATAACTCTAATTTATTCATATACAAGCATTCTTAAACAAACAATTTGTTAAAATCATGCTTAAATCAAAAAGCCCCAAATTTTGCTCAAGAACCCTAATTCGTTTTATGCAACCAATAGCTCTGATACCATTAAGCAAATAGTATTTTAGGTACTTTACCTAATAAACTAGATTCGTAGACCTTATTTGAATAAGGTTCCATATAAATCTGTTTGACAGATGTCATATAGGATATGAACAGGGAAGAAATGAGGTTTCTCATTCCTGATAATTTGGGATGCCAGGCATAACGTTTGGATGATACCAAACTAAGGACCCAAATTGGATAAGTGCCAATATAGGTTCTCTATCAATCTCGGGCTCGGGTTCGCTAATTCCAAATTAACGAATTTTCCGTCGCGTCGTAATTAAATGATTACGCCTAGCAAAATCACTATTCACGTCGCTAACAAATTAATTCTAAATTAATTCGTTCTCCCGAATTAAAATCCAATTTAATTTCGCGTCGAAATCCAATTTCTAATAATATATCAAATATATTATTTTATCGATTAATTCCAAATTAATCGTTATCTCTCTTTAATTAATATTTTATCCCAGATAAAATATCTCCGCCATTAATCCCATATTAATTTTCTCTCTCTTCTAATTAATCCTAGATTTATTAAAGTGCGAGTTATACATCATCGGTGAATCTTCAGGAAGCGACCCATGAGATCTCCGGATATGTTGGCAGTAAATACGGTCGTCGGATTATCCGAACACGTAAGCACCTCGTACTACGTTTATACCGATTTACAAGACAAAGTTGGCTTCTAGCAAAGCGCCATGCCTACCCAATTCTCCAGAAATATTCTTACAGGAATATATAGATCTGTATCAAGCGTAGTATACCGTAGTATTGTGTATCGACCCAGTATCGGATAGTCACGTGCCAGGCCTGGGGCTGGATTTGTGTCTGCCCCGTACGAAGCACATGTCGGATGTCTGGTAACTAGTCTCTATAATCGGATATACACGACCTTGTCATAATATCCCGATGGCCGCGCAGCACTTAAGAGCACTAATACCGTATCCTGTGTGACATCATCTCCAATATAACTGAAGTGATACTTCCGTCTTGACATCACACCCAATACACTACGACTCTCTGATAAACCCAGAAGTGGTGTACGAAGAACCGGTTAAATCCCTGTACCACCAAGACCAAAGTCTACCGATTATCGCAAGTATTAGCGATGTAAGTATCAGGTTAAGACTATACACACCTACCTTGATTTCGGCCTCCCATAGACACATAGTCATAATACCAATGGATTCCGAGGGGTCTATCCAGAGCGAAGCTGTTTCCCGTACCATCGGTGAAAACAACACCTCCTATCGCACTTGCATAAATATCCAATACTTAAATATATGAGAACTATGCCGCTGTGCCCTCACAACGCGCACAAGTGCAATACTAGCCTATTCCGCATTATCGATGTCCTGTCTCGATAATACTCCGGCTAGGGATATTTAATGATTAATCCTTCGTGGACTGATACTGTCTCATATTATCTCAATCCAGGAATTAATATCATATGGACCTCTCTTCATTTATACATCTATGGTGATCTAATCACAAATGATGAGAGTGCAATTTCCTTGTCACATAGTTAATTTGTACAACAACACCATGATCTGTACAAATAGTGACGCTATGGGTCATATTATCCAACAATGTCTGGCATCATCCAATTTGGGTCCTTAGTTTGGTATCATCCAAACGTTATGCCTGGCATACCCAAATTATCAGGAATGAGAAACCTCGTTTCTTCCCTGTTCATATCCTATATGACATCTCTCAAACAGATTTATATGGAACCTTATTCTAAATAAGTTATTGCACTGTTAAAACTTATCCGTTGAAGGAAATGGTAGCTCAGAGCGACTCATGATTAGCCTTATCATGTCTAACATGATTCGGTTAATCCGTTCGGACACACCGTCACTTTGACGTGTTCCGGGAGGTCCTCATTTGAAAGAATACTATACTCTTTCAAGTATATAAGAAACTTATTGCTTAAGTATTTTCCATTACGGTCTTACCATGACGGTATAATACTATAGCCGATCTGTTTGTCTATTTCGTCGAAACTCTAAAAGTTTCTGATTTGTGTTCTTCAAAAGAAACACATAACCATAACGTGATGCCACATCCGTTAAGGTCACGAAATATTCATGTTCACATCTAGCCTAGCTATATTTGGGCCCACGTTTTCACCATGAATAGGGCTAACAGATCGGTGGCCCTTTTACTATTACCAAGTAAATAGTATTTTAGGTACTTTACCTAATAAACTAGATTCGCATACCTTATTTGAATAGTCAAAACAGTCCTAGTACCCACTCTTCAAAAGTGTGGATATACGAGTCTAATTAAATTGTGTCCTAGACAACAATGCCACAAATAAGTCTCTATTGATCAAATCAATTTGAGCTATTTATTTGTCATTATATATGTTTGAGATTTTATTTATATTCAAAATATAAATTCTGTTATTTACATCTAATGTATTTATCTCAGTATCATCTTTATATAATAAAACACTTAGTGTTCTATAATATAAAGGTTTTATCCGCAACGGATTAAACACTGATATAGAGATAATGTCTCTAGTCAAACTAGTTACATTATAACAGTTCCTAATTTAAGTATATACCACCCAAAGGGTAGTTCCTAAACTTAGGTATCTACTACGGTCGAAACACAGCGACTTTCGTCCCGTTTCCGATTCGCAGAGCAATCTCAACTTGAAGTCAGTATCCTGCTCAAAGCAGATTCTGAACATTAATACATATATTTTATGTACCACACTAAGTATTTAAAATCTAATTTCAATACTAGCTGTGAACATAACTAAGACAAATATTTTTAAAGTTAGAGCCTCGCCCTTTCTTTAATTCCTTCGTGTCTGCCATATCCAAATGGTAGTCACTTTGGGATATGTCAATTATCCTTTCAATATTTCAGAAACCTTAGGCCAAGCCTTGGGTTCTTAGAATATCGAAACGATGTGCACCTCGTGCTACATGCCCAATTGCAAACTTTGACTTTATCTCATCTAGAATAGTCAATTAATTCTCCAAGAATTATAAATTGCAATTTTAATACTTCTTAAATCTAAAATTAGATTTATGACAAGTATATTAAATTAAGCATTAAAGTCATCATCACATAAATCTTCCAAAGATTTTATGCTCTACTTATTTTGCTTAATTTTGGGCTTAAGGTATAATAAGTTATTTTATCAAATAAAGTAACCTATTATTTATTCCCAATTTGAAAATTAAATCATTTAAATATTTTAATCCCAGATTATATTTTAAATATCCAACTTTTCAATTTTATCTTGATTACAATAGTCCAACTATTTAATCAACGATTAGTGGTACTATATATATTATAATGATTATAATAGTCCAACTATATAATCAAATATAATCCAAATTAATTAACCTCAATTACATTGATTACTATAATCCAATTATAAAATCAACTGTAAACTGAAATTAATTAATTCAAATATATTGATTAATATAATCCAATTATATATAATCAAGTATAATACAGTCCAACTGTTTATTAAAACAACAATTTAAATATTAGTCCAACTAACATTTAATCTAATGACGAAATAATTTAAATGAGCGCGTATGGCGAGTAATTGAACGAGTATTGCAAATCAATTCTTGCCTCCCACTATTTTTCGTCGAGCCTCTAACCCTCTGTCGAGTACTCGGGAAACCGTGTTTCCTAGTGGGCTAGGATCCCGTTAAATATTACACAATCTTGACTTTGGCCAACAAATTGTATGATAATTAACTAGGTAGATCTCGAAGATCAATTGGATCTCATCCAACTCCTAGATCCAGTAGGTGGACATCCAAGTCCCAAACATATATCTTATATATGCCTATACATCGAATGTATACCCTAACCTTTTCCTCTGAATCAACTAAGCCTTGGCTTTGGCACAACAAACCTAGTGATCCCAGTCAAGCGCGGACCCATTGACATGGAAGCTTCGTAATCAATGTCAATGGACAAGAAGTGGTCTTGACTTTGGCCAACAAACCACAACTTGGACACGACACCGATATGGAACAAAGCCTCGTGATAAAAACACATCTTCGACGGACAAGGGCTTGACTTTGGCCAACAACCCCTGCCAATCTCAGATCTTGAGTAAGAATCACTCAATGGAAGGAAAACGCATGATATTTTATGAGGGTTTTCGCGTGCAATTGGCTACCAATTTATTATCTTTGTTAAGGTCTCATCATCATACACCCTTAAGCATGCATTCTAAACACATAATAAAGCGAGTATGAAAATAAATAATAATGATATGCGGATGGATATTTTACATTGATCCTAGATCAAATCTCTCATTTTCTCTCTCCCGCTAGCACAAATATTTCTTCTACCCGTTAACTACACTTCTAAAGAAACCTCATTTACATTGAGGGGAATAGGTGAGAAGAATACAAAGAAATAGGAGATAAGGCTGGACTCGCAGGTCCAATTAATAAATCAAATTTATTACAACAATTTCTAAAATTGCCCCACCCTTCTAATATCCATCCGATATACATTATTCAAACATCACAACCATGTATTCATACAAGCATGTTATCAATCAATCAATCCAATTAATTAATCTTGATAATTAGTGATCATCCAATGTTCAAACAAAGATTTGATTTTGTTCGAGTCAAACTCGTATTGCGAACACGTACTCAAAGTACGATTTCTCAAATAAAATTAAATTACATGATTAAATCCAATTTAATACGTATTTAATTCTAATTCATTATTTAATTCCAAATTAAATATTACACTTTATAAAAAAACCTTTACGACTTAAATTCCAAATTTAATCGTTACGGGTCTCAAAGCCCGATTAATATCCAATATTAATTTAATTAAAGTCCAATGGGCTTTTAATTAATTTCTTGAGGCGTGGACTTTTGGTCAACTCGGGTCAAACCGAAAACCAAAATCCAATCCGGGAGTTACCCCATAAGCCCATAAATTAATTTAGGCCCATTAGGCCCAATTAAACGTTAAAGGTTCATTAGTCGCATTGGGCCTTTTGGAAGCGGTTTTGGGCCTAATTGGATCCAACCAATTTTGGCCTAAACCAACTTTGTACAACAAAGTCCAATAAACCCAATAAAACAACTTTGAAAGCCCAAATCCAATTTTAAGCCCAATAATTTAATTCCAAAAATTCCAATTTTCAATTAAATTACCTAAAGTGTATAGCATTATTAATTGCCCAAATCAAAGTTTCCAAAACATCAAATTTGTCCAATTAATCATGCTTAACATCAATTAATCATGTCCAACATAATTAAATCAAAATCAAAACCCAATTTCATGCTTCAAGTGTCTCGGCCAAAGAGGGAAATTATGCCCAAATCAAATTCAATCCAATTGAACCAAATTAAACATAAATTCACATCCCCAAATGATTTGCAAGTCATCCAATGAACAAAAAATCAAAAAAACCAAGACAATTTTAGGGATCATATTTTCGGCCATCACAAGCAAATTGGGGAAAATTGTTCCAAACACTTTTTCATCAAATTGATCTAATCAATCATCAATTAAACAACATTCAAGCATTCTAAATCATCCAATTTCATTAAACATGCTCAAAATCAAGTTTACCCAAATTTGTCATGCCCAAAATTTAGGGAAAAATGGATCCAACCAAATTTCATGAAATTGATTATGCACAACATCAATTCAACCTCATTCAAGCATACTATACTAAACAATTTAATCATTTGATGCTCAAATTGAGTTTACCCAAATTAAAGTTTTGGCCAACATTAAGCAAATTGGGGAAAATCAATCCAATTAATTTTTCATCAAATTGATTACATATAACTCTAATTTATTCATATACAAGCATTCTTAAACAAACAATTTGTTAAAATCATGCTTAAATCAAAAAGCCCCAAATTTTGCTCAAGAACCCTAATTCGTTTTATGCAACCAATAGCTCAAGATACCATTGTTGAGTTTCAATCAAGTCCCAAGATCATAAATCATGCATAAAAACGAGTTGAATACAACCAAGGAGTAAGGCGGAATTCATACTCACATTGATGGGTTTTGATGAAATGAAGAATACAAGCCTTCAAGCTTCTCAAACTCGCGGTAATGGAGCTCCTGTGCTGCTGGACTGCTCGGTTTTGGTCCTTCTTGTCTCTCCAAGATTCGGCCATGGATGGACTCCATGGAAGCTCCAAGCTTCAAGCTTTTCCATGCTCATAAATTCGTTTCCCTATCACCATAATATAACCCATGTGTGTGCTAGCACTACTCTTCTTATTTGCTTCTCAAATTTCGGTCAAACCAAAAATTTTTGTGAAGAAATCGGCTTGAAGCCGTGAGAGGGAGAAGAGAGAAGAGAAGGGTTTTTGGCTCCAAAAGCCTAAAACCGTGAATCACACAAAACAAGAGAGAGAAAGTGATGCTTTTTATATCATTTTATTTTTCTTTATTTATTTACCAAGTAATAAAAATAAAAGGATATATACAAAACTTTAATTAAAAAGTCAAAAAGCAAAAAGCAAAAGCTTTCAACTTTTCACCCATCACTTCTACTTTTTACATCAAGTCACTTCACTTTAATAAAGTGACAACATATCATATCACATCACTCAAAGTGACAAGTGATTTGACAATTGACGCGACTAGTGATTTGACGCTTGATGTGACTTGCGTGCCGCGCTCGAATTCGAAATGCGAATGCGCTCGCAATCACTCTCGGGCTCGGGTTCGCTAATTCCAAATTAACGAATTTTCCGTCGCGTCGTAATTAAATGATTACGCCTAGCGAAATCACTATTCACGTCGCTAACGAATTAATTCTAAATTAATTCGTTCGCCCGAATTAAAATCCAATTTTAATTCCGCGTCGAAATCCAATTTCTAATAATATATCAATATATTATTTTATCGATTAATTCCAAATTAATCGTTCTCTCTCTTTAATTAATATTTTATCCCAGATAAAATATCTCCGCCATTAATCCCAGATTAATTTTCTCTCTCTTCTTCTAATTAATCCTAGATTAATTAAAGTGCGAGTTATACATCATCGGTGAATCTTCAGGAAGCGACCCATGAGATCTCCGGATATGTTGGCAGTAAATACGGTCGTCGGATTATCCGAACACGTAAGCACCTCGTACTACGTTTATACCGATTTACAAGACAAGGTTGGCTTCTAGCAAAGCGCCATGCCTACCCAATTCTCCAGAAATATTCTTACAGGAATATATAGATCTGTATCAAGCGTAGTATACCGTAGTATTGTGTATATCGGCCCAGTATCGGATAGTCACGTGCTAGGCCTGGGGCTGGATTTGTGTCTGCCCCGTCCGAAGCACATGTCGGATGTCTGGTAACTAGTCTCTATAATCGGATATACATGACCTTGTCATAATATCCCGATGGCCGCGCAGCACTTAAGAGCACTAATACCGTATCCTGCGTGACATCATCTCCAATATACTGAAGTGATACTTCCGTCTTGACATCACACCCAATACACTACGACTCTCTGATAAACCCAGAAGTGGTGTACGCAGAACCGGTTAAAGCCCTGTACCACCAAGACCAAAGTCTACCGATTATCGCAAGTATTAGCGATGTAAGTCTCAGGTTAAGACTATACACACCTACCTTGATTTCGGCCTCCCATAGACACATAGTCATAATACCAATGGGATTCCGAGGGGTCTATCCAGAGCGAAGCTGTTTCCCGTACCATCGGTGAAACACAACCTCCTATCGCACTTGCATAAGTATCCAATACTTAAATATATGAGAACTATGCCGTTGTGCCCTCACAACGCGCACAAGTGCAATACTAGCCTATTCCGCATTATCGATGTCCTGTCTCGATAATACTCCAGCTAGGGATATTTAATGATTAATCCTTCGTGGACTGATACTGTCTCATATCATCTCAATCCAGGAATTAATCATATGGACCTCTCTTCATTTATACATTTATGGTGATCTAATCACAAATGATGAGAGTGCAATTTCCTTGTCACATAGTTAATTTGTACAACAACACCATGATCTGTACAAATAGTGACGCTATGGGTCATATTATCCAACAGAATCATTGT
Source organism: Zanthoxylum bungeanum (assembly GCA_019454045.1). NCBI lineage: Eukaryota > Viridiplantae > Streptophyta > Magnoliopsida > Sapindales > Rutaceae > Zanthoxylum > Zanthoxylum bungeanum. The sequence goes on along the minus strand of SKCR01024860.1, from coordinate 404,782 downwards.
CAAATATGCTAAAGGTTCAGGAGTTCTTTAGTATCCAGTCTTTACAAATTAGTCGCATCACTTCATTCCCTTCATCTTGGGCTTTTTTTCTCCATCGGAATGATATCCCAATCGCTTTCTGGTAGTGTGCCCCTTAAAGTTTGGCAATATACTCACATCTTAGCCTTGCGCCCCTAGTCTAGTGTTGGGCATGTAATTCATTTTTCCATGATTTTAGCAACTTTAGGATTTACCCATTCTTCAAAAGTTGGTGCCACTTGGAACTTTGTGAATGGCTGGACTTCCAATGTGGTTACAACGTTTCGAACGTGTGCCCCAATAGTAATAACTCCATCTTCATGGGGGAACTTAATAACTTGATGTAGTGTGGAGGGTACCCTTCCAAGCTTGTGAAACATGGGCCTCCCCAATAGTAATGCAAAGGTGGTTGGGATGTTGAGTACTGTGAATTCTACCTCATTTTCAATAGGGCCTACCTTAACCATTGCCAAGAAAATGCCTTCAACTCCTCACTTACTGTCATCATAAGCCTTAATTGTCATATCAGAGGGGATCAATTCTTCTGACTAGATGCCCAACCTGGGCAGTATCTTTAGCGGACATACTTTGATAGAGGACCCATCGTATACCATCACACAGGAAGTCCTATTTCCTTTAACCTCAGCCCTTATGAATAATGAGTGATTATGATTTCACCCCTCCATCAGGAGTTCTTCCTCGGAGAAGGTGATGATTGGCTAATTTTCTTTCTGAACGGACCCAATGACTGCTGTTGGATTGGCATCTACTGGCATCATACAATTTCCTAGGGCTTCAACCATGGCCCTCCTGTGCTCTTAGGATGAACATAATAATTCCCATATAATGATTTGTCCTAAGTCTTTTTTAGTTGCTAGAGCATAGTACTCTCTGATTCCTTTTCTTATTTTTCCTCATTCTTTTATTATTTTTCTTCTCATTTTTTAGTAGAACCATTGTAAAATTGGCCACTCCTCATCATTCTTTCTCCTCATCACCGCTGGAGAAATATTCTGAAAATTTACCACACTCGTCGGTCTCACTATCGCTGCTATCATATATTCCCATAATATGGGCCTACTGGTGGAATGTTTGTATGAAAAATTCTTCGAGTAGACAATAGTTAATCATGTAGTTGGGTGGAGGTATAGCATGATGATTGGGTAAAGGGTTCATGTTGGTATTGGGTTGGTTCTTTTCTAGATCAGTGATCTTTCGGGTATCTATCAGGTCTTGAATTTCATGTTTGAGTTAGATGTAGTTGTCGGTGTCATGTCCTTTTTTGTTGTTGGAAGTGGCAGTATTGTTTAAGGTTGAAGTGACGAGCGATAGGGTTTGGTAGTGGCTTGGTTTCTAAGGGCTACAACAGGCGTTATCTTCTCAATTTTTCAAATATTTTTGACAAGGGTCTGCCAAAGTTGGGGAATCTCCTGTTTCAAATAATGGCAATCTCTGCGGGGCTAGCTTTGGCTCCAGAAGGTCCCTTGTAGTCTTCATGTTCTTGCTATAAAACTTATTATTTTCAGTCTCTTCTTCCTCTATATCCATGATATACTCTTTCAACTGCCTAAAGTCAGAAATCATGGAGGTCATTTTCCTTAGTTTTTTATAAATAAAGGGTTTGGTGCCCTTAATTATCATTTTAATTTGGTCAGTCTCTGAGGGCCTTGTTTAAATTTTTCAGAAGCTGGCTTCTCCAGCGATCAACATACTCCTTAAAGTTATTTTCTGATTTTTGCTTAGTGTTCTCTAGGTCACGAAGTGAAAAGTCTATCTCCATTCAGGAAAGCCTCAGCCAGTGCCCTCCAATCATCATTTACTTTCTGTTCCAGGCTATGGTACGATACCACCGGTGCTCCTTCAAGTGACATCCTAAATATCTTCTGAACTTACCATTGGGATAAACTGGTGGAACTCATCAATGAGACGTATTGATGGAGATGAACTTTTAGGTCTCCGTTTCCATTGAACTTTACCATTTCAAACATTTTGAATTGTGAATGCAGTTGTTACTTGAATGCCTTTGTATTGTAATCTAACAAATTTTCATGTTTGCCTGTCATATTTCGAGCTACCATTTCCATTTACTCATTCAACTTTTGGAGCTTAGCCTTAGTTTGGGATTTGGCCATCTTGCCCAAAGCATATTCGGCCATGTCATCATCATCCAAGATTGGGATTTCTTCAGTCGTCCTATTCTCAGGCCCATCATGCCTCCTCTCACTTGTATTGGCCCCCGTTGCATAAGGCACTATTTGCATTACCATCAAGATGGCAATAGCATCAGTCATTGTCTATTGCTATTCCGCCATATTGGCCATTGTTGTTTCCAACTAGTCTTCACGAGAATTATTGTTGTTGGCCATTTCTGCAATTTCGATTTGCTTATTGACTAATCTACCTTACTCTCTAATCCACTACACCACTATGATAGTTGCATTCAAAAGGGGTTAATATGATGCATATATGCATGTGATGCATGAAATACATGCAATGCATAAGATGCTCAATCATCGGCATATATCCTTCCAACCTTATTTCTCCAGCACATGTGGCAAGTCTAATATCTTCCCTAGGTTTGGCTTAGCTTATACATCAATAGAGTGGTACATAAACTCATTATCTCTTATGCTAAAAGTAAACCTTGGTTACTTTAGTTCCTTTCCATTGTTAAAAAAAACCGTTTATTTACAAAAATGACTAAACCTGATAGAGGGATTGTGCATTTGTAAAAAAACTTACGAATTAGACCCTCAGTAATCATGGTTGTTTGAATGGGCTTAAGACATTTAGGATTATCCAAATGGGCTAAAACAAAACATACATTTTTGGATGAAAGCCATTACATACTGAGAATCGTAGTGTATTGGGTGTGATGACAAGATAGAAATATCACTTCAGTCATATGGAGATGATGATCACGTAGGATACTTCCATCTTGACATCACACCCAATACACTACGATTCTCAGTATACCCAGAAGAGGCGTACACAGAACCTGTAAAAGCCCTGGACGACCAAAACCAAAGTATACTGATTGTCGCAAGTATTAGCGATGCAAGTCTCAGGTTAAGACCAAATACACCTAACCTGATTCGGATTCCTATAGACATATAGTCATACTACCAATGGGATTCCGATGGGTCTATCCAGAGCGAATCTGTTTCCGTACCATCGGTAAACAGAACCTCATATTACACTTGCATGAATATCCAATACCCAAATATATGATAACTATGTTGTTAGGCTTCCATAACACGCACAAGTGTAATACTAGCCTATTACGCATTATCGATGTCCAGTCTCGATAATACCACGACTAAGGATATTTAATGATTAAACCTTACGTGGATTAATATTGTCTCATATCTTATTAATTTGGTACTAATCATATGGACTTTTATCATTTATATATCCCGGTAATCCAATTACAAATGATAAAAGATTAATTTCCTTTATCACATAGTTAATTTGTACAACAACACCATGATCTGTACAAATAGTGATGCTATGGGTCATAATTGTCAAACATTACAATGGTATCAGAGTGATCTAAGTTTGATTTGAATTTCTAGGGTTTCTGACTTTAAATTTGGGTATTTTTGCTTGGAGCATGAAAATGCGAAATTGAATGTTTGGTTGATGTTAGATGATGATTACTTAGAGTTTTGCATCATTGGATTTGTGTAAAATTAATTAGAATAATTTTCCCAAAATCCTTATGTTGGCCGAATGCACCCTAGGTAGTATCTCATGGTGGTTTTTTTTTGAAATTTGACATATTGGATGTGTTGATAGCATGGAATGAATATTGATTGTTGTTTTAATTAGATTGAAATCAAAAATTGGATATTATTTCATGTAATTGCCGTGAGATATAAGCATGTTATAAGATTGATTTTGCTTCAATTTGTGTTGGACATGAATTGGAAATGTAGAGCATGATTAATTGAATTAATTAGTGTTTTGGAAGCATTAGATTAATTAATTAATTATGGTAATTACACTTGAATTGAATTAATTTGTAATTTGGAATAATAAGTTAATTTAATTTATTGTATTTAGGTAGAAGTATGAATAGTGCTAGCGGGAGAGAGAAAATGGAGAGATTTGTTCTAGGAACAAGTTTGTTATATATCCATCCGCATATCATTATTAATTTTATCACGCCTTATTGTGCTTTAGAATGCATGCTTAAGGGTGTATGATGAGACCTAATTAAAGATAATAAATTGGTTTCCAAATCACGACAAAAACCCTCATTTTATATTAAGTTGTTTTCCTTCCATTGAGTGATTCTCTCTCAAGATCCAAGATTGGCATTGGTTTGTTGGCCAAAGTCAAGACCTTTGTCCATCGCGGATGTGTTTGGATCACGAAAGCTTTGTTCCATATCGTACGTCTTAGGCAAGTTGTGATTTGTTGTCCAAAGTGAAGGTCACTTCTTGTTCATCGACCTCGATTAAGAAGCTTTCCCACAATCAATGAGTCACACTTAACTAGTTTCATTAAGCTTGTTGAGCCAAAGCCAAGGCTTAGTTGATTCAGAGGAAAAAATTTAGGGAATATATCAGATATATTGGCATATATTGGATATATGTTTCGAACTTGGATGTCCACCTACTGGATCTAGGAATTGGATGTGATCCAATTGATCTTAGAGATCTACCTAGTTAAGTTTCATACAATTTATTGGCCAAAGTCAAGGTTGTGTGTTATTTAACGGGATCCTAGCCCATTAGGAAACTAGGTTTCCCAAGTACTCCACAGAGGGTTAGAGGCTCGCCAAAAAATAGTGGAAGGCTGATGAGTGGTATTTATATCACTATTTCCCACTCATTTATCCTAATATTTTGTATAGTTTCTTGAGTCTTGTGAATATTTTGATGTGTTTTGTGTTATTTTGTAGATAAATAAAGTTTCAGGACATTCTGGAGGTGATTTGGGGCAAAACAGTGAAAATTGGAAAAAAAGGGCAAAATCGTCATTTCAGCATCGCGACGCTGAAGCCTTGCGCGTCGCGACGCCCAGGATGCGCCAAATGTGCTAACATGCGCCGTCTGCCACGTGTCAAAATCTGATAGGTTGGACTTGCTAACGTGCGCCGGATCTTGCTAACGTGCGCCGCCCTTGCTAACATGCGCCGCATGCCACGTGTCATCACCTCATTGGACCACCCAAACCGCGTGCCACGTGTCGCCTCTCTCTTGGACCGAATAATCAACGAATCAGAGCATGCCACGTGTCACCATTCTATTAGACCGAATTTACACCCAATCACAAGATTACACGTGGCACGATTTCATTGGACCGCATCGCCAGCTAACCAGAGCGTGACACATGTCACCAATTATTGTGCCGACAGCCGCGTGGTCAACGTACGCGTGGACTCCAGAAACTGTTTCTAGCGTCGCGACGCTAGTGCATTTTCAGCGTCGCGACGCTGGACCAAAATATGCCTATAAAAGGAGGTCGCCATTTCAGTTTTAGGGGCACCATTCTCTCTCATTTCTTTGATGTAAATCGGGAGTTTCTCTCTCTAAGTTCTTTTAATTTAAGTTTTGTAATTAATTTTTAATTACATTCTGTAATAGTAATTACTTTTATAATAGTAATAGTAATTTATCTTGTTTTTACTATTTCAGTTTTACTATTCATCCATGATGAGGTAACTTCTCCTTGCTAAGGTGAAAGGTAATTCTTTTACTGTTACTATTTAGATTAATCTCCCTTAAATATATATATTTACTATTTAAAATTTGACTTAATAAGGATACCGCCATATTGGTCGGTTGGCTATTAAATTTAAATTGGTTTAAACCTGACTAATCCAGGATACCGCCTATATGGCTGGTTGATAATTAAATTTTCTTACCGCCTATATGGCAGGTTCATGGACAAATCATACCGCCTTTATGGCTGGTCGGACTTAATTTGAATTAATCAGGTTACCGCCTATATGGCTGGTTGGTAATATTATCACAAGTTTATATATTATTTTATGGGAGATATTTAAAATAGTAAATAGTAAAAGTAATTCCTTTTACCTTAGCATTTTATTTTATTGTTATTTACTTTTCAGTATTTACTTTACCGCATTTACTATTTCGCATTTTTACTTTATGGCTTTTACTTTTAAGTTTTTACTAGCCCTAGCCATGTGTCATAACTAAGTTAGTTATCTAGGGTTGTGATGAATTTCAATATCACTGGTTTATAAGGGTTAGATTATAGTTTGGGTAATATAAAGATTTATTTATTGAGTCTTAATCTTAATGCTTTTTATTAACTGGCCATTAATAAAATTGATTAGGTAAACTTAAAATGAACTAGACATAGGGATTTTAAGTTTAAGACCTTAGACTCAATAGCCCACGATCTTCCTTGAGGATAGATAACCCTTTAATAGATTTCCTTACAGGATAGACATATACCTGTCGGGCGGGGGTAGCCATAATTGGAACTTAAACTTAATGAATCCAGATAATTTGGTTGACATAGACATATGGTTCAATTGGGTTAAACTGGGTATTTGTGTCTAACCATCGACAGAGGTTTCACATAATTTAGTGTTCCAGGTTAATAAATCAATATATTACCCAGCTATAGGATAACCACTTCATCTTTAAATAATATTGAAAAGATTCACAACCCTAGATAGTTTTTAATATTGAATTTTCTTAAAACTTACTTTCGAACAATTTTATTTACTTGTCTTTAAATTTAGAATCGTCGCCATTTCAAATCAATCAAACAACCTGTTAGATACTAGTAATCATTTGACCTCATAAAATTAATAGTTTAGGTATTAAGTCCTCGTGGGATCGATACTTTTTATACTACTTGAACGATACGTACGCTTGCGTTATACGTGTGTGTTTACGCCGGTCAAGTTTTTGGCGCCGTTGCCGGGGACTTATTTATCTTTCACTATTAGTTTTAAGGTTAGATACCGTTACTTGTATCTAATTTTCTTTTTACTTATTGTTTTTATTTTCTTGTGTTTCAGGTTCTCAGAAACTTCATGAGACGAACCAGAAGCTTTGAACTTCGACCGCTTGACCCGGAAATTGAAAGAACCATCAGACAGTTGAGAAGGGAACGGCGAGAAGGCCAAGAAGCTTTAGTCAACATGGAACCTGAACCTTTGAATGTTGCCACCAATTCCCATTCGAGACAGAACCATTCCGGTGGTTGACAGACTCATTTCTTGTATTGTACTTCCTCCATTACCAGCAAATGCGGGTGACATCAAAACATGCATTCAGATGATTCAGCAGTCAGTTCAGTTTGGAGGAAATGCAATTGAAGACCCTAATACCCACATCAGCAACTTCCTGGAAGTTTGCGGCACTTTCAATTACAACCGAGAGGCTGAAGAAGCAATGAGACTGCGTGTTTTCCCATACTCCTTGAAGGACAGAGCTAAAGCTTGGCTACATTCACTACCAGCAGGTTCCATCACAACTTGGAACATTTTAGCCACCAAATTTCTTGCAAAGTACTTTCCACCAGCCAGAACTGGAAAACTGAGAAATGACATCACATCCTTTGTACAACAAGACTCGGAAACTCTCTACGAAGCTTGGGAAAGGTACAAAGATTTGCTCCGGAAATGTCCTCATCATGAGATTCCAAAATGGCTTCAAGTCCAAACTTTCTATAATGGACTTTCGGGAATAATGAGAACCACAATCGATGCGGCTGCTGGAGGAGCCCTGATGGCAAAAGGAGAAGATCAAGCCTGGGACCTAATTGAAGAAATGGCCAACAACAATTCTTTGTGGCCAACAGAAAGGAGCATGATCCAAAGAATTGCAGGAATTTATGAAAGTGGAGTCAATACAGCAGTCAATACCAAGCTGGCCAGATATGCAAATTCATGGAGACTTTTACCACTGGATCCACAAGTTCACCATATGGACGAGCACCGGAACCAAACCAACTTGAAGAGACGGTGAATTATGTCAATAATTTCAACAGACAGGGGAACAATCCATATTCCAACACCTACAACCCAGGGTGGAGGAATCATCCTAATTTTTCATGGAGTAACAATTCAGGGCAAAAGAACAATCCACCACCTGGATTCCAACAGAACTATCCACCACCTGGATTTCAGCAACAAAACAAAAGCCAGGAGCAGACAAATGAATCAGGAATAGCAGAAGTGCTGGCTCAGTTAAAAAAGTACGATGCTATGATTCAGAGCCAATCAGCTTCTATTAAAGCACTGGAGAATCAAATCGGCCAACTGGCCAATGCTCAGAGTTACAGACCACCAGGAAATCTTCCCAGCAACACAGAACCAAATCCAAGGAACCGAGGAAAGGAGCAAATTCAAGCCATTACTTTGAAAAGCGGTACTGAGATCAACAAAGATGTAGGGATCAAGGCAACAATTGAGGAAATTCCAAAAGATGCAGTTCCACAGATGGAGGAAAAAGAAGCAAAGGAAAAAGAAAAAGATCAGATCATTCCACCTCCACCTTTTCCTCAGCGACTTCAGAAAAACAAACTGGACAAGCAGTTTGCTCGTTTCTTGGAGGTTTTCAAAAAGCTGCACATCAACATTCCATTTGCAGAAGCCTTGGAAGAAATGCCCAGTTATGTCAAATTCATGAAAGATATTCTTTCACGAAAACGAGATTGGGAGACTACGAAACAGTAGCATTAACAGAAGAATGCAGCGCCATCATTCAGAGGAAACTTCCCCCGAAGTTGAAAGATCCTGGCAGTTTCACAGTTCCATGCACCATTGGAGAACATTACATCGGTAAGGCTTTATGTGATTTAGGAGCCAGTGTTAACTTGATGCCTTTTTCTATTTACAGGAAACTGCAGATTGGAGAAGCAATGCCTACCTCAGTTTCATTGCAACTTGCTGACCGAACACTTGCATTTCCAAGAGGTGTTGTTGAAGATGTGCTGGTGAAAGTAGACAAACTAATTCTCCCAGCAGATTTCATCATCCTTGACATGGAAGAAGACAAAGAAATACCTATCATTCTTGGTAGACCATTCCTGGCTACAGGTAAAACTGTGATTGATGTGCAAAAAGAGAACTAACCATGAAAGTGCAGGACCAAGAAGTGACCTTTAATGTTTTCAAAGCCATGAAATTCCCGAGTGATGAAAAGGAAGAAGAATGCTTCAGAGTTGATGTTGTTGAAAGTATCGTTCAAAATACTGAGCCAAATCCCACAGATACACTTGAAGCTTGCATCACCAACATGACTGACAGTGAGCTAGATGCTGAAATCCTGGAATATATCAACTACCTTGACAAACCATTCCGATTCAAAGCGACACCACCAGTTGAAAGCTTGGAACTGCCCAAGAAAGATCGAATCAAGCCTTCGATTGAAGAACCACCACAGCTGGAGCTGAAGTTACTTCCGAGCCATCTCAGGTATGCATTTCTTGGAAACACTTCTGAATTACCTGTTATTATTTCTTCTTCACTAACATTGGAACAGGAAGAAAAGCTACTGAGAGTATTACGAGAACACAAAAGAGCCATTGGCTGGACTATAGCAGACATTCGAGGCATTAGTCCATCATTTTGCATGCACAAGATTCTGATGAATGATGAGTACAAACCCACGGTGGAGCATCAACGGAGACTTAATCCAATCATGAAGGAAGTCGTGAAGAAAGAAATAATCAAATGGTTGGATGCTGGCATCATTTACCCAATTTCAGATAGTAGTTGGGTGAGTCCTATGCAGTGTGTACCAAAGAAAGGAGGAACTACTGTGGTTACCAATGAAAAGAATGAGCTAATTCCAACAAGAACGGTGACTGGATGGAGAGTATGCATGGATTACAGGAAGCTGAACAAAGCCACGAGAAGGACCATTTTCCGCTACCATTCATTGACCAGATGTTAGACAGATTGGCGGGACATGAATTCTATTGCTTTCTTGACGGATATTCAGGATACAATCAGATTGCCATCGCCCCAGAAGATCAGGAGAAAACCACATTTACATGTCCTTATGGTACTTTTGCTTTCCGCAGGATGCCATTTGGATTATGTAATGCCCCCGCCACTTTTCAGCGTTGCATGATGGCCATATTCTCAGACATGCTGGAGCAGAGTATGGAAGTTTTCATGGATGACTTTTCTGTGTTTGGAGATTCTTTTGATCATTGTTTGCAAAATTTGGAACAGGTGTTACAAAGGTGCGAAGATACGAACTTGGTGCTCAATTGGGAGAAATGTCATTTCATGGTACATGAAGGCATTGTTCTTGGACACCGGATCTCACAAAAGGGGATTGAGGTAGACAAAGCAAAGATAGAGACAATTGAAAAACTACCTCCACCAACATCTGTCAAAGGGATTCGGAGCTTTCTCGGACATGCAGGTTTTTACAGGAGATTTATCAAAGATTTTTCCAAGTTGCAAAACCTCTTTGCAATCTTCTGGAGAAGGATGTGCCTTTCAACTTCACCAAAGAATGCCAGGAAGCTTTTGAGATCTTAAAACAGAAGCTGATTTCTGCCCCTATCATTGTAGCACCAGACTGGACCCTTCCATTTGAAGTGATGTGCGATGCTAGTGATTTTGCTGTAGGTGCAGTTTTGGGACAACGCAAAGCAAAGATTTTCCACACCATTTACTACTCCAGCAGAACTCTGAATGAAGCTCAACTCAACTACACAACCACTGAAAAGGAGTTGCTCGCAGTTGTGTACGCTTTTGACAAATTCCGCTCCTATCTGCTGGGTCCCAAAGTGGTGGTCTACACAGATCATTCAGCAATCAAATATCTGATCACAAAGAAAGATGCCAAACCCAGATTGATCCGTTGGATACTTCTTCTGCAAGAATTCGACGTGGAGATCAGAGACAGGAAAGGAACAGAGAATCAGGTGGCAGATCATCTATCGAGGCTCGAGAATGGAGAAACAGCTGACAAAAATCTGTCAATCAAAGAAACTTTTCCAGATGAACAGCTGTTTGCCATGAAACAACAGGAAGTCCCTTGGTATGCTGACTATGTCAACTACATTGTATCAGGAAAATGGCCGTTGGAATGGACAACTCAGCAACGGAAAAAGTTCTTCAAAGAAGTCAAGCACTATGTCTGGGATGAACCGTACCTGTTCAAACTGTGTGCTGATCAATTATTGAGACGGTGTGTTCCACAGGAGGAAATCAACAGTGTTTTGCAGCACTGTCATTCATCACCATATGGCGGACACTTCAGCGGAAATAAAACTGCAGCAAAAGTTCTTCAATCAGGTTTGTTCTGGCCCACTCTTTTAAAGATGCTTATCTTTTTGCTTTTCAATGTGACAGGTGCCAGAGAACAGGGAATATTTCGAGAGAAATGAAGGACCGTTGCAAAACATTCTAGAAGTGGAAATATTCGATGTGTGGGGTATTGATTTCATGGGACCCTTTGTTCCATCATTCGGAAACCTGTACATCCTGGTTGCTGTAGACTACGTCTCCAAATGGGTCGAAGCAATTGCACTGCCATCCAATGATTCAAAAGTGGTGATCAAATTCCTTAAAAAGAACATTTTCACTCGATTCGGAACACCTCGTGCAATCATCAGCGATGGTGGCTCACATTTCTGCAACAGATATTTCGATGCACTCCTATCCAAATACGGAGTTACTCACAAAGTTGCCACTGCTTACCATCCACAGTCAAATGGACAGGTTGAGGTTTCAAACAGGGAAATCAAAAGAATCCTAGAAAGAACCGTTGGATCAACAAGGAGGGACTGGTCAACAAAACTAGATGATGCATTATGGGCCTACAGACAGCTTACAAGACACCCATTGGTATGTCTCCATATCGATTGGTGTTTGGGAAAGCGTGCCATCTGCCAGTTGAGCTTGAGCACAAGGCGTACTGGGCACTGAAGAAGTTGAATTTTGATTCACAAGCTGCAGGAGAAAAGACTTCACCAACTCAACGAATTGGAGGAATTTCGCCTACAGGCTTATGAGAATGCCAAATTGTACAAGGAAAAGACCAAGAAATGGCATGACCGAAAAATAGTTCACAGACAGTTGGAACCAAGGCAGCAGGTGTTGTTGTACAACTCGAGGTTGAAACTTTTTCCTGGAAAGTTGAAATCTAGGTGGTCAGGACCATTTGTGATCACTCAGGTTTTACCTTATGGAGCTGTTGAGTTACTGGATCCCAATACCAACAACACATTCAAGGTTAACAGTCAGCGTGTCAAACACTACTGGGGAGAATCATTTGAGCGACAAAAAGAAAGTGTCACACTTTCAGATCCAGCTTAACGTTCGAGAAGTCAAGTCTAGCTGACGACTCTAAACTTAGCGCTCGCAGGGAGGCAACCCATGCAATTTGTGTATATATTGTGATTTGGTGTGATTTAATTTTGTGTGTTTAGTTTTTGCAGATTAAGTCATTTCAAGATGGAAGAAGCTCTCGCAAATCTTCACAAGCAATTTCCTTCTCTCCCTCAAAAATCTCTGATGAAAGTCTACAAAGCTCGCTTGGAACGGATGAGGTTACTAACAATTCACGGAGTTCCTAATGATATTCGTTGGGTAATTGAAGCACGAGTCCGATTGGCAGGTGAGTCTTCTGACTCTTTTATTTCACATCTGCCTGGTTTGGAAGAAGCACCTATGCAAAGAAACGTAGAGCTAAGCAAATGGGTGTTTGTTTCAAATGTGCACGATGGAATTGCAATACTCGTTGTCGTTCTTTAGGAATGGTGTCTGATAATCGCGAAGACAAAATTAAATTCATTAGGGATGGCTTGAGTAAGGAGTCTTTAGATGAAATATCTTCAACTCTTGAGACGCATCCCAGTGGATATGTTCACATAGCCTTTCGCAAATTACATACACAATTTCAAAAAGAAAGACAACTGTTAAGTCTTGGGAATCTGACTCAAAAAGACCCTGTTTGCCAATTTATAAGAAAATTGGATGGGAAGCTTGTCCCTGACGCATAGACGTCAATCAAGCCGTTACTTTTCTTGTAAATATTATATCTCTTTGTCTTTTCTTAATAATTGTAATTTGTTTTGTTGTTTTCTTTTATTTTCTCCGACAGGATCCAGACCTTTTTGACTATCACGATATTAATTCGCTACTAATCGTCCTCTGGAAGATACTTGTGCTATTTTTACTCACCCTTTTCAGGTATATAATTCAGCCCGTCATTGCACTTTTGAAGGCATCCAGAGTTGAGAAAGATAACAAAAAAAAAAAAAAAGGAAGCCACTTCAAGAAGACGAGTTGAAAACATCTGTGTGTTCTGCGGTAGTAGTGCTGGTACTAAGCCACAATACATAGAAGCAGCACAGGAATTGGGTCGAGTCTTAGCTGCAAGGAATATGCACTTAATATATGGCGGAGGAAATCTTGGACTTATGGGGATCGTTTCAAAGGCTGCACAGGAAGGAGGCAGTCACGTTTTGGGAATCATCCCAAAACCCTTGGCAGAGGCAAATCTTATTGAACCATCAAACGGAGAAGAACTGATTGTGCCAGGTATGTCTGAACGACTAGTGGAAATGATTAACCGTGCTGATGCTTTTATTGCTTTGCCAGGTGGCTTGGGTACATTGGAGGAAATTTTTATTGTGTTATCTTGGGCGAACCTGAACATACACCAGAAACCAATTGGACTGCTCAACGTTGATGGATTTTATGATTTTCTTTGTGTGTTTCTTGATGATGCTCGGAGAAATGGGTTCGTGTCGAAACCTTTAAAAGAACTCCTCTTTACTGCCAGAACTGCTCCGGATCTAATAGACCAACTCATAGCCTATGAACCACGAGTTGACCCTATTCTTTCAAAGATAAATTGGTCTGAGGACGATCGTGGTAAGAGGCGTAGGATTAATCTGGATCTTAACCTTTAATTTCCTGTAGATTTCAGCTAACCAGGTACGACCTTCGTAACTCTCCTTTTACTGTTTAAGACATTGGGGACAATGTCTCATTTAGGTTTGGGGGAGGGAATTAGTTGATCAGTACCTTATTTCTAGTTTGTGTGTTGTTTTTATTTTTTAGTCCAAATTTTTTTCGAAAAATACAAAAAAATTGAAAAATTTTCAAAAATTACAAAAATATTTTGCGTTTTTGTGTTTTGACTAAAAATGTGAAATTGGTGAGAGATAGCTGAGTAAGGAGTTCTCACTCCTGATACGTATCTCAAACCATTTATTTCGGAACAAGTTAATGTTTGTTTATTTCATTCTAAATTATTTAATTTGTAAATTCTCCTTAACACTGACTAAAATGGACCTTCATATGCTCAGTTGGCAGGTATTATCAACATGCATAGTAACATACGGACATGAGCTAAAATTGAAAAGTTTGTAATATTCAGTGCTCTAGTTTAATCGGAGGAAGCATCTCAAAAAGTGATGGAGTAAAAAAAAAAAAAAAAAAAAAAAAAAAAAAAAAACGTCAGAGATCCGAGTTATTAAGTCTGTAAGGGTGTTTTAACACCTAGTGCCCTAAAACCAACTGGTTTGGGAGTCACTGGCCCAAAGCTCGTTACATGGATCGAAGATGCTGCAAAAAATATATTTATATCTGAAGTCTGGGTAATTAAGTCCGTAGGGGTGTCTTAACACCCGGTGCCCTAAAGCCAACTGGTTTGGGAGCCACCGACCCAACACTCGCTACATAGATGGAAGATATTGTATATAAATAAAAAAAAATCAAAAATCAAAGAAAAAATCAGAAAATCAGAAAAAATTATTCCATTGCTATAAAAAGGTGTGAAATCTGATAGAACTTTAGGACAAAAATATTACTCTCTTATCAACTGCACTTATGACTGTTGTGGGAAAAAATGAGTTGATAAATATTTTGTTGGCTGTGTATATGAAGAATGGTAAAAATAATCGGAGAAATTACTTATTCGGTAATTTAGAAAGTAACAAAACAACTAATAACTTGGAGTAGAAGTTTCACCTGATTAGTCACTAACTTCTCTTTTCTCTTGTCTTTTTGCTTTTGTGTGCATTTTTTAACTAACTTTTTACTTTTGTAAAAATGTTTGTGGGTATCATTGCTGTAAGCCCTCACGAGACTACAACTCGTCCACTAGGGACACCTAGGGGTTTAAAGGCTTGTTGCATGCGCTAAATGCAACCGTGATCCCTACGAAAGTGGCTTAGTTAAATTTTAATTATGTTATTTTATTTATTTAATGTTTTGCTCGAGGACTAGCAAAATGTTAGGTTTGGAGGTGTGATGAGTGGTATTTATATCACTATTTCCCACTCATTTATCCTAATATTTTGTATAGTTTCTTGAGTCTTGTGAATATTTTGATGTGTTTTGTGTTATTTTGTAGATAAATAAAGTTTCAGGACATTCTGGAGGTGATTTGGGGCAAAACAGTGAAAATGGACAAAAAAAGGGCAAAATCGTCATTTCAGCGTCGCGACGCTGAACCTTGCGCGTCGCGACGCCCAGGATGCGCCGAATGTGCTAACATGCGCCGTCTGCCACGTGTCAAAATCTGATAGGTTGGACTTGCTAACGTGCGCCGGATCTTGCTAACGTGCGCCGCCCTTGCTAACATGCGCCGCATGCCACGTGTCATCACCTCATTGGACCACCCAAACCGCGTGCCACGTGTCGCCTCTCTCTTGGACCGAATAATCAACGAATCAGAGCATGCCACGTGTCACCATTCTATTAGACCGAATTTACACCCAATCACAAGATTACACGTGGCACGATTTCATTGGACCGCATCGCCAGCTACCAGAGCGTGACACATGTCACCAATTATTGTGCCGACAGCCGCGTGGTCAACGTACGCGTGGACTCCAGAAACTGTTTCTAGCGTCGCGACGCTAGTGCATTTTCAGCGTCGCGACGCTGGACCAAAATATGCCTATAAAAGGAGGCCGCCATTTCAGTTTTAGGGGCACCATTCTCTCTCATTTCTTTGATGTAAATCGGGATTTTCTCTCTCTAATTTCTTTTAATTTAAGTTTTGTAATTAATTTTTAATTACATTCTGTAATAGTAATTACTTTTTATAAAGTAATAGTAATTTATCTTTTTTTTACTGTTTCAGTTTTACTATTCAACCATGATGAGGTAACTTCTCCTTGCTAAGGTGAAAGGTAATTCTTTTACTGTTACTATTTAGATTAATCTCCCTTAAATATAATATATTTACTATTTAAAAATTGACTTAATAAGGATACCGCCATATTGGTCGGTTGGCTATTAAATTTAAATTGGTTTAAACCTGACTAATCCAGGATACCGCCTATATGGCTGGTTGATAATTAAATTTTCTTACCGCCTATATGGCAGGTTCATGGACAAATCATACCGCCTTTATGGCTGGTCGGACTTAATTTGAATTAATCAGGTTACCGCCTATATGGCTGGTTGGTAATATTATCACAAGTTTATATATTATTTTATGGGAGATATTTAAAATAGTAAATAGTAAAAGTAATTCCTTTTACCTTAGCATTTTATTTTATTGTTTACTTTTCAGTATTTACTTTACCGCATTTACTATTTCGCATTTTTACTTTATGGCTTTTACTTTTAAGTTTTTACTAGCCCTAGCCATGTGTCATAACTAAGTTAGTTATCTAGGGTTGTGATGAATTTCAATATCACTGGTTTATAAGAGTTAGATTATAGTTTGGGTAATATAAAGATTTATTTATTGAGTCTTAATCTTAATGCTTTTTATTAACTGGCCATTAATAAAATTGATTAGGTAAACTTAAAATGAACTAGACATAGGGATTTTAAGTTTAAGACCTTAGACTCAATAACCCACGATCTTCCTTGAGGATAGATAACCCTTTAATAGATTTCCTTACAGGATAGACATATACCTGTCGGGCGGGGTTCCATAATTGGAACTTAAACTTAATGAATCCAGATAATTTGGTTGACAGACATATGGTTCAATTGGGTTAAACTGGGTATTTTTGTCTAACCATCGACAGAGGTATTCACGTAATTTAGTGTTCCAGGTTAATAAATCAATATATTACCCAGCTATAGGATAACCACTTCATCTTTAAATAATATTGAAAATTCACAACCCTAAATAGTTTTTAATATTGAATTTTCTTAAAACTTACTTTCGAACAATTTTATTTACTTGTCTTTAAATTTAGAATCGTCGCCATTTCAAATCAATCAAACAACCTGTTAGATACTAGTAATCATTTGACCTCATAAAATTAATAGTTTAGGTATTAAGTCCTCGTGGTATCGATACTTTTTATACTACTTGAACGATACGTACGCTTGCGTTATACGTGTGTGTTTACGCCGGTCAGAGGCAAGTATTAAATTTGCAATTTCATTTAGATACTTGCCAATACGCGCTCATTTCATTTTTTGTCATTAAAAAATTATATATATTAGTTGGACTAATATTTAATTTTTATTTTAATTGAACAGTTGGACTGCATTCAAACTACTTCATTTGTAGTTGGTTATATAATTAGATTATAGTAATCAATACATTTGAATGTAACCAATCAATAGTAGTTGATTATATAGTTAGACTATAGAAATCATTATATTCGATTTTACCCGAAATAGTTGATTATATAGTTAGACTATAGAAATCATTATATTTGATTGTACCCGAAATCGTTGATTGGATAGTTGGACTATAGCAATCAAGATAACTTGAAAGATTACCGTTTAAAACATAATCTTGGGTGAAAATGTCTTTAAGCGGATTCAATTTTCAAATTGGGAATAGAACCTCAGGATAGTCCTGGGAGCCGAGAAGTTACTTTATTTGATAGAGTGATATCTCGGGCCTAAGCCCGGAGTTGAGCAAATAGTAGAGCATGAGGTTTGGAAGACTCATCGTGATGATAACTTTAGTGCTCAATCTGTTATGCTTGCCGCAAAGACTCCTTAATTTCTTCGTCAGAATTAAGGATTAGATCCTTATAGTATGATATTGAAATTGAAGGATCTTCATAGATCTATTCTTAGATCTTAGAAGTACTAATTGCAAAAGAAAAACTCTTGGATAGTTAATGGCTATGCTCAATGAGACAGAGCCAGAGCTTGCAAGAGGGCAAGAAGCGTAAAACACATCTTACTTATACATCCCAGAAGGTCTAGGCTTGGCTGAAGACTTCTAGGGATGTGAAAATGGGCAAAGGTAAAATCGTCACAGTTTTCTAGGAAGACAAATGACATATCCCAAGATGTCTGCCTAAACTGTGGAAAACGGGGTCATTGGAAGTGTGACTGCCGTATGGACAAGGCATACATGAAGGAAGTGAAGGTGGGAAAAGGTTCCGGCTTCAAGTATGTTTGTTATAAACATGTCCACTGCTCGTTTTAAAATTGGATTTTAGATACTGGATGTGGTACATAAATATATGTACTGATGTGCGGGATTTGCTGATAAGCAGAAGACTGGCTTCAGATGAGATCGTACTGCGAGTCGGAAACAGGACATGAGTCGTTGTTTTGGCCGTAGAAACCTAAGTTTTGGAACTGCCTTTTGGGCATGTACTTAAATTAGGTAACTGTTATAATGTATCTAGTTTGACTAGGAGCATTATCTCTGTATCTAGTTTAACTCGTTGCGGGTATACCTTTATATTCTATAACACTAAGTGTTTTGTTTATAAAGATGATATTGAGATAAACACATTAGATGTGAATAACAGTATTTATATTTAGAATATAAATGAATCTCAAACATATAACGTGACAAACAAAAGCTCAACTGAATAAATCTTTTGAGACTTAAAAGTGCCATTGTTGTCTGGGACACATTAACAAGATTTGTATATCCACACTTTCGAAGAGTGGATACAAGGACATATTTGATTCTAATTCAAATGATGTCTACGAATCTATTTTATTAGGCAAAGTTCCTAAAACACCTTTTACTTGGTAAAAGTGAAAGTGCCACCGATCTGTTACCCCTCGTTCATAGTGACGTAAGTGGGCCCATGTCTAGCTAGACTATAAATGGATATGAACACTTTGTAACCTTTACGGATGTGGCATCGTGTTATGGTTATGTGTATCTTATGAAACACAAGTCAGAAACTTTTGATAAATTCAAATAGTTTCGATACGAAGTAAGAAAACAGACCGATAAAAGTATTAAAAACATTACGGTCGGACCATAGTGTAAAATGCTTAAACATATGAGTTTCAAGATTACTTGAAAGAGTATAGTATTCTTTCATAGTGGACTCCTCCCGGGACACCTCAAATTGACGGTGTGTCCGATAAGAAAAACTGAACTTTGTTGGACATGTTAAGGTTAATGATGAGTCGCTCTGAGCTACCAATTTCCTTCTGAGGATACACATTACACTGTGCAATACTTATTTTGAATAAGGTTCCATGAAAATATGTTAGACATACTTTATATTAAATATGAACAAGAAAGAAACCAGATTTCTTATTGCTGAAGATTTGGGAATGCTGGGCATACGGTAAATGTTTGGATGTTACCAAACTAGAACCCAAATCGGATAAGTGCCTATTTGTAGGTTCTCCTGGGGAAACCAAAGTATAGTACTTATACAACTCACAAGAGAATAATGTAATTGTTGCTCTCCATGCGGCTTTCCTAAGAGGAATTCCTATATGCAGTGGTAAGTGGGAGGAAAGTAAAACTCGATGAAAATTGGAGTAATACTGTTCCAGGCACCGAGTCCTCACGGAACACCAACAGTTCATCAGAGATGAAACTGTACCAATAATCTTCGAATACACAATAACCACGTAGGTCGGAGAGAGTCAGTAAACAACTGGGAGGTATGGGTTTCTGATCTCACCTAATGTAGATATTGATCTTATTGAGGAAGACGAACCGATTACGTATGAGGAAGTGATACTAGGTATCGACTCCTTTTATGGCAAAGTGCCATGATATCCGAAATGGATTCCATGTATACCGACCAAGTTTGGGCACTAGTTGATGTACCAGAAGGCATTGTGCCTATTGGTACTATATGAGTCTTCAAGGAAGACATACATGGATGGCAACATACAAATGTACACAACTAGGCTTGTACAGAAAGGGTATCGTCAACGACATAGTGTCGACTACGACAAAACATTTTATCTATTGCCATGATTAAGTCCATTTGGATAATGCTTGCTAATGCTGCATGTTTCATTTATGAAATATGGCAGCTGAACGTCAAAACCGCTTTCCTTAAACGGAAACCTTTTAGAGGATTTTTGTATGCAACATCCTGACGGTTTTGTCGTGCAAAACATGCAAACAAGGTTTGCAAGTTAAATCAATCCATTTATGGATTGAAGCAAGCATTGCGTTCTTGGAACCAGCGTTTTGATGTAATCATAATGGTATATGATTTAATTCAAAACGAATATTATTCTTGTGTATATAAGAAGGTTAATGGGAGCGCACTGACAATGATTGTCCTATAAGTTGATGATGTATTACTTCTTAGCAATAACATTCCCACAATATAATCGGTGAAAGCATGGCTTTCATTAAAATTCTCCATGGAATACCTGGGAGAAGTATGTTTTGTTCTAGGAATAAAGATCTACCAGAATAGATCTAGAAAGCTGCTGACAACCCTCCCAGAGTTCGTACATTTTTGAAATGTATGTGACCTGATGTCTCATATGCTTTGAGCATATGTAGACGCTATAAGGCCAATTCAGGTGATGGTCACTGGATTGATGTAAAGAACATCCTTGAGTATCTTAGACGAACTAAGGATGTTTTCTTAATTTATGGAGAAAGAGAACTTGAGGTAACTAGGTTCACCGTTGCAAGTTTCCAAACCGATAAAGATGACTTTAAGTCGCAATAAGGGTACATATTTAGTTTGAATAACGGAATAGTGAGCTGGAAATATTCCAAGCAAGATACTGTTGCCGAATAAATAACAAAAGCGGAACATTACTGCAGCTGAGGCAGCAATAGAAGCATTTTAGATCTATATAATCCTAATTGGATTAGGAGTAGTTCTGTTAGCAGCTGAGCTAGGATACACCACAGGCTAAGGAATCACGGTCTCATCAATGATCCAAGTATGTACTTCGACTAATTCATCTGATTCGTTCGATCATACATCATGGCGATGTGATGATCGAATAAATTACATCAGATGATAACCTTGAAAATCCGCTGACGAAAGCTGTTTCTCAGCAGAAATTTGAGTAACACGTACATAGTCAGGTGTTAGACACTTGAGTGATTGGCTATAGGCCAAGTGGGAGATTGTTGGACAATTATGACCCATAGCATCACTATTTGTACAGAACATGGCGTTGTTGTACAAATTAACTATGTGACAAAGGAAATTACTCTTTTATCATTTGTAATTGGATTACCGGGATATATAAATGATAAAAGTCCATATGATTAGTACCAAATTAATAAGATATGAGACAATATTAATCCACGTAAGGTTTAATCATTAAATATCCCTAGTCGTGGTATTATCGAGACTGGACATCGATAATGTGTAATAGGCTAGTATTACACTTGTGCGTGTTATGGAAGCCTAACAACATAGTTCTCATATATTTGGGTATTGGATATTCATGCAAGTGTAATATGAGGTTTTGTTTACCGATGGTACGGAAATAGATTCGCTCTGGATAGACCCATCAGAATCCCATTGGTAGTATGACTATGTGTCTATAGGAATCCGAATCAGGGTAGGTGTATTTGGTCTTAACCTGAGACTTGCATCGCTAATACTTGCGACAATCAGTATACTTTGGTTTTGGTCGTCCAGGGCTTTAACAGGTTCTTTGTACGCCTCTTCTGGGTATACTGAGAATCGTAGTGTATTGGGTGTGATGTCAAGATGGAAGTATCACTTCAGTCATATGGAGATGATGATCATGTAGGATACAGAATTAGTATTCTTAAGTACTACAGTCATCGGGATAATATGACGAGGTCATGATTATCCGATTATAGAGACTAGTTACCAGAGATCCGATATATGCTTCGTACGGGGCAGACACAATTCCAGCCCCAGGCCTAGCATGTGACATTCTGATACTGGATCGTAATACGCAATACTAAGTATACTACGCCTGACAAAGATTACATATTCCTTTAATGAATATTTCTGGAGAATTTGGTAGGCACGGTGCTTTGCTAGAAGCCAACCATGTCTTGTAAATCGGTAAGAACGTGGTACTGGGTACGCACGTATTCGGATAGTCCGATGACCGTATTTACTGCCAACATATCCAGGGATCTCTTGGGTCACTTTCCAAAGATTCACCGTTGAGATTTGACTCGAACAGAAAATTAATCTGGGATTAATTATGAAAGAGAAAATTAATCTGGGATTAATTACGGCAATAAATTAATCTCGGATTAATTAAAAGAGAAATAATTAATCTAGGATCAATTGCGACGAGAATTTATCTGGGATTAAATTCGTTGAGAAGAGAGAACATGATTAATTTGGAATTAATCGGCAAAATAAATTTAATAGTTAAATTGAATTTTTCTATTTAATTTGTTTAATTGGGCTAAAATAATATATCGGATATATTAATTGAAATTAGATTTCAACGCGGAATTAAAATTGGATTTTAATTCAAGCGAATTTCGTAATAATTTTACGAGGCATTATTATTTAATTAAATTGGATTTAATCACGTCGCAATGGAAAATTCGTTTAATCTTATTAAACGAACCCGAGCCCGAAGTGTGTTGAGCAAGCTGTAGGCACTGCATTTTGCATGTAAGTCTCTATGATGAGTCTCATTCAGAGACACTACCTTTTAAGTCACGGAAGTCGCGGGAAACGAATGTCGGAAGGGAAAATTCAGAATAAGTATGTCAGCGGATTCAATTCACATATTCACTGCTTTCGTTCGTGATGCCTTCGTTAACACGTTCGAACGTCAAGCAGAATGTGGGCGTTCGTGTAGCGTTTGAATCGGTGTTCGAACGGTGTCGGTACTTCTGGTTTTGCTGCTAGCCTCACGCCCAAGCCCAATTAACCCACCAAAGCTCATAAAACATATCCAAATTAATAAAACACATATTTAACACATGGGAAATTAAAATAAATCAAGTAAAATCTAAATAATCACATACCAAATTAAAACAAATCTTGTCCCCAATCAAATATAGGCTTTCCTTGTATGACACTAATTGGTCCCTTCCATTTTCAAACATGGATTCACCATTGCCTTTAAAAAGAAGCCTTCACCACACATCCAAACCCTAGCTCATTCACACAAAAAAAAAACTCCTAGCATTCACGCCTAATCTAAAACTAGAAGCAAAGAAAATATTTCATTTCTCCTCCTCTCTCCAGCAACCGAAAATCACCCTTGAAATAACCCATACATCCACCGAAAATCACAAAACTGAAAAACAGCCCCCATTGCTGAGACCAAAACACATCCCATACAGCCCCTAACATCACCGAAACAGATGCCCAAATACCCCAAAACAGTGGCCTAAAATACCTGAAACAGTGACCAGAAAATGTCACTGAAACTAGGGGTGGGCATTATCGGATTCGGATCGGATCGGACCGAATCCGAATCCGATCTGATCCGAAATGCCCAGGGCTGTTTGATTCGTTCGGATCGGATCATCTTATCGAACTCGATCGGATCCGATCTGATAATTATCGGATCGGATCGGATCGGATCGGATTGGTTCGATCCGAATTCGAATCGGATCGAATCGGACCAATTCGATCCGAAATAATTCAAAATTTTTTTTATTTAATATGTAACGACGTCGTTTTGCATATTAAATAAAAAAAATACGATCCGATCCGAAATTCGTTGAACCGGACCAACTCGATTCGATCGGATTTGCTAATCGGATCGGATCGGATCCGATACCCACCCCTAACCGAAACAGCAGCGAAATACAGTAAAAACAGTAGCAAAATAGGGGGAACGATGACTCAAAATAGTGAGACAATGAACGAGAGTAGTAGACCAGTGAACCAGAGGAGTTGCGGAGCATCAATCCTTCCGACGACCGTGTACCGTACTTCCGAGAGACGATTTTAAAAGGTTAGACCTGATGGCACTTTTCTTATTTATTTTCATTCGTCTTTCAATTGTTTTATTTGTTTTCTTCGCATGAGAGTCGCTTGTGGATGCATGTTGTGGCCTTTGAATGGATGGGAAAATGTGTCGTCTCTTGTGGTATATAGAATGGAAACCCAGACGTAAATTTCGTAGCTGAATCCGAATGGACGGTAGTGCGGTCTGTACTTGGGATACAACTCCACGTACCACTTGAGCAAACGGCACATGTTTCACTTTGCTTTTGTATCTTGTTCGTTTATTATCCGCATTTTATATTCTGCCATTTAGTTTCTGTATGATTATTTGTTTTTATTGATGATGTAATGTGCATGGGCTTAGTACGTTGGCCTAAAGGTTCCATATTTGAGGGAAGGAAAGTCTGAAAGACTACATTTACGACAATGTTTTGTCGCGCCTGACAAAGTGTATTTGATTGAATGTGATATATGTTTAATCGAATATGTGAAGTCCTATATTGTTGTCCTTATTTTATATGCACGGTAACATAATACGCATGGGCTAACTAGGGTGGATTAAAGGTCCTCTATTCGAGGGAAATGCCTGAAGGCTACCTTTACCACGATGTTTTTCCGCGCCTTTTATTATGTTATTTACCCTTTGCATATCGTTGCTTTATTGACGCATGCATTGCATTCTTGTACGCATGGGCTAACTAGGGTGGATTAAAGGTCCTCTATTCGAGGGAAAATGCCTGAAGGCTACCTTACTACAATGTTTTGCCGCGTTTTTTGTTATGTCATTGACTTTGTGCATATCATTGTTCTATTTATGCATGTATTGCATTCTAATGCGCATAGGCTAACTAGGGTGGATTAAAGGTCCTCTATTCGAGGGAAAATGCCCGAAGGCTACCTTTACCATGATGTTTTGCCGCGCCAGACGAGGTATGCTCGATTGAATGGGAATGAGTCCAATCGGGCACACAGGGTCCTACATTGTGCATCTGTGTATGCGTGTGCGTCGTCTATCATGCATCAGGTTATGTCCCGTTCAAACGCATTCTCGAACGCTACATGAACGCGAACCTTCTGTTTCCCGTTCGAACGCGTTCACAAACGCTACTCGAACGCGCATGTATTTTTGTTTCATCAGGTCTTATCCCGTTCAAACGCGTTATCAAACGCTATACGAAGGCAAACCTTCTGTTTACCATTCGAATGCATTTACGAACGCTACTCGAACGCGCATGCATTTTGTTTTATCCGATCTTGTCCCGTTCGAACGCGTTATCAAACGCCACACGAACGAGAACCTTCTGTTTACCGTTCGAACGTATTTTCGAACGCTACACGAACGCGCATACACTGAACTGAGTCTTTTTCATCACATTTCATGCATGATTGCTTCTTGGGTGATTTCTCTTGCATTATGTAATTAATCATGCCATTCCATTAGTGACACTTTTACTGCTACCATCTACTTATGTTCCCGCATTTATCCGTTTGATGTGTTCGTTAGATTGTGTTCAAGCATGATTAGGTCGTCAGTTTGTTACTTGTTCCTTAAGCATGGTTTAGCCGCTAGTACGTTATTCCTCTATGCATGATTCAGTTATCTTCTTTCGCAATAGGCGTTCAACTTATGTTTAGGTTGTTATTTATTTTCCACGTTTGATGATTCAACATGTCATGAGATTATTGTGTGATATTGTATGTTTGCCATTATGATGATTACTTTCATGCATGTGAACTTAAAAGTATAATACTCTTGGAAATATGTTGCGTAGATTCGATTAAATTATTGCACAAATCATATCATTACAAGTGGCATAAGTAAGGGACCGTTCCGAACCCAACAGTTTGAGGTCTTCCCTTGCGAGGGGTGAGTGCGGCCTTAAATTATTTTCCTGGTTCACACCGAGTGGCGACTCCATGTTATTTCTTCGGTTTAGTCCCCCTGCGGGCTATCCCGTACTCCCAACCGGGCCGCGAGCCCGGAACGGCATGCGTCGCCCAGTTTCTGTGTCCTACACAAGCCCACTTGAATATTGAATTTAAAGTGGGGCCCACCAACTTACATCAAATGTCTTCACAAGATTGATGGTGGTAGTTGAAAGCATTTAATGAATCTTACGCAACATACTTTTGACTTTTGCTTTTTTGAAAAGTATATACACTTTTTTGGAAAAAGAAATTGGTAATTTTGTTTTTAGAAAACAAAACACAAAAACTCTTCTCTCTATTTTCTCTACCTCTTGGCCGAACACTTTCTTCTTGGAGGAGAAATTTTTCTTTCAATTTTTTGTTCTTGCTAGCACATCAAGGAGTGAATCAAGGTGATAGGGAAACTCACCCAAGTGTTGGAAACACTCAAAGAAGGCTTGGAAACTTCAATATCCATGGAAAAAGTTTTGAACTCATCCGATCAATGTGAATATTTTCCACAACTCTTTTGATTTTATTCACACACAAATCACTCTTAGACGATCTTGGCATGTTCGAGGAACACTTACAAACCAAAGCTGAATCAAAGAAGCAATTGCAATTGGACTTTTATGAAGAAGCCATGTACGCAGCATGATTGATAATCAATGCATGTTCAATGATCAACAAAGTGCGACAAAACAAATCAAGTCACGTGTGAATAGTTTCCAAGCAATGCACATATTCTCCAAGTAAAGAAAACGTAAACGGCTAATGCTTGCAACAAATCATGACGCAAACGTGTATGCATGAAGTTTCGGAAGTTGAATGGTCATAATGGCCAACACATGCAAACGTTTTAGTTTTTGGGCTGTTGTGGTTCTGTTTTATTTGGTGGAAAAATATAGGGCTGATTTCAGAGTGTTCAGTAGTTCGGATAAAGTAGAAAAGGGAAGATAAAAAAAAAATTCAACGTTGATCCCGGGTGTCTAAGCCACTTCCGCTGCGCGAAGGATAATGTTTCCTACATGTGAGACCTAGTTGGATACTGTGTACAGTAGGTCGGACATTCAACATAATAATAACATCCGACCGGACTTGTTAGAAGTTTGGCTGGACATACTGCATAAACTAAAAACACAAAATTACAATAAAAACATGTAATGGTTACGATGTATATTCATTTACAGACAACAACCATGATAAGAACAACAGTAAAAATTGTTAGAGTGTATGCCCTAAAACCAGTTATGGATGTAATGGTTTAAGGCATATTGTTTGTAATATAGTTTATTATTTATTAATAAAAGGCATTTGTTAACTACACATTATTACATCCATATTTTATATGTATGTCCTGAGACATTATGTCAGATGAATATCGTTAATCCAAAAGACGTTTGCGATTATGAGAGTCAACGATATTTATATTGTCTCAAATTAAGTTCTTGGTAAAATGTGATTGTTATACATGACAATAACATATCACTTGACCAATATTGTTGTGTGTCACCTAGATTGACATATGATATTAATAGAAGGATGATAAGTCTCATATCATAAGGACACAGATAATAGATGTTTCATTAGTAGAATGAAATATCGAACATGACCATAGAAACATAAGATCACATGGTAATATTTGTTAGGGTTGGTGCTCTGAGCGCCAATTTTATTATGTATTTCCTTATAAATACTAATGTAACGTTTTATTATAAATAAAATGAACAGTTTCTTTTATATAACTTCTTCTTTAATATGGTAAAGACGTTACCGACCTTCGAATGATTAGTTATGATACTGTTGTAAAAGCGTCGCAACTGACATTGAGTTGTATCATGACGTTATCATTCTTAGAATGTTCCCGGTCAAGGTTTACACTACTTGGTCAGTAAAGTAAACCCGTTGAGACAGGTACAAGTCGTATATTGGAATCTTGGAATTCCGATGGTTTCTCAGTGAACCATGAGTCTTGGAGACTCGTATAGATGTGTAGGTGTTTATAGCGGATAAACACTCAATGACTCACCGAAGATTCTTAATAGATGGTACACCAACGTCAATAAGAATCTTCTCGGGTTGAGTGAGCATAGTGATTCTTTGACTTGAGATACCACTGTGGATATCTGAGTTATCCTCCATACTTAGATGACAGTCACGTCACCGATCTATTTAGATCAGACCTCCTCATGTTCGTTGGGTGTGGACTGATGCTCGGGATATCATATGTGTATCAAGATAGGATCTGTCAGCTCTGTGTACAGAGCATATGTATTCAATATGAAATTAGCAATCTGTTAAATCCATGGGCCTGTGGTACACTGTAGAAATTAGTTCTAAGTGTTTTTGAGAGATTTCTAATAGAGACGTCGACGTGATTACATCTATAGAGATTTGACGTTTGTATATATATCTCTGGATTAATCCGGATACCTGTGACGGAGGAATTATACGTATGCAGTGACCTCGACCTATATGATTCAACGAGTTTATCTGTGTTCGTCATAATTTATGGGTGGGTGAATTATGGACACGAAATTTGATTTCATGACGGATATGTCTGAATCTAGAGAGTCTCATTAATGAAATATACTCGTAGAGTATTAGGGCAACTGTTATGAATAATACTGATTATTTATAACTCGTTTAATGTTTAAACGAAAAATACATGCAATCGGGACCTAACGGTCATTTTCGAATTAATGTGTATTTGTATTTAATACTTGATTTTATTAAATACACATTAATTAGATATCAAATTATGATATTTGACATATATCATTTATATATATGTATTTGAATATTTAATATAAATATAATACATATATTAGGATATTTGAATTTAATTATTTAAATGTTAAATAATTAAGTTAATTAAATAACAAATATCTTAAGTCATCATTTCATTTTTCAAAGCTTGGAAATGGAATTACCTTATTGGTAACACATGTAAGTTTGCTTTATTTTAGATAAAGGTTATCTTTAATAAATGAAACTTGGACTAATGAAAATAAAACAAGTGAAATAATTTGTTTTTTCCTTTTGGTGACTCACGGCAAAGAGGAAATTTGAAATATAAATTATTTTTGTTTTCATTTTCATTACTTGGACAAGATACACTAATATTTACTAAGTTAAAATTGAGAGAAAAATTAAGAACCAAAGGAAAGAAATCTTAAAAAGCTTGGAGTTTTGTAAGTTTTTTCCAACATTCTTCAACTTAGAAATTGTTTCTATGATTCTATACTTCAAATTGTGTAGTTTAGAATTTTCTCTAATGTTTAATTATGTGAATTATTGTGTTGGAAAATTATTTGAAGGTGTTAAGCATGAATGATTAATTAATAAGCTAATTAGGAGTAATTAAGCTTATTTAATTAATTAGAAAATTAAAGTTGCCATTGTTGGACAATTATGACCCATAGCGTCACTATTTGTAAAAGACATTGTGGTTTTTGTACAAATTAACTATGTGACAATGCAAATTGCATTTTATCATTTTGTAATTAGATTACTCGTATATATAAATGATAAAAGTCCTTATGATTAGTTCCGGATTATAAGATATGAGACAATATCAATCCATGAAGGTTTAATCATTAAATATCCCTAGTCGTAGTATTATCGAGGCTGGACATCGATAATGTAGAATATACTAGTATTGCACTTGTGCGTCTTATGGAAGAGTAACAGTATAGTTCTCATATATTTAAGTATTGGATACTTATGCAAGTGTGATAGGAGGTTGTGTTTGCCGATAGTACGGAAACAGCTTCGCTCTGGATAGACCCCGCGGAGTCCCATTGGTAGTATGACTATGTGTCTATGGGAATCCGCTTCAGGGTAGGTGTATTTGGTCTTACCCTGAGACTTGCATCGCTAGTACTTGCGACAATCAATACGTTTTGGTTTTGGTCGTCCGAGACTTTAACAGGTTCTGTGTACGCCTCTTCTGGGTTTATTGAGAATCGTAGTGTATTAGGTGTGATGTCAAGATGGAAGTATCACTTCAGTCATATGGAGATGATGATCACGCATGGATACAAAATCGGTTCTCTATTATGTTTCAACTATCGGGATAATATGACAAGGTCATGATTATCCGATTATAGAGACTAGTTTCTTGTGATCCGATATATGCTTCGTACGGGGCAGACACTATTCCAGCCCCAGGCCTTGCATGTGACATCAGATACTGGATCGAAATACGCAATACTACGTATACTATGCCTTTTATAGATTATATATTCCGTCAAGAATATTTCTGGAGAATTTGGGTAGGCACGATGCTTTGCTAGAAGCCAACCATGACTCGTAAATCGGTAAAAATGTGGTACGAGGTACGCACGTGTTCGGATAGTCCGAAGACCGGATTTACTGCCAACATATCCAGGGATCTCATGGGTCGCTTCCCGAAGATTCACTGATGACGTATGACTCGAACATAATTAATCTAGGATTAATTACGGAGAGATTTTATGTGGGATAAAATTCAATTAGAAGAGAGAGAACGATTAATTTGGAATTAATCGATAAAATAATATATTTGATATATTAAATGAAATTAAATTTCGACGCGAAATTAAAATTGGATTTTAATTCGGGCGAACGAATTAATTTAGAATTAATTCGCGAGCGACTTTAACGGTAATTTTGCTAGGCATAATTATTTAATTAAATTTGATTTAATTAAGTCGCAACGAAAAATTCGTTAATTCGGAATTAACGAACCCGAGCCCGGGATGTGTTTGCGGGCCCACTCCAATTTTGAATGAAGTGGGGCCCACACGTCACATCATAAGTCAGATCATTAGTCACTTTTTGGTGATTGACATCTAGTCACTTTTAGAGTGATGGGAGTGGTTGGGAGCATTTATTGCATTTTTCCCTCCAAATTTGTTTTAGCCTTTTTGGTAAAGCATATACCAAAATTGGTTTTGACTTTTTCATGGGTTGTATTTTGTTTTAGAAACAAAACATAAACAAAACAATTCTCCTTCCCAAAACTCTCTCTTGGCCGTGAGCCTCCAAAGGCAAAAGGGAAATTTTTGTTGCAAAAATTTCCAAACCTAGCACTTAAAGAATGTGATAGGGAAACCTCTCCCATTGAGCTTGGAATCTCAAATCACTCAAAGCTTGGAGCTCAACTTCATCAAAAAAAGGTTGGACACTTTCAAGGAAGGAAAAGTTTTGTTCTACACACATCCTCTCTTCCGATCACTGTAAGTATATTTTCGCTATACTTCTTTTACATATTCACATTATTTCATGCATCAAATGTTCTTGGGATGATCTTAGAGACCAACAATGGTATCATGAGCCTTATTGAGCATGAAATTGAATTTAGGGTTTATAATCTTGATTTGGGTATTTTTGATTTGAGCATGTTTTAATCAAATTATTTGTTTGAGTAGGCTTGTATGTTGATAACTTAGAGTTATGCATGATCAATTTTATGAAAAATTAATTGGATTAATTTTTCCCAAAATCTTAGGCTTGGCCGAATGTATATATAACCCTAGGTCATGGTGATTTTTGATTTTAAGCCATTGGATGTGTTTAAAATGCTTGGATATATTGATTTTTGATTTAATGGGATTGAAATCGAAATCGGATATAAAATCCTTCCATTGCCATGACCATAAGAGCATGAAAATGACTTGATTTTGTTTCAATAATGTTAGACATGTATTAATTATAATAAAGCATGATTAATTGATTAAATTAGTATTTTGGAAATGTTGATTTAAATAATTAATTATGGCTAAACACTTTAATTAATTAAATTGTGAAATTTGGAATATTAGAATTTAATTAATTGGGCTTAATTTGGAATTGGGCTAAAGTTATTGTATTTGGGCCTAATGGGCTTGGTTGGGCCAATTTGGTTTAGGACAATTGGATCCAAATTGGGTAACCATTCCATCAAGTCCAAATATAATATATGGGCCTTTAAATATTTTTAATTGGGCCTAAATTGATTTCTTGGCAAATAGGGTGATTCCTTAATTGGGCCTTGGTATTTGGGTTTGACCCATATTGACCAAAGCCCATGCCTTAAGAAATTAATTGAAAGCCCATTGGACATTAATTAAATGAACATTGGATGTTAATTGGGCTTTGAGACCCATTAAGATTAGATTTAGAATCTAAGTCGGAAAGGCGCATTAAAAGTGTAATTATTTAATTTGGAATTAAATAAGGAATTAGTATTGAATACAAATTAAATCGGATTTAAAATTGTAGTTCGATATAATTCAAGAATTCGTACTTTGAGTACTTATTCTTAAACGAGTTGGACTCGCGCAAATCAAATCGTTGTTTGAACATTGGATGATCACTTAATTCAAAGATTAATTAATTGGATTAGATTGATTAATAACATGCTTTGTGAATACATGGATGTGTTGTATGAATAATGTATATCGGATGGATATTTGATGGGTGAGGGCAATTTTGGAAATTGTTCTAATAAATTTAGAATTTTTTAAATTGGACCTGCGTGTCCAGCCTTTATCTCTCGATTCTTTGTAATTCTCTTCTCACCAATTCCCCTCAATGTAATGAGGTTTCTTTATTGTATTATGTAATTGGGTAGAAGTTAGAATAGTGCTAGCCGGGGAGAGGAAATGGAGTGATTTGTTCTAGGAATAATTTGTGAGATATCCATCCGCATATCATTATTAATTTATTTATCGCGCCTTATTATGCTTTTAGAATGCATGTTTAAGGGTGTATGATGAGACCTAATCAAAGATAATTAATTGGTTGCCAATTACGCAAAAAAAACCCTCAATAAATATTAAGCGTTTTCCTTCCATTGAGTGATTCATTCTCAAGATCCAAGATTGGCATTGGTTTGTTGGCCAATGTCAAGACCTTTGTCCATCGCAGATGTGTTTGAATCATGAAGGCTTTGTTCCATATCGTATGTCTTGTCCAAGTTGTGATTTGTTGGCCAATGTCAAGATCACTTTTTGTCCATCGACATCGATTACGAAGCTTTCCAAGGTCAATTGGTCTCGCTTAACTAGAATCATTAAACTTGTTGAGCCAAAGCCAAGGCTTAGTTGATTCAGAGGAAAAAGGTTAGGAAAATATATTGGATATATTAGCATATATTGTATATATGTTTCGGACTTGGAGGTCCACCTACCGGATCTAGGAATTGGATAGATCCAATTGATCTTAGAGATCTACCTAGTTAAATATCATACATCTTGTTGGCCAAAGTCAAGGTTGTATGTTATTTAATGGGATCCTAGCCCACTACGAAATTAGGTATCCCGAGTACTCAATAGAGGGTTAGAGGCTCGTCGAAAATTAGTGGGAGGCCAGTATTGAATTTGTAATTTCGTTCAAATACTTGGCATTACGCGCTTTCAAATTATTTCGTCAATTATATATTTATTAGTTGGACTAATATTCTATTATTTTTCTTGTAACAGTTGGACTGTACCCAAATATTGTTAATTGAATAGTTTGACTATTGCAATTAAGATGGCTGGAAAGATCGGAGTTAGAGACATTATCATGGGCGAAAATGTCTTTAATGGCGTAAACTTTTCTGATTGGATATGAACCTCAAGATTGTCCTGGGGGCTGAGAGGATGCTCTATACGATAGAGAGACCCCTCGGGCCTAAGCCCGGAAATAAGCAGCCGTTTGAGCTTGAGCTTTGGAAGACTCATAGTGATGACAACTCAACTGCTCAGTCCGTCATGCTCGCTGCGATGACCCCTCAATTTCATCACCAAAACAAGGGATTGGATCCATATACTATGATGGTAAAATTGAAGGACCTTCATCGATCTAACCTTAGATCGCAAAGGTATGAATTGCAGAAAATGCTCTTTCGCTCTCGAATGTGGGAGGGTACATCTGTTGAGCACCATGTGTCACAGATGATTACCGACATTGAACAGCTAGGTCAGCTAGGTATAACCTTTGAGGTTGAGACTTCTATAGATTTGATCTTGCAGTCTCTTCCTGATAGCTGGCGCGGGTTCATCATGAACTACAATATGATGAACCAAGACCATACTCTTGGAGAGCTTATGGCAATGATGCGTGAAGCAGAAAAAGAGCTGATGAAGGGCAAAAAGTGCGAGGCGCACTTCGCTTCAACATCTCAGTCTCCCAAGGCTTGGCCGAAAGGAACTGGAGGTGCAAAGAAGAAGAAGAAGAAGGGCAATGCCAAATCGTCAAAACCTTCTGGGAAGGGTAAGGACAAATCCTAAGATGTATGTCTACAGTACGGCAAGCGGGGTCACTGGAAGCGTGACTGCCACGAGTACAAGGCACACATGAAGGAAATCAAAGCAGGCAAGACATCGGCTTCAGGTATGTTGTTATAGAAATAAACATGTCTACTTCTAGTTTTAAAAATTGGATTTTTGATCCTGGTTGTGGTACTCATATATGTACTGATGTGCAGGATCTGCAGATTAGCATGAGACTGGCCTCAGGAGAGATTGACCTCCGCGTTGGAAATGGGACTAGAGTGGTCGTTTTGGCCTTTGGGACTTATGTTTTGAAACTGCCCTCGTGGCATGTACTTAATCTTTCAGACTGTTATTATGTACCTAGTTTGACTATGAATATTTTATCTATATCTTTATTGGCCCAATGTGGCTATACTTTTGTTTTTAGAAACACTGGGTGTTTTATGTATAAAAATGATATGGAGATATGCAGTGCTGATGTAGATAATGGTCTTTATATTTTGAATATAAATCTGTCTCAAACATATAATGTGACAAACAAAAAGCTTAAACTAAGTAACAAAGATGAAACTTATATGTGGCATTGTCGTCTGGGACACATTAACAAGACTCGAATATCCACACTTTCGAAGAGTGGGTACTTGGACGGATTTGATACAAATTCATATGACGTCTGCGAATCTTGTTTATTAGGCAAAATGCCTAAAACACCTTTTAGCAGTAAAGGTGTACGTGCTACCGAATTGTTAGCCCTTGTTCATAGTGATGTTTATGGGCCCATGTCTAGCCAGGCTAGAGGTGG
The DNA here is from genome assembly GCA_019454045.1 of Zanthoxylum bungeanum. NCBI lineage: Eukaryota > Viridiplantae > Streptophyta > Magnoliopsida > Sapindales > Rutaceae > Zanthoxylum > Zanthoxylum bungeanum. The sequence continues at coordinate 369,823 of SKCR01024860.1, read as the reverse complement.
ATATGAATACTTCGTAACCTTTACGGATGATGCATCGCGTTATGGTTATGTGTACCTTATGAGACACAAGTCGGAAACCTTTGAGAAATTCAAAGAGTTTCGACACGAAGTAGAAAAACAGACCGGCAAAAGTTTTAAGACATTACGGTCAAACCGTGGTGGAAAATACTTGAGCAATGAGTTTCTCGATTACTTGAAAGAATATGGTATTCTTTCACAGTGGACTCCTCCCAGAACACCGCAATTAAACGGTGTGTCCGAATGGAGAAATCGAACTTTGTTGGACATGGTAAGGTCGATGATGAGTCGCACAGAGCTACTTATTTCCTTTTGGGGATATCTATTGAACAATGCAATACTTATTTTGAATAAGGTTCTGTCAAAGTCTGTTCAACAGACTCAGTATGAAATATGGACAGGAAAGAAACCGAGTTTCTCATTCCTGAAGATTTGGGGATGCTGGGCATACGTCAAACGTTTGGAAGGTACCAAACTAGAGCCCAAATCGGATAAATGCCTATTTGTAGGATATCCTAGGGAAACCAAAGGATATTACTTCTATCACCCACAAGAGAACAAAGTATTTGTTGCCCTACATGCGGTTTTCCTTGAGAAGGAATTCCTAAATACAGTGATAAGTGGGAGGAAAGTAGAACTCGATGAAAATCGGAGTGATACTATTTCTGGCACAAAATCCTTAACGGAACATGAACAGTTCATCAGGGATGAGACTGTACCACAATCTTCAAATACACAAGAATCGCGTAGGTCAGAGAGAGTCAGAAAACAACCTGAGAGGTATGGGTTTTTGATCTCAACTCATGTAGATATTAATCTTATTGAGGAAGACAAACCGGCTATGTATAAGGAAGAGATACAAGGTATCGACTCCGATTTATGGCAAGATGCCATGAAGTTCGAAATGGATTCCATGTAAACCAACCAAGTTTGGACACTAGTTGATGCACCAGAAGGCGTAAAGCCTATTGGTTGCAGATGGGTCTTCAAGAGGAAGACCGACATGGATGGCAACATACAAACGTACAAAGCTAGGCTTGTAGCGAAAGGGTATCATCAACGACATGGTGTCGATTACGATGAAACTTTTTCACCTGTTGCCATGATTAAATCCATTCAGATTATGCTGGCTATTGCTGCATATTTCAATTACGAGATATGGCAGATGGACGTCAAAACCACTTTCCTTAACAGAAACCTTTTGGAGGATGTTTATATGCAACAGTCTGACGGTTTTGTCATACCTAAACATGCAGACAAGGTTTGCAAGTTAAATCGATCCATTTATGGATTGAAGCAAACATCGCGTTCTTGGAACCAACCATTTGATGAGATCATAAAAGAATATGATTTCATTCAAAACGAGGATGATCATTATGTATATAAGAAGGTTAGTGGGAGCGCACTGACATTTATTGTCCTTTATGTCGATGATGTATTTCTTATAGGCAATGACATTCCCAAGCTACAATCGGTGAAAGCTTGGCTTTCATTAAAATTCTCCATGAAGGATCTGGGAGAAGCAGCCTTTATTCTACGAATAAAGATCTACCGGAATAGATCTAGAAAGCTGCTTGGACTCTCCCAGAGCACGTACATTGACAAAGTGTTGAAGAGATTCAACATGGAACAGTCTAATAGGGGACTGCTGCTAGTGTCACATGGTGTCACTCTATCTAAGGACATATGTCCTAAAACTCAAGATGAGAGAGACAACATGAGTCGGATCTCGTTCGCTTCGGTAGTCGGATCGATCATGTATGCCATGATATGTACACGACCTGATGTCTCCTATGCTTTGAGCATGTGTTGTCGCTATCAGGCCGATCCAGGTGATGGTCACTAGATGGCGGATAAGAACATCCTTATATATCTTAGACGAACTAAGGATGCTTTCTTAATTTATGGAGATTGAGAACTTGAGGTAACTGGGTATACCGATGTAAGTTTCCAAACCGATAAAGACGACTATAAGTCACAATCTAGGTACATATTTTGTTTAAACAACGAAGTAGTAAGCTGGAAATCTTCCAAGCAAAAGACTGTTGTCGATTCAACAACAGAAGCGGAGTATATTGTTGCAGCTGAAGCATCAAAAGAGGCAGTTTGGATTCATAAATTCCTAATTGGATTAGGAGTAGTTCCGTTAGCAGCTGAGCCCGTTCCATTGTATTGTGACAATAACAGGGCTATAGCGCAGGCTAAGGAACCGCGGTCTCATCAACGATCCAAGCATGTTCTTTGACGTTTCCATCTGATTTGTGAGATCATACATCGTGGCGATGTGAAGATCAAGAAGGTCGCATCAGAGGATAACATTGCAGATCCACTGATGAAAGCTATTCCTCAGCAAAAGTTTGAGCGACATGTATATAGTTCATGTGTTAGATGCTTGAGTGACTGGCTATATGCCAAGTGGGAGATTGTTTGATAATTATGACCCATAGCGTCACTATTTGTAAAATACATTGTGGTTTTTGTACAAATTAACTATGTGACAATGGAAATTCCATTTTATCATTTTGTAATTAGATTACTCGTATATATAAATGATAAAAGTCCTTATGATTAGTTTCAGATTATAAGATATGAGACAATATCAATCCACGAAGGTTTAATCATTAAATATCCCTAGTCGTAGTATTATCGAGGCTGGACATCGATAATGTAGAATATACTAGTATTGCACTTGTGCGTGTTATGGAAGAGTAACAGTATAGTTCTCATATATTTAAGTATTGGATACTTATGCAAGTGTGATAGGAGGTTGTGTTTGCCGATAGTACGGAAACAGCTTCGCTCTGGATAGACCCCGCGGATTCCCATTGGTAGTATGACTATGTGTCTATGGGAATCCGTTTCAGGGTAGGTGTATTTGGTCTTAACCTGAGACTTGCATCGCTAGTACTTGCGACAATCAATACGCTTTGGTTTTGGTCGTCCGGGACTTTAACAGGTTCTGTGTACGCCTCTTCTGGGTTTATTGAGAATCGTAGTGTATTGGGTGTGATGTCAAGACGGAAGTATCACTTCAGTCATATGGAGATGATGATCACACAGTGATACAAAACAAGTTCTCTATTATGTTGTAACTATCGAGATAATATGACAAGGTCATGATTATCCGATTATAGAAACTAGTTGTTTTTTATCCGATATATGCTTTGTACGAGGTAGACACTATTCCAGCCCCAGGCCTTGCATGTGACATCAGATATTGGATCGAAATACGCAATATTACGTATACTACGCCTGTTATAGATTATATATTCCTTCAAGAATATTTCTGGAGAATTTGGTAGGCACAGTGTTTTGCTAGAAGCCAACCATGTCTCGTAAATCGGTAAAAATGTGGTACGAGGTACGCACGTGTTCGGATAGTCTGACGACCGGATTTACTGCCAACATATCCAGGGATCTAATGGGCCGCTTCCCGAAGATTCACCGATGACGTATGACTCGAACATAATTAATCTAGTATTAATTACAGATAGATTTTATGTGGGATAAAATTCAGTTAGAAGAGAGAGAACGATTAATTTGGAATTAATCAATAAAATAATATATTCGATATATTAAATGAAATTAGATTTCGACGCGAAATTAAAATTGGATTTTAATTCAGGCGAACGAATTAATTTAGAATTAATTCACGAGCGACTTTAACGGTAATTTTGCTAGGCATAATTATTTAATTAAATTTGATTTAATTAAGTCGCAACGGAAAATTCGTTAATTCGAAATTAACGAACATGAGCCCGGGATGTGTTTGCGGGCCCACTCCGATTTTTAATCAAGTGGGGCCCACACGTCACATCATAAGTCAGATCATTAGTCACTCAAGTGATGGAAGTCTTGTCACTTTTTGGTGATTGACATCTAGTCACTTTTAGGGTGATGGGAGTGGTTGGGGGCATTTATTGCATTTTCCCTCCAAATTTGTTTGAGCCTTTTTGGTAAAGCATATACCAAAATTGGTTTTGACTTTTTCATGGGTTGTATTTTGTTTTAGAAACAAAACATAAACAAAACCAATCTCCCTCATAAAACTCTCTCTTGGCCATGAGCCTCTAAAGGCAAAAGGGAAATTTTTGTTGCAAAAATTTCCAAAGCTAGCACTTAAAGAGTTCTTACAAAGGTGATAGGGAAACCTCTCCCATTGAGATTGGAATCTCAAATCACTCAAAGCTTGGAGCTCAACTTCATCAAAGAAAGCTTGGACACTTTCAAGGAAGGAAAAGTTTTGTTCTACACACATCCTCTCTTCCGATCATTGTAAGTATATCTTCGCTATACTTCTTTTACGTATTCACATTATTCCATGCATCAAATGTTCTTAGGATGATCTTAGAGACCAACAACCATTCTAGAGTTTATTAGCCATTCATAATTAACCTAAAATTGTTCTTGATTAATTTCATGATGGTGAGACTTTATTAGTATGGCATTTGGATGATTAAAGTGTTAAATTTTGTCAATTTAATGTAAATTGTCCAGTTTGAGTAATTTGTGAAATTAGGGTTCTTAACCCATTCAAATTTTGGGGCTTTTCATATATATGTTATAATTTGATGTGTATTTGATGTATGTCAAATTTGGGATTGATTGGATTTGATCTTGATGTGTTATGAACAAATTGGGCCAAATTATAATTAATTAAAAATCTGGGCAGATTCTGTAATTCTGGAAAATTCTGGAAAGTTTCTGGATTTGAGTTGCAAATTGAAAAAATTATTTTGGGATTGATTTGGAATCAATCAAATATGTAATTCACATAATTAAGCACCAAAATAATTAATTTGTAAAAGTTTGGGGTAATTTGGTAATTAAAATAAATATGATTTCTTGGGTTAAAATTTCATAATTTAAGTATTGGTTAATTAAATAAATAAGTTTATTTAATTGTTCCAAGAAAAAAAATTTGAAATCGGATAAATTCGTTTTCCGCGCTCCGCTGCGCCAACCCGTAATTCCTTATAAAACTCCAACAATATTATCTAAGGTCATTGATCGTTGTAATAATACATTAGTATCGTCATATCCTCTGACCTGAGATCATATGATTACTTGTGCGATAGTACTCTTGGTTCACTAGTATATCCTCATTCAACTATCCACGTCATTTGAATAAATACTAGATGGCCTTGAGCGATTGACGTACGAAGTCACGTATGCTTCAAGATGGGATCCGGTAGTTTTGATAATAAAAGAGATGTTTCAAGTAAACTCAAAGTTGTTGATATAAGTCTTTGGCCAAAGCAGTCGATAGCTTAGAGATATCAAATCCACAAGATAAAGTTTAAAGATATGTCGAGTATAAGGATTTGACTTTACCATGATCCCAGACTCGATAAGAAACATAAAATTGGAAGGAATGAGATGACATGCTCAAAGTGTATTCTATCAGGTTCATATGTTTTCCCACTTCATTCATCGACTAGGGGCCATGGCTTGCTGCTAGACGATTACCCATGGTCTGTGGAATATCATAGAGATTAAATATTAAAGATTTAATATTATTCCACTACTACTCGATAATGAACCTAGGACGGTCGCACAATATTGTTCTCGTCTATGTTACAAATTCGAGGATGTTTATTAAAAGTTAATAAATGATTATTTTGGCATTTCCTAATTGGATTAGGATATTCGGGATATTTCAGAAATATTAATTTGATTAATAAATTCGAAATATAAAATAAGATTTAATTGTTTAATTAAATATTTGATATTTATATTAAATAAATTAAATGTAATTTTAATTAATTATTAATTAAAATTAAGTATGTTAAATTAATTAATATGCCAAAATAATATTTAATGTATTAGGCTAGCACCCAAATTAATTAGAGTCCTAATTAAGATTAATAAGGGAAGTCTTTATGTAATTAAGATTCCTAATTTGATTAATTATCATAATTTTATTTTGGAAAGAATCTTTAAGAGACTAAATTTGATTTGGAGAGATATTGGATTAACCTTATTGTATTGGGATACAATTAAAATAAATCCAAAAACAATTGAAGGATGTGCATGCTAATATATATATATATATATATAGATATAATATATATATATATATAATATATATATATATATATATCTATATATATAATATATATACATATATATATATATGTTAAGAAACATAATCCCTAATATATTTACATGTTTGTCCTCTTAGGATCTAACCATACATGTATTACTAGTCCTAAATTTATTTACATGCTAATTGAAATAAATCTAAGTTAATCACAACACAATTGCATACCTTTCTTCTTGTAAAGATCTCTTAATCAAACTTAATTGATTGCTTAACTCAATAAGCAAATGGTTTTATTTATAGGAGGGAAACCAAGTCACTATTACCTCACATGCATGGATTACTATTAATCCTTGATTACTATTTAATCACATGCATTGATTACTATGTAATCACATGTATTTGGATGCATAATGACTTTCTCTAACCCTTCCAAAAATGTTACCATCATGGGTGTACCATTTGTTCCCCATTTAACATTTTACTAATTGTTGTCACTTAACAACTCTTGTTGTTACTTAATTATTTGATTAACAACTCTTGTTGTTTACTTAGTAATGAAATCATTACTAATTGTTGTTATTTAACAACACCACATAATTAACTTAATAATTTCCAATATGAAATTATTACTAATTGTTGTTATTTAACAACACCAAATAATTAACTTAATAATTTCCAACATCTCTCACTCACACATGATGGGATCAACAATTTTTATTATCTCTACAAGAATAATTCATACTTTGTAATTGTGTCGTGCGACCAGCATACTTCGAGAGCTCACTTGCTATACATCTGTTAGGAATATATAGCCGCTCGAAAAATGGATAGAACCATAGTGGATTATGTATGCAGTATCTTCGATCATTTATCACATTAAATCTCTCTCGATCTCTTTTCGAATGTAATATTTATTTTGTATTCACAATCATGTTTGATCACATAGAATAACATAATTGGTCGACCAGTGAATACAAGCTAATGTGATATTACTCATATAATGATCTTTCTCCTTTCTCGAATCTCTCAACTTTGATTCAATTCGCTTTTCCAGAGATGTTCTTTCAGATCGAATCTCTCATGATCTTTCAGCAACATTCCAAGATAGCAATCATCAAATCTAAGTTTTAAGAAGCAGACAAGAGTCTAAAGGGTACAATATGAGATTGAAAAAATCTCAAGGGTCTCACACAATATCAAGACTGAGATCTTTACTTGTATTACCCTTAATAGTCACAAATGTACACATGGTATGAAAACATGTGCTACGGTATTCTCTATTTTCCCATGGAGCGTATGTCTCATAAAATACCGTACAGATTATAGTTCAGACAAACACAATGTCTAACTCATAACTGACATTAAGACAAGTAAGGTGAAACAAACTTATTCACCTTAGGTCATATCACAGAGAAAGTGACCTCATAACGACATTACTTAATTTTCAAGCTTGAGCTCTCTAAATTATCAGTAAGATAATTAGCTTAAAAATTTGTCTCATCTCCCATTAACACAAAGTAATGGAGGCGATTGCCCGTTTGAGAGGGCCAATCATTCACTTGTCCGACATACTTCTCATACTAACTAATAGTATATTTGTTTAAACATGTATCAACATAATAACATGTAAGCATTGAACACAAATATCAATGAGTATTAACATTAGTAAACATTATTTGGGAAAAATACATATCATAATATGTAAGCACATTAACATCTACACAATCCCTGAGTTTTTACATGTCTAACAAAGACATCTCTAGGAACAGGCTTGGTCAATGGATCTGCTACCATTTCTTGCGTAGAAATGTACTTCATGTTTACCTCTCTCGTGCAACTATGTCTTTCACAAAGTTATATTTGGTATCTATATGTTTCATTTTACAATGGAATTTTGGGTCTTTTGTGTAGGCTATCGCTGCTTCACTATCACAGTTAACTAATACTGGACCAGAAGCTTCATTTGACAGACCCAAATGATCCAAGAACCTTTTCAACCACACAGCCTCTTGTATTGCTGATGAAAAGGCCACAAATTCAGCCTCCATTGTGGATAAGGCTATACAAGATTGTTTTTTACTGCTCCATGAAATGGAACCATTGTTTAGCAAGAAAACAAAACCGGAGGTAGATTTTCTTTCATCTAAATCTCCTCCCCAGTCAGCATCAGTATAGCCTCTCAATTGCAGATCATTTCCTTGATAACACAATGAGTAATCAGCTGTCCCTCTCAGATACCTAAATATTCTTTTAACTGCTTTCCAATGTGCTAGTCCTGGATTGGATTGGTATCTACTTACCATTCCAACAGTGAAACAGATATCAGGTCTTGTACACAACATTGCGTACATTAAACTTCCAACTGCATTTGCATAAGGAACTTTCTTCATTTGTTCCTTTTCCTGTGGAGTTTCAGGACACAATCTACGACTCAAAGCTTCAGTTTTCGTGATAGGAGTATCAATGGGTTTGCAAGCCTGCATTTGGAAGAGTTCAAGAATTTTCTTTATATATGACTCCTGTGAAAGAGATAATAAATTCTTTGAACGATTTCTTGAGATCATAACCCCAAGAATATATGCAGCTTCACCCATATCCTTCATCTTGAAGTTAGATGATAACCATTCTTTAATGTGTTTTACAAACTCCTTATCATTTCCGGCTATAAGTATATCATCCACGTACAAAGATAAGATAATGAACTTATCTTTATCTCTCTTGGTGTACACACAATGATCCTCATCTATCATTGTGAAATCATTCGAAATGATTGTATTATGGCCATTGTCTAGACGATTGCTTGAGACCATATATAGACTTTAAAAGTCTACATACTTTCTTCTTTTCATTTTCTTTTATGAAACCTACTGGTTGTTCCATGTAGATTTCTTCATCAAGTTCTCCATTGAGAAAAGCAGTCTTTACATCCATTTGATGTAATTCTAGATCCATACTTGCTACTATAGCCAGAATCAAGCGAATTGAGGTAAGCCTTACAACAGGTGAAAAAGTCTCTTCATAGTCAATTCCTTCCTGTTGCGTATACCCTTTTGCCACAAGTCGTGCTTTATATCTTTCGATATTGCCATCGGCATTACGCTTTATTTTAAGAACCCATTTGTTCTTGACAGCTTTGCGTCCTTTGGGTAGATCAACCAATTCCCAAACTTGGTTGGACCTCATTGACTCCATCTCTTCTTCCATTGCTTTCATCCATTTTTCCTTAGAAGGACACTGAAGAGCCTCTATTATGTTTCTAGGTTCTTCATCATCTTGAGGTAGAATCATAAAGGTTTCTCCTTCGATATCGAAACGACGTCGAGGAATGCCTATACGATTACTACGTCGCAATTGGGATTCTAGTGGTGGAACTGATTCCTCACTTTCGATATTATTCCCATTTGGATCGTGCACATTGCTCCAACTTGGATTATGTACATCACTCCCACTCGGATCACGTAAATGAGACTCGTGTGAAACTAATTCATCATTTTGAGATTCATGTGAAACAGATTCATCATGTTTTCTCAAATTTCTCTCATCACTCCCACTTGAATTAGGTAAACCCGGTGTTCACCAATCATGTGATCCATGTGATCCTGAGTTTCATATAGAGATAAATCTTGACCTATCTCTCCCTGCTTAGGAAAATCATTTTCTAAAAATGTGATATCTCGTGATTCAAATTCTGTCACGCCTCCACTTTCATGTTCACCTATGCGAACATATCTTTTTGATTGTTCAGAATATCTTATGAAGATACTATTTTTTCCTCTTGGGCCTAACTTTCCATGTTTGTGAGAACGCACATGAACATAAGCCGCACAACCCCAAGGTTTTAGAAAGTGAATATCTGGTTTAGGACCTGTCCATAACTCATATGGTGTGGTGGACACAGATTTAGATGGCACTCGGTTAAGTACATATGTGGCAGTTAATAATGCATCACCCCAATAGGTTATAGGCAAATTTGCTTATGCCATCATAGACCTAACCATCTCAATAAGAGTTTTATTTCTTCTTTCCACAACACCATTTTGTTAAGGAGTAGCAGGAGTAGTCAACTGACGACTAATTCTTTTTTCATCACATAATTCTCTGAACTGATCAGATAAGTACTCACGACCACGGTCAGTGCGTAGTGCTTTAACTTTCTTGTCCAATTGATTTTCTGTCAAATTCATAAATTTCTTGAAACATTCTAATGCTTCGGATTTATGAGCAATCAAATAGACATAACCAAAGCGAGTAAAATCATCTATAAATGTGATGAAATAAGATGCTTCATGCCTTGCCCTGACATTCATTGGACCACAGATATCTGAATGAATTAATTGTAATGGAAATTATGCTCTAGTTCATTTTCCAAATGGTTTTCTCGCAGTTTTTCCTGCCAAGCAATATTCACAGGTTGACAATTCTACCTTCTCAATATTTCCCAGAAAGCCTTTTTTGGCTAATCTGTTCATTCTTTGCTGGCCAATATGGCCAAGTCTAGCATGCCACACAGTTACATCACTATCATCACTGACAGATGAAGTAACAAACGAAAAACCGAAATTATGATTAAAACATTCAACATTTAATTCAATAAAACCATCCAGAAAATAACCAGAACCATAGTGTATTGTACCTAAGTACAAATCAACACCAAATTTATGGAAGTTCAAATTGAAACCTAAATTAACCAAAACCAACACAGATACTAAATTTCGACGAATTTGTGGAGCAAACAATACATCATGTAGTAGTAAAGTTTTTCCACCATGCATGACTAACTTGCATGTTCCTATGCCTTTGACTTCAACCCGTGAGTTGTTGCCAACATATATCCACTTCACCCCAGGTGAAATTCGCCGAAATTCCACGAAGGCATCTCTATCCTTCGCTACATGGTCTGTGGCTTCTGAGTCTACAGTCCACAAAGGATTAGATTCAGTTAGAAAGATTGAACTTGAAACACATATTTCATTTAAATATGCACGAAAGGTATTCACCTTTTTAGGCTCAGTGCAGTCACGAGCAAAATGACCTTTCTTACCACAGTTAAAACATTTAACCTTTGCCATGTTTTTCTTTTTGGTAGGACGTTTTCCTTTCCCATGTTGATTGGTTTTCTGTTTATTTTCTGGCTTAGAAGAATTTTGTTCTTTTCCGAACTGGAACCCACCACCATGAAATTTTCTTTTCTTTTTGAAACCCTCAGGTTTGCTAGTTTCTGTCATATACACTTCAGTATTTGACTTAGCAGTCGCAAGGCGGTCGCTTTCTAATTCAAGGTGACGTTTGGCATCATCAAAGGTTTTGATGCTCTCATTGTGGGTCAAATGCATCTTCATATGCTCCCAGCTATTTGGAAGAGAACGAATGACCGCTTGGAGTTTCTGTTCATCTGTAAGAACATGTCCAGCATCTGCCAGTTCAGTAATCATGTTTGACATTTGCCTAAAGTGTTTTGACATAGTGAACTCATGACGTTTCTTGTATGTGTCAAACTTGATTGTCAGTGACCTGAGTTTGGCTATTGAAGTACTACCAAACTTTTCAGCTAGTGTGGACCACATGTCCTTAGCCATGTCATATTTCCTGAACTCTTTCATTAGGTCATTATCCATACTGCTCAGCAACGTAATGCGGGCAATGGAATTCTTTTTCTTCCAGGCCTCATAAGCCTCTCAGTCTCGCCTGTGTTGGGCCGTAGTGCCCTGTTCAGGTTCATCCATGCTCATTTTCAAAGTTTCAAGAACCTCTTGTTCTTTTAGCACATATTGGATTTTCATGCTCCAAATTTCATAATTATCGCCATTCAGTTTCTCACCCTTGTTGAGTTCAGCAATAATGTTCTTTGCTGCGGAAGCCATATTAAAAACACAAAGTTTCTACACAGACATTCATGCACAATTGTTAATACTTTTATTTATTTTATCATGAAACGAATTATGTTTAATAAAATTCTTCAATGGGGTTGGAGTCAAAAGGCCACTATGTGTCCAATCATCATCCAATTACCCAATGTAAAAATATTATCAACATAATCAATCATGTAAAATCATTTTCTAAAAAATTACATAAATTCTTAGAACATCTAATCATGCGACCATTGTACATGACAATCATTGATTTAATTACATAAATTCAAAATCAACATGAAACATTCATACATATAAATACAATAATTACATGCCATGAAGTAACAGATAATTACACACATAAATATTAACATAGTTTTATTATAGAAAAACTAATATCTAACACTTAAAACTTTTCCGGTTCTAGTGTTCCAACGAATAAAAGTCTTTGGATAAGAATCCTCAAATTCATTCGATAACTGGTAATTGATCTTGGACAACCATGGGAAAGCTATTGCAAATTTCGGATCCTTACAACGTTTCCGAGACATCAAAGGAAAAATGGTATTATTTGCCTTAGATTGAAGATACTCAATCGCTAACCTCTCAATGGCTATGTTGTATTGAACACGTAGTTCTTCTGTATGAGTTACTAATTTCCAATATCAGTAAGCCTTTTTTGCCATATTTCCGGAGAGTATTTCGTAGCAATCTGAGTCTGTTCGGTTGTCATATCCAATTACCCTCCCATATAGATTCTTGTAACATGTTATTAAAGGTGATTATATGCGAAATCATATCATCATCTTCTTTCATCCGATACCTATCCAGATCCAGCAACATGTCTTTCAATTTTTCACTGTGGGCGGATGTCATAACTCTTTTTGCAGTTTTTTTTGTCTGATCTGCATGACTTTTCTGCAATAAATAGAAAGAAAAATCAATATAATGAAACACAAAGTTACATTAACTAAAATAAAAATCACAAAGACATTCATTTACATAAACACAAAGTTTATATGATAAAACAAATTTATCATGGCCGATTAATACAATATGCAAAAGGAATAGACATTTAATCATGACGGATCAGAATTACCAAAGCAAACTGATACAGAAATGACCAACACGGGCCAATACAGATGTCCACGCACCTTCCACGCGCCACAGGAAAGTCTCACGCGCCTTCACGCGCCGGCCATGGGCTCCCACTCGCCCTCACGCGCCCTCACGCGCCGGCCAGTCTCGGGTAACCTTCACGCACAGACGACATGTCGTCCGCTAGTTCCATGTGTGTATGACATGTCGGTTGTAAGGTATAGACTCATCCATCTTTTCGGTTTCGACGTTGTGGATGACATGTCGTCCTTCGTGGTGTTATGCGTACGACTTGTCGTACATAACCGGATGACATGTCGTCTGAGACTAAAAGACACGTACGACTTGTCGTAAGATAAACACGGATGACTTGTCGTCTGGTTACGCGGCTCATGTACGACTTGTCGTACGTCATTGGTATACGACTTGTCGTCTGGTTCTCTAAACAGCGGATGACATGTAGTACAGATCTTCTGGGTAAAAACAGATTCAACTAGCCAACTTCTAGGGTCCATATCTTTCTCAATTTTTATCCAAATTAAGCAAATGATATACCAAATTGAAGATCTCATGACCTAGTTTTCAAAACATATTTGAACATGCAATTATCAATTTTATACAGAGAGTTATTACGGCCCAAAGTTGGAAGAAAATCATTTTTGTAAAAACAAAAACCAGATGCATTTTAACATTTTTCATGCATGTTCATGCAATTTTTGTGTAATCCAACTAGAATACATGCATTTAAGCTCTGATACCAATGTTAGGAAACATAATCCCTAATATATTTACATGTTTGTCCTCTTAGGATCTAACCATACATGTATTACTAGTCCTAGATTTATTTACATGCTAATTGAAATAAATCTAAGTTAATCACAACACAATTGCATACCTTTCTCCTTGTAGAGACCTCTTAATCAAACTTAATTGATTGATTAACTCAATAAGCAAATGGTCTTATTTATAGGAGGGAAACCAAGTCACTATTAGCTCACATGCATGGAATACTATTAATCCTTGATTACTATTTAATCACATGCATTGATTACTATGTAATCACATGTATTTGGATGCATAATGACTTTCTCTAACCCTTCCAAAAATGTTACCATCATGGGTGTGTCATTTGTTCCCCATTTAACATTTTACTAATTGTTGTCACTTAACAACTCTTGTTGTTACTTAATTATTTGATTAACAACTCTTGTTGTTTACTTAATAATGAAATCATTACTAATTGTTGTTATTTTACAACACCACATAATTAACTTAATAATTTCCAATATGAAATTATTACTAATTGTTGTTATTTAACAACACCAAATAATTAACTTAATAATTTCCAACAATATATATATATATATATATATATATATATATTGTTCACGTTGAAACATTTAGTGTGTGTAAAAAGCAATTTGATTGTTGTTTATATAAAGCAATTTGATTGTTTATATATTGGCAAGAATATATATACACACATAAGAATAAACGGCGCATGAAATAAATATACAAGCAATTGCCTTTGTTGTTGTTCATGTTAACGTTGCATATATGTATATATGCACATACGTCAAAACAGTGGCTTGGGTTTATTAATATGGATGCATTGTGTTTGCGATTTCATCTCTCAATTGGAATAGTTCCAATTCGTTCCTAAAGACTTCAACATCCGAGAAAAGAAAAGGGTTTTCTTTGTTCTCTCAAGTGGGAGCGATTTGTTCGTAGAGGAGCGCTAGTGTGCCAACTAGAGATGCAACGCTTGGTGGACTACTACAAGGGAAAAATCAAGGAGGATATCCAAAGACTCGAGAAAAATAATAAGCACATCAATGTATGTTTTATTATTAAGTAAATATTATTTATGTTGATAAATAAAATATTTGTTGCATACATGTTAAAATTAATGTAGATTAATTTAAATAGTATATTGTTTACATCAAAAACAACATAACCACGATCCTTAAAGTGGTTTTTGAAGAAAATGTTAAAATCCAGTCACATGGATGCTTCCGCGCTAACCCCAAAACCTTACAAAAATAAGATAACAATAAATTACTAAAGAAAACAAAACAGTAAGTAATAATAAAAGACAGTGAGCATTAATAAAAAATGAAGTAACAATAATGAAACAGAATGATCATGGCCATCCTCCCAATGGTACGTGGAGTTGTATTCCGAGTACAAACCATATTACCATCCATTCGGAATCGGTTATGGAATTTATGCCCGGGTTTCCATCCTATATACCAAAAGGGAATCATACGGCCGGATGTAAGCATGTCCGGTCGGACATCCATCGCAGGTCAGATAGTAACCAGAGCAAGGCATGCACATTAATCATATATTGGATAATAAAATAAACACATTCATATCACCATATAAAAGAATAAATAAGCATGTGGAAATTACTCATAAAGGGCAACATAGGTTAATCCGACTGGATATCCTGGTTTGAGAGAAGGTAGGCCATACATAGGTGATTAGAGGGATATAAAGGATATTATAAGATATTTTAATATCTTATTAAAATTAAATCAAATAAAAAAAATTAAAAAGGAATAAAGCCTATGGCTAAATTCCACTATAATGGAGTAAGGGTAATTTTGGTTTTTCACCTAATTAGGGTTAATCTAAAATTACCTAGGCTATAAAAGAATTTGTTTCTTTCCATTAGCTGTGATACTTAACCCTAATCATCTTTTACTAAGAAAGTGTGATAAGAGAAAAAGAAAAATTATCCATTGGATTTTTCTTTAGTGATTCAATCCCGAGCTCACTCTCACGGAGTCTTGATGGCGAGATATAGCATGGAAGGACGAGTGTTTCTTCATCTCTATAAATGTTAGTGTCCGACACATGTCACGAGATCTCTAAGTGTGATTATTGTGTGAATAATCAAGTGAGTTGCGGAAAAAACTTACATTGATCGGATTGGAGATTTCTAAAATTTCCTTGGATGTGGAAGCTCCAAGCTTGGTGTTGAATTCCAAACTCAATGGTGAGTTTCCCTATCACCTTTCTTTGACTCCTTTAAGTGCTAGCTTGAACAAAATTTGAAGAACAAAATTGTCTTCCAATGGAGAGAGACTCACGGTTTTTGCAACAAAAGAGAGAGTGAATAGTGAATTTTATTTTTCAAAAACATAATACTTATGTTGACTTCTAAAGTTATGTATGTGTGTGTTGGCAAAAGATGCTTTTAAAGTAGCCAACTACTTCCATCACAAAATGACATATGATGTGAGTTGTGGGTCCCACCCAATTTGAATTCAAAATTCAAGTTGGCTTATACAACACACTTTAGGCCCGGTTCGTTTAATCCGACTAAACGAATTTTTCGTCACGACGTAATAAAATCCAATTTAATTAAATAATAATGCCTATCAATATTATTACGAAGTCGCTTACGAATTAATTCCAAAATAATTCGTTCGCTTGAATTAAAATCCAATTTTAATTCCGCATTGAAATCCAATTTCAATTAATATATCCAATATATTATTTTAGCCCAATTAAATAAATTAAATAGTAAAATCTAATTTAACTATTAAATTTACTTTGCCGATTAATTCCAAATTAATCGCGTTCTCTCTTCTTAAAGAATTTAATCCCAGATAAAATTCTTGCAGTAATTAATCCCAGATTAATTTTCTCTCTCATAATTAATCCCAGATTAATTCTGTTCGAGTAAAATGTCATCGATGAATCTTTGGGAAGTGACCCAATAGATTCCTGGATATGTTGGCTGTAAATATGGTTGTCGGACTATCCGAACACGTGCGTACCTGGTACCACGTTCTTACCAATTTACAAGACATGGTTGGCTTCTAGCAAAGCACCATGCCTACCCAATTCTCCAGAAATATTCAACGAGAAATATATAATCTTTATCAGGCGTAGTATACAGCGTATTGCGTATTACGATCCAATATCGGATGTCACATGCTAGGCCTAGGGCTGAAATTGTGTCTGCCCTGTATGAAGCATATATCGGATCACTAGCAACTAGTCTCTGTAATCGGATAATCATGACCTAGTCATACTATCATGATAGATGCAGCATTTAAGAGTACTAGTTCTGTATCCCTGCGTGATCATCATCTCCATATGATTGAAGTGATACTTCCATCTTTACATCACACCCAATACACTACGATTCTTAGTAAACCCATAAGAGGCGTACACAGAACCTGTTAAAGCCCCGGACGATCAAAATCAAAGCGTACTGATTGTCGCATGTATTAGCGATGCAAGTCTCAGGTTAAGACCAAATATGCCTACCCTGATTCAAATTCCCATAGACACATAGTCATACGACCAATGGGATTCCGATGGGTCTATCCAGAGCGAAGTTTTTCCTGGTCCAACGGCTAACAGAACCTCTTATCACACTTCCATAACGCGCATAAGTGTAATACTAGCATATTCCGTATTATCGATGTCCAGTCTCGATAATACTACGATTAGGGATATTTAATGATTAAACCTTTCATGGATTAATATTGTCTCATATCTTATTAATCTGGTACTAATCATATAGACTTTTATCATTTATATATCCAAGTAATCCAATTACAAAATGATAAAAGAGCAATTTCCTTTGTCACATAGTTAATTTGTAGAAGAACACCATGTTCTTTACAAATAGTGATACTATGGGTCATAATTGTCTAACAATCTCCCACTTGGCCTATAGCCAATCACTCAAGTGTCCAACACCTGAACTATTTACGAGTCGCTCATACTTATGCTGGGATATCGCTTTCGCCAATAGATATGCAAGGTTATCATCTGAAACGATCTTTTCGATCTTGACATCGCCACGATGTGTGATCTCATAAATCAGATGAAACCGTCGAAGTACATACTTGGATCATTGATGAGACCGTAATTCTTTAGCCTCCGCTGTAGCCTAGCTCAGCTGCTAATAGAATTACCCCTAATCCAATTAGGAATTTTATAGATCCAAAATGCTTCTTTTGCTGCCTCAGCCGCAGCAATGTATTCCGCTTTTATTGTTAAATCGGTAACAATATCTTGCTTGGAAGATCTCCAGCTCACTGTTCCGTTGTTCAAACAAAATATGTACCTTTATTGCGACTTATAATCGTCTTTATCGGTTTGGAAACTTGCATCGGTGATCCCAGTCACCTCAAGTTCTCAATCTCCATAAATTAAGAAAGCATCCTTAGTTCCTCTAAGATACTTAAGGATGTTCTTAACATCAATCCAGTGACCATCACCTGGATCGGCCTGATTGTGACTCCACATGCTCAAAGCAAATGAAACACCAGGTCGCGTACATATTTGTCAATGTACGAGTTCTCAGAGACTGCCAACAACTTTTAGATCTATCCCAGTAGATCCTTATTCTTAGAATAAAGGTTGCCTCTCCCAAGTTTCTCATGGAGAATTTTAATGAAAGCCAAGCTTTCACCGATTTAAATTAAAGGGGTTTTATTGCGGATATCCGGTAACGCATCGGAACAGTGGAAAATCAAAATTTTCCGATTTCAAAACTTTTTCTCAGATTGATAAAATAAACTTATTTATTTTATTATCCAATAATCAAATTATGAAATAAAACACTATAAATCAAATTTATGTGAATTTACCGAATTACCCTTAAACATAACATTTTGTTTATTTTAATCCGAAATTGTTCAAATTTTTTTTGAATGATTCTAAATCATTACTAATATGAATTTAACATGTCATACACATCAAAAATCAAATTGCAACATAAATACCCAAAATTTAGCAAAACGCCGTGAGCTCTCATAGGTGTGAAAATTGTCCATTTTGCACTTCCAATGTTAAAAATACATTAAGACAAAATCCAATCAACCCAATATTTTACATGAATCTTATACACATCCAAATACACCATATAAATGAAAAGCCCCAAATTTGGAAGTGTTCTAAAATCCTAATTTTTCAATTTCTTCAAATTGGACAAATTAGACCAAATTTGTTAAAACCAATACTTCAATCATGTTTCTTCCATCCAAATCAAGTTTCAACACAATGAAATAACTATAGATCAAATTTATGTCATTTAAGAGTGGGTCAACAACTCTAGATTAGCAACAAGTTTCTCAAACTTACAAAAGAATGCTAGTAAACACTTTAGAAGCATTCTATTGAACTTAATACATGCATATCCCTATTCTCAAAATTCCATCAAATAAAAAACAAAAAGAATAAAGAATAGAAATGCATAAGAACATCACAAGATTTAGCCTAGAACATAGGGAACATTTTCCTCTCTAATAGTAAGTTGGAAAAACTTACTAAGAACCAAGCTTTCTATGACTTTCTTCTTCTCAAGGTTCTTTTGCTTTCTTTCAATGAAGTTTTTAGGTGAGTGTATATCTTAATGAAAACCCTAAAAGAAAAAAAAAACAATATATACCAAAACCTTTTAGCCTTGGCCGAATTTTGTGTTAAACAAAATATCAAGATATTTGTTTTATTTCTTTTAAATTACAACTTGTCCACTTGGTTAAATTGATCATTACACTTTAATGAATAATTCAAACAAGTAAACAATTGCAACCAAGTCATTAAATAAAATATCATAACTTTAAAATATCTATACTTTAATTAATTTAATCATTTAACAATTAAATAATTAATTAATTAAATACAAATATTTTAAATATATGTATAATATTTACATTAAATATTAAATACATATATACATTTATGATATTAGCCAAATATCTCAATTTGATAATTAATTAATGTGTATTTGAATTAATCAAGCATTAAATGCAAATACACAAAAATTAAGGAAATGACTATCGGGTCCCTACACATGTATTTTGCGTTTAACCTTTAAACGACTTTATAAACAATCAATATTATTTATAAATGTTGCCCTAGTGCTCTACGAGTATATTTCATTAGTGAGACTCTCTAGATTCAGGCATATCCGTCACGAAATCCAATTTTGTGTCCATAATTTATCCACCCGTAAATTATGACGATCACAGATAAACTCGCTGAATCATACAGGTCGAGGTCATGGCAAATGTATAATTCCTCTGTCATAGGTATCCGGATAAATCCCAGAGATATAGATGTAAACGTCAAATCTCTATAGGGATTATCCACTCGACTATTCTATTAGCAATCTCAAAAAAGAACATTTAGAACTAACTTCTAAAATATACCACGGGCCTATGGTTTTTATCTGATTGCTAATCATATGGACTACCTATGCTCTGATACACAGAACTGACAGATCATATCTCGATACACACAGGACACCCTGAGGATCTATCTACACCCAACGAACAGACGGAGGTCTGATCTTAATAGATCGGTGACGTGACTGTCGTCTAAGTGTAGAAGATGTCTCATGTGCCCACAATGGTATCTCAAGTCGAAGAATCACAAGTGCTACTCAACCCGATAAGATTCTTATTGACGTTGGTGACATGGTGTACCATCCATTAAGAATCTTCGGTGAGTCATCCAGTGTTTATCCACTATAAACACCTACATGTCTATACTAGTCTCCAAGGCTTATGGTTCATTGAGAAACCATTGGAATCATATATTCCAGTATACGACATGTACCGGTCTCAACGGGTTTACTATATTGACTAAGTAGTGTAAACCTTGACCAGGAACGGTCTGAGAATGACAACGTCATGATACAACTCAATGTCAGTTGCGACGCTTTTACAACTGCACCATGACTAGTCATTCTAAGTTCATTACGTATTTACCATATTAAAAGATACATTATATTATAGAAACTGCATATATTATTCAAAATAATAACGTTTTACATAAGTATTCATAAAGAAATACAACCGGGAATTGGCGCTCTGAGCACCAACCCAAAAAAAAACTCTTACTTGCTCTAGTGCCAATAACGATTGTATCTAATACCCATCGACTCCACGTGTTTATCAAACAACTTCGGAGGTATGGCCTTCGTCAGTGGGTCTGCTACATTATCTTCTCTCGGTCCTTGCACACGACAATATCCCCTCGCGACACAATCTCTCGAATGATGTGGTACTTGCGTTCCACATGCTTCGACTTATGATGCGCCCTCGGTTCCTTTGCTTGCGCAATGGCTCCAGTATTATCACAGTATAACGGAATCGCATTCTCGATACTTGGGACAACTCCCAATTCTGTGACAAAGTTCTTTATCCACACAGCCTCTTTTGCAGCTTTAGAAGCTGCAATATATTCCGCCTCAGTGGTGGAATCTGCTGTTGATCTCTGTTTGGAACTCTTCCAACAAACTGCACCTCCGTTAAGGGTAAATACGAATCCAGATGTAGACTTTCTATCATCGGGATCCGATTGGAAATCGAAATTCGTATACCCGTTAACTTGCAGTTCGTTTCCTCCATAAATTATTAACTTATCCTTAATACCTTTAAGATACTTGGGGATATGTTTAATTACCATCCAATGGTCATTACCTGGATTGGACTGATATCTGCTAGTTACGCTAACAGCGAAACTGATATCAGGTCTTGCACATAACATGGCATATATTATGCTACCCAAACATGAAGCATAAGGTTGGTTAGACATTATAACATTTCATCTTCTGTTTATGGACTCATCTTCTTTGAAAGATGAATCTCATGTCTGAACGGTATGTTTGCTGTCTTACCAACCTTATGCTTTATATTACCAAAATTATACCGTTCCAAAATCTTATCTATGTACGTTGATTGGGATAACCCAATCAGCCTCATTTGTCTATCTCTATAGAGTTTTATCCCTAAAATATAGGAAGCTACTCCCAGGTCCTTCATGGAGAAATTCTTACAGAGGTACGCTTTGACGCTTTGTAATATTCCTAAATCATTCCCAATGATTAGGATGTCATTAACATATAGAACTAAAAATACGACCATGCTCCCACTGGCCTTCTGATACACACAGGATTCTTCCGAATTCTTGAGAAAACCAGACGATCTAATAATGTCATCGAATCGAAGATTCCAACTTTGTGAAGCTTGTTTAAGTCCATAAATGGACTTCTTAAGCTTACATACCATACCCGAGTTTTCGCTGGATGCAAAAGCTTCTGACTGTTCCATATAGATTTCTTCATCAAGAAATCCTTTCAGAAAAGCCGTCTTGACATCCATTTGTCAAATCTCGTAGTCATGATACGCAGCTATAGAAAGCAAAATCCGAATAGACTTAAGCATTGCTACTGGCAAAAAAGTTTCATCGTAGTCGACGCCAGGTCGTTACGTGTAACCTTTTGCTACCAGTCGGGCCTTGTAAGTTTCAACCTTACCGTCAGGCCCACACTTCCTCTTGTAAACCCATTTACAACCGATAGAAACAATTCCTTCGGGAATCAGAACCAAGTCCCAAACTTGATTCTCATGCATTGAGTCTAACTCGGATTTCATGGTACTTTGCCACTTCACGGAGTCGATGTCCAACATCGATTCTCTATAGGTGAAAGGATCAGTCTCTTCAACTAAGAGAACATCGAGACTCTTTTCTTGTATCAAATACAAGCGTTCAGGAGGTCTAGATACCCTTTCTGACCTACGGAGTGTGTGTGTTGAAGGTCCTTCATCTACTTGAACTTCAGGTTCCTCCGTTGGTTCGTTGTTTTCAGGTTGGACTTCATCAAGTTCAACCCGTCTATGATTACCACCTTCTGACAAAAATTCTACTTCTAGAAATTTTGTGAAGCGAGCTACGAACACATTTCGATGCTCGGTATCATAGAACATATATCCCTTCGTATTCAAAGGATATCCGACAAACCTAAAATTTTGCCCTTGAGGCGAAAACTTATCTTGCTGAGTCACCCTGACATAGGCAGGAAAACCCCAAACCTTAATGTTATACGGAGTCATATGAACAGCTTTTGAAGGAATCTTATTCAAAAGATGTGCAGCTGATAAAAAAGAGTAGCCCCATAAGTAATAGGGCAAATCTGTGAAACTCAACATCGATCGGACCATATCCAATAAAGTCTGATTTCTCCTCTCAGATACTCCATTGTGTTGTGGAGTACCTGGAGGAGTATGTTGAGCGAGAATCCCATTCTCCTTTATATAATCCATGAACTCACCACTTATATATTCACCGCCTCGATCAGATCGAAGGCATTTAATATATTGATCAGTTTTTTTTTCTACTTCATTTCGGAACTCTTTGAACTTTTCAAAGGTTTCCGATTTATGTCGCATCAAATACACATAACCGTACCGTGACAAATCATCAGCAAAGATAATAAAGTACGAATAACCACTGTGAGCAGTCTGACTTAGTGGACCACATACATCAGAATATACGAGTTCCAGTAAGTTAGTGGCGCGGTGTCCAACACCAGAAAATGGGGCTTTGGTCATCTTACCCTGAATACATGATTCACAAGTTGGATATGATTCAATGGTAAGATCTGGTATCAAACCATTCCTAACTAATTGGGTAAGGCGTTTAACGCCTATGTGACCCAGCCACATATGCCAAAGTTCAGTATTATTAATTACAGGTAAACTACATTTATTAACTCCGGTATTTAAAATATCTTTTGAAGTTTGCAATGTATAATGACCATGCTGGTTTGGACAACAAAGGATCTGAATATTACTTTTATCATATAAATACAAAGAACAGTTCTTAATATTAATACAAAAGCCTTCTGTATCCAATACAAAAAGTGATATAATATTAGCTACACATCCAGGCACAACATGACAGTCATTTAACAAAATTGTCCCATTCGGCAATGAGATCTCGCATACTCCCACTGCAACTGCATCCAGAGAGTCTCCACTCCTGAATCGCAACTGCATCTTTCCAGGCTTCAGTCTTCTAATTTTCTTCAGCACCTGCAACGAATTACAAATGTGAATGGGACAAGTAGAATCTAAAATCCAGTTGGATGTAATAGCATCACAAGCCAAAGATATATCAATAACTGGAAAAATAAATGTATCTGATGTAGATGCTCTCTCCCTCCTCAGCTGGGCTATGTAGTCAAGACAGTTCCTTTTCCAGTGCCTGACTTTGCTGCAGTGATGGCACTTGTCTTCATAAGCCCTCTTGGGCTTTGCTATTTTTGCCTGTGGTTGAGGACCGAGACCTTTCTTCTTCTTCCCTTTCTTCTTCTTTCCCTTTGACTAAGTCTGGGAAGAAGTAGAAAGTGAAGTAGGTCTAGACGGGCGAGTCGGTACTCCCTTCTTGAGGTCCTCTTCCGCCATGAGCAACATCCTATGCAGCTATTGGTAGGTATAGATAATCCCGTTCATGTTGAAATACATCACAAACTGGCGATAAGAAGCTGGGAGCGAACCAAGAATGACACTCCTACCGAGAATGTCATTCATAATGAGATTATGTTGCCTCAGTTGATCGATCAAATTGATCATCTGAAGAACATGTGGGCTAACAGCTTGCAGCTCATCCAATCGTGCATGGAACAGTTCCATTGCGACCTTGTCAACAACTACTTGTTCTTGGTTCTCAAACGATTGTCTTAATCGTGTCATCATACCATAAGCATCTGACATGCCATAGTATTGTTTCTTGAGTCCCGGGGAAAGTGAACTTAAGATGTATGATTTAACTCTTAAATCATCATCCTTTCATGATTGGAAGACTTCGCGTTCTTCCAGAGTAGCATCCTCTGCCACAGCAAGGTGCAGTGGACCCTCAAGAACATATCCCACCTTCTCGGAGTCGAGGACAATCCTCAAATCCAATTCCCAATCGGCGAAGTTATCAGCGCCTTTTAGTTTGTTCGCATCAAACATACGCGCAAACTGATTTGTGGATGGTGCCGCCATCGCAAATCTATCATATAGATCACGAAAAACGGTTAGCAGAAATTTAAGCAGTTTCATACAATATCATAAGCATAAACTAGATCATGGATTTTTAATCTAAAAATGCCCCTCCCACTAAATCATGCAATACTGTAATCCCCAAACATAATACAAAGATTTAATAATTAAATTAAATACAAATAGTGAAAAGTGGATCCCGTGAATATATTTCAGCTCACAGCAAAGGCACGGTCTCGCCTACGTATATTCATCAGATAGACAACTCATTTCTCAATCACTCACAAGTGACTCCTGGGTTACCGGTCCTGGTCGTTTCACATTGTCGCTGCTGAGGCAGGCCCACAAGGAGACGTACCAAGGTTAAACTCGTCAATGATAAACTCAAGTTGCTTGCGTAACCCTGACAGCTAGGGCACGTTCAGGATTCCGCTGTCGCTTGAATTTATCTAGTATCTGATATACATCCGGTATAAATAAATCTCTATCGGCTACACCCTCACAGCAGAGGCACGGTCTCGGATGTAGTCACAGAGAAGTATTTATAAACCGTATTGACAAGACGGACCATAAAACATGCATCAAATACATAATTACATTTAAACCTTATTAATTAGGGATTTTCCGCTAAGTGTCATACACCCTAAATCTAATCAAATTAGATTATAACATGCATGTATAAAGTCAAGAAAACATTGAATTAAAGGGCTAATCATATTAGGGGGCCTAGAATAAGACTCGCTCTGATACCATTTTGAAGGGGTTTTATTACGGATATCCGGTAATGTTGGGTTTCTCTAAGGTCCAAGGATCGATTTCAAGCAATGAAACATATATGTGAATACTCGTAAAAGCATGGCGGAATCATACTTACAACGATCGGCTTTTACGACGCGAGGAACATCAAAATCTTCAAGCTTTTCCTTCCTTGAAGTCTCGGCTTTGGGCTGATTTTTGTCCTCCATTTTCGGTCCAAGCTCCAAGCTTTTGAATGGTGATTCCAAGCTCACAAGTCGGTTTCCCTATCACCTTCGCAAGACCCTTAAAGTGTGCTAGCACTCCGGAAATTTTGCCGTCAAACTTCCTATGCTTCTCCTACAACTCACGGTATTTGTAGTGAAAATAGGGAAGAAAATGGCCTAAACCGAGAGAGAGGAGAGAGTGAGAGAGATGAAGATGTGTTTTTTATGTGTTGGATAATTGATTTCCAAAATCAATTAAAACATATACCAAATTTTTGAATTTCAAGAAGTCAAAAAGGTACAAGCATTAAAGCTCTCCAACTACCACCATCAATCACAAATGATAAGTTGTCACATCACTCAAAGTGACTAGACATCACATCAATTGATTGACTAGTGATTTGACGCTTGATGTGACTTGTGGGCCGCACTTAAATTCGCAATGCGAGTGCGCCCGCAAATACTCCCGAGCTCGGGTTCGCTAATTCCAAATTAACGAATTTTCTGTTGCGACGTAATTAAATAATTATGCCTAGTAAAATCACTATTCACATCGCTAACGAATTAATTCAAAATTAACTCGTTTGCCCGAATTAAATCTAATTTCAATTCCGCGTCGAAATCCAATTTCGTATAATATATCGAATATATTATTTTATCGATTAATTCCAAATTAATCGTTCTCTCTCTTTTAAATAATATTTTATCCCAGATAAAATATCTCCGTAATTAATCCTAGATTAATTTTCTCTCTCTACTAATTAATCACAGATTAATAAAGTGCGAGTCATACGTCATCAGTGAATCTTCGGGAAGCGACCCATGAGATCCCTGTATATGTTGGCAGTAAATCTGGCCGTCGGACTATCCGAACACGTAAGTACCTGGTACTACGTTTTTATCGATTTATAAGACATGGTTGGCTTCTAGCAAAGCACTGTGCCTACCTAATTCTCCAAAAATATTCTTACTGGAATATGTGATCTATATCAGGCGTAGTATACATAGTATTTCGTATTTCGATCCAGTATCGGATGTCACGTGCAAGGCCTGGGGCTGGAATTATGTTAGCCCCGTACGAAGCACATATCGGATCTCTGGTAACTAGTCTCTATAATCGGATAAACATGACCTACTCATAATATCCCGATAGCTGCAGCATATAAGGGAACCAGTTCCATATCCTATGTGATCATCATCTCCACTATGTCTGGAGTGATACTTCCATCTCGACATCACACCCAATACACTACGATTCTCAATATACCCAGAAGAGGTGTACGCAGAACCTGTTAAAGCCCTAGACGACCAAAACCAAAGTACATTGATAGTCACAAGTATTAGCGGTGCAAGTCTCAGGTTAAGACCAAATACACCTACCCTGATTCGGACTTCCATAGACACATAGTCATACTACCAATGGAATTCTGAGGGGTCTATCCAGAGCGAAGCTATTCCGTACCATCGATAAACACAACCTCCTATTACACTTGCATGAGTATCATATACCCAAATATATGAGAACTATGTCGTTATGCTGCCACAACACGCACAAGTACAATACTAGTCTATTCCGCATTATCGATGTCCAATATCGATAATACTACGACTATGGATATTTAATGATTAAACCTTCGTGGATTGATAATGTCTCATATCATCTTAATCCGGAACTAATCATATGGACCTTCTATCATTTATACATCTTGGTAATCTAATTACAAATGATAGAAGAGCAATTTCCTTTGTCACATAGTTAATTTGTACAACAACACCATGATCTATACAAATAGTGATGCTATGGGCCATAACTGTCCAACAATCTCCCACTTAGCCTATAGCCAATCACTCAAGTGTCCTACACTCGTACTATGTACGGTTCGCTCAAACTTCTGCTGAGATAATGCTATCGTCAGCGGATTTGCATGATTATCATCTGATGCGATTTATTCGATCATCACGTCCCCATGATGTATGATCCGAACGAATCAGATGAATAGTCAAAGTATTTATTTGGATCGTTGATGAGACCATTAATTCTTTAGCCTGTGTTGAAGCCTAGCTCAGCTGCTAACAGAACTATATCTAATCGAATTAGATTATTAATAATCCAGAAGGCTTCTATTGCTGCCTCAGCTGCAGCAATAATCCACTTTTGTTGTTTATTCGGTAACAGTATCTTGCTTGGAAGATTTCCAGCTCACTGTTCCGTTATTCAAACTATATAGTACCTTTATTATGACTTATAGTCGTTTCTGTCGGTTAGGAAACTTGCAGCGGTGAACCCAGTCACTTCAAGTTCTCTTTCTCTATAGTATAAGACAACATCCTTAGTTCATCTAAGATACTAAAGGATGTTCTTTACAACAATCCAGTGACTATCACTTGGATTAGCCCGATTGTGACTCCATATGCTCAAAGCGTATGAGACACCAGGTCGCGTACATTTATTTTAATGTACTAGTTCTCGGAGAGTATCAACAACTTTTAGATCTATCCCAGTAGATCTTTATTCCTAGAATAAAGGTTGTCTCTCCCAAGAATTCTACGGAGAATTTTCATGAAAGCCAAGCTTTCACCGACTGTATTATGGGAATATCATTTCCAAGAAATGACATGTCATCATTATTTAGGACATTCACTGTCAGTACGCTCCCACTAACCTCCTTATATACACAAGAATTACTTTCGTTTTGAATTAAATCATATACCATTATGATTATATCAAAACGATAGTTCCAAAAACGCAATGCTTGCAAACCTTGTTTGCTCATTTTGGTACGACAAAACCGTCAGGATGTTGTAAACATCCTCCAAAAGGTTTCTGTTAAGGAAAGCGGTTTTGGCATTCAGCTGCCATATTTCATAAATGAAACATGCAGCATCAGCAAGCATTATCCAAATGGATTTAACCATGACAACAGCTTAAAAGGTTTCTTCGTAATCGACACAATTTTGATAACGATACCTTTTTGCTACAAGCCTAGCTTAGTACATTGGTATGTTGCCTTCTATGTATGTCTTCCTCGAAGACCTATATAATACCAATAAGCACAATGCCTTCTGGTACATCAACCAGTATCCAAACTTAGTTGGTATACATGGAATCCATTTTGGACTTCATGGCACTTTGCCATAATAGGGAGTCGATACATTGTATCACTTCCTCATACGTAGTCAGTTCGTATTCCTCAATAAGATTGACATCTTTATGAGGTGAGATCAGAAACCCATAACTCCCAGGTTTTTTTCTGACTCTCTCCGACTTACGTGGTTCTTGTGTATTCGAAGATTATTGGAATATTTTCATCCTTGATGAACTATTTGTGTTCCATTAGGACTCGGTGCCTGGAATAGTATTACTCCGATTTTTTATCGAGTTTTGCTTTCCTCCCACTTACCACTGCATATCGGTATTCCTTTTAGGAAAATCGCTTGGCGAGCAACAATTACATTGTTCTCTTGTGAGTTGTATAAGTACTATACTTTGGTTTCCCTAGGATAACCCACAATTAGGCACTTATCTGATTTGGGTTTTAGTTTGGTATCATCCAAACATATGCCCAGCATTCCCAAATCTTCAGGAATGAGAAAACTCAGTTTCTTTCCTGTTCATATCTAATATGAACTCTGTCAAACAGATTATTATGGAACCTTATTCAAAATAAGTTTTGCACTGTTTAAAGCTTATCCTTTGAAGGAAATGGTAGCTCAGAGCGACTCATGATTAACCTTATCATGTCCAACAAAATTTGGTTTCTCGGTTCGGACACACCGTCAAATTGACGTGTTCCGGTAGGAGTCCTCACTGAAAGAATACTATACTCTTTCAAGTATTTGAGAAACTTATTGCTTAAGTATTTTCATCACGGTCCAATCATGATGTTTAATACTTTAGCCGATCTGTTTATCTACTTCGTGTCGAAACTCTTTGATTTTATCAAAAGTTTCTGATCCGTGTTTCATAAGAAACACATAACCATAACGCGATGCCACATCCGTAAAGGTCATGAAACATTCATATCCACATCTAGCCTAGCTAGACATGGGCCCACTTACGTCACTATGAACGAGGGCTAACAGATCGGTGGCATTTGCACTTTTACCAAGTAAAAAGTATTTTAGGCACTTTCCCCAATAAACTAGATTCGTAGACATTATTTGAATAGAATCAAATCCGTCCTAGTATCCACTCTTCAAAAGTGTGGATATACAAGTCTTGTTTAATTTTCAACAATGCCACTCATAAGTCTCAACTGATTAATTCAGTTCGAACTATTTGTTTGTCATGTAATATGTTTGAGATTCATTTATATTCAAAATATAAATATTGTTATTCACATCTAATGTGTTTATCTCAATATCATCTTTATAAAATGAAACACTTTAGTGTTCTAGAATATAAAGGTATACCCGTAATGGGTTAAACCCTGATATAAAGATAATGTATCTAGTCCAACTAGTTACATTCTAACAGTTTCCTAATTTAAGTACATACCCGAATGGTAGTTCCTAAACTTAGGTTTCTACGGTTAAAATAGCGACTATCGTCCCGTTTCCGATTCGCAGATTAATCTCAACTGAGGTCAGTATCCTGATTATCATTAGATTCTGCACAACAGTACATATTTATGTACCACATTTAGTATCTAAAATCCAATTTTAATACAGTAGCGAACATTTTTATGACAAACATATTTGAAGTCGGAGCCTTGCACCGTCTTCAATTCCTTCATGTCTGCCTTGTCCATACGGCAGTCACGCTTCCGTGTCCCCGTTTGCCACAATTTAGGCAGAAATTTTGGGATATGTCATTTGTCTTCCCAGAATACTATAATGACTTTGCCTTTGCCCCATTTTCCACATCCCAGAAGCCTTTGGCCAAGCCTTGGCCTTCTAGAATATCGAAGTAAGATACGCCTTGCACTTCTTGCTTATTGCAAACTTTTGCTTTTTCTCATTGAGTATAGCCATTAACTCTCCAAGAGTTTTCTATTGCAATTTGGTACTTCTAAGATCTAAGAATAGATCTATGAAGATCCTTCAATTTCATTATCATACTATAAGGATGTAATCCTTAGTTCTGACTAAAAAATTAAGGAGTCTATTTGGCAAGCTTAATGGATTAAACACTAAAATTATCATCACATGAATCTTCCAAAGATCATGCTCTACTGTTTGCTCAACTCCAGGCTTAGGCCTAAGATGTTATTTTATCAAATAAAGTAACTTCTTAGTTTCAAGGACTATCCTGAAGTTTTATTCCCAATTTGAAAATTAAAGTCATTTAAATACATTTTTCACTCAGGATTATGTTTTAAACACTAATCTTTCAATTATCTTGATTCTAATAGTCCAACTATTTAATCAACGATTTCAGGTACTATTTCTTATAATGATTACTACAGTCTAACTATATAATCAACTATAATTTAATAGGTTAAATTCAATTATATTGATTACTATAATCCAATTATAAAATCAACTATTAATTGAAATGTTTGAATACAGTCCAACGGTTTTATTAAAACAACGATTAAATATTAGTCTAACTAATATATTAATTTATTTGACGAAAAATTGAAATGAGCGCGAATGGCAAGTAACTAAACGAATATTGCAAATTTAATACTTGTCTCCCACTATTTTTCGGCGAGCCTCTAACCCTCTGTTGATGTAACATCCCGCCTAAGCCAGGATGCTACCGGCAGGAGACAGGCTAATCCCATCTCCATAAGCCTCTGATTCTAGAAAAATTTCGGCATAATGTACTTGTAACATCATGCAACCTGGCCTATAGCCAGCATCCATTTACAACATGAAAATAAAATCTCGGCCTCAGGCCAGTGTCTCAACGTTAATGCAATCTAAGGGCCCAACTAAAATACGATGCAAGCATAATACAACCAGGGCTCCGTGCCCGAAAATACGTATATACAAAAACTTTTCTAAAATAAACTCTTGCTCAGCACGTTACAACTTATACAAACTAAAACATAAGCTACTAGACTCTTTATTTCCCCCAAGACCTGGTGACTGGCTGACTGCAACACTGCTATTCGGCTCCTCAACCTCTGGTGTCTGTGGTTGACCGATCAAGTCACCAACCTGCAAAACTAACAAACTGTGGTGGTGTGAGTCATAATGACTCAGTAAGTAAATATGCTCATTCCTTGAGCGTCAAACACAAGCATTTAAAATATACTCATCAAATTATTACATCCCCATCTATTAAGTCAGTCTCCATCATGTTTCTGCTGCGCTACTCTGATATCTAAATACTTAACTACTTATTATTTGCTAATCTAGTTTGGTTATTTATCATACTTACCTTTCTTGTATTTCATTAAAATATCATCAAATCGGATTTATATAATATTCTTTCTATTAAACATTCGTCTTTAACTATCTATATTCTATATACTAATTCTGTCATTAACATATTTCACACGTAGGTAAATAAATTCACTAAAATAACAAATTATCACAATATCATAAACATATGCAAACTAATGTACCTTACATCTGTAATTTCATATATTCATATGCTAACTTATTAAGCTTAAATGCTATAAATACAGGCCTTTGCAAATTTCTTATTTTTAACTCAATAACACCATACATGTATATGTAATCATGTTTTCATACGCTAGTATCTTACAAATTATTTCTTCTATGTAACCATAGAATAGACACAAGCATCAATCATAATCACATAGATGTAATCATGATGCAAAATACCATACATACAACATCAATCATATATCAATATAGATGTAATCATGCTATCGTGCTTCAATGTTAACTATATGCATCTCGTATATTAACCAGAATGTATGACTTATATGCTTAATCTATAAGCTATACTGATCTTTAATTATGCCATATCTTTGGAAAATACTTTTTGAAAAACCTTTTCTGAAAAACTGCTTTCTGAAAACTCTTTCTGAAACTCTGTTTGAAAATCTCTTAATAAAACTAATCTTTCTAAAATCATGCTTTGAATCTCTGGTTTTTGGAAACTATTTCTAAAATCTTGTTTCTGAAAACTGTTTACTGAGAATCTGAAAACTGAAAACTGAAAACTCTTTCTGAAAATCTTTATTTTTCTTGTACTTCTTTCTAAAACCGTCTTTCTAAGTTCTTTTCTGAAACTCTTTTCTAAAAACTGAAATCTGAAATCCTTTTTTTCTGAAAACCAAATCTCCGCCCGTAGGCGCAACTCCACCCGAAGGTGCATCTCCGCCCGTAGGCGCATCTCCGCCCGAAGGTGCATCTCCGCCCGTAGGCGTATCTCCGCCCGAAGGCGTATCTCCGCCAGAAGGTGCATCTCCGCCCAGGAATGTACCATCTGAGTGGTGAGGATCTAGGAGCGTCCCCCCAGTCCTCCACATGTGCACATATGTCTAAATCCGTCAATTCTACAGCAGGGATGGGTCAAATCCCAAATCCTGAATCCATATGATATCCGTCAATTCCAACTGAATCTCAAGTTACATACTGGGGTGAGTTTTTCCCTCATGCCCCGAAAAACATAAAACCGTACTCTGTGTCTCAAAACTGTAAAAACATTTTTCTGAAAATACATTTCTTTCAAAAGTATTTGAAACTCTTCTTTAAAACACTTTGGATTTCAAAACCATTCTTAAATTTTAACTCAACTTCCGAAAATAAAAACATACATATATGCATATGCATTTCATGCTTCCACTTAACCTAACCATGCTTTCTTATATGCTTATCTTTAGGCTTCTATATGTTCACAAGCTTAAACTCAAGCGCTCCTACAATTTAATGATATATGTATTCTATTCTTTATACTTTTATCATGCATGATTAAGTTTACTTATAATATAAGTTGTCACAATATTATAAACATACGATCTCATATGCCACATACATTCAACAAACTTTACTACTACAAAAACATTCCTTAGCTTATTTCTCATACCAACTCAATAACTCCATAACACACTCTATACATATTTACTTCTATTATTACTATGCAATTTCATAAGCTCAATTCTTAATTTCAAATTTTAACATCAAAATAAATTTCAAGTTGGTACACACAAAAACCATATCATTAAGTGTTATTTTGATACATATCTTTACATACAAATCTTACTAGTTATGCATATAATCTCCTTACGTCGCTAAATATTTATTGTAACTTATAATAAATTAAATCTTCTCATTTACTCATTTGCATTACTTGTTAACCATTCCCAATCAAACAATAACTTCAATTTTAAATATCAAATAAAAATAAGCAAACTTTATCATCAGAACAAGGAAGATTAATACAAAGACGCAAAAGGAAATCTGAAATTCTATAGCTAAAATGGATAACCCAATACAAGATTTTAATATGCTTTGTCCTTTTAATTTCATTATCATGATTGAAGCCCCCTAAAATTAAAGATGTTTAAACAATAATTGATAACTCTCTCCACCAAGGACGGACATGGTCAAATTAAGTTCACCCAATCATTCAAAATTTTCAAAACATCCACGGCAATTAAGCTCATTTTCCTCAAAAATCATATATATGTAAATTGGTCATTCCTTATGGACAACAAAACAAGTACTAACCTGCCCAGTAAGCATTTCAAAGGAAGGATTCCAATACTCCATAGTCAGCAGCCTTATCATGGCCTTTCCCACTAGCTAACGCATATTATCACTCTCACTACTATTTTTAACATCATTACTCATTATCAACGAATTAAATTTTTAATTTAAAAGTATTGAACTATATATATATAAATCATGAATCCAAAAATCCCCAAATTCTAGGGTTCTTATCAAATTTCCCCAATTTCTCAATTACTCCCATTTGGTTAATTCTTATAATTTCATGGTTAAAATCAGACGTACATTTTTCTAATTTAATCATCTTCATCATTCTTAGTTCAATTTCAGATTCGTTTAACAAATTTGGAACGAACTCAAAAATATCCAAGCTTAAAGAAATCCCCACATAGTGTACTTACAATTTCATCCATAACTGAAATCAGGAATTCAATTGATTAATCCCTCTTCCTTTCAATTTCTGCCCCTACTCTCGGTTCTGCTTCCTCTTCTCCCTTCTGTTTCTCTTTCTTCCTTCGGTCTATCACTGCTCTCGGTCATCCTCTCTTCCACGGTCTCTCTCTCTCCCTCTCCTCATTCTCGGTCTGTCATGCTCTCTCTCTCATTCTCTTTCTCGATTTCCCTCTCAATCTCTCTCTTCTCTTTCTCAGTTCTGCTTCATTGATTCTCGGCTTGCTCTTCTTCTTTCTCTCTGGATTTCTTTCTTTCTATTTCTCGATTCTTCCCCCATCTTCTCTCTCGGTCTCTCTTTGTTATGCATTTGCTGTGTTTCTTTTTTTTTTTTGTGCCGTCAGTCAAGTGTGTGTGTTTAATAATTAAATGTGTGCGTATGTGTAACACGTGTAGGTGTTTAGATATTTCTAAAGTTTATTCGTTATTTGTGTGGCTAATCTCAAATTAATCCCTCAAGTTTAAATTAATAATATCTCATAACTATTTCCTTTAAGTTATTTCTATTTGACTATAAATAAAATTCTCGTATTCGGGCGCGACTCCACAGGCGAAAAAAAAAAAAAAACAACATGCTAAAATAACTCGGGATGTTACATTCACCCCCCCTTAAATAGGATTCGTCCTCGAATCCCGACTCGGGTTATTCTAAACAAAAACATGCACATTCATTTCACGATCATACATATCATATTCATGCCAACATTCTCATCATGTTTATACACGTCATTCTCATATATAACATCCATTTCACACTCATTTATATCACACAGATACATATCATTTAACTCATTCTTCTAGTACCCGTATATTTAATAGTCAACATGTCATAACATAAATTCCTCATTCAATAACATACTATAATCGAACTCATTCTCATACATAAGACCGATATGGTCTATACATAGCATATACTTACTCAGATCGTCGAATAGCCAGCAGCTGCAGTCACCGACACTCTATAAACCTATGCTCTGATACCATCTTTATAACATCCCGCCTAAGCAAGGATGCTACCGGCAGGAGATAGGCTAATCCCGTCTCCAAAAGCCTCTGATTCTAGAAAAATTTCGGCATGATGTATTTGTAACATCATGCAACCTGGCATATAGCCAGCATCCATTTACAACATGAAAATAAAATCTCGGCCTCAGGCCGGTGTCTCAACGTTAATGCAATCTAAGGGCCCAACTAAAATACGATGCAGGCATAATACAACTAGGGCTCTGTGCCCGAAAATACGTATATACAAAAACTTTTCTAAAATAAACTCGTGCTCAGCACGTTACAACTTATACAAACTAAAACATAAGCTACTAGACTCTTTATTTCCCCCAAGACCTGGTGACTGGCTGACTGCAACACTGCTATTCGGCTCCTCAACCTCTGGTGTCTGTGGTTGACCGATCAGGTCACCAACCTGTAAAACTAACAAAGTGTGGTGGTGTGAGTCATAATGACTCAATAAGTAAATATGTTCATTCATTGAGCGTCAAACACATGCATTTAAAATATACTCATCAAATTATTACATCCCCATCTATTAAGTCAGTCTCCATCATGTTTCTGATGCGCTACTCTGATATCTAAATACTTAACTACTTATTCTTTGCTAATCTAGTTTGGTTATTTATCATACTTACCTTTCTTGTATTTCATTAAAATATCATCAAATCGGATTTATATAATATTCTTTCTATTAAACATTCGTCCTTAACTATCTATATTCTATATACTAATTCTGTCATTAACATATTTCACACGTAGGAAAATAAATTCACTAACATAACAAATTATCACAATATCATAAACATTTGCAAACTAATGTACCTTACATCTGTAATTTCATATATTCATATTCGAACTTATTAAGCTTAAATGCTATAAATACAGGCCTTTGCAAATTTCTTATTTTCAACTCAATAACACCATACATGTATATGTAATCATGTTGTCATACGCTAGTATCTTACAAATTATTTCTTCTATGTAACCATATAATACACACAAGCATCAATCATAATCACATAGATGTAATCATGATACAAAATACCATACATACAACATCAATCATATATCCATATAGATGTAATCATGCTATCGTGCTTCAATGTTAACTATATGCATCTCGTATATTAACCAGAATGTATGACTTATAAGTTTAATCTATAAGCTATACTAATCTTTAATTATGCCATATCTTTGGAAAATACTTTTTGAAAAACCGTTTCTGAAAAACTGCTTTCTGAAAACTCTTTCTGAAACTCTGTTTGAAAATCTCTTAATAAAACTAATCTTTCTAAAATCATGCTTTGAATCTCTGGTTTTTGGAAACTATTTCTAAAATCTTGTTTCTGAAAACTGTTTACTGAGAATCTGAAAACTGAAAACGCTTTCTGAAAATCTTTCTTTTTCTTGTACATCTTCCTTAAACCGTCTTTCTAAGTTCTTTTCTGAAACTCTTTTTTGAAAACTGAAATCTGAAATCCTTTTTTTTTTCTGAAAACCAAATCTCCACCCGTAGGCTCATCTCCGCCCGAAGGCGCATCTCCGCCCGTAGGCGCATCTCCGCCCGAAGGCGCATCTCCGCCCAGGAATGTACCATCTGAGCGCTGAGGATCTAGGAGCGTCCCCCCAGTCCTCCACATGTGCACATGTGTCTAAATCCGTCAATTCCAATTAGTGTACAACTGGGATGGGTCAAATCCCAAATCCCGAATCCATATGATATCCGTCAATTCCAACTGAATCTCAAGTTACATACTGGGGTGAGTTTTTCCCTCATGCCCCGAAAAATATAAAACCGTACTCTGTGTCTCAAAACTGTAAAAACATTTTTCCGAAAATACATTTCTTTCAAAAGTATTTGAAACTCCTCTTTAAAACACTTTGGATTTCAAAACCATTCTTAACTTTTAACTCAACTTCCGAAAATAAAAACACACATATATGCAAATGCATTTCAGGCTTCCATTTAACCTAGCCATGCATTTAAAATATACTCATCAAATTATTACATCCCCATCTATTAAGTCAGTCTCCATTATGTTTCTGTTGCGCTACTCTGATATCTAAATACTTAACTACTTATTCTTTGTTAATCTAGTTTGGTTATTTATCATACTTACCTTTCTTGTATTTCATTAAAATATCATCAAATCGGATTTATATAATATTCTTTCTATTAAACATTCGTCTTTAACTATCTATATTCTATATACTAGTTCTGTAATTAACATATTTCACACGTAGGTAAATAAATTCACTAACATAACAAATTATCACAATATCATAAACATATGCAAACTAATGTACCTTACATCTGTAATTTCATATATTCATATTCGAACTTATTAAGCTTAAATGCTATAAATACAGGCCTTTGCAAATTTCTTATTTTCAACTCAATAACACCATACATGTATATGTAATCATGTTGTCATACGCTAGTATCTTACAAATTATTTCTTCTATGTAACCATATAATACACACAAGCATCAATCATAATCACATAGATGTAATCATGATACAAAATACCATACATACAACATCAATCATATATCCATATAGATGTAATCATGCTATCGTGCTTCAATGTTAACTATATGCATCTCGTATATTAACCAGAATGTATGACTTATAAGTTTAATCTATAAGCTATACTGATCTTTAATTATGCCATATCTTTGGAAAATACTTTTTGAAAAACCTTTTCTGAAAAACTGCTTTCTGAAAACTGCTTTCTGAAACTCTGTTTGAAAATCTCTTAATAAAACTAATCTTTCTAAAATCATGCTTTGAATCTCTGGTTTTTGGAAACTATTTCTAAAATCTTGTTTCTGAAAACTGTTTACTGAGAATCTGAAAACTGAAAACTCTTTCTGAAAATCTTTCTTTTTTTTGTACTTCTTTCTAAAACCGTCTTTCTTAGTTCTTTTCTGAAACTCTTTTCTGAAAACTGAAATCTGAAATCCTTTTTTTTCTGAAAACCAAATCTCCGCCCGTAGGCGCATCTCCGCCCGAAGGCGCATATCCGCCCGTAGGTGCATCTCCGCCCGAAGGCGAATCTCCGCCCATAGGCGCATCTCCGCCCGAAGGCTCATCTCCACCCGAAGGCGCATCTCCGCCCAGAAATGTACCATCTAAGCGCTGAGGATCTAGGAGCGTCCCCCCAGTCCTCCACATGTGCACATGTGTCTAAATCCGTCAATTCCAATTAGTGTACAACTGGGATGGGTCAAATCCCAAATCCCGAATCCATATGATATCCGTCAATTCCAACTGAATCTCAAGATACATACTGGGGTGAGTTTTTCCCTCATGCCCCGAAAAACATAAAACCGTACTCTGTGTCTCAAAACTGTAAAAACATTTTTCTGAAAATACATTTCTTTCAAAAGTATTTGAAACTCTTCTTTAAAACACTTTGGATTTCAAAACCATTCTTAACTTTTAACTCAACTTCCGAAAATAAAAACACACATATATGCATATGCATTTCATGCTTCCACTTAACCTAGCCATGCTTTCTTATATGCTTATCTTTAGGCTGCTATTTGTTCACATGCTTAAACTCATGTGTTCCTACAAATTAATGATATATGTATTCTATTCTTTATATTTTATCATGCATGATTAAGTTTACTTATAATATAAGTTGTCACAATATTATAAACATACGATCTCATATGCCACATACATTCAACAAACTTTACTACTACAAAAACATTCCTTAGCTTATTTCTCATACCAACTCAATAACTCCATAACACACTCTATACATATTTACTTCTATTATTACTATGCAATTTCATAAGCTCAATTCTTAATTTCAAATTTTAACATCAAAATAAATTTCAAGTTGGTACACACAAAAACCATATCATTAAGTGTTATTTTGATACATATCTTTACATACAAATCTTACTAGTTATGTATATAATCTCCTTACGTCGCTAGATATTTATTGTAACTTACAATAAATTAAATCTTCTCATTTACTCATATGCATTACTTGTTAACCATTCACAATCAAACAATAACTTCAATTTTAAATATCAAATAAAAATAAGCAAACTTTATCATCAGAACAAGGAAGATTAATACAAAGACGCAAAAGGAAATCTGAAATTCTATAGCTAAAATGGATAACCCAATACAAGATTTTACTATGCTTTGTCCTTTTAATTTCATTATCATGATTGAAGTCATATGCCCTAAAATTAAAGATGTTTAAACAATAATTGATAACTCTCTCCACCAAGGACGGACATGGTCAAATTAAGTTCACCCAATCATTCAAAATTTTCAAAACATCCACGGCAATTAAGCTCATTTTCCTCAAAAATCATATATATGTAAATTGGTCATTCCTTATGGACAACAAAACAAGTACTAACCTGCCCAGTAAGCATTTCAAAGGAAGGATTCCAATACTCCATAGTCAGCAGCCTTATCATGGCCTTTCCGACTAGCTAACGCATATTATCACTCTCACTACTATTTTTAACATCATTACTCATTATCAACAAATTAAATTTTTAATTTAAAAGTATTGAACTATATATATATAAATCATGAATCCAAAAATCCCCAAATTCTAGGGTTCTTATCAAATTTCCCCAATTTCTCAATTACTCCCATTTGGTTAATTCTTATAATTTCATGGTTAAAATCAGACGTAGATTTCTCTAATTTAATCATCTTCATCATTCTTAGTTCAATTTCAGATTCGTTTAACAAATTTAGAACGAACTCAAAAATATCCAAGCTTAAAGAAATCCCCACATAGTGTACTTACAATTTCATCCATAACTGAAATCATGAATTCAATTGATTAATCCCTCTTCTTTCTCATCTTTCGGTCTTCTTCCTTTCTATTTATGCCCCTACTCTCGGTTCTGCTTCCTCTTCTCCCTTCTGTTTCTCTTTCTTCCTTCGGTCTATCACTGCTCTCGGTCATCCTTGTTGTGATTAAACACACAATAATAGAGGTGATTGGAGAGAAAACTCTTCTTTTATATTACTCACAAAAGAATTACAAAGCTTACAAATCCAAGCTTTACAAAAAAACTCTCACACCACTTTACTCTCTATTCTCACTCAATTTCGGATTTCTGGGATGTTGAAACAATGGATTTAGGGCTCAATTTATAGTGTCCAAACCGCGTGAACAGTGCCACGTGATTTGGCTCACGTTTACAGCTTGCCATAAGCTGTTGCCTGCTTCTTTCTTCTTTCGGCGCATGCCTGGCAAGCACACTGCATGCATTATGCATGCATTAAGTCAGCAAATCTCCCCCTCGGTGAAGATTTGCTCCAAAATCTGAGCCGACCATCAATCACCCAAAAC
The DNA here is from genome assembly GCA_019454045.1 of Zanthoxylum bungeanum. Classification (NCBI taxonomy): domain Eukaryota; kingdom Viridiplantae; phylum Streptophyta; class Magnoliopsida; order Sapindales; family Rutaceae; genus Zanthoxylum; species Zanthoxylum bungeanum. The sequence continues at coordinate 328,645 of SKCR01024860.1, read as the reverse complement.
CGGATCCTCCAAAAGGATCCTCCCCTGGCTGCATCTGTATGACTGCCTACGTACCCTGAGTTGGGATCAAGCCAATCGTAGTTCTCTGAATCTCCCCACTCTGACTATGTGTAGAGTTTTGTCATCCCGGCTATGGCACGACAGATTTCAAGTTTCTCCTTCGGTAAAACCTTCGTAAACATATCGGCACTGTTGTCGTCGGTGTGAATTTTCCTGAGTTCTAATAGCCTTGAGCTCAGGACGTCCCGTATCCAGTGATACCTCACATCGATATGTTTTGACCTCGAATGAAAGGTGGAATTTTTACCGAGATAGATAGTGCTCTGGCTATCGCAGTACAAAATGTACTTCTCCTGCTTGAAACCCAATTCCTGGACGAATGTCTTCATCCACAGCAATTCCTTGCAAGCTTCTGTAACTGCAATGAATTATGCCTCTGTTGTAGAAAGTGCAACACACATCTGCAACCTTGACTGCCATGCCACAGCTCCTCCTGAGAGAGTAATCAGATACCCCGAAGTAGACTTTCGGGTATCCATATCTCCTGCCATATCTGAATCGGTGTAGCCCATCAACACTGGTTTGTCACTGCTTCCAAAATATAATCTCATCTTGGATGTGCCTCGAAGATACCGCATGATCCATTTGATCGCATTCCAGTGTTCCCGTCCTGGGTTTGACATAAACCGGCTGACCAATCCAATTGCGTGTGCTAAGTCTGGCCTCGTGCACACCATGGCATACATAAGACTTCCCACTGCTGAGGTGTATGGAACCTGTTTCATTTCCTCCTTCTCTGTCTCAGTAGAGGGACTCTGTTGTGTACTCAATCTAAAGTGGGTAGCAAGAGGAGTGCTAACCGCTTTAGCCTTGTCCATCTGGAATCTCTGAAGTACTTTCTCGATGTACTCCTCCTGTGACAAGTATAACTTCCTGGCTTTCCGATCACGACCGATCCTGATGCCAAGAATCTGCTTAGCTGGCCCCAAGTCTTTCATCTCAAAAGACTTACTCAGTTGCTGCTTCAAATTATCAATCCTCGATTGATTCCTGCCAACTATCAACATATCATCTACATATAACCGTAAGATGATAAAGTCATCGTCAGAAAAATTCTGAACGAAAACACAATGGTCTGAAGTGGTCTTCTTGTATCCCTGCTCCCCCATAACTGACTCAAACTTCACGTACCACTGTCTCGGTGCCTGTTTCAAACCATAGAGGCTTTTCCTGAGTCTGCACACAAAGTCCTCTTTCCCGCTGACTCTGAAGCCTTCTGGTTGCTCCATGTAAATTTCTTCTTCCAGATCTCCGTGAAGAAATGCGGTCTTGACATCCATTTGCTCAACTTCCAGGTCGAGGCTTGCTGCTAAGCTGAGTACCACTCTGATGGATGACATCTTCACAACTGGAGAGAAGATTTCATCAAAGTCAATGCCTTTCCTCTGATTGAATCCCTTGACAACTAGTCTGGCTTTGTTCCGGGGTTGTGAAGTATGCTCTTGTTGCTTCACTCTGTACACCCATTTGTTCTTCAAAGCCCTTTTGCCTCTTGGCAATTTCACCAACTCAAAAGTGTGATTGTCATGCAAAGATTTCATCTCATCTTGCATGGCTTCCTCCCACTTTTCTCTGTCTTCTGTTTCCACAGCCTCCTGGTAGCTCTCGGGTTCTCCCCCGTCAGTAAGCAGCACATACTCATATGCAGAGTATTTGGTTGAAGGTCGCCTCTCTCTGTCAGACCTTCTCTGTGGAACTGTTGGTGTAGCTTCTGGTACTGGTGGTTGATCATGATCATCATCTTTGGGAGCTTCATCACCTGTACCCTCCTGTCTGGGAACCTCATCTTCAAATCGTACTGGCACCGGTGTATGAGGTTCTGGATTCACATTTCTGTATTGCTGGGGCATTGTCTTCATATCCTTCCGGATATCTTCTATGGTCTGGTCTTCAACAAAGACAACATCTCGGCTCCTGACGATCTTCTTCTCCACAGGATCATACAGTTTGTAGCCGAAATCATCTTGACCATAGCCAATAAAGACACATTATCGCGTCTTTGCATCAAGCTTGGATCTCTCGTCCTTTGGGATGTGTACAAAAGCTTTGCACCCAAAGACATGTAAGTGCCCGTACGACACTTCTTTACCTGTCCAGGCTTGGTTAGGAACATTACCTTTCAGTGCGACCGCTGGGGACATGTTCAAAACATGTACTGCTGTGATGAGTGCCTCCCCCCAGAATGTCTTCGGCAGCTTGGCTTGTGACAGCAAGCTTCTGATCCTCTCGCACAAGGTTCTGTTCATCCTCTCAGCTAGGCCATTCAGCTGAGGTGTCTTCGGAGGTGTCGTTTGATGTCGGATTCCTTGCGTCTTGCAGTACTGATCAAACGGACCTCTGTATTCTCCACCGTTATCTGTTCTGATGCACTTCAGTTTCTTGCCGGTTTCTCTCTCCACCAAAGCATGAAACTCCTTGAACACTCCAAGCACTTGGTCTTTTCTCTTCAAGGTGTATGCCCAGATCTTCCTTGAATGATCATCAATAAATGTCACAAAATACAGTGACCCACCAAGTGTTCTTGTCTGTATCGGACCGCATACATCTGAATGTATGAGGTCAAGTACCTCCGGTTTTCGTTGAGGCGGGGAGCTCTGGAAGGACACTCTGTTCTGCTTTCCAGCCATGCAGTGTTCACACTTCCGTAAGTGTGAGTTCTTCAATTCCGGAAGAACATTCCGCCTGCGTAGTATCTCCATCCCCGTTTGACTAATGTGACCGAGCTTTTTATGCCATAGCTCGGCTGCCTCATTACTTTTAACTGTATTTATGCTACTATTTGAAAGCTTAGCATGCATCAAATACAGGGTTGAGTCTTTCTTACCTCGTGCCACGACCATTGATCCTTTAGTGAGCTTCCAGCATCCGTCACTAAAGGTGCTGCAGAAACCTTCATCATCCAGCTTGCCTGTTGAGATCAGGTTTAACCGGATATCTGGGATGTGCTTGACTCCCTTCAACACTAGCCTTGTTCCGTTCTCTGTTTCAAGGCAGATGTCTCCAATACCGACGGCTTTGGACTGTCCGTCATTCCCCATCCTTACAGCACCGTAGTCCCCTGGTGTGTAAGATGAAAAGAAGTCTCTGCGAGATGTGGCGTGTATGGAGGCGCCACTATCTATCACCCAACTGGTCTCGTAGCTGGCAAGATTCACAACATCTTCTTCATATATTATATGAAATTCTTTGGAGGTTTTCTCGGTGGTAGTAACAACTCTTTCTTGATTAGAGTCACCATCTCTCCTGGATTGCTCGTTCTTCAGTTTGTAGCAATACCGCTTCATATGGCCTTTCTTCTTGTAGTGATAACACTCAATATCCCTCGTTCTTGATTTCCCCCGGTTCTTGTCTGATCTCCCTGGGCCTCGGCTTTTACTCCTCCCCCTTCTGGTGTTCTTTTCTGTCACTAGAGCTTCTGAGGTTGAGGCTGATGCTGACTCCTGCATTCTTGTCCTCTTTTCTTCCTCGAAGATCCTGGTTTTCGCCATCTCCATAGTGACTTTCCCATCTGCGGCTGAATTTATCACCGTAGATCTGAACGTTTCCCAAGATTCTGGTAACGTATTAAGGAGTATTAAGCCATTTACCTCATCACCGAAGTCTATGCCCAATCCCGACAATTCTTTCATGGTGCCGAGGAAATCGTTGATATGATCCGCCACAGCTGTACCTTCTTGGTATTTCAACCCCATCATCTTCTTGATGTAGTACAGCTTGTTGTTTCCAGTCTTTGCTCGGAAAAGCTCCTCCAGCTTTCTCCATAAGACACGTGCATTTGTTTCTTCACTGACATGGTTCACGATACTGTCGTCGATCCACTAACGAATAGTACTGCATGTTTTCTGGTGAAGATTAGCCCACTTTCCATCGGTCATTCCTTCTGGTTTCTGCTCCAGAAACACCGATCCATCATAGTCCTTCACATACAGAAGGTCTTTCATCCTTCCTCTCCATGTGAAATAGTTTGTACTGGTTAACAAAATCATTTTTCCGTTGCTCCCCTCCATCATAAAAATTCTAAGCAGAATTTCAAAAAACGGACCTCACTGTTGCGTCCGGAATGGTCAAGAATGGTGGAAATGACACTTCGTTTGTCAAAATCCGACACAGGGACCAAATTACAAATTTCAGAAATTACAGGGGTCAAAGTGCAATTTCCGAAAGATCAGGGGCCAAAGTGCAATTACGGAAAAGTTCAGGGACTAAATTGCAATTTCCAAAAATTTCAGGGACTAAATTGAAAATTTTTAAAAGTATAAGGGCTAAATTGTAATTTCCAGAAAGTTCAGGGACCTATCTGAAATTTACCAGGCACCGCTGACGTGGCTGACACGTGGCGCTGACGTAGCGCTGACTGGGCTGCTGACTGTGCGCTGACGTGGCACTGACTGGGCTGCTGACTGTGCACTGACGTGGCGCTGACTGTGCGCTGACGTGGCGGCTGACTCAGCGTCTTCAACCTTCAGCAGAGAGTGGGGCGCGTGAGGCGCGTCGGCGCGCGTGGGGACTCCTCTGGTTGGCGCGTACGGCGCGTGCGGCTTCCTCCGGGCTCCGTTTGATCGTCGAGAAATACCACTGTGCTCGTCTCGCCGTGAAACGTCTGATGGTATGCTCAAAATCGATTTTCGACAACTTTCGTCGGAATCGACTTTCCGAACCGAACCTCTGTTTCTGAGTTTCGGGATCCCTCCGAGTAACCTTAGCTCTGATACCACTTGTTGTGATTAAACACACAATAATAGAGGTGATTTGAGAGAAAACTCTTCTTTTATATTACTCACAAAAGAATTACAAAGCTTACAAATCCAAGCTTTACAAAAAACTCTCACACCACTTTACTCTCTATTCTCACTCAATTTCGGAATTCTGGGATGTTGAAACAATGGATTTAGGGCTCAATTTATAGTGTCCAAACCACGTGAACAGTGCCACGCGGTTTGGCACACGTTTACAGCTTGCCATAAGCTGTTGCCTGCTTCTTTCTTATTTCGGCGCATGCCTGGCAAGCACACTGCATGCATTATGCATGCATTAAGTCAACAATCCTCTCTTCCACGGTCTCTCTCTCTCCCTCTCCTCATTCTCGGTCTGTCCTGCTCTCTCTCTCATTCTCTTTCTCGATTTCCCTCTCAATCTCTCTCTTCTATTTCTCAGGTTCTGCTTCATTGATTCTCGGCCTGCTCTTATTCTTTCTCTCTGGATTTCTTTCTTTCTATTTCTCGATTTTTCCCCCATCTTCTCTCTCGGTCTCTCTTTGTTATGCATTTGCTGTGTTTTTTTTTGTGCCGTCAGTCAAGTGTGTGTGTGTTTAATAATTAAATGTGTGCGTATGTGTAACACGTGTAGGTGTGTAGATATTTCTAAAGTTTATTCATTATTTGTGTGGCTAATCTCAAATTAATCCCTCAAGTTTAAATTAATAATATCTCATAACTATTTCCTTTAAGTTATTTCTATTTGACTATAAATAAAATTCTCGTATTCGGCCGCGACTCCACACGCGAAAATAAAATTCACACTGCATGCTAAAATAACCCGGGATGTTACAGTTGAGTACTCGGGAAACCTTGTTTCATAGTGGGCTAGGATCCCGTTAAATAACACACAATCTTGACTTTGGCCAACAAATTGTATGATACTTAACTCGGTAGATCTCTAAGATCAATTGGATCTCATCCAATTCCTAGATCCAGTAGGTGGACATCCAAGTCCGAAAGATATATCTTATATATGCCAATATATCCAATATATTGCCTAACATTTTTCCTCTGAATCAACTAAGCCTTGGCTTTGGCACAACAAACTTAGTGATCCCAGTTAAGCGGAACACATTGACCTTGGAAAGCTTCGTAATCAATGTCGATGGACAAGAAGTGATCTTGACTTTCGCCAACAAATCACAACTTGGACAAGACACCAATATGGAACAAAGCCTTCATGATTCAAACACATCCTCGACTGACAAAGGTCTTGACATTGGCCAACAAACCAATGCCAGTCTTGGATCTTGAGTAAGAATCACTCAATGGAAGGAAAAACGCTTAATATGATGTTGAGGGTTTTTTCGCGTAATTGGCAACCAATTAATTATCTTTGTTAAGGTCTCATCATCATACACCCTTAAACATGCATTCTAAACACATAATAAGGCGCATATAAATAAATATAATAATGATATGTGGATGGATATTTAAACACATTGTTCCTAGAACAAATCTCTCTCTTTCCTCTCTCCCGCTAGCACAAGTATTACTTCTACCCGATTACATAACACTTCTAAAGAAACCTCATTTACATTGAGGGGAATATGTGAGAAGAGAAATACACAGAGTCAAGAGGTAATAGGCTGGACACGCATGTCCAATTAATAAATTCTAAATTTATTACAACAATTTCCAAAATTGCCCTCACCCATCTAATATCCATCCGATATACATTATTCATACATCGCATCCATGTACTCACGCAAACATGTTATCAATCAATCTAATCCAATTAATTAATCTAAATATTAATGACCATCCAATGTTCAAACAACAATTTGATTTTGCGCGAGTCAAACTCGTTTTGCGAATAAGTACTCAAAGTACGAATTCTTGAATTATATTAAACTACAACATTAAATCCAATTTAATAAGTATTTAATACTAACTCATTTATTTAATTCCAAATTAAATATGACACTTTTTAATGTGCCTTTACGACTTAGATTCTAAATCTAATTATTACGGGTCTCAAAACCCGATTAACATCCAATGTTAATTTAATTTAAAGTCCAATGGGCTTTTAATTGATTTCTTAAGGCATGGACTTTTGGTCAATATGGGTCAAACCCAAATACCAAAGCTCATTTAAGGAATCACCCTTATTTGCCAAGAAACCAATTTAGGCCCAATTAAAATAAAAGGTCGATTAAGTCATTATTGGACTTTATGGATATGGTTTTGGGCCCAATTGGATCCAACCAATTTAGCCTAAACCAAACTTGGTACAACCAAGCCCATTTAGCCCAATTACAACTTTTAAAAGCCTTCCAAATTTAAGCCCAATTAATTTAATTTCAAAATTCCAAATTTCACAATTAATTAATTTAAAGTATATGCCATAATTAATTAGCCAAATTAACATTTCCAAAATACTAATTCACTCAATTAATTATGTTCATTATCATCAACTAATGTCCAACACAATTGAATCAAAAATCAATCATTTTCCATGCATACAAGTCTCGGCATTTTGGGGTTTTTGTGTCCAATTGTAAATCCAATCCAATTGAATCTTAAATCAACATTACCCAATTGTTTCAAGTCATCCAATGATCAAAGAAACAAAAAATACCATGACTTTTAGGGCAACATAACTCTCGGCCAAGCCTAGATTTTGGGCAAAAATTCCAATCAACTTTTCATGAAATTGATCATAAACAACTTCAATAAAACATCATTCAAGCATACTCAATCAATTAATTTTATCAAATCATGCTCAAATTGATTTTACCCAAATTTTACACTAATAAAGTTTCATGCTCAAAATGGCTCTGATACCATTGTTGGGTTTCTCTAAGGTCCAATGATCGATTTCAAGCAATGAAACATATATGTGAATACTCGTAAAAGCATGGCGGAATCATACTTACAACGATCGGCTTTTGCGACGCGAGGAACATCAAAATCTTCAAGCTTTTCCTTCCTTGAAGTCTCGGCTTTGGGCTGATTTTTGTCCTCCATTTTCAGTCCAAGCTCCAAGCTTTTGAATGGTGATTCCAAGCTCACAAGTCGGTTTCCCTATCACCTTCGCAAGACCCTTAAAGTGTGCTAGCACTCCGTAAATTTTGCCGTCAAACTTCCTATGTTTCTCCTACAACTCACGACATTTGCAGTGAAAATAGGGAAGAAAATGGCCTAAGCCGAGAGAGAGGAGAGAGTGAGAGAGATGAAGATGTGTTTTTTATGTGTTGGATAATTGATTTCCAAAATCAATTAAAACATATACCAAATTTTTGAATTTCAAAAAGTCAAAAAGGTGCAAGCATTAAAGCTCTCCAACTACCACCATCAATCACAAATGACAAGTTGTCACATCACTCAAAGTGACTAGACATCACATCAATTGATTGACTAGTGATTTGACGCTTGATGTGACTTTTGGGTCGCACTTAAATTCGCAATGCGAGTGCGCCCGCAAATACTCCCGGGCTCGGGTTCGCTAATTCCAAATTAACAAATTTTCCGTTGCGACGTAATTAAATAATTATGCCTAGCAAAATCACTATTCACGTGGCTAACGAATTAATTCTAAATTAACTCGTTTCCCGAATTAAAATCTAACTTCAATTCCGCGTCGAAATCTAATTTCGTATAATATATCGAATATATTATTTTATCGATTAATTCCAAATTAATCGTTCTCTCTCTTTTAAATAATATTTTATCCCAGATAAAATATCTCCGTAATTAATCCCAGATTAATTTTCTCTCTCTACTAATTAATCCCAGATTAATAAAGTGCGAGTCATACGTCATCAGTGAATCTTCGAGAAGCGACCCATGAGATCCTCGGATATGTTGGCAGTAAATCCGGTCGTCGGACTATCCGAACACGTAAGTACCTAGTACTACATTTTTACCGATTTACAAGACATGGTTGGCTTCTAGCAAAGCACTGTGCCTACCTAATTCTCCAGAAATATTCTTACTGGAATATGTGATCTATATCAGGCATAATATACATAGTATTTCGTATTTCGATCCAGTATCGGATGTCACGTGCAAGGCCTGGGGCTGGAATTGTGTCTGCCCCGTACGAAGCACATATCGGATCTTTGGTAACTAGTCTATATAATCGGATAAACATGACCTAGTCATAATATCCCGATAGCTGCAGCATATAAGAGAACCAGTTCCGTATCTTACGTGATCATCATCTCCACTATGTCTGGTGTGATACTTCTATCTCGGCATCACACCCAATACACTACGATTCTCAATATACCCAGAAGAGGTGTACGCATAACCTGTTAAAGCCCTGGACGACCAAAACCAAAATCATTGATAGTCACAAGTATTAGCGGTGCAAGTCTCAGGTAAGACCAAATACACCTACCCTGATTCGGACTTCCATAGACACATAGTCATACTACCAATGGAATTCCGAGGGATCTATCCAGAGCGAAGCTGTTTCCGTACCATCGGTAAACACAACCTCCTATTACACTTGCATGAGTATCCTATACCCAAATATATGAGAACTATGTTGTTATGCTCCCACAACGCGCAAAAGTGCAATACTAGTCTATTCCGCATTATCGATGTCCAATCTCGATAATACTACGACTAGGGATATTTAATGATTAAACCTTCGTGGATTGATACTGTCTCATATCATCTCAATCCGGAACAAATCATATGGATCTTCTATCATTTATACATCTTGGTAATCTAATTACAAATGATAGCAGAGCAATTTCCTTTGTCACATAGTTAATTTGTACAATAACACCATGATCTGTACAAATAGTGATGCTATGGGTCATAACTGTCCAACAGGTAACGCTACGGAACAGTGGAAAATCAAAATTTTTCGTTTTCAAAATTTTTTCTCAGATTAATAAAATAAACTTATTTATTTTATTATCCAATAATCAAATTATGAAATAAAACACTATAAATCAAATTTATGTGAATTTACTGAATTACCCTTAAACATAACATTTTGTTTATTTTAATCCGAAATTGTTCAAAACAATTTTGAATGATTCTAAATCATTACTAATATGAATTTAACATGTCATACACATAAAAAAATCAAATTGCAACATAAATACCCAAAATTTAGCAAAAAGCCGTGAGCTCTCCTAGGTGGGAAAATTGTCCATTTTGCACTTCCATTGTTCAAAACACATTAAGACAAAATTCAATCAACCCAATATTTTACATGCATCTTATACACATCCAAATACACCATATAAATGAAAAACCCCAAATTTGGAAGTGGTCTAAAACCCTAATTTTTCAATTTCTTCAAATTGGACAAATTAGACCAAATTTGTTAAAACCAATACTTCAATCACGTTTCTTCAATCCAAATCAAGTCTCAACACAATGAAATAACTATAGATCAAATCTAGGTCATTTAAGAGTGGGTCAAAAACTCTAGATTAGCAACAAGTTTCTCAAACATACAAAAGAATGCTAGTAAACACTTTAGAAGCATTCTATTGAACTTAATACATGCATATCCCTATTCGCAAACTTCCATCAAATTAAAAAAAAAAAGAATAAAGAATAGAAAAGCATAAGAACATCAAAAGATGTAGCCTAGAACATAGGGAACATTTTCCTCTCTAATAGTAAGTTGGAAAAAATTACTAAAAACAAGCTTTCTATGATTTTCTTCTTCTTCTACTCAAGGTTCTTTTGCTTTCTTTCAATGGAGTTTATAGGTGAGTGTATATCTTAATGAAAACCCTAAAAGAAAACAAAACAATATATACCAAAACCTTTTAGCCTTGGCCGAATTTCGTGTTAAACAAAATATCAAGATATTTGTTTTATTTCTTTTAAATTACAACTTGTCCACTTGGTTAAATTGATCATTACACTTTAATGAATATTTCAAACAAGTCAACAATTGCAACCAAGTCATTAAATAAAATATCATAACTTTAAAATATCTATACTTTAATTAATTTAATCATTTAACAATTAAATAATTAATTAATTAATTAAATACAAATATTTTAAATATATGTATAATATTTAAATTAAATATTAAATACATATATACATTTATGATATTAGCCAAATATCTCAATTTGACAATTAATTAATATGTATTTGAATTAATCAAGCATTAAATGCAAATACACAAAAATTAAGGAAATAACTATCGGGTCCCTACACATGTATTTTGCGTTTAACCTTTAAACGAATTTATAAACAATCAATATTATTTATAAATGTTGCCCTAGTGCTCTACGATTATATTTCATTAGTGAGACTCTATAGATTCAGACATATCCGTCACGAAATCTAACTGAAAATCGTTGTCCCCACATACACCTAACTAGAGCCAGGAGTGAAAATCCATGTCACTGGGGCGTTACGTATCAGAGTCCCCCAAAGCATGCCACTACTTTTCCCTGAAACTAGTGGTCTTGGGGCGTTACATATCACCATCCCCCAAGCCACTGAACTAGAACCGGGGGTGCGGATCTATGCTAACCTCCAGATTCTGAATCTAGGATTTAGGGGCATCTGTTATCTTAAGTCCTGAACTGCGTGTGCACACGATCTCTGAGTCCGTCTAATCCATGTCTGAATCAAGTTACATACTGATGTGGGTTTTCCCCATACCTCGAAAACATAAAACTCAAGTTCTAAAATCATTCTTTCAAAAAATCGTCATGTAATAAAGCTTATCTTTTAGAAACATTCTCTTTATTAAACAACTGAAATAAAACCTGGCTAACGCCCTAAGTGCTTAAAAAGTAAGTCTGGTATCAAAACATATATATATAAATAAATATATTTAGAGAGAAAAGTCAACTCACAATGCGATGGCAATTCAGATGTGGTATTCGGTGTAGGTGATTTCCGAGTGTCCGGCATATGTAATACATGGTTGTTGTTCTAAGTCTATGACATAACTTATCGTGTGTCTACGTAACCATATGAGATCCCAAGACTACCCCCAATAACTTAGAATAAACTGGAATTGGCAAAACTAAAATTGATATTTCGTCCATGCGTCGCGAAACTCTCTTCATCAGGTGAGGCGGTAAGTCCACTCTGTTTACGCGTCGTGACGTCGCGATGCAGAACCGAGGCAGTAAGTCCTATTTGCTTTGCACGTCGCGACGCTACTTCAAGGGCGTCGTGATGCTCAACGCCCAGAATCACCCTGATATCGAATTCCCAGAATGCGTCGGGATGTCGAGAAGTGTGTGTCCCGACGCTAGGTCATTTCCAGGGCCAAAATTCAACTTTACTCTTACATACCACTTCTTCAACACAACACAAGCCATACTCACAACAATTACACAACATAACATCAATTACACCCCTTCAACATCATTATATAACCATTTATAAACTCCAACCTAGTTTGAACACTTAGGGATTTCACTAATTTGGATTTCTCACAAAACATCACTCTCTTAGCTCAATAATCACTAATACATCATCAAATTCAAGCCATCAACATGCTTTAATCATCAAACCTTCAAAACTCAGTAGATTAGGATTTGGGTCAAACCTTACTCACCTTGATTTTACTTATTTCTTCACTAGTAAGACCTTCTAAGCTCCCTCTTCTCTTTTCCAAGCTTGCATTGGTGATTTAAGCTTGAATTCTAGATTTTTGGTTGATGCAATGGGGAAGGTTATAGAGTTATCTCCATCTCTCTCACATTCTTCTTCTCAACAAAAATGAGAAATGAAAGATTAAGGTTTCTTTTTATACTAGGGGCTGATGGTAAAAAGAGTAAAAGAAAATGTTAAAAACTTTGAGAATTCTCCATATTAGTCTTTAGGTACAGTTTATCCGAATTTGTGTTGGCTTTTCAATCTGTTTCTGCTTCAAATTTGGAGAATTGTACAACATAAAGGTTATAAATCTCTGTCTTCGCTTTCCGAAGATATAAAATTCATAAACATCAGAGTTCATATGAGAAAGTTATGGCCCAAATACCATGGGCTGTCCGGAGTGGAACATTATACAGTTTCGTATAGGAATTTCAAGGAATTTACCGATGGTACCTGAAGTCATTTCATGAGTGTATATATGTTCAAACATAATTTATATTATGTAACACTCGTGCCACGATGTAACGGTAGTCGGGATTTCCGGTCATTACGCTTATAACATGAGAAAAACTATTTTCTTATTAATGACACACTTGTAAACATAGAGCTCATCAACATTCTATTTAAATTCATAAGACTTAATCGTCGTATCAAATATTACGTTACAAGATTGAGATGCTTGGTTGAGCCCATCATTCCTTGAGTATACCTCTACTGCGAGGTTTGAATAATTTTATATAATATTCTTCAAAAAAATGTGGTGTTTATCGATACAAACACTTTGTTATCTTCAAATGTCGAAGGTGCTACATTATTTTCAATAACTATTGTTAATGGTGTACTAGTCAAACTAGTAGGTAATTCCTCGAGTACAACTCTATTATGAGAGTTGAATTCTTTCATATAGTAATCCTAGAAAAACATGATGTTTGTCTATACAAACACTTTATTATCTTTAGAACTATAAAAGAATCCACCCCTAGTCTCCTTAGGATAGCCTACAAATAGACACATCAGTAACCATGGTTCCAAATTTATAGACTTTTTCTTTAGCACATGTGGGACACCTCCATATACAGAAATGTCACAAACTAGCTTTGCAACCATTTCACAACTCTAAAGATGTTTTAGTAATAAACATAGATGGAACTTCATTGAGGATATACATTATTTTCTGTAATGCATATCTCCAAAAACAACTAGGTAATGAACAATAACTAAACAATGATCTCATCATGTCTAGTAGGGTTTGATTTCTCATTTTTACAACACTATTCTGATGTGGTGTTCCAAGTGCTATGAGTTGGGATACTATCTCATGCTCTACCAAGAATTCCTTGAATTATTTATCGAGGTATTCCCCTCCATGATCTGATTGTAAATTTTTAATGATTTTTCCTAATTGGTTCTCAACCTCAGCACGATATTCTTTGAAGTTTTCAAAGGTATCTGATTTGCGCTGCATTAGGTAAGCATAGCCATATTTTGAATAATGGTCAATGAATATGATGAAATATTCATAACCACCTCTTACTCTTACATTCATTGGACCATAAACGTCCGAATATAGGAGTCCAAGTGTTCATTAGCCCTTAATCATTTTCCAGTAAAAAGGTATCTTAGCCCTTTTCCATTTTAGACAGGATTCGCAGACTAATAAAGTGTTGACCTTCATCTGGCTTAACGTTTCACTCTTTATTAATCTATCTATCTAGTTGTAACATCCCCCTCTCGGAGATGCTATCGGCATGGAATAAGCTGACCTATCCCCCTGAGCCTCTGAATATCTTATCGATGAAATCACTCATGTAACACAAGCGCACGTATCGCTCAAGTAGTATAAAATGTATCGATCCCACGAGGACTTAATACCTAAAATATTAATTTATGAAGCCAAATGTTTATGAGTATCTAATAGATTGGTTGTCTGATTGGATGGTGAATTTAAACTTAAAACAAGTAAATAAAACAGTGCGAAATAGATGAAAGGAAAATTCAATATTATTAAACTATCTAGGGTTGTGAATTCTTCCAATATCTTTTAAAGATAAAGTGGTTATCTCATGTTTGTGCAATATATTGGTTTATTAACCTGGAACACGAATTTATGCAAAAGCCTCTATCGATGGTCAGATGCAAATACCCAAATAACCCAATTAATCATATGTCTATGTAAACCAAGTTACCTGAATTTATTAAGACTAAGTTCCAATTGTGGCTACCCTCGGCCGACAGGTATATGTCTATCCTGGAAGGAAATCTATTAAGGGGTATCTAATACTTAAGGGAGATCATGGGCTATTATGTATAATGCTGAAACCTAAAATCCATTCGTCAAGTTCATTTTAAGTTTACAAGATCAATCTTATTGATGGCCAGTTAACAAGAAGCATTAAGTTTAAGACTTAATATATAAACCTTTATATTACCCAAGACACAAAATAACCTCTTATAAACCGGTGATATTGGAATTCATCACAATCCCAGATAACGGGTTTAGTTATAACATATATCTAGGACTAGTAAAAGCTTAAATAAAGTAAATGACATAAAGTAAAACTTGGAAATTAAAAAGGTAAATAAACAATAAAGAAAATGCTAGGGGTTAGAGGATCCATTTTTATTACTTCTATTTTAGATATCTCCCTTATTATAATATATTAACTTTGCATGATATTACCAACCGACCATAAATACGGTATCCTGATTAAGTCAAATTTAAAATTAATTCCAACCAACCATAAAGGCGATATCCAATTTAGTCAGGTTAAAATCAATTTAATTAAGTCCAACTGACCATAAAGGCGGTATCCTATTAAGTCAGGTTTTAAATACTTTATATATTATAATTAAGGGAGATTAATCTAAATATTAGTAATAAAAGCTTAACCTTTTACCCCAGCAGAGGGAGTTACCTCCTCATACTGAACAGTAATAATAAAGACTGAAAAATAAAGTAAAAAAAGTACTATTGCGTAAAATTAAATACAGAAAGCTATAAATAAACAAACAAGATACAATCTTCTTAGTATTCTTAAGGAATTCCCTAGAAGAAGATATGAATTTTCCTTCTGATTTCAGCTTCTATTTATAGGGAAACATCTGCCAGGCGCGACGCGACGCAAATTAGCTTGAGCGTCGCGACGCGCCACTCATTCAACATAATGATGACACGTGTCCAGGCTCTGAATTATTGGCTCAAAGTCGCGACGCGTAAATTTTTTCGCGTCGGGACGTGCACATAAGCAATGTGATGAGCGAAAAATATATCAATATTTACCGCCCATTTTACCTAATATTTTGTTAAGTTTCTCGGGTTTGATGAATGTTTTGATGTGTTTTACAGATAAATAAAGTATCGGGACTTAATGGAATCAACTTAGGGCTAAAACGATGAAATCTGGAGCAGAAAAAAATGGCGAAAACGGAAATTACTATACGTGTCATAAAGTGTAGTCCTAAATTATAGGTTTGCGCAAGTTTGGTATTTTGGCCATTACGTTTTCATCCGATATCCGATTTAGCTGATTCAAGTTCCTGATTAAAGAAGACACAAATATCTACAAGTTTTAAGTTTTAAATATTTTCGAATTCTGAAGTTTGCAAGACCGAAATTGATGAATAATTTTGTATATTTTGTGTAATTACTATAGTCATTTTCAAAAAATAAAATAAATAAATAAATATTGCCAAACTTCCATCAAACATGCTTGCATGTTTGGTGGAAGATTTGGTGCCATATTTGGTGCCATGTTTGGTGCCATGTTTGATGTCATATTTGGTGCCATGTTTGGTGGAGCAATTGGTGGAGAAATTGGTGGAAGCCTTTAGATTTTCCTATAAATACCAAGCTAAACTTTGTAAATTTTCCATGATTTATTTGGAGGAATTTCTCCATGAAAACCTAAAGGAAAGTGTCTTGTATATTTATTTAAGTTTCTTATATTTTATTTTTATTTAATTAATAAAATTTTGTGTATTTTCATTTACAGCATGAGCATGTAATCTCATTCTGTTCGGGTGAAAAGGTGAGACTTTTAATATAAGGAATTAGATTAATCTCCCTTATTTTAATTAAAATTTGGATTAATTAGTTACCGCCTATATGGTCGATTTAGGTGACAATCTTATTTACCCCTATAAGGTCGGTTTTACATTTCAGACATAGTTTTCGCCTATATGATCGTTTTAGGTAATAACCTTGTTACCGCCTATATGGTCGGTTGGATTTAATTAAGACAAATGAAATTACCGCCTTTATGGTCTGGTTAATTAATCGGTAAACATTGAGAATAAGGGAGATTTCTAATTTTGAAATATTAAAAGTTGATCCTCTAACCCTATTCATTTTCTTTATTGTTTTATTTACATTGTTAACTTCCAGCCTTTACTTTTTGTCTTTTATTTTATTTGAGCTTTTACTAGCCTTAGATATGTGTTGTAACTAAGCCCGTTATCTGGGGTTGTGATGATTTCCAATATCACTGGTTTATAAGGGGTTATTTTACGGTTTGGGTAATATAAAGGTTTATTTATTGAGTCTTAGTCTTAATGCTTCTGGTTAACTGGCCATTAATAAGATTGATCTGGTAAACTTAAAATAAACTTGACAAAGGAATTTTAGGTTTTAGCCTTATACTTAATAGCCCACGATCTTCCTTGAGGATAGATAACCCTTTACTAAATTTCCTTACAGGATAGACATATACATGTCGGGCAGGTGTAACCACAATTGGAACTTAATCTTAATGAATTCAGGTAACTTGGTTGACATAGACATATGATTAATTGGGTTACACTGGGTATTTGCATCCGACCATCGACAGAGGCTTTTACAGAATTCTGTGTTCAAGGTTAGTAAACCAATATATTACACAAACATAAAATAACCACTTCATCTTTTAAAAGATATAGGAAAGGTTCACAACCCTAGATAGTTTCTTAATATTGAATTTTCGTAAACCTACTTTCGCGCCATTTTATTTACTTATTTTTAAATTTAAAACAGCATCCAATCAATCAATACATTAGATACTCGTAAACATTTGACTTCATAAATTAATAGCTTAGGTATTAAGTCCTCGTGGGATCAATACTTTTTATACTACTTGAACGATACGTGCGCTTGCGTTATACGCATGGGATTACACCGGTCAAGTTTTTGGCGCCGTTCCCAGGGACTTAGTTATCTTTGACTATTAGTTTTGAGGTTAGATATGTTACTTGTGTCTAATTTCTTTTTGCTTATTATTTTTGTTTTCTTGTTTTTCAGGTTCTCAGACACTACATGAGACGAACCAGAAGCTTTGAACTCCGGCCGCTTGACCCAAAGATTGAAAGAACCATCAAACAGTTGAGAATGGAAAGAAGAGAAGGCCAAAAAGCAATCGTCAACATGGAACCTGAACGTTTCGAAGTTGCACCACCAATTCCCATTCGAGACAAAACCATTCCGGTGGTTGATGGCTTCATTTCCTATATTGTACTTCCTCCCTTACCAGCAAATGCATGTGACATCAAAACATGCATCCAGATGATTCAACAGTCAGTGCAGTTTGGAGGGAATGCAACTGAGCCCAATGCCCACATCAGCAACTTCCTGGAAGTTTGCGGTACTTTCAATTACAACCGAGCAGCTAAAGAAGCAATGAGACTGTGTGTTTTCCCATATTCCTTGAAAGACAGAGCTAAAGCTTGGCTACATTCACTACCAGCAGGTTCCATCACAACTTGGAACACTCTAGCCATCAAATTCCTTGCAAAGTATTTTCCACTAGCCAGAACAGCAAAACTGAGGAATGACATCACATCCTTTGTACAACATGACTCGGAAACTCTCTACGAAGCTTGGGAAAGGTACAAGGATTTGCTCCGGAAATGTCCTCACCATGAGATTTCAAAATGGCTTCAAGTCCAAACTTTCTATAATGGACTTTCTGGACTAATGAGAACCACAATTGACGCTGCTGTTGGAGGAGCTTTAATGGCAAAAGGAGAAGATCAAGCCTGGGATCTAATCGAAGAAATGGCCAACAACAATTCCTTATGGCCAACAGAAAGAAGCATGATCCAAAGAATTACTGGAATTTATGAAGTGGGAGCCAATACAGCTGTCAACGCCAAGTTGGAACAGATATGCAAATTCATGGAGACTCTCAGCACGTAAAGCAATATTGGAGCCACAAGTTCACCTTATGGAGGAGGATCAGAGCCAAATCAACAAGAAGAGACGGTGAATTATGTCAAAAATTTCAACAGATAGGGGAACAATCCATATTCCAACACCTACAACCCAGGGTGGAGGAATCATCCCAATTTTTCATGGAGCAACAATTCAGGGCAAAAGAACAATCCACCACCTGGATTCCAACAGCAGAACAAAGGCCATGAGTATGAAAAAGACCCAGAAGTGAAAGAATGGTTTGCAGAGATGTTCAAAAAGCAAGAAGCAAAATACGATGCTATGTTTCAAGCCCAAGCAACATTCAATCGAAGCCAATCTGCTTCCATTAAAGCACTAGAGAATCAAATTGGACAACTGGCCAATGCTCAGAGTTACGGACCGCCAGGGAACCTTCCTAACAACACAGAACCAAATCAAAGGAACCGAGGGAAAGAGCAACGGCAAGCCATAACTTTGAAAAGCGGTACTGAAATCAACAAAGATGTTGGAATCAAGGCAACTATTGAAGAAATTCCAAGAGATGCAGTCCCACAGATGGAGGAAAAAGAAGCAAAGGAAAAAGAACAAGAAAAATTCACTCAACCTCTACCTTTTCCTCAGCGTCTTCAGAAAAAAAACTGGACAAGCAATTTGCTTGATTCCTGGAGGTGTTAAAAAAGCTACATATCAACATTCCATTGGCAGAAGCATTGGAAGAAATGCCCAGTTATGTCAAATTCATGAAAGACATTCTTTCAAGAAAACGAAGATTGGAGATTACGAGACAGTAGCATTGACATAAGAATGCAGCGCCATCATTCAGATGAAACTTCCCCCAAAGTTGAAAGAACCTGGCAGTTTCACTGTCTCATGCACCATTGGAGAACATTATATCGGTAAGGCTTTATGTGACTTAGGTGCAAGTGTTAAGTTAATGTCATTTTCTATTTACAGGAAACTACAAATTGGAGAAGCAATGCCTACCTCAGTCTTTCTACAACTTGCTGATAGAACATTCGCATTTCTAAGAGGAGTGGTTGAAGATGTGCTGGTCAAAGTCGACAAACTTATTCTCCCAGCAGATTTCATTATCCTTGACATGGAGGAAGACAAAGATGTACCTATCATCATTGGGATACCATTTTTGGCTACAGGTCAAACTGTTATTGATGTGCAAAAATGAAAACTAACCATGAAATTTCAAGACCAAGAAGTTACCTTCAATGTTTTCAAAGCCATGAAATTCCTGAGTGATGAAAATGAAGATGAATGTTTCAGAATTGATGTTGTTTATAGTATCTTCCATGATAATGAACAACCTCCCTCGGACAAACTTGAAGCTTGCATCACCAACATGACTGACAGCGAGCTAGATTCTGAAATTCTGGAATATGTCAACTATCTTGACAAGCCATTCTGATTCAAATCGACACCACAAGTGGAAAGTCTGGAACTACCGAAAAATGAGAAGATCAAGCCCTCAATTGAAGAACCACCGTAGTTGGAGCTGAAGTTACTTCCGAGCCATCTCAGTTATGCATTCCTTGGAAACTCTTCTGAATTACCTGTGATTATTTCTTCTTCGCTAACATTGGAGCAAGAAGAAAAGTTACTGAGAGTGTTACGAGAACACAATAGAGCAATTGGCTGGACTATAGCAGATATTCGAGGCATTAGTCCATCATTTTGCATGCACAAGATTCTGATGAACGATGAGTACAAACCTACAGTAGAGCATCAACGGAGACTCAATCCAATCATAAAGGAAGTCGTGAAGAAAGAAATCATCAAATGGTTGGATGCTGGCATCATCTACCCCATCTTAGACAGCAGTTGGGTAAGTTCTATGCAGTGTGTGCCAAAAAAAGAAGGAATTATTGTAGTCATAAATGAAAAAAATGAGCTGATTCCAACAAGAACGGTGACTGGTTGGAGAGTATGCATAGACTACTGGAAGCTGAACAAAGCAATAAGGAAATACAATTTTCCGCTACCATTCATTTATCAGATGTTGGACAGATTGGCGGGACATGAATTCTATTGCTTTCTGGATAGATATTCGGGGTACAATCAGATTTCCATCGCCCTAGAAGATCAGGAGAAACAACTTTTACATGTTCGTATGGTACTTTTGCTTTCCGCAGGATGCCATTTGGACTATGTAATGCCCCTGCTACATTTCAACGTTGCATGATGGCCATCTTCTCAGACATGCTAGAACAAAGTATGAAGGTTTTCATGGATGATTTCTCTGTGTGCAGAGATTCTTTTGACCACTGCTTGCAAAATCTGGAACAAGTGTTACAAAGATGCGAAGATACCAACCTGGTGCTCAACTGGGAGAAATGCCATTTCATGGTGCAGGAAGGCATCGTTCTGGGACACCAGATCTCACAAAAGGGAATCGAGGTAGACAAAGCAAAGATTGAGACAATTGAAAAATTACCTCCACCAATATTAGTCAAAGGGATTCGAAGCTTTTTCGGACATGCAGGCTTTTACAGGAGATTTATCAAAGACTTTTCCAAGATTGCTAAACCTCTGTGCAATCTTCTGGCGAAGGATGTGCCTTTCAACTTCACAAAGAATGCCAGGAAGCTTTTGAGATCCTAAAACAGAAGTTAGTCTCTGCCCCTATCATTGTAGCACCAGATTGGACCATTCCATTTGAGGTGATGTGCGATGCTAGTAATTTTGCTGTAGGAGCAGTTTTGGGACAACACAAAGCAAAAGTTTTCCACACCATTTATTACTCCAGCAGAACTCTAAATGAAGCTCAACTCAACTAAACAACCACTGAAAAAGAGTTTCTTGCAGTTGTGTTCGCTTTTGATAAATTCTGATCCTATCTGCTGGGTCCCAAAGTGGTGGTCTACACAGATCATTCGGAAATCAAATACCTGATCGCAAAGAAAGATGCCAAACCCAGATTGATCCGTTGGATACTTCTACTACAAGAATTTGACATGGAGATCAAAGACAGAAAAGGGACATAAAACCAAGTGGCAAATCATTTATCGAGGCTTGAGAATGGAGATACAGCTGGCAAAGAGATTACAATCAAAGAAACTTTCCCAGATGAATAGCTATTTGCCATGAAACAGCACGATGTCCCTTGGTATGCTGATTATGTCAACTACATAGTGTCAGAAAAATGGCCGTTGGAATGGACAACTCAGCAACTAAAAAAGTTCTTCAAAGAAGTCAAGCACTATGTCTGGGATGAGTCGTACCTTTTCAAACGCTGTACTGATCAATTACTGAGACGGTGTGTTCCACATGAGGGAGTTAACAGTGTTCTACAACATTGCCATTCATCACCATATAGCGGACACTTCAGTGGAAACAAAGTTGCAGCCAAAATCCTTCAATCAGGTTTGTTCTGGCCCACTCTTTTTAATGATGCTTATCTGTTTGCTCTTCAATGTGACAGGTGCCAGAGAACGGGTAATATCTCGAGAAAAAATGAAGGACCTTTGTAAAATATTCTAGAAGTATAGATATTTTATGCATGAGGGATTGATTTTATGGGACCTTTTGTTCCATCATTCGGAAACCTGTACATACTGGTTGCAGTAGACTACGTCTCTAAATGGGTTGAAGCAATTGCACTGCCATCCAATGATTCAAAAGTGGTGATAAAATTCCTTAAAAATAATATTTTCACTCGCTTCGGAACACCTCGGGCTATTATCAGTGATGGTGGCACATATTTCTGCAACAGATACTTCGATGCAGTCCTATCCAAATATGGTGTTACTCATAAGGTTGCCACTTCCTATCATCCACAGTCAAATGGACAGGTTGAAGTTTCAAACAAGGAGATCAAAAGAATCTTGGAGAGAACCGTTAGATCAACAAGGAGGTACTGGTCTACAAAACTGGATGACGCATTATGGGCCTACCAGACAACTTACAAGACACCCATTGGTATATCCCCATATCGAATGGTGTTTGGGAAAGCATGCCATCTGCCAGTTGAGCTTGAACATAAGACATATTGGGCACTGAAGAAGTTGAATCTTGATCCACAAGCTGCAGAAGAGAAAAGACGTTAAACTTAGCGCTAGCTGGGAGGCAACCCATGCAATTTGTGTATATATTGTGATTTGGTGTGTTTTATTTTTATGTGTTTAATTTTTGTAGCTAAAGTCAGATTTCATGATGGAAGAGGATCTCACAAATCTTTACAAGTAATTTCCTTATCTCCCTCAAAATTCTCTGATGAAGATCTACAAAGGTCGCTTGGAACGGATTAGACTACCGATTATCAAAGGTATTTCTAATGACATTCATTGGATTATTGAAGCACGGGTCCGATTGGCAGGTGAGTCCTCTGACTCTTTTGTTTCACATCTTCCTAGTTTAGGAAGAAGTACCTATGCTAAAACGAGAAGAGCTAAAAAGATGGGTGTCTGCTATAAATATGCTCGTATGACATGTAATACTCATTGTCGTTCTCTAGGAATGATGTCTAATAATCGCGAAGATAAAATTAAATTCATTAGGGATGGCTTGAGTAAGGAGTCTTTAGATGATATATCTTCGACTCGCATCCCAGTGGATATGTTCATATAGCCATTCATAAATTACGTACACAATTCCAAAGAGAAAGACAATAATACAGTCTGGGGAATCTGACTTTAAAAGATCATGTTTGCCAATTTATAAGAAAATTGGATGAGAAGCTTGTCTCTGATGCATAGACGTCAATCAAAGTCGTTACTTCCTATAAATATTATTTTCTTTGTCTTTATCTAATAATTGTGCTTTGTTTTTTTATTTTCTCTGACAGGATCCATACTTTTTGACTTTTCACGATTTATTTTACTGTTTAACTAATAATTGTCATTTGGTAGGTACTAGTACTATTATTACTCACCCTTTTTCAGGTGTATAAATTCAACTCATCATTGCACTTTTGAAGGCATCCAGATTTGAGAAAGAAGTACATAAAAAAATGGAAGCTACTTCAAAAAGAATAGTTGAAAACATATGTGTGTTTTACGGTACTAGTGTCGGTACTAAGCCACAATACATAGAGGCAGCATAATAATTGGGTCGAGTCATAGCTGAAAGGAATATGCACTTAGTATATGGCGGTGGCAATCTTGGATTAATAGGGATCGTTTCAAAGGTCGTACAGGAAGGAGGCAGTCCAGTTCTGGGAATCATCCCAAAACCCTTGGCGGAGGCGAATCTAATAGGACCATCAAATGGAGAGGAACTGATTGTGCCGGAAATGTATGAACGACTGGTGGAAATGATTAACCGTGCTGATGCTTTTATTGCTTTGCCAGATGGCTTGGGCACAATGGAGGAAATTTTTACAGTGTTATCTTGGGCAAACTTGAACATACATCATAAACTTATTGGACTGTTCAACACATATGGATTTTATGATTTTCTTTGTGTATTTCTTGATGATGCCAGGAGAAATGGGTTCGTGTCAAAATCTTTAAAAGAACTCATTTTCACTGCCAGAACTGCCCCATATTGGAGGAAATATTTACCACCTATATGATCAGTTTTACATTTCAGACGTAGTTTCGTCTATATGGTCAGTTTAGGTAATAACTTTGTCATCGCCTATATAGTCGGTTGGATTTAATTGAGACAAATGAAATTACCGCCTTTATGGTCTGGTTAATTAATCGGTAAACATTGAGAATAAGAGAGATTTCTAATTTTGAAATATTAAAAGTGGATCCTCTAACCCCCAACATTTTCTTTATTGTTTTATTTACGTTTTTAACTTCCAGTCTTTACTTTTTGTCTTTTATTTTATTTAAGCTTTTACTAGCCTTAGATATGTGTTGTAACTAAGCCTGTTATTTGAGGTTGTGATGATTTCCAATATCACTGGTTTATAAGGGGTTATTTTACTGTTTGAGTAATATAAAGGTTTATTTATTGAGTCTTAGTCTTAATGCTTCTTGTTAACTGGCCATTAATAAGATTGATCTGCTAAACTTAAAATAAACTTGACAAAGGAATTTTAGGTTTTAGCCTTATACTTAATAGCCCATGATCTTCCTTGAGGATATATAACCCTTTACTAAATTTCCTTACAGGATAGACATATACATGTCGGGCAGGTGTAACCATAATTGGAACTTAATCTTAATGAATTCAGGTAACTTGGTTGACATAGACATATGATTAATTGGGTTACACTGGGTATTTGCATCCGACCATCGACAGAGGCTTTTACAGAATTCCGTGTTCCAGGTTAGTAAACCAATATATTACACAAACATAAAATAACCACTTCATCTTTTAAAAGATATTGAAAAGATTCATTACCCTAGATAGTTTCTTAATATTGAATTTTCCTAAACCTACTTTCGCGCCATTTTATTTACTTGTTTTTAAATTTAAAATCACCATCCAACCAATCAATCCATTAGATACTCG
Source organism: Zanthoxylum bungeanum (assembly GCA_019454045.1). Classification (NCBI taxonomy): domain Eukaryota; kingdom Viridiplantae; phylum Streptophyta; class Magnoliopsida; order Sapindales; family Rutaceae; genus Zanthoxylum; species Zanthoxylum bungeanum. Next base: position 303,700 of record SKCR01024860.1, on the reverse strand, counting down.
TAAACATTTGATTTCATAAATTAATAGCTTAGGTATTAAGTCCTCGTGGGATCGATATTTTTTATACTACTTGAATGATACGTGCGCTTGCGTTATACACGTGTGATTACGCCGGTCACAATGACGTGTATTGTCGACAGCATGGGATGATGACACGTGTCCGTCGCACATTAGTAAGACTGAAGTGATGTTGACATATGGCAGACGCATGTTAGCATGTGCGCATGATATCAAGCTTCTATGATTTTGACACATTTTATGCGCACGTTAGCGACGCATGATAGCAGACGTCGCATTTTAGCAAACGACGCATTTTAGCAGGAAATTTACATTCTTGCTCATTTTGTCCGTTTTTTGATGTTTTGGCCCTGATTTGATTCCAGAGAGTCCTGTTATTTTATTTATCTACAAAATAACACAAAACACATCAAAATATTCACAAAACGCAAGAAACTATACAAAATATTAAGTAAAAGGGACGGTAAATATTGATATATTTACCGCTTATCACTATCTAATTGTGATCATCACTACTAAACTCAGCTCAAAAACATACTCGTACACATGGGCCATTGCCTAACTCAAACATGGAATGTAACCTAACATTCATAACTGTGTGCTCAATATTACTCCTTTTTACAATTCTATTCATGGACACTTTAACTTATTACACATACAGTGTCTACTATACATAATGCAAGAAACATGGTTTTACTTAGACTCTGACTGAACTGTGTCTCTGACTTGACATCATAGACCCAACACCCTAGTGACTGCCATCAATATCCATCCTCTCGAGCTCATCCTCTAGGTATACCTACAAAATAAAAACACTGGGAGTGAGGGGTTAGATCATTTGAACGACCTAGTGAATGGACAGTTTAAAACTGAAACTGAAATACTGACCGGCGTAATCACACACGTATAACACAAGCGCACGTATCGTTCAAGTAGTATAAAAAATATCGATCCCACGAAGACTTAATATCTATTCTATTAATTTTATGAGGTCAAGTGATTACTAATATCTAACAAGTTGTTTGAAAGGATAATGATGATTCTAAATTTAAAACAAGTAAAAGAAATTGAGAGTAGATTCATGAGAATTAAAACTATCTAGGGTTGTGAATTCTTCCAATATTAATTAAAAGATGAAGTAGTTAAATCATAGTTGGGTAAATATTGATTTATTAATCTGGAATATTAAATTATGTAAAAGCCTCTTCCGATGGTCATTTACAAATACCTAGTTTAATTCAATTGAATCATATGTCTATGTCAACCAAATTACCTAGATTCATTAAGTTTGAATTCCAATTATGATTACCCCCGCCCAACAGGTATATTCCTATCATGTAAGGAAATCTATTAAAGGTTTATCTATCCTTAAAGAAGATCGTGGGTTGTTGAGTATAAGGTCTTTAAACTTAAAGTCCCTATGTCTAGTTCATTTTAGGTTTATCTATTCAATTTTATTAGTGATCAGTTAATAAAAAGGCATTAAGATTATGACTCAACAAATAACTCTTTAATTACCCAAACTATAATCTAATCCTTTTTAAAACCGGTGATATTATATTTTATCACAACCCTAGATATTTAATTTAGTTACAACACATAGCTAAAGCTGGTATAAACTTAAAAGACATAAAATGAAATTACAGAAAAGTAATAAGAAGAAATGCTAAGGTAAAATGAATTAACTTCTACTATTCACTATTTAGATATCTCTCATAAAATAATATATATAATCTTGTGATATTTTAAATCAACCGTCCGGAATGGCGGTATCCTGATTAAGTCAAATTCCAATATACCAGCCATAAGGCGGAACAGAAATATAAACTTAAACCAACCATCCAGTATGGCGGTATCCTCATTAAGTCAGGTTTAACCAATTTAAATTGAATAACCAACCGTCCGGAATGGCGGTATCATTTATTAATTCAGGTTTTAAATAGTTTATATATTATATTTTAAGGAAGATTAATCTAAATAGCAAAAGTAAAAGAATTACCTTTTTACCTCAGCATGGAGAAGTTAGCTCCTCATGGATGATTGAAAACTACTATTTATAGAAGAGAATTACTACTACAAACGTAAATAAAACTGAATAAAAGAAACTAAAGAAGAGAACTCTCAATTTATTTATAAGGATTTCAGAGGATGAGGTACATTTGAAACTTAAGAAATCAAACTAAATTTATAGGCAAAAAAAATCCAATTCTTTATTATTATTTTTCTGAATTTTTTTTTTATTATTTTTTTTGGATCGCTGAATTTTCGACACGTGGCATGGTGGCTAAAAAAAACGGCTCGTTGAATCTTTGACACGTGGCATGCGGTGCACGTTAGCAGATTGCTTGTGATGATGACACGTGGCATGGTGCACGTTAGTAAAGTCAAACTTGGCAACTTTGACTTGTTAACCTGGCGCATATTAGCAGTCTCCGGTGCACGTTAGAGGTCGGGATGCCAAGGGTTTCGGTGTCGAGACGCCCAAAATTACCAAAATACCCTTTTTACCAAATTTCACCAAATTTCACAGTTTTGCTCCAAATCACCTCCAGAATGTCCTGAAACTTTATTTATCTACAAAATAACACAAAAAAACATCAAAATATTCACAAAACTCAAGAAACTATACAAAATATTAAGTTAAATGAGTGGGAAATAGTGATACATTTACCACTCATCAAATACTTTATGAAAAATTCATTATTCTGAAATTGGAAACATTTCTGGAAAATTGAACCTTTTCTGAAAAATATTTCTTATCTAAAAATAAATATCTTTCTTTGAAAACTTTTTTGTCTATAAAAACTCTGAGGTTTTCAAAAAACAGTTTCTCCTGAAAACTTTGTCATAAAACTATCTTTTCTGAAAATCATATCTCTGAAAATTTGTTTCTGAAAATTGATTTCTAAAAAATTTGTATCTGAAAACCTGACGCACGGGGTTGTTACGTATCGCCATCCCCTCATACGCCTAATCTAGTAGTCTTGGGGTGTTACGTATCGTTGTCCCCCAAGCCACTATACTAGAGCTAGATGTGCTGATTAATGCTATCATCTCGACCCTGAATCTAGGGTCTAGTTGTGTTACGTATCGCCGTCCCCCTAGCATGAATCTATGATCTATGGGCATTACGTATCACCGTCCCCCTAGTCCTGCTCTACATGTGCACATGTTATTTGTGACCGTCAATTCCATATCCGTCAATTCTAATATCCGTTTATCTCAAGTTACATCTAAGGTGGATTTTTCCCCCATGCCTCCAAAAATCACAAAATCATACTTTTCAAATCAAAAACTTTCTCAAAACATTCTCATTTATGAAATATCTGAAAATCATCTTGGCTAACTCCCTAATGGATTTAAGAGTAAGTCTCAAGTCAAAAACAATATGTAAATCTCAACTTGAAAAGAAAAAAGTCCACTCATTGTTTAACCATTATTGCCAATGATCTTGGAATGCTACTGAAGAGATTCATGCAAAAAAGCCAATCCGACCTGTATCCGAGTATGGTTAGCATATTTAATTGAGAAGCTAATCATGATCATGGATGGAGTGAATGCACATGCGTGCCATATACGGAACCTTTAGGGTGCCCTCTAATTTCCTAAGATGAAAATGAGATGAGATGGAACTGTCCAAGTCTGGCACGTCACGATGCCCATACAAGCAGACCCAGGCAGATAGCATTTTCAGTTTCGCATCGCAATGCAAGGGACTGGGCATCACAACGTTGCTTTTGCGTCGCGACTCGCTACTATAGTGTCACAATGCCCTCATGTCTAGAACTGAAACATAGGGCATCTCTAAGCTCGACGTCGCGACACTAGCCCATATACTTCGTGACACTGGCCTGATTCCAAGCCAATACTCAACTCTCCACTGCCAAACTCCAAAATGCAAATCAACACCCCCACTTTACAACTTTCACACAAACACTTCATTAATTCCAACACTCATACATGTTATATCAACAAACCATCATCAAGGCAACCCTATAATCTCATACATCTTCATTTTAGCTCAATATTTAAGAGTTCACAAATTTGGGAATTTCTTAATAAAGTCAATTTCCTAGTTGATTATCTATCTTAATGCAATCACTAGTATGCCAACAACATTAACATAACATTATTTCATCAAAACTTCACAATCCAAGTTTGGGTCAAAATTTCCTTACCTCAACTCACTTGATTTCCTTCACCATTAAAGTCATCTAAGCTTGCTATTCCTTTTTCTAACTTGTTGTGAGTTGATTAACATTTCATTCCTCTTTAATTTTTGTAAGGAATGGCTTCCCTTCCTTCTTTCTCTTCCTCCTTCTTCCTTCTCCCTTTTCACGTCTCTTCTTCTTCTTCAATAATTTTTGGATGCATGAATAGTGCCTCCTTTTTATACTAAGGGCTGAATATAAAATGATTAAATGGTAAAAAATCAGAAATTTGGAGAATTTTCTAGATTAGTCATCGGGTACTATTCATCCAAATTTTTAAAGTATATTTTTGACCTACTTATGATTTGAATTTGGAAAACTATCCAACTCGGAATTTGTAGGTCTCGGTCTCAGATTTCTGACGATATGAAATTCATAAAAATAAGAGATTGTATGAAAAGGTTACGACCTAAATACTGTGGCTATTCAGAGTGATACAGAAAATGAATTTCGTATCGGAACTGCGAGGGATTTATCGAATGTCTGCAAAGCAATTTCACAAGTACATACATGCTTGAACATATTTTATATTATGTATAACGCCATCCATAACATAGTAGTCATCGGGATTACCGGGGTGCTACACCAGTCAAAGTTCATATGACCAAGTTTAAGATGCCACATATAAGTATCATCGTAAGAAATCTTTTGCTGTTTTCTTTAAGGTTTTTCAAACTTAAATATTTCAGTGTTGAGTAGTAAGTTATATGTTAACGACCTTAACACATACAAGTTATTCCAAGTTTCCTATGTACAATTTTAATCCATTTCTTGAAATAATAATTAAATTATTTTAAATGAAATGGAAAATATATCCTCCAATTGTTTTGAAATATAAATCAAATTCTTGCGAAAACTAGGAATAAACAACATATTGTTCAAATTTAAATAGCTATTATTTAAAAAACTAAACTTGGAAACTCTCACTGATTTTACTAAAACGGTATCCCATGTCCCGACTCTCATAGTGAATTCACCTTGAAAAATGTCCTTCCATGAATCAAGCAGTTGTAAAGAAGAACGAACATGGTGTTGGACAATTATGACCCATAGCATCACTATTTGTACAGACATGGTGTTGTTGTACAAATTAACTATGTGACAAAGGAAATTGCTCTTTTATCATTTTGACATTCACGGTCATCCAGGGCTTTAACAGGTTTTGTGTACGCCTCTTCTGGGTATATTGAGAATCGTAGTGTATTGGGTGTGATGTCAAGATGGAAGTATCACTCCAGTCATATGGAGATGATGATCACGTAGGATACGGAACTAGTACTCTTATGTACTGCAGTCATTGGGATAATATGACTAGGTCATGCTTATCCGATTATAGAGACTATTTACCAGAGATCTGATATGTGCTTCGTACGAGGCAGACATAATTCCAACCCCAGGCCTAGCATGTGACATTCGATGCTGGATCGCAATACTACATATACTACGCCTGACAAAGATTACATATTCCTTAAAAGAATATTTCTGGAGAATTGGGTAGGCACGGTGCTTTGCTAGAAGCCAACGATGTCTTGTAAATCGGTAAGAACGTGGTACTGGGTACGTACGTGTTTGGATATTCCGACAACCAGATTTACTGCCAACATATCCAGGGATCTCATGGGTCGCTTCCCAAAGATTCACCGATGATGTATGACTCGAACATAATTAATCTGGGATTAATTAGAAGAGAGAAAATTAATCTAGGATTAATTGCAGAGAGATTTTATTTGGGATAAAATACTATTTAAAGAGAGAGAACGATTAATTTGGAATTAATCGATAAAATAATATATTCGATATATTAAACGAAATTAGATTTCGACGCGGAATTAAAATTAGATTTTAATTTCGGCAAATGAATTAATTTAGAATTAATTCGCGAGCGACGTGAATAGTAATTTTGCTAGGCATAATTATTTAATTAAATTTGATTTAATTACTTCGCAATGGAAAGTTCGTTAATTCGGAATTAGCGAACCCAAGCCCGGGAGTGTTTGCGGGCCCACTCCGATTTTGAATTAAGTGGGGCCCACACAAGTGTAGACACAAAACTTGACGACTTTGTTCTAGACTCGCGGCCTAGTTGGGAGTACGAAATAATATGGAGTCGCCACCCGGTGTGAACCGAGAAAATGTGATTTAAGGCCGCACTCACCCATCGCAAGGGAAGACCTCAAACCGTTGGGTCCGGAATGGTCCATTACTTATGTCACTTGTGATGATATGATTTATTCAATAAACTAACCGAATCTATTCAACATTCATGCTCAAGGGTAATCTACGCCTAAGTCCGCATGCATAATAATAACAATGAGAACCAATATCTAAGTTCACATACTTCAAAGTAAGTTGTCATAACGGCAAACACGCAATAACACACAATCATCACACAAGAATGCTCAATTATCTAATGCGGAAAATAAATAAGAATCTAAGCATAAATATAAATTAAATCCCTAATGTGAAAACAACCTAATCATGCATAAAGAAATAAATTTCTATCGACTAAATCATGCTTAAGATAAATGGCATGCTAACAATCTAATCATGCTTTAATAACAAATAAATAACCTACGAACTACAACATGCTAAAACATAAGTTTGGATGAGACGAAATACGTGTCTCTTAAGTGGTACGTAGTGTTGTATCCCGAGTACAAACCGCACTACCATCCATTCGGATTCGGCTACAGAATTTACGTCCGGGTTTCCATCCTATATACCACAAAAGGGAACACATATTCCACTCATCCAACATTCACATCATGCCTCAAACGACTCTCATGCGATAATATTTTTAAAACAAACAAAATAAAAGAAAGATAATAAATAAAAAGGTGCCCTCAGGTCTAACATCTTTTATCGTCTCACGAAAGGGCGTTACACGTCCGTTGGAAGGGTGGATGATCCACAACTCTTCCGGTTCACTAACTCAACGTCTTCCCTCGCTGCTTTGCCGTTCGGGTTGCTGTCTTTACTCCGTTTTGCTGCTGTTTTTCAGGCCACTGTTTTGGTTATTTTAGGGAACTGTTTGGGCGTTTTTAAGGGCTAAAGGGCTGTTGTTTTTGGGGCTGTTTTGGCGTGGCTTTGGGGCTGTTGCTGAGAGGACTAGGGCTGTGATCTGCGTGTGTTTAGTGTGAAGAAGGAATGGGGCTGATGGAGGTGAGGCGTGGAGCTATGTGTTGGAGGCAGTGAGTTGAGTGGGCTGTCCTTGTTTCACGGTGAACGGAGTTAAGTTCACGTTGGTTGATGAGTGCAGAGAGGGCTTATGCATATGGTGTTTGCTGTTTACGTGAAGTAGGTGGTGGCTTGTTGAATGGGTAATGAGCGTTGATGCGTGAGGGACTTGCGTGAATATGGTGGGTTGCTGGAAGGGCAATTGCGTGAGGTGAGGTTTGAAGTCAGGGAGAATGGGCTGTTACGTGGCTTGGGGACGTCAGGGCAGTGGCTAATGGTGTCCTCTCTTGATGCGGCTCTGAAGGGCTGATGAATTAGGCATAGATTAGGGCTGATGTGGCTAGTTACGTGGACTGTAACGTGAAAGGGTATCGTGTGTTGAGGCAATTTGTGACGTTGAAGGCCTGTGGAGGGTACGTGAGGCGTGATGGTCTATTGAGTCGAAGGCTTGTGGTCTATGGCAGGCAGAAAACTGGATGGGTTATGCGGCAGGTGCAGGGCTTGATTTGCTGGGCGTGAAGGAGCTATGTTGGCGTGAGGTTGTTTATGGTTTAATGGATGTGTGTGTTCACGTCTGCGTGTGGTATGTTTTTAGGGTTTATTTTCTTTGCCGAGTATGGAGAGGGAGAAGGGGAAGGCCGTGAATGGGTTTAGGGTTATTCTTTGTTTGTTGTTTGTGCCGTCGGGTGGAGTCGGTGTGGGAGTCTGATTTCTGAAGAGTTGGCTGAGTTTGTTGTTTTTTTATGGCTGCCGAGAGTTTTATGTGAAAGAGAGAGGAGAGCTAGGGTTTTTGCATTACTGCCGAGAGTGTAAGAAAGAGAGCGGAGAGTTAAGGCTTTTTTGTGTGGCTGCAGAGAGTTTGTGTGAAAGAGACATGAGAGCTGCCGAGAGATGAAGGGATGGATAGAGATTAGAGGGCTGTTAGGGTTTCATTATTTGGTGAGGCCGTGAGAGAGGAGAGGGGCGTCACGAAAGGTTGAAGAGGATTATTTTCCGTGGAGATTAGGGTTTCATTTTTTTTGATTATCTTTTTTGGTTACTGCCGAGTTAGTGAGGGAGAAGGTTGTAAGGGTTGGGAATGTCTTATTTTTATAGTGATTCATTAGGGTTTGCATGGCTTTTAAAAAGGAAAGAAATCAAGTAATTTAATTTGTGTTTAATTTTAATTATTTAAGGCAAGAAATTATTTTATTTTGGTGGGTGATTTAATTAAAATTAGGAAGTGATTTATTTTAATTTTGGAATTTAGTTTAATTAGATTTTAATTTAATTTAAATGGTTTTAATTGGTTTTAATTTAATTTTAATTTAATTTAATTTGTGACATGTATTTTAAATGTTTTAATTATTTAATTTGTGAGATATGTTTTAAATGTTTTAATTATTTTGGATTGGGTTTGGTGTGTTTAAAAATAGAGGTCCAACAAGCGAACCCGAAGCAAAACAAGCGAGTTAAATCTGACAAAATGCTAATTTCCAACTTTACCTTTCCAATGTCCGTTTCCCGCGGCTTCCACAACTAAACAGGTAATGTCTTCATATGAGACTCATCATCAGGCCTTATATGCAAAAATGCAGTGCCTACAGTCGCCCCCACTTTGATGGGACTTGTGCAGTATGTAACAGTGACAATCCTATCAAAGTTATGCAATGCATTTTTACTTACCTGGCTCGCCAGCTGCCACCTGACTTGCCTGTTGCTTCGAACTGAGTTGATATGGTGGTGAGGTGCCTCGACCTTTGGGCTTTGTTCCCGAACCACCGAATGTGAACTGTGCTAATGATGCAGTAGGCCCTCGACCCTGGGACGCATCCCGGAACTGCAACCGACAACGGTGGCACCTCGACCCAACACCGCTGTCAGTAGGGATCTCGCCCTCGAACTGATGATGTAGTGGGCACCTGGACTCTGGGCACCTTGACCCGGAACTACAACCGACAACGGGGGCACCTCGACCCTGGGCACCTTGACCCAACACCGCTGACAATAGGGACCTCGCCCTCGAACTGATGATGTAGTGGGCACCTCGACTCTGGGCACCTCGACCCGGAACTACAACCGACAACGGGGGCACCTCGACCCTGGGCACCTTGACCCAACACCGATGACAATAGGGACCTCGCCCTCGAACTGATAATGTAGTGGGCACCTCGACTCTGGGCACCTCGACCCGGAACTACAACCGACAACGGGGGCACCTCGACCCTGGGCACCTTGACCCAACACCGCTGACAATAGGGACCTCGCCCTCGAACTGATGATGTAGTGGGCACCTCGACCCTGGGCACCTAGACCCTGGGCACCTCGACCCAACACCGCTGACAATAGGGACCTCGCCCTCGAACTGATGATGTAGTGGGCACCTCGACCCTGGGTAACTCGACCCGGAACTACAACCGACAACGGGGGCACCTCGACCCTGGGCACCTCGACCCAACACCGCTGACAATAGGGACCTCACCCTCAAACTGATGATGTAGTGGGCACCTCGACCCTGGGCACCTCAACCCGGAACTACAACCGACAACGGGGGCACCTCGACCCTGGGTACCTCGACCCAACACCGCCGACAATAAGGACCTCGCCCTCAAACTGATGATGTAGTGGGCACCTCAACCCTGGGCACCTCTACCCGGAACTACAACCGACAACGAGGGCACCTCGACCCAACACCGCTGACAATAGGGACCTCGCCCTCGAACTGATGATGTAGTGGGCACCTCGACACTAGGCACCTCGACCCGGAACTACAACCGACAACGGGGGCACCTCGACCCTGGGCACCTCGACCCAACACCGCTGACAAAGGGGACCTCACCCTCGAACTGATGATGTAGTGGGTCCTCGACCCTGGGACGCATCTCGGAACTATAACCGACAACGGGGGCACCTCGACCCTGGGACGCATCCCAATACCGCTGACAATAGGGACCTCGCCCTCAAAATGATGATGTAGTGGGCCCTCGACCCTGAGACGTATCCCGGAACTACAACCGATAACGGGGGCACTTCGACCCTGGGACGCATCCCAATACCGTTGATAATAGGGACCTCGCCCTCAAAATGATGATGTAGTGGGTCGTCGACCCTTGGACGTATCCCCAAAACTGCTGATGATGATGTGTCTCCATACCCGGAATGCCATACCCGGCGAAACTGATCTGATGTCTCCATACCCGGAAAAATTGAAACTGATGTCTCCATACCCGGAGTGTCATACCCGGAAAAACTGATACTGATGATGATGTGGGCCTTGCCCCCAGAGTGCCATACCCGGTCAAACTGATGCTGATGCTGATCTTCCATTCTCAGAGTGCCATTCTCGGCGTGCTCATTCTCGAGCTGTCCATTCCCAGACTATATCTCCATTCTCGGAGTGCCATTCCCGGCGTGCCATTCTCGGCATGCTCATTCTTGAGCTGTCCATTCCCGGACTATATCTCTATTCTCGGAGTGCCATTCCCTGAAGAACTGGTCTGATGTGATGTGGGCCTCGCCCCCAGAATGCCATACCCGGCAGAAACTGATCTGATGCTATGTGGGCCTTCCCCCCAGAATGCCATACCCGGCAGAAACTGATCTGATGCTATGTGGGCCTCATCCCCAGAATGCTATATCTGGCATAACTGATCTGATGTCTTCATACTCAAGTGTCGTACCTGGCTGATCTGATATCTCCATACCCGGAGTGCCGTACCTGGCATGCTAAACCTCATACCCAAGGCGTCGCTGTGATATCTCCATACCCGGAGTGCCATACCTGGCGTGCTAAACCTCATACCCAAGGCGTCGCTGTAATATCTCCATACCCGGAGTGCCATACCCGGCAGAACTGATACTGATGTGGGACTCACCCCCAAGCTGATACTGATGTGGGCCTCACCCCCGAACCGATACTGATGTAGGACTCGCCCCAAACTGATATGGGCCTCGCCCCAAGTTGATACTGATGCTGATTTGGGCCTCGGCCCCAAACTGATACTAATACTGAAGTGTCTCCATACCCGGAGTGCCATACCCGGCAAAACTGATATTGATGTCTCCATACCTGGATTGCCATACCTTGCAAGACTCCCGGCTTGTTCATTCCCAAACTGTGTTTCCATTCTCGGAGTGACATTCTCGGCTTGTTCATTCCCGAAGCTTGCTCCATTCTCGGATTGTCATTCTCGACTTGTTCATTCCCGAACTGTGTTTCCATTCTTGGAGTGCCATTCCCGGCTTGTTCATCCTCAGACCTTACTCCATTCTCGGATTACCATTCTCGGCAAAACTGATACTGAACTAAAGTGGGTCTCGCCCTCAGAGTGTCATACTCGGCCAGATAGATTCTGAACTAATGTGGGCCTCGCCCCCAGAGTGCCATACCCGGCAGAACTGCTATTGATGCTAATGTGGGCCTCGCCCCCAGAGTGCCATACCCGACAAGTCTGATTCTAATAAAGGTGTGGGCTTTGTCCCTAGAGTGCCATACCCGACAAGACTGATTCTGATAACGATGTGGGCCTCGCCCCCAAAGTTTCATACCCTGCAAGACTGATACTGAACTAATGTGGGCCTCGTCCCCAGAGTGCCATACCTGGCAACACTGATACTAATATGGGCCTCGCCCCTGGGACTCATCCCCTAGACTGAAACTGATATGGGCCTCAACCCTGAGACTCATCCCCGAAACTAACTGATATGGGCCTCAACCCTTGGACTCATCCCCAAAACTGATTCATTTTTGAAACGGACTGTACTGTCGCTGCTTCTGATTGGCTTGTCTTTGCCGTTTTTCTTTTTCTTCTTCAAAACCTGTGAATACAAAGCAAAACAAACACAAAAAAGAATGCAAAATATGTTACGTGTATGCATGCATGTATGAAAGAATTTCCTATTCCGTTGGGTTAGGTCTTCCGCCAGTTCTCCAGGTGATTGCACAGTATTCTCTCTGGTCTCATGGCTCAATTTCTTATTTTGTCCCAGATTCACGAGGTGGTAGACTGGTCGCTCCCCAGTCTTGATTTAGCTTTCTGTTCTCCGCTGTTTGCATTTAGTCAAGATGAACCACATTAAGGGGCCTTCCATATCATCATACTATATCACATGCAACGAAATAGTCCCAATAGTTATACATATTATCGTCCTCAAGGAATGCCTAGTAATGAAACCAGAGAACCTTCAAAACATTCAATGCAACTCAAATCCAAGTCTTTGAATAAATGATCTAAGCCAGACTCAAAGTGTGTGTGTGCAAAGGTTCCTTTGCGGATTCATCCCTAGGTAAGCTAACTCAATGACTTTGTTTCAAAAATCGAGATCGATGGGTCAAACCAACCTAGATGTCTCAATTATGCCTGCAGTTGCTTTTCTGTGCTCAATGTGGTATGGTTTTCTTTCTCTTTTTCTCTTGTCTCTTTCTTTTCTCTTTTCATTTTGAACTTTTTTTTTTTTTCAACACACCTACCCTTTAAGGTAGCATTTCTCCTCATTGTGGTCCTAATACTCGCCCATGGGTAGCTTCACGCTTATCGGTTATAGGCGGTTTATTTCTTTTCTTTAGAGACTTTTTTTTTCAATCATACCACACATCATAACACAAGCAAGTCAGGATAGACATCTAAGCAAACAGTCATTCATCGACCCGCAATTTCTTCAACTAGTCACCTTGCTAACTACTCAGGTTTTCACCGCTAAGAACATATAGTGAAGTGCTTACGAGTCTAGCATAGATCAACAATTCAAAGCATCAGATAAAAGCACATCAAGAGTTTATCGTTTCTAAGATTTCATCATAAAGCAAACGATTTCATCATCGGACTTATGTCTAACTATTAAGGACTAAACAACCTTTTTTTTTTCTCTCTTTTTTTCTTCTTCTTCTTCTTCTTTTTTTTTCATTTTTTTTCTCTTTTTTTTCTCTTTTTTTTTTTTGAAGGTCCCCCCAATGGTCTTTCTATCCTTGCCGTAAGGTTTTCTGTTTCTCGATTTCCTTTTCCCCGCTTTCCATGTTTGCTAAACTCTTCTTGACAAACCTTTTTTTTTTCTTCTCTAACCCAAAGGATATCTATGAGGGCTTTTAAGACACAGAGGGTTAACGTGATGCGTGAATGCATGAGATGCGTGCGATGTATGAGATATAATATGCATGTGGTTTTCAAAACCATAAAGGGGCAACTCCTATAAGATGTATAACTATGGTTCACATGTGGGTTTATGATAATGCCTTTGATTGAACTCCCTCAACCCACTATAGAAACGGTCAACTAATGCACAAATTATACACATCACAAGACATGATTTCGGGGCCGATTATCTACCCCAGTGTAGTCGCCAGACTGTAGACACAAAACTTGACGACTTTGTTCTAGACTCGCGGCCTAGTTGGGAGTACGAAATAACATGGAGTCGCCATCCGGTGTGAACTGAGAAAATGTGATTTAAGGCCGCACTCACCCCTCACAAGGGAAGACCTCAAACCGTTGGGTTCGAAATGGTCCCTTACTTATGTCACTTATGATGATATGATTTGTGCAATAAACTAACTGAATCTATTCACATTCATGCTCAAGGGTAATCTACGCCTAAGTCCGCATGCATAATAATAACAATGAGAACCAATATCTAAGTTCGCATACTTCAAAGTAAGTTGTCATAACGGAAAACACGCAATAACACACAATCATCACACAAGCATGCTCAATTATCTAATGCGGAAAATAAATAAGAATCTAAGCATAAATATAAATTAAATCCCTAATGTGAAAACAACCAAATCATGCATAAAGAAATAACTTTCTATCGACTAAATCATGCTTAAGATAAATGGCATGCTAACAATCTAATCATGCTTTAATAACAAATAAATAACCTATGAACTACAACATGCTAAAACACAAGTTTGGATGAGACGAAATATGTGTCTCTTAAGTGGTACGTGACGTTGTATCCCGAGTACAAACCGCACTACCGTCCATTCGGATTCAGCTACAGAATTTATGTCCGGGTTTCCATCCTATATACCACAAAAGGGAACACATATTCCGCTCATCCAACATTCACATCATGCCTCAAACGACTCTCATGCGATAATATTTTTAAAACAAACAAAATAAACGAAAGATAATAAATACAAAGGTGCCCTCAGGTCTAACCTCTTTTGTCGTCTCACGAAAGGGCGTTACACGTCCGTTGGAAGGGTGGATGATCTGCAACTCTTCCGGTTCACTAACTCAACGTCTTCCCTCGCTGCTTTGCCGTTCGGGTTACTGTCTTTACTCCGTTTTGCTACTGTTTTTCTGCTGTTTTTCAGGCCACTGTTTTGGTTATTTTAGGGGACTGTTTGGGCATTTTTAAGGGCTAAAGGGCTGCTGTTTTTGGGGATGTTTTGGCATGGCTTTGGGGCTGTATTTGGGGCTATTGTTGAGAGGGGCTAGGGCCGTGATCTGCATGTGTTTAGTGTGAAGAGGGAATGGGGCTGATGGAGGTGAGGCGTGGAGCTATGTGTTGGAGGCAGTGAATTGAGTGGGTTGTCCTTGTTTCACGGTGAAGGGAGTTAAGTTCACGTTGGTTGATGAGTGCAGAGAGGGCTTATGCGTAGGGTGTTTGCTGTTTACGTGAATAGGTCGTGGCTTGTTGAATGGGTAATGGGCGTTGATGCGTGAGGGACTTGCGTGAATATGGTGGGTTGCTGGAAGGGCAATTGCGTGAAGTGAGGTTTGAAGTTAGGGAGAAGGGGCTGTTACGTGGCTTGGGGACGTCAGGGCAGTGGCTAATGGAGTCCTCTCTTGATGCGGCTCTGAAGGGCTGATGAATTAGGCATAGATTAGGGCTGCTGTGGCTAGTTACGTGGACTGTAACGTGAAGGGGTATCGTGTGTTGAGGCAATTTGTGACATTGAAGGCTTGTGGAGGGTACGTGAGGCGTGATGGTCTGTTGAGTCGAAGGCTTGTGGTCTATGGCAGGCAGAAAACTGGATGGGTTATGCGGCAGGTGCATGGCTTGATTTGCTGGGCGTGAATGAGCTATGTTGGCGTGAGGTTGTTTAGGGTTTCATGGGTGTGTGTGCACGTCTGCGTGTGGTGTGTTTTTAGGGTTTATTGTTTTGCCGAGTATGGAGAGGGAGAAGGGGAAGGCCGTGAATGGGTTTAGGGTTATTCTTTGTTTGTTGTTTGTGCCGTCGGGTGGAGTCGGTGTGGGAGTCTGATTTCTGAAGAGTTGGTTGAGTTTGTTGTTTTTTTATGGCTGCCGAGAGTTTTGTGTGAAAGAGAGAGGAGAGCTAGAGTTTTTGCATTACTGCCGAGAGTGTAAGAAAGAGAGCGGAGAGTTAAGGTTTTTTTGTGTGGCTGCAGAGAGTTTGTGTGAAAGAGACATGAGAGCTACCGAGAGATGAAGGGATGGATAGAGATCAGAGGGCTGTTAGGGTTTCATTATTTGGTGAGGCCGTGAGAGAGGAGAGGGGGGTCACGAAAGGTTGAAGAGGATATTTTTTCCGAGATTAGGGTTTCATTTTTTTTGATTATCTTTTTTGGTTACTGCCGAGTTAGTGAGGGAGAAGGTTGTAAGGGTTGGGAATGTCTTATTTTTATAGTGATTCATTAGGGTTTGCATGGCTTTTAAAAAGGAAAGATCAAGTAATTTAATTTGTGTTTAATTTTAATTATTTAAGGCAAGAAATTATTTTATTTTGGTGGGTGATTTAATTAAAATTAGGAAGTGATTTATTTTAATTTTGGATTTAGTTTAATTAGATTTTAATTATTTAAATGGTTTTAATTGGTTTTATTTAATTTTAATTTAATTTAATTTAATTTAATTTGTGACATGTATTTTAAATGTTTTAATTATTTAATTTGTGAGATGTGTTTTAAATGTTTTAATTGTTGGATAATATGACCCATAGCGTCACTATTTGTACAGATCACGGTGTTGTTGTACAAATTAACTATGTGACAAGGAAATTGCACTCTCATCATTTGTGATTAGATCACCATATATGTATAAATGAAGAGAGGTCCATATGATTAGTTCCTGGATTGAGATGATATGAGACAGTATTAGTCCACGAAGGATTATCATTAAATATCCCTAGCCGGAGTATTATCGAGACAGGACATCGATAATGCGGAATATGCTAGTATTGCACTTGTGTGCGTTGTGAGGGCACAACGGCATAGTTCTCATATATATAAGTATCGGATACTTATGCAAGTGCGATAGGGGTCGTGTTTCACCGATGGTACGGGAAACAGCTTCGCTCTGGATAGACCCCTCGGAATCCCATTGGTATTATGACTATGTGTCTATGGGAGGCCGAAATCAAGGTAGGTGTGTATAGTCTTAACCTGAGACTTACATCGCTAATACTTGCGATAATCGGTAGACTTTGGTCTTGGTGGTACAGGGCTTTAACCGGTTCTGCGTACACCACTTCTGGGTTTATCAGAGAGTCGTAGTGTATTGGGTGTGATGTCAAGACGGAGTATCACTCCAGTCATAGTGGAGATGATGTCACGCAGGATACGGTATTAGTGCTCTTAAGTGCTGGCCGGCCATCGGGATATTATGACAAGGTCCTGTATATCCGATTATAGAGACTAGTTACCAGACATCCGACATGTGCTTCGGACGGGGCAGACACTTATCCAGCCCCAGCCCTAGCACGTGACTATCCGATACTGGGCTGATATACGCAATACTACGGTATACTACGCTTGATACAGATCTATATATTCCTGTAAGAATATTCTGGAGAATTGGGTAGGCATGGCGCTTTGCTAGAAGCCAACCTTGTCTTGTAAATCGGTACAAACGTAGTACGAGGTACTTACGTGTTCGGATAGTCCGACGACCGTATTTACTGCCAACATATCCGGAGATCTCATGGGTCGCTTCCTGAAGATTCACCGATGACGTATGACTCGCACTTTAATTAATCTGGGATTAATTAGAAGAGAGAAAATTAATCTGGGATTAATTACGGAGATATTTTATCTGGGATAAAATATCGTTTAAAGAGATAGAACGATTAATTTGGAATTAATCGATAAAAATAATATTTGATATATTATTAGAAATTGGATTTCGACGCGGAATTGAAATTAGATTTTAATTCGGGCGAACGAATTAATTTAGAATTAATTCGTTAGCGACGTGAATAGTGATTGGCTAGGCGTAATCATTTAATTACGACGCGACGGAAAATTCGTTAATTTGGAATTAGCGAACCCGAGCCCGAGATTATTTGCGAGCGCATTCGCATTTCGAATTCGAGTGCGGCACGCAAGTCAAATCATGCGTCAAATCGCAAGTCACATCAAGCGTCAAATCAAATGTCACTTTGAGTGATGTGACAAGTTTTCATTTGATTTGAGTGATTGATGTGGTAGTTGAAAAGCATTAATGCTTTTGCTTTTAACTTTTTTTTGAAAATTGAAAAAGTGGTATATGGCTTTATTATTTTGAAAATATAAAAGCATTTTTTTCACTTTTTCTTTTCAATATCACTCTCTCTCTCCCTTTACGTTTTCTTTTTTCCCTCTCTTTTTCTCTTCTTCCTCACACGGCTTGGAGCCGATTTCTCTCAAAAATTCTGGTTGTGACCGAATTTAAAGGGAAGCAAGGAAGATGAAGAGTGCTAGCACACACCTTGAGTGATACATAGGTGATAGGGAAACGAATTTATGAGCTTGGAATCCCTTTTGGAAGCTTGAAACTTGGAGCTCCAATGGTGTTCATCCATGGCCGAATTTTTCAGGTTCAAAGAGGAGCAAAAACGTGCAGCCCACTGCATTGGGAGCTCATTGCCGTGACTTTGAGGGAGTCTTGAAGGCGTTTGTTCTTCGCATCTCAAACCCATCAATGTGAGTAATGTTTCCGCCCTTACTCCTTTGTGTATTCATGCATTTTTCTTGCTTGATTTCATGATTTTGGGACATATATTAGAACTCAACAATGGTATCTTGAGCTATTATCAAGCATGAAAAAGTTAGGGTTAAAATTGGGGATAATCATTGAAGCATGATTTGGTTAAATTGGATGATTAAGTATGCTTGTATGTTGATTAATTGAAGTTGTGCATGATCAATTTCATGAAATTGGATTGGATTCAATTTTCCCCAAATTTTGGGCATGACAATTGGGTAAAACGAATTTGGGCATGTTTTGATGAAATTGTTTGTTATAGTATGCTTAAATGAGTTGGAATTAATGATTGATTAGATCAATTTGAAGAAATTATGTTTGGAACAAATTTCCCCAATTTTTTATGTTGCATAAAGTGACAAATTTGGGTAACTTGATTTTGAGCATATTTTGTGAATTGGATGAATGAGAATGCTTAAAGTATGTTTAATTTAGATTGATTGGATCAATTTGTTGAAATTGTGTTTGGAACAAATTTCCCCAAATTGCTTATGTTGGCCGAAATTAAAGAACCCTAAATTTCTTGGTTATTTTGTTTGTTTGATCATTGGATGACTTAAAACAATTGGGTAATGTTGTTTTGAAGTTCAATTTGATTGAATTTTGATTTGGAACATTTTTCCCAAATTAAAGTGGCTTGGCCGAATTCAATTGAATTTGAAATTCATTGTGTTTTTTGATTTTAATTCATTGGATGAATTGAATTGATTTGGGAAATGATGATTGTGGATTCGATTGGATTGAAACCGAATCGGATTGGAAAAACCCCTAATTGCTGAGAACAAAAGCATGTAAATTGGGTTTGATTTTAATAAATTGTGTTGGACACTATTTAATGTTAAAGTGCATGATTAAGTATGCTAATTGATGTTTTAGAATATTAATTGGGTGGTTAATTGTGTATTACACTTATGTTAATTAATTATGGAATTTAGAATTTTATAAGTTAATTAATTGGGCTTATATTTGGAAATTGGGCCTTTAAGGTTGTGATTGGGCTTTTGGGCTTTGTGTGTAAAAGTGAGTTTAGGAAAATTTGGTTGGATCCAATTGGGCCTAAACCGCCATCCATAAAGTCCAATTATGACTTAATGGACCTTAATTATTTAATTGGGCCTAATGGGCCAAATAGATTTCTGGGCTTATGGGGTAACTCCCGGATTGGATTTTGGTTGTTCGGTTTTGACCCGAGTTGACCAAAAGTCCACGCTTATAGAATTAATTAAAAGCCCATTGGACTTTAATTAAATAAACATTAGATGTTAATCGGGCTTTGAGACCCGTTGGGATTAAATTGGAGTTTAAGTCGTAAAGGTTCGTTAATAAAAGTGTAATATTTAATTTGGAATTAAATAGTGAATTAGAATTAAATGCGTATTAAATTGGATTTAATTATTATGTTTAATTTAATTCAAGAATTCGTACTTTGAGTACTTATTCGCAAAACGAGTTTGACTCGAGCAAAATCAATCGTTGTTTGAACATTGGATGATCTCACTAATTATCAGATTAATTAATTGGATTAGATTGATTGATAACATGCTTGTATGAATACATGGTTGCGATGCATGAATAATGTATATCGGATGGATATAGTCGGGTGGGACAATTTGGAAATTGTAATAAATTTGATTTATTAATTGGACCTGCGTGTCCAGCCTTATCACCTCTATACTCTTTGTATTCTCTTCTCACCTATTCCCCTCAATGTAAATGAGGTTTCTTTAGAAGTGTAGTGTAACGTAGAAGTAAATACATGTGCTAGCTTTGAGAGAGAGAAAATGAGAGATTTGATCTAGTATCAATGTAAAGTATCCATCCGCATATCATTATATTTTATTTCATATGCGCTTTATTATGTGTTTAGAATGCATGTTTAAGGGTGTATGATGATGAGACCTTAATAAGATAATAAATTGGTAGCCAATTTGCACGCGAAAAAACCCTCGTTATATATCAAGCGTTTATTTTCCTTCCATTGAGTGATTCTTGCTCAAGATCCGAGATTGGCAAGGGTTGTTGGCCAAAGTCAAGCCCTTGTCCGTCGAAGATGTGTTTTAATCACGAGGCTTTGTTCCATATCGGTGTCGTGTGTCCAAGTTTGTGGTTTATGGCCAAAGTCAAGACCACTTCTTGTCATTGACATTGATTACGAAGCTTCCATGTCAATGGGTCCGCGCTTGACTGGGATCACTAGGTTGTGTTGCCAAAGCCAAGGCCTAGTTGATTCAGAGGAAAAGGGTTAGGGTATACATTCGATGTATAGGCATATATAAGATATATGTTTGGGACTTGGATGTCAACCTACTGGATCTAGGAGTTGGATGAGATCCAATTGATCTTCGAGATCTACCTAGTTAATTATCATACAATTTGTTGGCCAAAGTCAAGATTGTGTGATATTAACGGGATCCTAGCCCACTAGGAAACACTGTTTCCGGTCCGAGTACTCGACAGAGGGTTAGAGGCTCGCCGAAAAATAGTGGGAGGCAAGAATTGAATTTGCAATACTCGTTCAATTACTCGCCATACGCGCTCATTCAAATTATTTCGTCGTTAGATTAAATGTTAGTTGGACTAATATTTAAATTGTTGTTTTAATAAACAGTTGGACTATTATATTTGATTATATATAATTGGATTATATTAATCACTATATTTGAATTAATTAATTCAGTTTACTGTTGATTTTATAGTTGGACTATAGTAATCATGTAATTGAGGTTAATTAATTTGGATTATATTTGATTGTATAGTTGGACTATTATAATCATTATAATAAATAGTACCACAAATCGTTGATTAAATAGTTGGACTATTAGAATCAAGATATAATTGAAAGATTGACATTTAAAACATAATCCTGGGAAATGTGTTTAAATGGTTTATTTTCAAATTGGGAATAAATAATAGGTTACTTTATTTGATAAAATAACTTATTATACCTTAAGCCCAAAATTAAGCAAAATAAGTAGAGCATAAAATCTTTGGAAGATTTATGTGATGATGACTTTAATGCTTAATTTAATATACTGTCATAAATCTAATTTTAGATTTAAGAAGTATTAAAATTGTAATTTATAATTCTTTGAGAATTAATTGACTATTCTAGAGGAGATAAAGTCAAAATTTGCAATTGGGCATGTAGCACGAGGTGCAACATCGTTTCGATATTCTAAAAACCCAAGGCTTGGCCTAAGGTTTCTGAAATATTGAAAAGGATAATTGACATATCCCAAAGTGACTACCATTTGGATATGGCAGACACGAAGGAATTAAAGAAAGGGCAAGGCTCTTACTTTGAAAATGTTTGTCTTAGTTATGTTCACAGCTAGTATTGAAATTAGATTTTAAATACTTAGTGTGGTACATAAAATATATGTATTGATGTTCAGAATATGCTTTGAGCAGGATACTGACTTCAAGCTGAGATTGCTCTGCGAATCGGAAACGGGACGAAAGTCGCTGTTTCGACAGTAGATACCTAAGTTTAGGAACTACCCTTCGGGTGTGTACTTAAATTAGGAACTGTTATAATGTAACTAGTTTGACTAGAGACATTATCTCTATATCAGTGTTTAATCCATTGTGGATAACCTTTATATTCTAGAACACTCAGTGTTTCATTATATAAAGATGATACTGAGATAAACACATTTAGATGTGAATAACAGAATTTATATTTTGAATATAATAAAATCTCAAACATATAAATTGACAAATAAATAGCTCAAATTGATTTGATCAATAGAGACTTATTTGTTGCATTGTTGTCTGGGACACAATTATACAAGACTCGTATATCCACACTTTTGAAGAGTGGGTACTAGGACTGATTTGACTATTCAAATAAAGTCTACGAATCTAGTTTGTTAGGTAAAGTACCTAAAACACTGTTTACTTGGTAATAGTGTAAGAGCCACCGATCTGTTAGCCCTATTCATGGTGAAGTTAGTGGGCCCATATCTAGCTAGGCTAGATGTGAACATGAATATTTCGTGACCTTAACGGATGTGGCGTCACGTTATGGTTATGTGTTTCTTTTGAAGAACACAAATCAGAAACTTTTAGAGTTTCGACACGAAATAGACAAACAGATCGGCTATAGTATTATACCGTCACGGTAAGACCGTAATGGAAAATACTTAAGCAATAAGTTTCTTATATACTTGAAAGAGTATAGTATTCTTTCAAATGAGGACTCCTCACGGAACACGTCAAAGTGACAGTGTGTCCGAACGTATTAACCAAATCATGTTAGACATGATAAGGCCAATCATGAGTCGCTCTGAGCTACCATTTCCTTCAACGGATAAGTTTTAACAGTGCAATAACTTATTTAGAATAAGGTTCCATATAAATCTGTTTGACAGATGTCATATAGGATATGAACAGGGAAGAAACGAGGTTTCTCATTTCTAGTAATTTGGGTATGCCAGGCATAACGTTTGGATGATACCAAACTGAAAGACCCAAATTGGAACAGTGCCTATATAGGTTATCCTAAGGGAAACCTTAAGTATAGTACTTGTAAATCTCACATGAGAACAATGTGATTGTTGCTCACCATGCGGTTTTTCCTGAGAGGAATACCGATATACAGTGGTCAGTGGGAGGATAGTGATACTCGATGAAAATCGGAGTAATACTGTTCAAGGCACGAAGTCCTTAATGGAACACAAATAGTTCATCTATGATGAAACTATTCCATTAATCTTCGAGTACACAAGAACCGCGTAGATCAGAGAGAGTCAGAAAACAACCTGGGGTATGGGTTTCTGATCTCACCTCATAAAGATGTTAATCTTTTAAGGTATACCAACTGACTACGTATGAGGTAGTGATACAAGGTATCGACTCCCTATTATGACAAAGTGTCATGAGTCCAAAATGGATTCCATGTATATCAACAAGTTTGGATACTAGTTGATGTACCATAAGGCATTGTGCCTATTGGTACTTTATAAGTCTTCAAGGAAGACATACATGGAAGGCAACATACCAACGTACTAAGCTAGGCTTGTAAAGAAAAGGTTAGAGTTATCAACATTGTGTTGATTCCGACGAAACCTTTTACCTGTTGCCATTGTAAATCCATTTAATTAATGCTTGCTAAAGCTGTGTATTTCATTTATGAAATATGACAGCTTAACGGAAAATCGCTTTCCTGAAAAGGAAATCTTTCGGAGGATGTTTATAACATCCTGTCGGTTTTATCGTACAATAACAAGCAAACAAGGTTCGCAGGTTATTCGATCCATGTTTGGATTGAAGCAAGCATAGGTTCTAGGAATTGTCGTTTTGATGTAATCATAATGGAGTATGATTTAATTCAAAACGAAATGATTCTTGTGTATATAAAAGGGTTAGTGGGAGTGCACTGACATGAATGTCCTGTAAAATAATGATAATATGTCATTTCTTGGAAATGAAATTCCCATAAAGCAATCGGTGAAAGCTTGGTTTTCATAGAAATTCTCCGTAGAATTCTGGGGAGTAACAACCTTTATTCAAGGAATAAAGATCTACAGGGATAGATTTGGAGTTGTTAACACTCTGGAAATTGTACATTTAAAATGTACTTGTATTGGTGTCTCATACGCTTCGAGCATATGGAGTCACAATCGGGTCAATCCAAGTGATAGTCACTGGATTGAAGATTAAGAACATCTGTTAGTATCTGAGAGAACTAAAGATGTTGTCTTAAACTATGGAGATGGAGAACTTGAAGTGACTAGGATCACTGCTGCAAGTTTCCAAACCGGTAAATACTGCGGTACTATAAAAGTTTGAACACTGGGACAGTGAACTGGAAATATTCCGAGCAAGATAATTGTTGTCGAATTAACAACAAATGCGGATTATTGCTGCAGCTGAGGCAGCAATAGAAGCCATTTAGATCGATAATAAATCTAATTAGATTAGATTTAGTTCAGTTAGCGGCTGAGCTAGGTGTCAGCACAGGCTAAAGAATTAATGGTCTCATCGACGATCCAGATATATACTTCTATATTCATCTGATTCGTTCGGATCATACATCGTGGCGATGTGATGATCGTATAAATCACGTCAAAAGATAATTACGCAAATCCGCTGACGAAACCCTTTCCTCAGCAATTTGAGCGAACCGTACATAGTTCGGGTGTTAGACACTCGAGTGACTGGCTATGTGCCAAGTGGGAGATTGTTGGATAATATGACCCATAGCGTCACTATTTGTACAGATCACGGTGTTGTTGTACAAATTAACTATGTGACAAGGAAATTGCACTCTCATCATTTGTGATTAGATCACCATATATGTATAAATGAAGAGAGGTCCATATGATTAGTTCCTGGATTGAGATGATATGAGACAGTATTAGTCCACGAAGGATTAATCATTAAATATCCCTAGCCGGAGTATTATCGAGACAGGACATCGATAATGCGGAATAGGCTAGTATTGCACTTGTGTGCGTTGTGAGGGCACAACGACATAGTTCTCATATATATAAGTATCGGATACTTATGCAAGTGCGATAGGAGGTCGTGTTTCACCGATGGTACGGGAAACAGCTTCGCTCTGGATAGACCCCTCGGAATCCCATTGGTATTATGACTATGTGTCTATGGGAGGCCGAAATCAAGGTAGGTGTGTATAGTCTTAACCTGAGACTTACATCGCTAATACTTGCGATAATCGGTAGACTTTGGTCTTGGTGGTACAGGGCTTTAACCGGTTCTGCGTACACCACTTCTGGGTTTATCAGAGAGTCGTAGTGTATTGGGTGTGATGTCAAGACGGAAGTATCACTCCAGTCATAGTGGAGATGATGTCACGCAGGATACGGTATTAGTGCTCTTAAGTGCTGGCCGGCCATCGGGATATTATGACAAGGTCATGTATATCCGATTATAGAGACTAGTTACCAGACATCCGACATGTGCTTCGGACGGGGCAGACACTTATCCAGCCCCAGCCCTAGCACGTGACTATCCGATACTGGGCTGATATACGCAATACTACGGTATACTACGCTTGATACAGATCTATATATTCCTGTAAGAATATTTCTGGAGAATTGGGTAGGCATGGCGCTTTGCTAGAAGCCAACCTTGTCTTGTAAATCGGTATAAACGTAGTACGAGGTACTTACGTGTTCGGATAGTCCGACGACCGTATTTACTGCCAACATATCCGGAGATCTCATGGGTCGCTTCCTGAAGATTCACCGATGACGTATGACTCACACTTTAATTAATCTGGGATTAATTAGAAGAGAGAGAAAATTAATCTGGGATTAATTACAGAGATATTTTATCTGGGATAAAATATCGTTTAAAGAGAGAGAACGATTAATTTGGAATTAATCGATAAAATAATATATTTGATATATTATTAGAAATTGGATTTCGACGCGGAATTGAAATTAGATTTTAATTCGGGCGAACGAATTAATTTAGAATTAATTCGTTAGCGACGTGAATAGTGATTTGGCTAGGCGTAATCATTTAATTACGACGCGACGGAAAATTCGTTAATTTGGAATTAGCGAACCCGAGCCCGAGATTATTTGCGAGCGCATTCGCATTTCGAATTCGAGTGCGGCACGCAAGTCAAATCATGCGTCAAATCGCAAGTCACATCAAGCGTCAAATCAAATGTCACTTTGAGTGATGTGACAAGTTTTCATTTGATTTGAGTGATTGATGTGGTAGTTGAAAAGCATTAATGCTTTTGCTTTTAACTTTTTTTTGAAAATTGAAAAAGTGGTATATGGCTTTATTATTTTGAAAATATAAAATCATTTTTTTCACTTTTTCTTTTTCAATATCACTCTCTCTCTCCCTTTTACGTTTTCTTTTTTCCCTCTCTTTTTCTCTTCTTCCTCACACGGCTTGGAGCCGATTTCTTCTCAAAAATTCTGGTTGTGACCGAATTTAAAGGGAAGCAAGGAAGATGAAGAGTGCTAGCACACACCTTGAGTGATACATAGGTGATAGGGAAACGAATTTATGAGCTTGGAATCCCTTTTGGAAGCTTGAAGCTTGGAGCTCCAATGGTGTTCATCCATGGCCGAATTTTTGAGGTTCAAAGAGGAGCAAAAACGTGCAGCCCACTGCCTTGGGAGCTCATTGCCGTGACTTTGAGGGAGTCTTGAAGGCGTTTGTTCTTCGCATCTCAAACCCATCAATGTGAGTAATGTTTCCGCCCTTACTCCTTTGTGTATTCATGCGTTTTTCTTGCTTGATTTCATGATTTTGGGACATATATTAGAACTCAACATTAATTATTTTGGATTGGGTTTGGTGTGTTTAAAAACAGAGGTCCAACAAGCGAACCCGAAGCGAAACAAGCGAGTTAAATCTGACAAAATGCTAATTTCCAACTTTACCCTTCCAACGTCCGTTTCCCGCGGCTTCCACAACTAAAGAGGTAGTGTCTCCATACGAGACTCATCATCGGGCCTTATATGCAAAAATGCAGTGCCTACAACAAGTCTCATCACCTAGTCAACTTTATTAGCTTTTTGGTTGATAGAAGTTGGTGGATTTAGGTGGCTTGTAACTTACACAAGGTTGATGTATGAATGACAAATACCAACTTTTGGTATTTGGTAATATTGATTTAGGAAATCAAATACAATTCATTCATCACTTTCTCTCTATGACTCACGCCATTTTCATCTCCCAACTCTCTCATTTTTGTTCACTTTGCCGTGAACTTCAATGACTCCAAGGAAGAAATTTGTTGCAAATTCTTCCTAGTGCTAGCACACAAAGATCATACAAAGGTGTTAGGGACACTAACCCTTGAGTTTGGATTTCAAGATTCAAAGATTGGAAGCTTGGAAGCTCAACATACATCAAAGGGGAGCTTGAAGCACAACACAAAGGCTTGGAATTTTTGTTATCTCCTACATCCAAAACCGATCAAAGTGAGTATTTTCCGCATGCTTACTTTGTTGTATTCACATGATTTCTTGCTTAATTGATCTTGGTTTGACCTAGAAAACCCAACAATGGTATCAGAGCCATAATTGAGCATGAAATTGAATTTAGGGTTCTTAAACTTTAATTTGGGATTTTTTGATTTGAGCATGATTTCTTCAAATTGATTGGTTGAGTATGCTTATATATTGATAACTTAGAGTTATGCATGATCAATTTGATGAAAAATTAATTGGATTAATTTTTCCCAAATTTGGAGGCTTGGCCGAAAGTTTGAACCATTTAAAGTCATGGTGATTTTTGAGTTTTAGACAATTGGATGTGTTTAAAATGCATGGGATATATTAGTTTATGATTTAATTGGATTGAAAACAAAATTGATATAAAAAGTCCCTAATTACCGTGAGCTTATGGAAGCATGTAATGAGTTGATTTTGTTTCAATTGTGTTGGACATGAATTGAATATAATAATGCATGATTAATTAATTAAATTGATGTTTTGGAAATGTTAATTTAGATAATTAATTAGTGCAATACACTTTAATTAAATAATTATGATATTTGGAATATTGTGATTAAATTAATTGGGCTTAATTTGGAATTGGGCTAAAAATGTTGTATTTGGGCTTAATGGACTTGGTTGAGCCAAGTTTGGTTTAGGATATTTGGTTGGATCCAATTGGGCCTAAAACCATTTCTATAAAGTCCAAATATGACAATTGGGCCTAATGGGCCTAAATTAATTTTTGGCAAAGGGTGATTCCTTATTGGGCTTTGGTTGCTAAAGTCCATGCCTTGATAAATTAATTGAAAGCCCATTGGACTTTAATTAAATTGACATTGGATGTTAATTGGGCTTTGAGACCCGTTAAGATTAGATTTAGAATCTAAGTCGCAAAGGCTCATTAATAAAGTGTAATTATTTAATTTGGAATTAAATAAAGAATTAGTATTGAATACAAATTAAATTGGATTTAATATTGTAGTTTGATATAATTCAAGAATTCGTACTTTGAGTACTTATTCTTAAAAGAGTTGGACTCGCGCAAATCAAATCATTGTTTGAACATTGGATGGTCATTAATCAAAGATTAATTAATTGGATTAGATTGATTGATAACATGCTTTGTGTGAATACATAGATGTGATGTATGAATAATGTATATCAGATGGATATTAGATGGGTGAGGGCAATTTTGGAAATTGTTGTAATAAATTTAGAATTTATTAAATTGGACCTGTGTGTCCAGCCTTTATCTCTCGATTCTTTGTAATTCTCTTCTCACATATACCCCTCAATGTAAATGAGGTTTCTTTAGAAGTGTTATGTAATTGGATAGAAGTAAGAATAGTGCTACTGGGGAGAGGAAAGAGAGTGATTTGTTCTAGGAACAATTTGTGAAATATCCATCCGCATATCATTATTAATTTATTTACCGCGCCTTATTATGCTTTTAGAATGCATGTTTAAGAGTGTATGATGAGACCTAATCAAAGATAATTAATTGGTTTCCAATTACGAGAAAAATCCTCAACAAATATTAAGTGTTTTCCTTCCATTGAGTGATTCATTCTCAAGATCCAAGATTGGCACTGGTTTGTTGGCCAAAGTCAAGACCTTTTTCCATCGTAGATGTGTTTGAATCATGAAGGCTTTGTTCCATATCGCATGTCTTGTCCAAGTTGTGATTTGTTGGCCAAAGTCAAGATCATTTCTTGTCCATCGACATCGATTACGAAGCTTTCCAAGGTCAATGAGTCCCGCTTAACTGGAATCATTAAGCTTGTTGTGCCAAAGCCAAGGCTTAGTTGATTCAGAGGAAAAAGGTTAGAGAATATTTTGGATATATTGGCATATATTAGATATATGTTTCGGACTTGGATGTCCACCTACTGGATCTAGGAATTGGATGAGATCCAATTGATCTTAGAGATCTACCTAGTTAAATATCATACAGCTTGTTGGCCAAAGTCATGGTTGTGTGTTATTTAACGGGATCCTAGCCCACTAGGAAACTAGGTTTCCCGAGTACTCAACAGAGGGTTAGAGGCTCGCCGAAAAATAGTGGGAGGCAAGTATTAAATTTGCAATTTCTTTTAGATACTTGCCAATACGCGCTTATTTCATTTTTCGTCATTACATGAATATATTAGTTGGACTAATATTTAATTGTTGTTTTAATTAAATAGTTGGACTGTATTCAAACTACTTCAATTTATAGTTGATTATATAATTGGATTATAGTAATTAATATATTTGAATTTAACCAATCAAATTATAGTTGATTATATAGTTAGACTATAGTAATCATTATATTCAATAGTACCCGAAATCGTTGATAGGATAGTTGGACTATTGAAATCAAGATAACTGAAAGATAAGCGTTTAGAACATAATCCTGGGTGAAAATATTTTTTAAACGGCTTTAATTTTCAGATTGGGAATATAACCTCAGGATAGTCCTGGGAACTGAGAATTTACTCTATTTGATAGAGCAACCTCTCGAGCCTAAGCCCAGAGTTGAGCGAATAGTGGAGCATGAGTTTTGGAAGACTCATGGTGATGATAACTTTAGTGCTCAATCCGTTAAGCTTATCGCAATGACTCTTTAATTCCGTCGTCAAAATTATGGATTAGATCATTGTACCATGATGTTGAAATTAAAGATCTTCATAGATTTATTCTTAGATCTTAAAAGTACAAATTACAAAAGAATCTCTTTCACTCGTGTATGTCAGAGGGTACATCTGTCGAACACTAGGTGTCGTAGATGATTGCTGACATCGATAAGCCAGGTTAGCTGGGTATTACCTACGTGGCCGAGACTACCAAATATTTGATCTTATAGTCTCTACCCGAAAGCTGGGGCAGGTTCATTATGAACCAAGAGTAAACTCTTGGAGAGTTGATGGTTATGCTCAATGAGGCAGAGCCAGAGCTTCTGGGAAGACAAAGGACATATCCCAAGATGTCTGCCTAAACTGTGGCAAACAGGGTCACTAGAAGTGTGACTTCCGTATGGACAAGGCAAACATGAAGGAAGTGAAGACGGGGCAAGGCTCCGGCTTCAAATATGTTTGTCATAAACATGTTCACTACTAGTTTCAAAATTGGATTTTTGATACTATGTGATGTACATAAATATGTACTGATGTGCAGAATCTACTGATGAGCAGGATACTGACTTCAGTTGAGATATACCTGCAAGTCGAAAACGGGACGTGAGTCGCTGTTTTAACTGTAGAAACCTAAGTTTTGGAACTGTCTTTGGGGCATGTACTCAAATTAGGAAACTGTTATAATGTACCTAGTTTGACTAGAAATATTATCTCTATATCTAAGTTTAACTCGTTGCATGTATACCTTTATATTCTAGAACACTAAATTTTTTATTTTATAAAGATGATATTGAGATAAGCACATTAGATATGAATAACAGTATTTGTATTTAGAATATAAATGAATCTCATACATATGACATGACAAACAAATAACTCAAACTGAATAAATCAGATGAGACTTATTTGTGGCATTGTTGTCTGGGACACATTAACAAGACTTGTATATCCACACTTTCGAAGAGTGGGTACTAGGACGGATTTGATTCTAATTCAAATAATGTCTACGAATCTAGTTTATTAGGCAAAGTGCCTGAAACACCTTTTACTTGGTAAAAGTGCAAGTGCCACCAATCTGTTAGCCCTCATTCATTGTGACGTAAGTGGGCCCATGTCTAGCTAGGCTAGAGGTGGACATGAATACTTCGTAACCTTTACGGATATGGCATCGCGTTATGGTTATGTGTTTCTTGTGAAACATAAATCAGAAACTTTTGATAAATTCAAAGATTTTCGACACGAAGTAAGAAAATAGATCGACAAGAGTATTAAAACATCACGATTGAACTGTGATGGAGATACTTGAGCAATAAGTTTCTCGACTATTTGAAAGAGTATAGTATTCTTTCAATATGGACTCTTCCCGGAACACCTCAATTTGACGGTGTGTCCGAACAAAGAAACCAAACCTTGTTGGACATAGTAAGGTTAATGATAAGTCGCTCTGAGCTACCATTTTCCTTCTAGGGATACGCATTTAACAGTGCAACACTTATTTTGAATAAGGTTCCATAAAAATCTGTTAGACAGATTTCATATTAGATATGAACAGGAAAGAAACCGGGTTTTCTCATTCCTGAAGATTTGGGAATGCTAGGCATATGTTTGGATGATACCAAACAAAAACCCAAATCGGATAAGTGCCTAATTTGTAGGTTATCCTAGGGAAACCAAAGTATAGTACTTATACAACTCACAAGAGAACAATGTAATTGTTGCTCTCCATGCGGTTTTCCTAAGAGTAATACCCATATGCAGTGGTAAGTGGGAGGAAAGTAAAACTCGATGAAAATCGGAGTAATACTGTTCTAGGCACCGATTCCTTAATGGAACACAAACAATTCATCAGGGATGAAACTGTACCACAATCTTCGAATACACAAGAACCGCGTAAGTCGAAGAGAGTCAGAAAATAACCTGGGAGGTATAGGTTTCTGATCTCACCTCATGAAGATGTCAATCTTATTGAGGAATACTGGCTACGTATGAGGAAGTGATACAAGGTATCGACTCCCTATTATGGAAAAGTTCCATGATGTCCGAAATGGATTCCATGTATACCAACCAAGTTTGGATACTGGTTGTTATACCAGAAGGCATTGTGCCTAATGGTACAATGTGATTCTTCAAGGAAGACATACATGGATGGCAACATATAAATGTACACAGCTAGGCTTGTACGCAAAAGGTATCGTCATCAATATAGTGTCGATTACGACGAAACCTTTTATCCGTTGCCATGATTAAATCCATTTGGATAATACTTGCTAATGATGCATGTTTCATTTATGAAATATGGCAGTTGAACGTCAAAAACCACTTTCCTTAAACGGAAACCTTTTGAAGGATGTTTATCAACATCTTGACGGTTTTATCGTACCAAAGCATGCAAACAAGGTTTGTAAGTTAAATCAATCCATTTATGGATTGAAGCAAGCATTACGTTCTTGGAACCAGCGTTTTGATGTAATCATAATGGTATATGATTTAATTCAAAATGAAAATGATTCTTCTGTATATAAGAAAGATAGTGGGAGTGCACTGACAATGATTGTCCTATATATAATGATGATATATCATTTCTTGGAAATGACATTCCCATAATACAATCGGTGAAAGCTTGGCTTTAATGAAAATTCTCCATAGAATACTTGGGAGAGACAACCTTTATTCTAGGAATAATGATCTACTGGGATAGATCTAAAAGTTGTTGGCACTCTCCGAGAACTCGTACATTGAAAAGATGTATGTGACCTGGTGTCTCATATGCTTTGAGCATAAGGAGTCACAATCAGGCCAATCCAAGTGATAGTCACTGGATTGATGTTAAGAACATCCTTAAGTATCTTAGATGAACTAATGATGCTTTCTTAAGCTGTGGAGAATGAGAACTTGAAGTGACTGGGTTCACCACTGCAAGTTTCCAAACCGACAAAAATGACTATAAGTCGTAATAAGGGTACTATATAGTTTGAATAACAGAACAGTGAGCTGGAAATCTTCCAAGCAAGATACTATTGCCGAATAAACAACAAAAGCAGAATATTGATGTAGCTGAGGCAGCAAAAGAAGCGATTTGGATCTATAATAATCCTAATTAGATTAGGTATAATTCTGTTAGCGGCTGAGCTAGGCTACAGCACAGGCTAAAGAATTAATGGTCTCATCAATGATCCAAATATGTACTTCAATTATTTCATCTGATTCGTCGGATCATACATCGTGGTGATGTGATGATCAAATAAATCGCATCAGATGATAACCATGCAGGTCCGCTGACGAAAGCTGTTTCTCAGTAAAATTTTGAGCGACCCGTACATAGTTTAGGTGTAGGACACTTGAGTGATTGGCTATAGGCCAAGTGGGAGATTGTTGGACAATTATTACCAATAGCATCACTATTTTTACAAAACATGGTGTTGTTGTACAAATTAACTATGTGACAAATGAAATTGCTCTTTTATCATTTGTAATTAGATTACCAAGATATATAAATGATAAAAGTCCATATGATTAGTTCCGGATTAATAAGATATGAGACAGTATTAATCCACTAAGGTTTAATCATTAAATATCCCTAGTCGTAGTATTATCAAGACTGGACATCGATAATGCGGAATAGACTAGTATTGCACTTGTGCGCTTTATGGGAGCATAACAACATAGTTCTCATATATTTAGGTATTGGATACTCATGCAAGTGTAGTATGAGGTTGTGTTTACCGATGGTACGGAAACAGGTTCGCTCTGGATAGACCCCTCAGAATTCCATTGGTAGTATGACTATGTGTCTATGGAAGTCCGAATCAGGGTAGGTGTATTTGGTCTTAACCTGAGACTTGCATCGCTAATACTTGGGACAATCAATGTACTTTGGTTTTGGTCATTCGGGGCTTTAACAAGTTTCGTGTACGCCTCTTCTGGGTATATTGAGAATCGTAGTGTATTGGGTGTGATGTCAAAATGGAAGTATCACTCCAGTCATATGGAGATGATGATCACGTAGGATACGGAACTAGTACTCTTATGTATTGCAGTCATCGGGATAATATGACTAGGTCATGCTTATCCGATTATAGAGACTAGTTACCAGAGATCCGATATGTGCTTCGTACGGGGCAGACACAATTCCAACCCTAGGCTTAGCATGTGACATTCGATACTAGATTGAAATACTACGTATACTAAGCCTGACAAAGATTACAAATTCCTTAAAAGAATATTTCTAGAGAATTGGGTAGGCACGGTGCTTTGCTAGAAGCCAACCATGTCTTGTAAATCGGTAAGAACGTGGTACTGGGTACGTACGTGTTTGGATATTCCGACAACCAGATTTACTGCCAACATATCCAGGGATCTCATGGGTCGCTTCCCAAAGATTCACCGATGACGTATGACTCGAACATATTTAATTTGGGATTAATTAGAAGAGAGAGAAAATTAATCTAGGATTAATTATGAAGAGATTTTATCTGGGATAAAATACTATTTAAAGAGAGAGAATGATTAATTTGGAGTTAATCGATAAAATAATATATTCGATATATTAAACGAAATTAGATTTTGACGCGGAATTAAAATTAGATTTTAATTCGGGCAAACGAATTAATTTAGAATTAATTCGCGAGCGACGTGAATATTAATTTTGCTAGGCATAATTATTTAATTAAATTTGATTTAATTACTTCGCAACGGAAAGTTCGTTAATTTGGAATTAGCGAACCCGAGCCCGGGAGTGTTTGCGGGCCCACTCTGATTTTGAATTAAGTGGGGCCCACACAAGTCATATCACCTAGTCAACTTTATTAGCTTTTTGGTTGATAGAAGTTGGTGGATTTAGGTGTCTTGTAACTTACACAAGGTTGATGTATGAATGACAAATACCAAATTTTGGTATTTGGTAATATTGATTTAGGAAATCAAATACAATTCATTCATCACTTTCTCTCTATGACTCACGCCATTTTCATCTCCCAACTCTCTCATTTTTATTCACTTTGCCGTGAACTTCAATGACTCTAAGGAAGAAAGTTGTTGCAAATTCTTCCTAGTGCTAGCACACAAAGATCATACAAAGGTGTTAGGGATGCTAACCCTTGAGTTTGGAATTCAAGATTCAAAGATTGGAAGCTTGGAAGCTCAACATACATGAAATGGGAGCTTGGAGCACAACACAAAGGCTTGGAATTTTTGTTATTTCCTATATCCAAAACCGATCAAAGTGAGTATTTTCCGCATTCTTACTTTGTTGTATTCACATGATTTCTTACTTAATTGATCTTGGTTTGACCTAGAAAACCCAACACATGGTTAGTGTCTCCAGAATCTATAATATAGGTGGATTTATTATCCTCCACTAAGAATGACTCAATTATAAATAAATCATGTTTACTCATGGTGTAGGAGTGAAGTGGGGTTTACCTCTATACCTATGACGTCGGTGACCACTACACTATTGAGCTCGCAGCTCCTAGAGAGTTCAGATTAGTCAGTGGGGGACTAACCAGAGAATAAAGAAGTTGCCACCCATTATGAGTCATTGAGAATGATTTTAGGCCGCACTACACCACTCGTGAGGTCTATATTAAACTCGTTTGGGTTCGAAATGGTCCCTTACCGATGCCAGTATAATATCCATGCTTAAAAGAGGATTCAAATGTCTTTATAATGCAATCACACACAAACAGTTTATATAGCACACAGCAGTTATAACACCATGAAGCGATAATAAAAAATGAAATAACACACAGAATGAACTCGGTCGGATGTATACTGGATCCGATCGGATATATATATACTATCTCTTTATGTCTGGCCGGACTTATATAGAGTTTGGTCGGACGTACTGCATAACTCAGAAACTCAGATTCCCAATAACAGCAGGTACAATAGCATAATAAACAATGAGATAATAATGATTCCAGTAATAATAAATAAAACACTACAACAATAATTAAACAGGCTGAAGCATGCATTCGGTGGGCCTGGTCTCTTGGAGACTGGCCGGATGTGTATATACAAGGCCAGAATCACTTGATCTTTAGCCGGACATCAAGTAAGTCAGGCCGAACGTATTCCGCATCCAGTGAAACGAATTTTACGATATAACACATATTCAATCAGTAATATACCATATCATGGTGATTAAATAACAAGAAACAGACAATGCTAAAAATAAGAAACGCCTTCAACATGAAAGAAATAATACAATAACGATGAAAGCAATATCGAAACCACGCACGTCGCTTTCATGTGGTACATGGAGTTTTATCCCAAGTACAAACTGTACTACCGTCCATTCGAAATCAGCTATGAAATATACGTTCGGGTTTCCATCCGATATAACACAAAAATACAAACGACCAGATATAGCAAGAAGATTGACCAGATTTATTGTGTGACAAATGAATGTCTGGTTGGACATAGAAGATGTCCGGTCGGATATGCGACGTCAAAAAACTTCGAAAAAACAAATGCGAAGTTAAGGTTTTGGGGCCCTCAAGCCATACCTCTAAGTGTAACTCAGCTCAAAGAACACCTCTGAGAGTTTAAAGTTGTTGCTGAATCTTTTGCTGGAGTAAAGGATTGTTACTGTTTTTAGTTTTTAGTTCTTGGTTTTCTCATGTTCCAAATGGAGTTCTTTTATTGTGTGCTATGATCCTCTTTTTACAATGTTTAGGATTTGGTTAATAATGAAAAGATCTCATCTATTAAGGAAATCGTTTAAGAAGGAAAGTGAGATTGTATGGAAATTGGTTAAGAAGGAAAGAGATCGAATCCTTCTGGAAAACTAGAAACCCGATATATATCTGGCCGAACTTTAAGGTATGTCTAGTCGTACGTCATGGTTTATACCCGGTCGGACATAGATGATGTCTGGTTAGAACTCTGTTTTTGGATTTTCTAGGATTTCTTTTCTTTTCAGCATTAAAC
This sequence comes from Zanthoxylum bungeanum, assembly GCA_019454045.1. Classification (NCBI taxonomy): domain Eukaryota; kingdom Viridiplantae; phylum Streptophyta; class Magnoliopsida; order Sapindales; family Rutaceae; genus Zanthoxylum; species Zanthoxylum bungeanum. Next base: position 266,902 of record SKCR01024860.1, on the reverse strand, counting down.
CTCATAACTTTCCCAAACTTTCAAGAGTATTCCCATAAGAGACTCATCATCGGGCTAATCATAAAAATACAGTGTTTACATATGGCCTTCTTCGCTTTCATCTCTATAAGGTACTTAAGATAGTTCATTTTCTAATGCTCATCTTTGTTACAATGGAAACATTTTCCTCTGGGTTTGGAGTCATTGGAGCATTTCTTGTTCGTCTTGGGTTTAGCCTTAGCCTTCCAAGTGTTTCTCTTCATCTTTTTTTCATATTTGGGAGATTCGACAACATTTGCCTCTACAATAGGCGTATGTTTGTCCATCAGCACAAACTAATAAGATATGAGCTCATTGAGCAGTTGTGTAAGAGTAAAAGTCAACTTTTTCATAATATAGTTGCTTTTAAATTGTAGGAAATTCTTCGGAAGAGTTTCCATAATCATGGTCACCGGGCTGCATTCGTCAATATAATCTTAATGAGTTTCGACTGTATTAAAGTAGGTCATCATCATCAAGTTAAGTTCTCGAATAGATGACCATCCTTCATCCTTGCGGTCATCATGGAGCACAAGGCTTTATGACGTTACAGCTCAGAAGGTTGCCCGAGGATGCCTTGTGATAACTCCTACATCTATATTTTGTAGCCATGGGTTCGTGCTTTGTAGCAAGAACCTTAGTCATCCCCATTAGTAAGTAATAGTGAGTCTTCTTATTGGCCGAGACCCATTTTAGTGTATGTTGATAATAACATGGCTAGCAATTATAGCCGACCGTGGAGAATATTCCTTTGTCAGAACGAACTTTAGGTCTTCACACACTTATGACAGTATTTATGTTACTTTTCCATTAAATGTAATTTTCTCATGTTAGTTTATCGTCTACAAGAATGGAAATTATAGGAGAAACCATGGCTGAAAAATTAAATATGCATTTAATATCATTCATCACATATTAAATCATCATAAATATATTCGCATAAAATTTACATGATATATGAAGCATATACAATGAATTAGAAATCTAAAAAATAATTATTATGCTACGGTAATCTAACATTTCTTAAATAAGTGCCGATGTAGGGTAAGTTAGTTATTTGCATGTTTAGATCGAGAAAATCTCAACCAATTAATATATTCAAGAATAACTTTTATTCCTATAGTAATCAATCACTATTTGAATTGATCAAGGAATTTTGATTAATAATTAATCATTCATTTTTTAGTGTAACCCATCATTTCATAATTCTTAGACTTATCTAGAATTCATATCCTCTCAAAATTTGATCTTGATACTAACCCAAAGTGGACTCCATCCGTAGGGGCGAAAACAAAGCCGTCTCGAGGCGCCTTTTGAGTCTCACGTTATCGAACTAACAACAGAGATCGTAAGATATATTGTCATATATCATTCTCTCAATCATTATTTTAAAATAAGGTTTTTTATTTAAAATATCTAATATTTTTACACTATTATTTATTTGTTTTAAATTATGCGCGGCCAAAGATATAACATAAGCTATAATAGTGAAGCATTAGTAATTGTCCAATTTTAACTCTTAAAATTTTATTCATTAATTCTTTATTAATCTAAACTAATATATAACTTAGTTAAACTTATTTAACTAAGTGGTTTTAGCGATCTATCTAATTTTAACTCTTAAAATTTTAGTTCAGTATAAATGTTTAAAATTAAAGTTCATAAAATTAGACAATTCTTAATTAAACAATTTAATTAAGCTGTAAGTGTCTTATGTTATTTTCCAATGGTACGTGGAATTGTATCCTGAGTGTAAATTAAACTACCGTCTAGTTCGAATTGGCTATAGAATTTATGTATGGTTTTCCATCCTATATACCATAGAAAAATATTTAAGATAGACACTTAAAATTGTCCTTATTAAAATAAACCAAATTTTTCAAATTTTAAACCTTTAAAATAATTTAAACAATCTGAATTGTTTCATGCATGTTTTAATCTAATTTAAACTCTTCAAATTTCATAAAAATTTATAATTCGACTAAGTAAACATGCATTTCATGTCATGGCATATGAAATGTTATGAGCATGCACCCTAAGTTATATGATATGCTATTCAACTATTGAATATAAAACACACAACTCAAAATAATACATTGACCAGGCTTTTGATTTTTTATACTAATCTAATTAGTATATAAGAACTAAGACATTTCTTAATCTTCAACACTTGGCTCCACGGAATGGATTCCAAAATTTTACTCTTTTAAGTAGTAACTTTTGTTGCATATGGTTATGATGTTTTATGTAGTCATGTGCACACTATGGGCCACATTAACATTTTGGTTCGTAAGATATGTTTCGGTATGGTCATTACCTTCAAACGTCGCCATCGAACTCATCACGCCTATACTTACCATAGCTCCCACAATCGTGATCTACAACTATACCAAACATTGATCAATTACTACTTTATGTTACCTACGATAATGCTATATGTCTGGGTCTGCTTGACCTGTAGTCGCGACGCGTGATAGAAAAAGTTTCATTTCATTTAAGTTTCAACTTATGATGTTAGAGGCCACCATAAGGGTCTCGTATCAGTACATGTTCACATATTACATCATGTCACAAGCATGATACGCCATATAGTGATAACAATTAGTTAAATAGAGAAGCTTAGCCAAGTTTCGAAGCATAATTCACAACTTGTGTACTAACCAAGTTTATCGATTATAGACTATCGACATGAACCAAAATTTTCTTCGACAAAAGAAAGTAATGTCAGCTAGATTCCAAATCTGTGAGTGGGTATTTTCTTTTCAAAATGATATTTGCTATTTATTTTGAATTGAAACTTATTTTTAAGTATATGGGGAGTTAACCAAGTTTATTTCCAGTTGTCTTACAAATAAGAATGTTTTGAGAAGTTTTGACTTGAAAGTATGATTTTTACGATTTTTGAGATTGGGGAAAAAACCCAATCTAGAGAATTCTGGAATTGACTGACATGGATTTGATTTTTGGAGGCATAGGGAAAAAACCCACCTCATACTGTAACTTGGAATTGACGGACACAGATAATGTGTACACATGTAGTTCAGGACTAGGGATGACAAATGCCTCTAGATCTTAGATTCAGGGCTAGGGGAACGACGAGACATAACGCCCATAAACCCTAGCTTCAGGGTCAGGATGATAGCATGGATCAGTACACCTGGCTCTCATTCATTGGCTTGGGGGACGGCGAGACAAAATGCCTCAAGACCACTAGTTTAGGCGTATGGGGGGACGGCGAGACGTAATGCCCTAATCCGTCAGATTTTCTACAGGTTTCAGATGAGATTTTCATATATGATGGTTTTATGAAAGAATAGTTTTATGAAAGATTTTCAGCAGAATAGTTTTATGAATGAGTTTTAGAAAGAACTCAATTTTATTAAAAATCTCAAATTTTTACAGACATAAAATATTTCCAGATAAGTTTCACAGAAAGAGATGTGTTTCCAGATAAGAAATTTTTTTCAGTAAAGATCAGTTTTCCTTGAGATCATTTTGATTTCAGAAAAATGAATGTTGCATAAAGAATTTCAGTTTCAGTTTTAAACTGTCCACTCAATAGGTCGTTCAAACGATCTAACCCCCCCACTCCCAGTGTTCTTGTTTTACACCTCACCCGGAGGACGAGCTTGAGAGGATGGATATTGATGGCAGTCACTAAGGGGTTTGGTCCAGCAGGTCAAGTCAGAGAGAGAGTTCATTCAAAGTCACAGTAAAGTCATGTACCAGACATTAGTATGGTATCAGTCATTGTATTAAGTTAAAATGTCTATGAACAGGGTTGTAAAGAGAAGTATATTCGGGTACACATTTTTTAGTATTAAGTTGCATTTCATGTTATTGAGTTGGGCAATGGTCCATATGCATGAGTTTGTGTTTGCGATAAGAATTAGTAGTGATGATCATAGTCAGAAGTCTGAGGCTCAGAGGGATAGGTCCCTTATTCCCTATCGGTAGCATCTCCGAGAGTGAGATGTTACAAAGATGGTATCAGAGCATGGTTTAGGGAGTCAGTGACTGCAGTGGTAGAGTGTTGGGGTCTTGTATATGTAGTATGCCTGGGATAGTGCGCTGTATGCGAGGGGATACACTACTCGAGGCCTCTCTAGTATATGATCCTCGAGTACGTCCTCAAGCTATATAGAAAGGTTAGTAAGAATTCCCAAAGCTATCTGAATTTTCTTCCTAATGAAAGTAATTATAGTCTTTGTCCTAACAGAAAATCCTTTCGTAGTCATCTTGATTTATTATCAGAAGCTTGAGATAAGTTATGATAATAGATAGTAAAATTCTAAGAATATCCACCCAGTGGAGTAAAGAGAGAAAGATAAAGCTATAAGAAAAGTAAGGAATGATGCACAGATGTTTAAAGCAACCAGAGGTAATAAGAGGTGGAGATACAGAATTAGATAATAAAGAAAATACCATAACTTATAGTAGTAAGAAGAATAGAATAAGCCCGAGCGAGAATAAAGATGTCAGGTGGCTTTAAGTAAGGTTCATCCACCTCTTATAGAATTTCTTCGAACAGATCCAAAGGTCATTGAGCACCTTGTACGAGTATCAAGTTTCCCGAATAACGAAGGATAGTCAGAAAGATAAAAGAATCAAGAAATATGATCTAATCGTGGAAACCCCAATAGACTTGAGATATCAAAAAGGATGTAGAGATTCTAGACACCCAAAACCTATGCTCGTAAGCAAATAAAATGTATGTCGTCAGGAAATTTGATTAGTTACCTTAACCAAGGAATCTGAAATAGATAAGACCCTGATCTACCCAGAATCTCACCTCTTAGTGATATCAGTTAAGGAAATTGTCACGACGAAGTCTATCTCATACTTATCCAACATGAGTAATAGACTCTACCAGGACATAGGATACCAGAACGTGAATGCCGACATCCGTTGAGGTGTGGAATTTTTATCTTATCCTTAAATAGTATAGATAAAGATAACTGTAAGGAAGCCTGAGGATGGTATATCCTAAGACAAAGATAGAAAACACTGAGAGATAAATCACCTAGAAAAGGCCCAAGGAAGTTTCTAAAGTTAGAAATAAGATAACCTAGCATAATTCAGGAATCTAGGCAAGTCAACACGAGGCTTGCAGTACTAGTAGAAGTATACAGAATATACCAAACGTAGTAGAAACCCATACGAATGTAAAAGAACAGATCTATGAGGTTGGAGACACTCAAGAGTTAACAAAAGTACCAGTACAGACAACAAGATTGAATGCCATAGTTGTAGCCTATAGCAAGAGTAGAGGCTTAAGTAGTAGCTAATAAGAATGAACCACCACTGGCCTCGGTAGCACAGTTTAGAGCCAAGAGGTAGGTTATGGAAATAAATAATATGGAAGGATTGAAAGTAACCAGAAGCTCAGTACAAACAGTAACATAGATAACGAGCTTAAGAGATAACTAAATGTAGACCTCAAAATTGTTGGTGAGAGTTGGGAACCCTAAAATATGGGGAAGTCGATGCAGATCTCTATATAATGAATGATAAATCTTTGTTCCAGTAGCCCTACCTCAGTAAGTGTAAGACACTTAACCAGACCATCCTGAACTTAGACAAATAACAGGAAATGATATTCTCGACTTCTATGAATGCATATAGTCACCCTTCAACTTAGAGCCCAGTAAGGATTTTAACAGTAATAAGAGTATCTAACAGGATAGAGAATCACAAAACGGCTAATAGCCAACTAAGAAGTTCAACAGAAAACTTATAAGAATCAAAAATATAGTATATTTGGTTGGTTTCTATAATATGTCCCAAGGAAAGATTAAGCATTCATGAAATACTATAAATGAATATATATAAAAGACTTGAAGCATGGCGGAATCATACTTACAAAGCTATGTGATGAAGAAGATGATCAAATGGTGGAAGCTCCAAGTGTTGGAAGATTCGGCCAGAGGAGGAAGAAGACTTGAAGCTCCAAGCTTTTGTATTCCAAGCTCTTTGATGGTTTTCCTATCACCTCTTTTGATCCCTTGCTTGTGCTAGCAAAATGGAGAAATAAAGATCAAATCTTCCTTTGCCTTTCATGGAGTTTCACGGCAATGTGAAGAAATTTGAGAGAGAAAGAGTTTTGTGTTATAGATTTGTTTTACCAAAATCATTTATATTTATGCCATAATTTTATTAAAATTATAATAAATCTATGACACAAACCATGCAATGGCTTAGAGTGTCAAACACTCAAACTCCATGCAAAACCTTTGAGTGTAATGCACACTATCACCATGCAATGCCTTATCACTTAAATAATGCATATAATGACAAGTGTCATGTGGGCCCCACACGTTTCCCAATGAAAGTGGGCCCACGTCCACTCACGCGTTCGGGTTCGATATTTCCGAAATACCGAGCTTACGTCGCGACGTTAATTAAACCGAATTTAAATAAATAATTGCGCCTGGCGAAATTATTATTTACGTCGCTAACGAATTAATTCTAAATTAACTCGTATGCCCGAATTAAAATCTAATTTTAATTTCGCGTCGAAATCGAATTTCGATTATTATATCGAATACAATAATTTTATCGATTAATTCCAAATTAATCGTTCTCTCTCTAAATTAGGCACTTTATCCAAGATAAAGTTTCTCCGCAATTAATCCAAGATTAATTAAGTCCGAATCAAATATCATAGGTGAATCTTCAGGAAGCGACCCAGAGATCTCCGGATATTTTGGCAGTAAATACGGTCGTCGGATAATCCGAACACGTACGTACCTCGTACTACGTCTTTACCGATTTACAAGACAAGGTTGGCTTCTAGCAAAGCGCCATGCCTACCCAATTCTCCAGAAATATTCTTATAGGAATATAAGATCTGTATCAGGCGTAGTATACCGTAGTATTGCGTACATCGATCCAGTATCGGATGATCACATGCTAGGCCTGGGGCTGGAGATGTGTCTGCCCCGTACGAAACATATATCGGACATCAAGCAACTAGTCTCTTTAAATCGGACAATCCTGACCTGGTCATATTGTCCCGACGGTTGCAACCTTTTATAGAGTACTAGTTCTGTGTCCTGCGTGATCATCACCTCCATATGTCTGAAGCGATACTTCCATCTTGACATCACATCCAGTACACTACGATTCTCGATAAACCCAGAAGAGGTGTACACAGAACCGGTTAAGGTCCCCAACCACCAAAACCAAAGTTTACCGATTGTCGCAAGTACTAGCGATGTAAGTCTCAGGTTAAGACCATATACACCTACCCTGATGCGGCCTCCCATAGACACGTAGACATACTACCAATGGGATTCCGCGGGTCTATCCAGAGCGAAGCTGTTTTCCGTACCATCGGTAAAACACAACCTCCTATCGCACTTGCATAAGTATCCAATACTTAAATATATGAGAACTATGCCGTTGTGCCCTCACAACGTGCACAAGCGCAATACTAGTCTATTCCGCATTATCGATGTCCAGTCTCGATAATACTACGACTAGGGATATTTAATGATTAAACCTTTGGGGACTGATACTGTCTCATATCATCTCAGTCCAGGTACTAATCATATGGACTTTCGCCATTTATAATCAAAGTAAATAATATTACAAAACGGCAAAAGGCAATTTCATTATCACATAGTTAATTTTGTACAATAATACAATATCATTTACAAACAGTGACGCTATGGGACATAATGTCTAACACTCCCACTTGGCCTATAGCCAGTCACTCAAGCATCTAATACCCGAACTATGTATGTGTCGTTCAAAAACTTGCTGAAGAACAGCTTCGTCAGCGGATCTGCAATGTTGTCATCTGATGTGACCTTCTCGACTTTTACATCGCCACGATGTATAATCTCCCGAATCAGATGATAACGTCGAAGAACATGCTTGGACCGTTGATGAGACCTTGGTTCCTTAGCCTGTGCTATAGCCCCGTTATTGTCACAATACAATGGAACGGGCTCAGCTGCTAACGGAACTACTCCTAATCCGATTAGGAACTTTCGGATCCAAACTGCCTCCTTTGCTGCTTCAGATGCAGCGATGTACTCTCCGCTTCTGTTGTTGAATCGGCAACAGTATCTTGCTTGGAAGATTTCCAGCTCACTGCTCCGTTATTCAAGCAAAAAATGTACCCGGATTGCGACTTGTAGTCATCCTTGTCGGTTTGGAAACTTGCATCGGTATACCCAGATACCGCAAGTTCTCCACCTCCATAAATTAAGAAAGCATCCTTAGTTCGTTTAAGATACTTAAGGATATTCTTAACTGCTATCCAGTGACCTTCACCTGGATCGGCCTGATAGCGACTGCACATGCTCAAAGCATATGAGACATCAGGTCGTGTACATATCATGGCATACATGATCGATCCGACTGCCGAGGCGAACGGTATCCGACTCATGTGGTCTCTCTCTTCCTGAGTCTTAGGACACATGTCCTTAGACAGAGAGGTACCACGTACCATTGGAACCAATCCCCTCTTGGATTGTTCCATGTTGAATCGCTTCAACACTTTATCAATGTATGTACTCTGGGAGAGTCCAAGCAGCTTTCTAGATCTATCCCTGTAGATCTTTATTCCAAGAATAAAGGCTGCTTCTCCCAGATCTTTCATGGAGAATTTTAATGAAAGCCAAGCTTTCACACGACGTTAGCATGGGAATGTCATTGCCTATAAGCAATACGTCGTCGACATAAAGGACAATAAAAGTAAGTGCTCTCCCACTAACCTTCTTGTATACACAAGGGTCATCTGCGTTTTGCACGAAATCATATTCTTTTATGATCTCATCAAAACGCTGATTCCATGACCGTGATGCTTGCTTCAATCCATAAATGGATCGATTTAACTTACAAACCTTGTTTGCAAGTCTAGGTACGATAAAACCGTCAGGCTGTTGCATATAAACATCCTCCAAAAGGTTTCCGTTAAGGAAAGCGGTTTTAACGTCCATCTGCCATATCTCGTAGTCGAAATATGCAGCTATTGCAAGCATTATCCGAATGGATTTAATCATGGCAACGGGTGAGAAGGTTTCGTCATAATCAATACCATATTGTTGACGATACCCCTTCGCTACAAGCCTAGCCTTGTACGTTTGTACGTTGCCATCCATGTCGGTCTTCTTCTTGAAGATCCATCTGCATCCAATAGGCTTTACGCCTTCTGGTGCATCAACCAGTGTCCAAACTTGGTTGGCGTACATGGAATCCATCTCGGACTTCATGGCTCTTGCCATAAAGCGGAATCGATATTTTGTATCGCTTCCTCATACGTAGCCGGCTCATTATCCTCAATAAGATTAATATCTATATGAGGTGAGATCAGGAACCCATACCTCTCAGGTACTGTTCTGACTCTCTCCGACCTACGCGGTCCTTGTGTATGTGAAGTTTGTGGTACAGACTCATCCCGGACGGTCTGTTCTTGTTCCGTCGTTGATTCATTGCCAGGAACAGTATCACTACGATCTTCATCGAGTTCTACTTTCCTCCCACTTACCACTGCATTTAAAATCCTTCTCAAGGAAAAATGCTTGTAGAGCAACAAATACTTTGTTCTCTTGTGGGTGATAGAAGTAATATCCTTTGGTTTCCCTAGGATATCCAACGAAAAGGCATTTATCAGATTTGGGTTCAAGTTTGGTACCTTCCAAACGTTTAACATATGCCCAGCATCCCCAAATCTTCAGGAAAGAGAAACCTGGTTTCCTTCCTGTCCATATCTCATATGGAGTCTGTTCAACAGACTTCGACGGTACCTTATTCAAAATAAGTATAGCACTGTTTAATGCGTATCCCCAGAAGGATATTGGTAGCTCAGTGCGACTCATCATTGACCTCACCATGTCCAACAAGGTGCGGTTTCTCCGTTCGGACACACCGTTTAATTGCGGTGTTCCAGGAGGAGTCCACTGTGAAGAATACCATATTCTTTCAAGTAATCTTGAAACTCATAACTTAAGTATTCGCCACCACGGTCTGACCGTAATGTCTTAATACTCTTCCCTGTTTGTTTCTCTCCACTTCGTGTCGAAACTCTTTGAATTTCTCAAAAGTTTCCGACTTGTGTCTCATAAGATACACATAACCGTAACGAGATGCATCATCTGTAAAGGTTACGAAGTAGTGAAATCCACCTCTAGCCTGGCTAGACATGGGCCCGCATACGTCAGTATGAACGAGAGCCAACAGTTCTGTGGCACGTTCACCTTTACCGCTAAAAGGTGATTTAGGCATTTTGCCTAAAAGACAAGATTCGCAGACGTCATATGAATTGGGATCAAATTCGTCCAAGTACCCACTCTTTGAAAGTGTGGATATGCGAGTCTTGTTGATGTGTCCTAGACGACAATGCCACATATAAGCTTCATCTTTTAGATTACTCCTTTTGAGCCTTTTGTTTGTCATTTTAGGAGATTAATTTATATTCAAAATATAAAGACCGTTATTTGCAACAGCTGTGCAAATTTCTGTATCATTTTTATATAAATAACACCCTGTGTTCCTGAATACAAAAGTGTAACCCTGCTGGGTTAACAAGGATACAGATATAATATTCCTAGTTAAACTAGGCACAAAATAACAGTTCAAAAGTTTAAGTTCATGCCCTGAGGGCAGTACTAAAAAAAAGTCCCTACGGCCAAAACAGCAACTGGTGTTCCGTTTCCGACCCGTAGATCCATCTCCCCTGATGCCAGCACCCTGCTATCATGCAGATCCTGCACATCAGTACAAATATGAGCACCACAACCAGAATCAAAAATCCAATTTTTAAAACTAGAAGTATTCATATTTATCTCAATAACAAACATACCAGAGGCGATGGCCTTGCCAGCCTTGATATCCTCCCTCTGCACAATGCTCATTCGGCAGTCACGTTTCCAGTGACCCCTCTTGCCGCAGTTGAGGCAGATGTCGCGAGATTTGTCCTTTGGCTTCCTAGAAGCCACTGTCAACTTGCCTTTGCCCTTCTTCTTGAACTTCTTCTTCCTTGCACCTCCAATTGCCTTGGGGCCACCTTTGGCGCATGAGAGGTCAATGCAAATGCGCCTCGCGCTTGCTCCCCTTTAGGAGTTCCCTTTCGGACTCCTTCAAGACAGATAACAACTCTCCAAGAGTGTCATCAGTATCCATCAACTTGTAGTTGACTATGATTTTGTTTCCAAGTATCAGGAAGTGACTGCAATCATATCTATAGTCAGCTCAGCCTCCAAGACATTCCCATATTGGCCAACTCATCAATATCGGCAATCATTTGAGCCCCGTGGGCTTCAACTGATGCGCCGTCTGTCATCCGGGAGCGGAAGAGTTTCCTTACTAGCTCGTACCTCTTCATCCGCTTATTGGTGCGGTGAAGATCACGCAATCTTGCCATCATGTTATAGGGATCCAAATCCCTATTCTGGCGTCTGAAATGCTGGGTCATTGCAGCTAGCATAACTGACTGAGCTTGGTCACAATCATCACTATGAGTCTTCCATAACTCTAGCTCCAGTGGCTCAGTGGGTTTAGGCGGGAGAGGTGTCTGAATAGTATACAGTATCCTCTCAGCCCCAAGCACTATCTTGAGGTTCATTTCCCAGTCGGCAAAGTTTGTCCCTTTGAAGACATTATCGCCCATGATTATGTCGCGGATATTACCTTTGCCATCATCTTGACAACTATAGTCCAACTATAAAGTCAACGATGTTATGGGTACAGTCAAACTGTTACAAGTAAAATAACAATATATTAGTCCAACTATTATTTAAAATATTGACGAAATAATTTTGAAAGACGCGTAAGGCTAAATATCTGAATGAAATTGCAAATTCAATAATAGCCTCCCTATTTTCTTCAAGTTTCTAACCCTCTGTAGAGAACTCGGGAAAATCGAATTTCCTAGTGGGCTAGGATCCCGTTAAATAACACACAACCTTGACTTTGGCCAATAAAAATTGTATGCTATTTAACATAGGTAGATCTCCATGATCAATTGGATCTCATCCAATTCCTAGATCCGGTTAGGTGGACATCCAAGTCCGAAACATATGTATAATGTCAATGTATCTAATACATTTTCCTAACCATATCCTCCGAATCAACTAGGCCTTGGCTTTGGCCAAAAACAAACCTAATGATTCCAGTTAAGCGGGACCCATTGACGAGGAAAGTTTCGTAATCAATGTCGTTGGACAAAAAGTGATCTTGACTTTGGCCAATAAAAATCACGATTTGGACAAGACACACCGATATGCAACAAAACTCTCATGATTCAAGTACATCCTTGATTGACAAAGGTCTTGACTTTGGTCAAAAACAAACCAATGCCAACTTCGGATCTTGAACAAGAACCATTCAATGGAAGGATATTCGCTTAATATAAATTGAGGGATTTTTCGCGTAATTGGCAACCAATTTATTTATCTTTGTTAGGTCTCATCATCATACACCCTTAAGCATGCTTCTAAAACATCATAAAGCGCGTAAAGTAAATTAATAGTGATATGCGGATGGATATATAAACAACTTGTTCCTAGAACAAATCACTCCCTTTCCTCTCCCCGCTTAGCACTATTACTTCTACCCTACCCATTACATAATACAATAAGAGAAACCTCATTTACATTGAGGGGATTAGGTGAGAAGAGAATACAAAGAGATAAAGAGATAAGGCTGGACACGCAGGTCCAATTTATAAATTCCAAATTTACAATAATTTCTAAAATTACCCTTTCCCTTCTAATATCCATCCGATATACACTATTCATTCATCACATACATATATATTCAAACAAGACATGCTTTTACAACCAATCTAATCCAATTAATTAGTCTTTGTTTAAGTGATCATCCAATGTTCAAACAACGGTTTGATTTTGCGCGAGTCCAACTCGATTGAGAATAAGTACATAAGGTACGAATTCGCGAATTATATCGAACTACTAATTAAATCTAATTTAATTCGTATTCAATACTAATTCAATTATTTAATTCCAAATTAAATGTTTACACTTTTAATGTGCTTTAAAGACTTAGATTCTAAATCTATTCTATTGGGTCTCAAAGCCCAACTAACATCCAATGTTTAATTTAATTCAAGTCAAATGGGCTTTCAATTGATTTATTAAGGCTTGGGCTTTGGTCAATGTGGGTCATACCCAATTACCAAGCCCAAATAAGGAATCACCCTTAAGTGCCATAAAACCAATTTCAAGCCCATAAGGCCAATTAAATTATTAAAGCCCATTATATATATTTGGACTTAATGGAGTGATTTAGGCCCAATTGGATCCAATCCATTGGCCCAAATCTACTTGGTCCAACCAAGCCCATTGCCCAAATACAATATTAAACCCAATTCACCAATAAGCCCATTAATTAAATTTTATATTCCAAACATTAAAGTCCAATTAATTAAAGTGTAAACCAAGATTAATATATTAAACCAAATATTTCAAAAATACCCATTTAATTTATTAATCATTTATTGTTCAAAATAAATGTCCAACATTAATTTTAACAAAAATCAACTCCTTTTCATGTCCTTGTACATTCGGCCAAGGTGAGTTTTTTGTGTCGATTTGTTTTTCAATCCGATTGAATTACTAATCTACGTCCCGTAGACGTTCTAAGTCATCCAATGATCTTAAACACAAAAAATTCAATCCACTACCTCCAAGTAGCAACACATTCGGCCAAGGCATGGATTTGGGGAAAAATCATCCAATGCATTTTTCATAAAATTGATTCCATATAACATCATGTTATACACATGCAAGCATACTTATTAATCAAATTTCATAAGAACATGCTTATATCAATTTCTTCATGCCATTCGGCCAAGGTCAATATTTTGGGGAAAAATCATCCAATGCATTTTTCATAAAATTGATTCCATTAATATCATCTATATACATGCAAGCATACTTATTCATCAAATTTCACAAGAACATGCTTTATCAATTTACCACACCCCATTCGGCCAAGGTTGAAATTTTGGGGAAAAATCATCCAATGCATTTTTCATAAAATTGATTTCATATAATGTCATTTAACATACATTAAGCATACTCATTCATCAAATTTCACAAGAACATGCTTCAATCAATTTTACCCAAATTTTAACCTAAAGTATTTCATGCTTAACAATGGCTCCATGATACCATTGTTGGTTCTATAATATGTCCCAAGGAAAGATTAAGCATTCATGAAATACTATAAATGAATATATATAAAAGACTTGAAGCATGGCGGAATCATACTTACAAAGCTATGTGATGAAGAAGATGATCAAATGGTGGAAGCTCCAAGTGTTGGAAGATTCGGCCAAGAGGAGGAAGAAGACTTGAAGCTCCAAGCTTTTGTATTCCAAGCTCTTTGATGGTTTCCCTATCACCTCTTTTGATCCCTTGCTTGTGCTAGCAAAAGGAGAATAGAAGATCAAATCTTCCTTTGTCCTTCCATGGAGTTCACGGCAATGTGAAGAAATTTGAGAGAGAAAGAGTTTTGTGTTATAGATTGTTTTTTACCAAAAAATCAATTTATATTTATGCCATAATTTTATTAAATTAATAATAAATCTATGACAGAAACCATGCAATGGCTTAGAGTGTCAAACACTCAAACTCCATGCAAACATTTGAGTGTAATGCACACTATCACCATGCAATGCCTTATCAATTAAATAATGCATATAATGACAAGTGTCATGTGGGCCCCACACGTTTCCCAATGAAAGTGGGCCCACGTCCACTCACGCGTTCGGGTTCGATATTTCCGAAATACCGAGCTTACGTCGCGACGTTAATTAAATCGAATTTAAATAAATAATTGCGCCTAGCGAAATTATTATTTACGTCGCTAACGAATTAATTCTAAATTAACTCGTATGCCCGAATTAAAATCTAATTTTAATTTCGCGTCGAAATCGAATTTCGATTATTATATCGAATACAATAATTTTATCGATTAATTCCAAATTAATCGTTCTCTCTCTAAATTAGGCACTTTATCCAAGATAAAGTTTCTCTCCGCAATTAATCCAAGATTAATTAAGTCCGAATCAAATATCATAGGTGAATCTTCAGGAAGCGACCCAAGAGATCTCCGGATATTTTGGCAGTAAATACGGTCGTCGGATAATCCGAACACGTACGTACCTCGTACTACGTCTTTACCGATTTACAAGACAAGGTTGGCTTCTAGCAAAGCGCCATGCCTACCCAATTCTCCAGAAATATTCTTATAGGAATATAAGATCTGTATCAGGCGTAGTATACCGTAGTATTGCGTACATCGATCCAGTATCGGATGATCACATGCTAGGCCTGGGGCTGGAGATGTGTCTGCCCCGTACGAAACATATATCGGACATCAAGCAACTAGTCTCTTTAAATCGGACAATCCTGACCTGGTCATATTGTCCCGACGGTTGCAACCTTTATAGAGTACTAGTTCTGTGTCCTGCGTGATCATCACCTCCATATGTCTGAAGCGATACTTCCATCTTGACATCACATCCAGTACACTACGATTCTCGATAAACCCAGAAGAGGTGTACACAGAACCGGTTAAGGTCCCCAACCACCAAACCAAAGTTTACCGATTGTCGCAAGTACTAGCGATGTAAGTCTCAGGTTAAGACCATATACACCTACCCTGATGCGGCCTCCCATAGACACGTAGACATACTACCAATGGGATTCCGCGGGGTCTATCCAGAGCGAAGCTGTTTTCCGTACCATCGGTAAAACACAACCTCCTATCGCACTTGCATAAGTATCCAATACTTAAATATATGAGAACTATGCCGTTGTGCCCTCACAACGTGCACAAGCGCAATACTAGTCTATTCCGCATTATCGATGTCCAGTCTCGATAATACTACGACTAGGGATATTTAATGATTAAACCTTTGGGGACTGATACTGTCTCATATCATTCTCAGTCCAGGTACTAATCATATGGACTTTCGCCATTTATAACTCAAAGTAAATAATATTACAAAATGGCAAAAGGCAATTTCATTATCACATAGTTAATTTTGTACAATAATACAATATCATTTACAAACAGTGACGCTATGGGACATAATGTCTAACATCTTATGTCAGGGGCGAAGTAGTTTAATCACAGTATGCCAACAAAAATAAAAGTGCTAACTTAGTCCATTATGAAAAACTTACCCACATGATAGGTAAAAGCTCAAATAGTAAATGAATCAAAGAGAGCAATCCTCAGAAATAAGGTATACGACTATAAAAGCCCCCATTATATTAGAATGGGAGAACTAGTAAGAGAATATCACCCAAACCAAAAGATTAGTGGAGATACCATAACTTGTCGTAAAATATAGAGCTTCCGGAAGTAGACTTAAGAGGGTTAAGGAGTGAGATAAGTAGAAGAATAACAGAGAGTGTGGTAGGTTTCTCGGGAGAATAAACCTTAAGGAGGTTCTTAGTAAGGATAGTATACCAATAGTCAGAAAAAATCAGAGTAAATTTGAAAGAAGAAATTCAAATAGTTCCTAGCAGTAGTATCTTAGTTGGGAGCCCAATATCATATTTAAAAATGGAATCTTAGGATTATAATGAGCAGCATGTGCAACTGCAGCATGCATAGCTAGCAAGGCCACCACAATCGAAAAGACTTCAAAAACCAAACCCACCCCCACACCCTCGTTAGACAACAACAGTATTGATGGACAATGATTTTCGTCCCGATGATATTCCCAGAAACAAGCAAATCCATGGCATATTATAATATCCTATGAGGTGTGGCAAATGACCTTTGAAACATAATACCCCTCGGATAAGAAGACAGAGACATAGCTCACAGAAGTTCCAGGTATAGATTAGAGCAGAAGAAGATGAAAAGAACTTTAAGGAATAGGTTTGGGGTGGTTTTAGCCAACCAAAGGAGACAATCAGAGATTGTCAAGAATTAATATCTTGGAGTTAGAGATATCGGAAAAACTGTGATGGTATACTTGAGATTATAAGAGCTTGATCATAAACAATAAGGTCTTAAGCCCCACAAATAGGCAAGATATGTTAGACAATTATGACCCATAGCGTCACTATTTGTAAAAGACATTGTGGTTTTTGTACAAATTAACTATGTGACAATGAAATTGCATTTTATCATTTTGTAATTTGATTACTTAAATATAAATGATAAAAGTAATTATGATAAGTTCCGGATTACAAGATATGAGACAATATCAATCCATAAAGGTTTAATCATTAAATATCCCTAGTCGTAGTATTATCGAGACTGGACATCGATAATGCGAAATAGACTAGTGCGTGTTATGGAAGCGTAACGACATAGTTATCATATATTTAAGTATTGGATACTTATGCAAGTGTGATAGGAGGTTGTGTTTACCGATGGTACGGAAACAGCTTCGCTCTGGATAGACCCCGTGGAATCCCATTGGTAGTATGACTATGTGTCTATGGGAATCCACATCAGGGTAGGTGTATTTGGTCTTAACCTGAGACTTGCATCGCTAGTACTTGCGACAATCAATACGCTTTGGTTTTGGTCGTCCAGGACTTTAACAGGTTCTGTGTACGCCTCTTCTGGGTTTATTGAGAATCATAGTGTATTGGTGTGATGTCAAGATGGAAGTATCACTTCAGTCATATGGAGATGATGATCACGCAGGGATACAGAACTGGTACTCTAATTGGTTGCAACCATCGAGATAATATGACATGGTCATGATTATCCGATTAAAGAGACTAGCTGCTTGTGATTCGATATATGCTTCGTACGGGGCAGACAGCATTCCAGCCCCAGGCCTTGTATGTGACATCTGATACTGGATCGCAATACGCAATACTACGTATACTACGTCTGACATAGATTATATATTCCATTAAGAATATTTCTAGAGAATTGGGTAAGCACGGTGTTTTGCTAGAAGCCAACCATGTCTCGTAAATCGGTAAAAACGTAGTACGAGGTACGTACGTGTTTGGATAGTCCGACGATCGGATTTACTGCCAACATATCCTGGGATCTCTTGGGTCACTTCCCGAAGATTCACCGATGACGTATGATTCGAGCATAATTAATCTGGGATTAATTACGGAGAGATTTTATCTAGGATAAAATACTATTTGAAGAGAGAGAACGATTAATTCGGAATTAATCGATAAAATAATATATTCGATATATTAAACGAAATTAGATTTCGACGCGGAATTAAAGTTGAATTTTACTTCAGGCTAACGAATTAATTTAGAATTAATTCGCAAGCGACGTGAATAGTAATTTTACTAGACATAATTATTTGATTTAATTACGTCGCAACGGAAAATTCGTTATTCGGAATTAGCAAACCCGAGCCCGGGATGTGTTGCGGACCCACTCGGATTTTGAATCTAGTGGGGTCCACATGTCACATCATTTGTCACATCACTTGTCACTTTAATTACTTTTTGGTGATGGGTTTTGGTGAAGGAATGATGATGACTTATAAAACACATTGTTGTGTAATGATGGAGGACTTTTACCAAATGTTGTATATATCTTTCTTGATTTTTGAAATCAATTAATAAAATTCATTCACTTCATTCTCTAACTCTCCATCACGGTTTTGGAAACCAATTTTCTCTCCCTCTCCATTTCTCTCATTGCCGAGAGTTTACAAGGTTAATTGGAATTTTTGTAGCTAAAAATTCAAGAGCTAGCACTCAAAGGAATCATAACAAGGTGTAGGGAAACCATCCCAATAGCTTGGAATTAAAGATCAAGGCTTGGAGCTTGAAGATAAACATTCAAAGAGGAAGCTTTGAGACTTTTCAAAGGAACCTTGGTTGAAACTTCAACAAGGATTTTTTGTATTTGACGCATCCTAAATCCGATCTTTGTAAGTATGATTCCGCCATACTTTACTTTTGTATTCACATTATTTCATTGCTTATATTGATCTTGGATTTTCTTAGAGACCAATAATGGTATCATGAGCCTAATGAGCAAGAAATATACTTAGGGTTTATATCCTAAAATTTGGGTAAATTTGATTTGAGCATGTTTTAATCAAATTGTTTATTTGAATATGCTTGTATATTAATAACTTGGAGTTATACATGATCAATTTGAAGAAAATTGAATTGGATTAATTTTCCCCAATGTTGTATGATGGCTGAATGCTATATGCCCTAAAGTCATGGTGTTTTTTTTTTTTGTTCTTTTGATCATTGGATGAGTTTAAAGACTTGGGATAAATTTATTAATGATTTAATTAGATTGAAATCGAAATCGGTTTAAAAAATCCCAAAATGACATGACCTTGAGAAGCATGAAATGAGATGATTTTTTGTTTCAATAATGTTGGACATGTGTTGAAAAATTAAAGCATGATTAATTAATTAAATTGATTTTTGGAAATGTTAATTTATATAATTAATTAATGCAATACACTTTAATTAATTAAATTATGAATTTGGAATTTTAGAATTTGATTAATTGGGCTTAATTTAGAATTGGGCTTTAAATGTTGTATTTGGGCCTAATGGGCTTGGTTGGGCCAAGTTGGTTTAGGTCAATTGGATTGGATCCAAATTGGGCCTAAATCATTCCATTAAGTCCAAATATGACAAATGGGCCTTTTATGTTTAATTGGGCCGAAATTGGTTTCTTGGCAAATAAGGGTGATTCCTTAATTGGGCTTTGGTATTTGGGTTTGACCCATATTGACCAAAGTCCATGCCTTAAGAAATTATTTGAAAGCGCATTGGACTTTAATTAAATGACATTGGATGTTAATTGGGCTTTGAGACCCATTTAGATTAGATTTGGAATCTAAGTCATAAAGGCGCATTTAAAAGTGTAGTTATTTAATTTGGAATTAAATAAAGAATTAGTATTGAATACGAATTAAATTAGATTTAAATTGCAGTTCGATATAATTCAAGAATTCGTACTTTGAGTACTTATTCTTAAACGAGTTGGACTGGCGCAAATCAAATCGTTGTTTGAACATTGGATGATCACTTTATTCAAAGATTAATTAATTGGATTAGATTGATTGAATAACATGCTTTGTGTGAATACATGGATGTGTTGAATGAATAATGTATATCAGATGGATATTAGAAGGGAAAGGGCAATTTTGGAAATTGTTGTAAATTTAGAATTTATTAAATTGGACATGCGTGTCCAACCTTATCTCTCTCGATTCTTTGTAATTCTCTTCTCACCTAATTTCCCTCAATGTTAATGAGGTTTCTTTAATTGTATTATGTAATTGGGTAGAAGTAAGAATAGTGCTAGCCGGGGAGAGGAAAAGGAGTGATTTTTCTAGGAACAATCTGTGAGATATCCATCCGTATATCATTATTAATTTTTTTACCGTGCCTTATTATGCTTTTAGAATGCATGCTTAAGGGTGTATGATGAGACCTAACAAAGATAATAAATTGGTTGCCAATTTACGTGAAAAACCCTCAATAAATATTAAGCGTTTTCCTTCCATTGAGTGATTCTTACTCAAGATCCAAGATTGGCACTGGTTTGTTGGCCAAAGTCAAGACCTTTGTCCATCGCAGATGTGTTTGAATCATGAAGGCTTTGTTCCATATCGTATGTCTTGTCCAAGTTGTGATTTGTTGGCCAAAGTCAAGATCACTTCTTGTCCATCAACATCGATTACGAAGCTTTCCAAAGTCAATGGGTTCCGCTTAACTGGAATCATTAAGCTTATTGTGCCAAAGCCAAGGCTTAGTTGATTCAGAGGAAAAAGGTTAGGAAAATATATTGGATATATTGGCATATATATTGTATATATTCGGACTTGGAGGTCCACCTACCGGATCTAGGGAGGATGAGATCCAATTGATCTTAGAGATCTACCTAGTTAAATATCATACAGCTTGTTGGCCAAAGTCAAGGTTGTGTGTTATTTAACGGGATCCTAGCCCTAGGAAACTAGCTAGGTTTCCCGAGTACTCAACAGGGGTTAGAGGCTCGCCGAAAAAAAGTGGGAGGCTAGTATTGAATTTGCAATTTCATTCAAATACTTAGTTTTACGCGCTTTCAAAATATTTCGTCAATTAAATTTATTAGTTGGACTAATATTTCATTATTTTTCTGTAACAGTTAGACTGTACCCATACATCGTTAATCGAATAGTTGGACTATTGCGGTTAAGATGACAGGAAAGTTAAGCATTATGGATATTGTCATGGGCAACAATGTCTTTAATGGCACAAACTTTCAGGACTGGGATATGAATCTCAGAATTGTTCTGGGATCCGAGAAGTTACGCTACACTATAGAGAGACCTCTTGGGCCTAAGCCCCTACCTGATCAATTGCTTGAGCTAGAGCTTTGGAAGACTCATAGTGATGATAACGCGACTGCTTAATCGGTAATGCTTGCTGCTATGACTCCGTAATTCCATCGTCAAAACAAGGGATTGGATCCCTATGAGATGATGGCGAAGTTGCATGATCTTCACCGATCTAATCTTAGATCGCAAACATATGAGTTGCAGAAGAAGCTCTTTCGCGCTCGCATGTCAGAAGGTACGTCTGTTGAGTACCATGTGTCACAGATGATTGCTGACATTGAGCAGCTCGGACAGATGGGCATCGTCTTTGAGGCTGAGACTTCAGTAGATTTGATCCTACAGTCTCTCCCCGACACTTGGAGTGGGTTCATCATGAACTACAACATGTTGAACCAGGACCAAACTCTTGGAGAGTTGATTTCTACTCTACGCGAAACAGAAAAAGAGTTCATTAAGGGCAAGAAGCGCGAGGCGCACTTTGCTTCAACATCTCAGACTCCGAGGGCTTGGCCCAAGACGAATGGAGGTGTCAAGAAGAAGAAGCATAAGAAGAAAGGCAAGGCAAATCGTCAAGGGTTCTGGGAAACCTAAGGACAAATCCCAAGATGTATGTCTGCAGTGCGGGAAGCGGGGTCACTGGAAGCGTGACTGCCGCGAGTACAAGGCACACATGAAGGAAATCAAAGCGGGCAAGGAACCGAATTCATGTATGTTTGTTATAGAAATAAACATGTCTACTACTAGTTTTAAAAATTGGATTTTTGATTCTGGTTGTGGAACTCATATATGTACTGATGTGTAGGATCTGCAGATTAGTAGGAGACTGGCCTCAGGAGAGATTTACCTCCGCATTGGAAATGGGACACGAGTCGCCGTTTTGGCCATTGGCACTTTTGATTTGGAACTGCCCTCGGGGCATGTACTTAAACTATCAGACTGTTATTATGTACCTAGTTTGACTAGGAATATTATTTCTGTATCTATGTTACCCAATGTGGGTATACTTTTGTATTTAGAAACCCTGGGTGTTTTATGTATAAAAATGATATGGAAATTTGCACTGCTGATGTAAATAATGGTCTTTATATTTTGAATATGAATCAATCTCAAACATATATGTAACAAACAAAAGGCTTAAAGTAAGTAACAAATATGAAACTTACATGTGGCATTGTCGTCTGGGACACATAAACAAGACACGTATATCCACATTTTCAAAGAGTGGGTACTTGGACGGATTTGATCCAAATTCATATGACTTCTGCAAATCTTGTTTATTAGGCAAGATGCCTAAATCACCTTTTAGCGGTAAAGGTGCACGTGCCACCGAACTGTTAGCCCTTGTTCATAGTGACGTTGTGGGGCCCATGT
Source organism: Zanthoxylum bungeanum (assembly GCA_019454045.1). Taxonomy (NCBI): domain Eukaryota; kingdom Viridiplantae; phylum Streptophyta; class Magnoliopsida; order Sapindales; family Rutaceae; genus Zanthoxylum; species Zanthoxylum bungeanum. Next base: position 244,227 of record SKCR01024860.1, on the reverse strand, counting down.
CTAGCCAGGCTAGAGGTGGATATGAATACTTCGTAACCTTTACGGATGATGCATCGCGTTATGGTTATGTGTATCTTATGAGACACAAGTCGGAAACTTTTGAGAAATTCAAAGAGTTTCGACACGAAGTAGAAAAACAGACCAGCAAAAGTATTAAGACATTACTGTCAGACCGTGGTGGCGAATACTTGAGCAATGAGTTTCTTGATTACTTGAAAGAATATGGTATTCTTTCACAGCGGACTCCTCTCGGAACACCGCAATTAAACGGTGTGTCCGAACGAAGAAATCGAACTTTATTAGACATGGTAAGGTCTATGATGAGTCGCATAGAGCTACCTATTTCCTTCTGGGGATATGCATTGAACAGTGCAATACTTATTTTGAATAAGGTTCCGTCAAATTCTATTCAACAGACACCATATGAAATATGGACAGGAAAGAAACCGAGTTTCTCATTCCTGAAGATTTGGGGTTGCTGGGCATACGTCAAACGTTTGGAAGGTACCAAACTAGAACCCAAATCGGATAAATGCCTATTTGTAGGATATCCTAGGGAAACCAAAGGATATTACTTCTATCACCCACAAGAGAACAAAGTATTTGTTGCTCTACATGCGGTTTTCCTTGAGAAGGAATTCCTAAATGCAGTGATAAGTGGGAGGAAAGTAGAACTCGATGAAAATCAGAGTGATACTGTTCCTAGCACAGAATCCTTAATGGAACATGAACAGTCCATCAGGGATGAGACTGTACCATAATCTTCGAATACACAAGGACCGCGTAGGCCGGAGAGAGTCATAAAACAACCTGAGAGATATGGGTTTCTGATCTCACCTCATGTGGATATTAATCTTATTGAGGAAGACGAGCCGGTTACGTATGAGGAAGCGATACAAGGTATCAACTCTGGTATATGGCAATATGCCATGAATTCCAAAATGGATTCCATGTACACCAACCAAGTTTGGACACTGGTTGATGCTCCAGAAGGCGTAAAGCCTATTGGTTACAAATGGGTCTTCAAGAAGAAGACTGACAGGGATGGCAACGTACAGACGTACAAAGCTAGGCTTGTAGCGAAAGGGTATCGTCAACGACATAGTGTCGATTACGATGAAACTTTTTCACCCGTTGCCATGATTAAATCCATTAGGATAATTCTTGCTATTGCAGCATATTTCGATTACGAGATATGGCAGATGGATGTCAAAACCGCTTTCCTTAACGAAAACCTTTTGAAGGATGTTTATATGCAACAGCCTGACGGTTTTGTCGTACCAAAACTTGCAAACAAGGTTTGTAAGTTAAATCGATCCATTTATGGATTGAAGCAAGCATCACGTTCTTGGAACCAACGTTTTGATGAGATCATAAAGAAATATGATTTCGTTCAAAATGAGGATGATCCTTGTGTATATAAGAAGGTTAGTGGGAGCGCACTGACATTCATTGTCCTTTACGATAATGATGTATTGCTTATTGGCAATGACATTCCCATGTTAACATCGGTGAAAGCTTGGCTTTCATTAAAATTCTCCATGAAGGATCTGGGAGAAGCAGCCTTTATTCTGGGAATAAAGATCTACCGGGATAGATATAGAAAGCTGTTTGGACTCTCTCAGAGCACGTACATTGAAAAAGTGTTAAAGAGATTCAACATGGATCAGTCCAAGAGGGGACTGTTGCCAATGTCACATGGCGTCACTCTATTTAAGGACATGTGTCGTAAAACTTAAGATGAGAGAGACAACATGAGTCGGATACCATTCGCCTCGGCAGTCGGATCGATCATGTATGCCATGATATGTACGCGACATGATGTCTCATATGTTTTGAGCATATGTAGTCGCTATCAGGTCAATCCAGGTGATGGTCACTGGATGGCGGTTAAGAATATCCTTAAGTATCTTAGACAAACTAAGGATGCTTTCTTAATCTATGGAGATAGAGAAATTGAGGTAACTGGGTTTACCGATGCAAGTTTCCAAACCGATAAAGACGACTTTAAGTCGCAATCTGGGTACATATTTTGTTTGAATAACGGAGCAGTAAGCTTGAAATATTCCAAGCAAGAGACTATTGCCGATTCAACAACAGAAGTAGAGTATATTGCTGCAGCTGAAGCAGCAAAAGAGGCAGTTTGGATCCGTAAATTCCTAATTGGATTAGGAGTAGTTCCGTTAGTAGCTGAGCGTGTTCCATTGTATTGTGACAATAACGGGGCTATAGCACAGGCTAAGGAACCGCGGTCTTATCAACGATCCAAGTATGTTCTTCGACGTTTCCATTTGATTCGTGAGATCATACATCGTGGCGATGTGAAGATCGAGAAGGTCGCATCAGTGGACAACATTACAGATCCACTGACGAAAGCTATTCCCCAGCAAAAGTTTGAGCGACATGTACATAGTTCAGGTATTAGATGCTTGAGTGACTGGCTATAGGCCAAGTGGGAGATTGTTAGACAATTATGACACATAGCGTCACTATTTGTAAAAGACAATGTGGTTTTTGTACAAATTAACTATGTGACAATGAAATTGCATTTTATCATTTTGTAATTTGATTAGTTAAATATATAAATGATAAAAGTCCTTATGATTAGTTCCGGATTACAAGATATGAGACAGTATTAATCCATAAAGGTTTAATCATTAAATATCCCTAGTCGCAGTATTATCGAGATTGTACATCGATAATGCAGAATAGACTAGTGCGTGTTATGGAAGCGTAACGGTATAGTTCTCATATATTTAAGTATTGGATACTTATGCAAGTGTGATAGGAGGTTGTGTTTACCGATGGTACGAAAACAGTTTCGCTCTGGATAGACCCCGCGGATTCCCATTGGTAGTATGACTATGTGTCTATGGGAATCCGCATCAGGGTAGGTGTATTTGGTTTAACCTGAGACTTGCATCGCTAGTACTTGCGATAATCAATACGCTTTGGTTTTGGTCGTCCAGGACTTTAACAGGTTTTGTGTACGCCTCTTCTGGGTTTATTGAGAATCGTAGTGTATTGGGTGTGATGTCAAGATGGAAGTATCACTTCAGTCATATGGAGATTATGATCACGCAGGGATACAGAACTGGTACTCTAATTGGTTGCAACCATCGGGATAATATGACATGTTGATGATTATCCGATTAAAGAGACTAGTTGTTTGTGATCCGATATATGCTTCGTACGGGGCAGACACTATTCCAGCCCCAGGCCTTGTATGTGACATCCGATACCGGATCGCAATACGTAATACTACGTATATTACGCCTGACATAGATTATATATTCCATTAAGAATATTTCTGGAGAATTGGGTAGGCACGGTGTTTTGCTAGAAGCCAACCATGTCTCGTAAATCGGTAAAAACGTAGTACGAGGTACGTACGTGTTCGGATAGTCCGACGATCGGATTTACTGCCAACATATCCAGGGATCTCTTGGGTCGCTTCCCGAAGATTCACCGATGACGTATGATTCGAGCATAATTAATCTGGGATTAAGTACAGAGAGATTTTATCTAGGATAAAATACTATTTAAAGAGAGAGAACGATTAATTCGGAATTAATCGATAAAATAATATATTCGATATATTAAACGAAATTAGATTTCGACGCGGAATTAAAATTGGATTTTAATTCAGGATAACGAATTAATTTAGAATGAATTCGCGAGCGACGTGAATAGTAATTTTGCTAGGCATAATTATTTAATTAAATTTGATTTAATTACGTCGCAACGGAAAATTTGTTAATTCGGAATTAGCGAACCCGAGCCCGGGATGTGTTGCGGGTCCACTCGGATTTTGAATCAAGTGGGGCCCATATGTCACATCATTTGTCACATCACTTGTCACTTTAATTACTTTTTGGTGATGGGTTTGGTGAAGGAATGATGATGACTTGTAAAACACATTTTGTGTGTAATGATAGAAGACTTTTACCAAATGTTTGGTATATCTTTCTTTTAATTTTTGAAATCAATTAATAAATTTCATTCACTTCATTCTCTCACTCTCCCTCACGGTTTTGGAAACCAATTTTCTCTCCCTCTCCATTTCGCTCATTGCTGAGAGTTACAAGGTTAATTTGGAATTTTTGTAGCAAAAATTTCAAGAGCTAGCACTCAAATGAATCATAACAAAGGTGTTAGGGAAACCATCCCAATAGCTTGGAATTAAAGATCAAGGCTTGGAGCTTGAAGATCAACATTCAAAGAGGAAGCTTGGAGACTTCTCAAAGGAACCTTGGCCGAAACTTCAACAAGGATTTTTTGTATTTGACGCATCCTAAATCCGATCTTTGTAAGTATGATTCCGCCATACTTTGCTTTTGTATTCACATTATTTCATTGCTTATATTGATCTTGGATTGTCTTAGAGACCAACAGATAGGAGAACTTAAAGGACGGAACCGATAAGCAGTTGGGCTTAGCAAGGAGAAAATAAAGAGTTTAAATAGTTAAGTTGTGAGAGTGGATGCCAAGATTAGATCGCGCATGTGGAGCTAATGAAGTATCAAATACGATCATTTTCAATTACCCTTGCATATATTTACCCAGAAGTTAAGACAGAATGTGAAGAAATCTAACTATAGGAGACACATATTCATTGAGGTCACATGACACAAGTATGACGTAGGTACGAATGTACTTCTTAAGTGATCAGATTTGTATAAATCCCCATATAGACTAAGTACTGTTATAGAGGAGTAATGATTCAACTTGAGTAGTTGTGGGTACGAACACATTAGCACTTATGCATCAAAGACAGTTCAGACCTTACAAGTCAAGCACGCTTATGTGAAAGCAATAATAAAATGAGAGACTATCTAGGAAGTCTTAAGAAGAATTATACATGAAGCATATATTAAGATAAAATGAAGAGTAACGTATGCCTCCCAACTAATTGATAAATGATCAGCCCGACATAAATCTTAATTATTAAGTCAAATTGAACCTAGATAATGCAGAATAGTTTACAACAGAGTAAGAGTTCATGCAGAAAAATTAGAGTACAGCCCCAGTTATGACTTTCAAGTCATGAAATACAAGGTATAACATGATAATTGATTACGCCCAAAAATTACTTGCGGTTATCGCAGTATAGTTGGGGTATCGATTCCTCAAAGAGATGGTTACAAGGGACTAATTTACTTAAACAAAAACGTTAGCAATAACTTAATGGAAAGATAATGATTGAGTTGGTAACATGAAATAAAAACTACGAGCAAAACTTAAAGGTTATCAATAGAGAGAAACAACAAAGCGTCATGAATCCATTTTGTATCAAATTTCTATATTAAGTTATTGATTCCTTTTTTACTCAATTGAAGGTTTCACATCTAAAACCAACAATCGGAAGATATTCAATTCAAAACACATTAAATTCTAAGGTAATCGATGATTTACTTTCTCTATGTTAACAACACATAAAGTTATCGTTATGACCTATCTAACGTCGATAATATACCCATAGGCAATACTGCAACAGAAGATCAACTCATAAATGTCGGACATAGAAACTGACGACGCATGTTGTTCTAGGCTCGCGGCCCTGTTGGGAGTATGGAGTAGCCCGCAGAGGACTAACCGGAGAATAATGAAGTCGCCACCCGGTGTGAACCGGGAAAATGATTTAAGGACGCACTCACCCCTCGTAAGGGAAGACCTAAAACCATTGGGTTCGGAATGGTCCCTTACTTATGCCACTTGTAATGAAATAATTTTTGCAATAATCTAACCAAGCCTAAGCAACATATATTTCCAAGGATAATTTACTCCTAAGTTCGCATGTATAAAATAAATCATCATAACGGCAAACATACAATAATCTCATGACATGTTGAATTATCAACACAAAAAATAATAACAAAACCTAACATAAACTTGAATTCAATGCCTATTGCGAAAGAAGATAACCAAATCATGCATAGAGGAATAACGTACTAACAGCTAAATCATGCTTAAGAACCAAGTAACATACTAACGACCTAATCATGCTTGAACACCATCTCATGAACACATCAAATAGATAAATGCGGGGATACAAATATGGTATGATTAATTACATGATACAAGATAAACCACCCAAGAAGCAATTATGCATGAAATGTGATGGAAAGGAATCAGTTCGGTGTATGCATGTTCGTGTAGCGTTTGAAAACGCGTTCAAACGGTAAACAGAAGGTTCTCGTTCATGTAGCGTTTGATAATGCGTTCGAACGGGACAAGACCTGATGAAACAAAATGCATGCGCGTTCGAGTAGCGTTCGTAAATGCGTTCAAACGGGAAATAGAAGGTTCGCGTTCGTATAACATTTGATAACGTGTTTGAACGGGACAAGACCTGATGAAACAGAATGCATGCGCATTCGAGTAGTGTTCGTAGACGCGTTCGAACGGGAAACATAAGGTTTGCGTTCGTATAGCGTTCGAGAACGCGTTCGAATGGGACATGACTTGATGCATGATAGACGACGCAAACACATACACCGATGCATAATGTAGGACCCCGTGTGCCCGATTGAACTCATTCTCATTCATCGAGCATACCTCATCCGGTGCGGCAAAACATCGTGGTAAAGGTAGCCTTTAGGCATTTCCCCTCGAATAAAGGACCTTTAATCCACCCTAATTAGCCCATGCGCACTAGAATGCAATACATGCGTAAATAAAGCAATAATATGCAAACGATCGATGACATAACAAACGACGTGGCAAAACATCATGGTAAAGGTAGCCTTTGGGCATTTTCGCTCGAATAGAAGACCTTTAATCCACCATAGTTAGCCCATGCGCATTATATTATTATGCATGCAAATGAATAAGACAATGATGTGGAACTCCGTATGTACGATTAAACATATCTCACATTCAATCAAACATACTTCGTCCGGCGCGGTAAAACATCATGGTAAAGGTAGCCTTTAGACATTTTTCCTCGAATATAGGACCATTAATCCACCCTAGTTAGCCCATGCGCACCGCATCATCAATACACTAACAAATAACATACAGAAAGTAAATGGCGAAATATAAAATACGGATAATAAATAATCAAGATAAAATGAAGCGAGATATGTTCCGTTTGCTCAAGTGGTACGTGGAGTTGTATCCCAAGTGCAGACCGCACTACCGTCTATTCGGATTTGGCTACGGAATTTACGTCTGGGTTTCCATCCTATATACCGTAAGAGACGACACATTTCCCATTCATTCAAGGGTCACAACACACATCCACAAGCGACTCTCATATGAAGAAAATAAATAAAACAATTAAGAGATGAATAAAAATGAATAATAGAAGTGCCCTCAGGTCTAACTTTTTAAATCGCCTCTCAGACGTGCGGTACACGATCGTCGGAAGGGTTAACGCTCCGCAACTCCTCCGGTTCACTGGTCCACTGCTTCCTTTCGCTGTTTCGTTGATTGGAACATTGTCTTTACTCCGTTTTGCTGCTATTTTGTGCAGTAATCTTAAGGGTTTTAAAGTGCAGTTTTTGTTCACTGTTTTTGGTGATTTAGGCTACTGTTTTAAGGTATTTGGGCTGCTTTTTTCGGTGGATGTAGGGGTTATTTTAAGGGTGATTTTCGGTGAAGGCTTATTGTTTTAAGGGTGTAATTTTCGGCAATGGAGGGTGTTTATGGGGGATGAGTTTCGGCTGTAGTAGAGAGAGGAGGAGAGGAGAATTTTTTTTTGTGCTTGTTCTTGTGTTATGCGTGAATGGACCAGGAATTTTTTGTGTGAATGAGTTAGGGTGTGAAAGGGTTGGATTTGTGTCTCTTTTATAGGCAATGGCAAGGGTGAATCCATGTTTGAAAAGGAATAAGATTTGTGTATTAAAGAGATGCCATTTAATTAGTGCCACATAAGGAAAGTATCTAGTTAATTAGGGACATGATTTGGTTAGATTAGGAATATCATATATTTGATTTATTTAATTAGGCATGAGATTTCTTTTATTTAGGTAGGTGATTATTTAGATTGGATTTGATTTGGGATGTGATTTATTCAATTTAGGAAGATATTATTTTAATTTGTGACATGTGTTTTAAATATTTTAATTATTTTGGATGGGCTTTGGTGGGCTAATTGGGCTTGGGCGTGAGGCTAGCAGCAAAACCAGAAGTACCGACACTGTTCGAACGTCGATTCGAACGCTACACGAACGCCCACAATCTGCTTGACGTTCGAACGTGTTAACGAATGCAGCACGAACGAAAGCAGTGAACATATGAATTGAATCCGATGACATACTTATTCTGAATTTTCCCTTCCGACATTCGTTTCCCACGACTTCCGTGACTTAAAAGGTAGTGTCTCCAAATGAGACTCATCATAGGGACTTACATGCAAAATGCACTGCCTACTGTCGCCCCCACTTTGATGGGACTTGTGCAGTGTGTGACAATGACAATCCTATCAAAGTCGTGCAATGCATTTTTACTTACTTGGCTCGCCAGCTGCCACCTGACTTGCCTGCTGCTTCGAGTTGAGTTGATGACGCAGTGGACCTCGATCATGGGACGTATCCCAATAACTGCAATGGACAACGGGGGCCTCGACCCTGGGACGCATCCCAATACCACTGAAAAAGTGGGTCACGACCCTAGGACTCATCCCCAAAACTGATAATGCAGGGTGCCAATGACCCTGGGACGCATCCCGATAACTGCAACCGACAACGGGGGCCTCGACCCTGGGACGCATCCCAATACCGCTGACAATACTGATGTGGGTCACGACCCTGGGACTCATCCCCAAAACTACTGATGATGTGGGTCACGACCCTGGGACTCATCCCCAAAACTGCTGCTAATGCTGATACTGACGTGGGCCTCGCCCTCGGGACTCATCCCCAAAACTGATATTGATGTTGATGTGGATGTGGGCCTCAACCCTGGGACTCATCCCAAAAACTGATGTTGATGATGATGTGGATGTGGGCCTAACCCTGGGACTCATCCCAAAAACTGATGTTGATAATGATGTGGGCCTCACCCCCAGAGTGTCGTACCCGGTAAAACTGATACTGATGCTAATGTGGGTGACGATCCTGGGACTCACCCCGGAAACTGATGCTGATGTGGGTCACGACCTATGACTCATCCCCAAAACCGATGCTGATATGGGCCTTGCCCCAAGCTGATACCGATTCATTCTTGAAACTGATGACACTGTACCGTTGTTGCTTCTGGTTGGCTTGCCTTTGCCGCTTTCTCTTTTTCTTCTTTGAAACCTGTTATTACAAAACAGAACAAACACAAAAAGGAATGCAGAATACGTTACATGTATGTATGCATGCATGAATGAGTTTCTTATCTCGTTGGGTTAGGTCTTCCGCCAATTCCCCTGGTGACTGTTTGGTCTACTATTCATCAGGCAATACTGCTTCAATTTGTCTACGTTGATCGGCTCGGTGAACTCGTTCCCTTCCAAGTCTGATAGTCTAACTGCCCCATTTCCCATTACTTTCTGCACTATGTAAGGTCCTTCCCAGTTGGATCTGAACTTTCCTCTCGGATTCCTCGTTGACGGTCTTGACTGCTTAAGTACCAAATCACCTTTTCTGATCTTAGTAGGACGCACCTTCTTGTTGAATGTCCGGGCTAGTCTCTTCTGATATATCTGCATGTGATGCAATGACTTCATTCTTTTCTCATCCAGCAGTGATAACTGTTCAAACCTCTGCGAGGTCCATTCTTGTTCAGGCAACTTTGCTTCTGCTAATACCCGCATGGACTGTATCTCAACTTCCACTGGTAGTACTGCTTCCATTCCGTAGACCAAAGAGTAAGGTGTGGCTCATGTTTCCGTTCTCACCGATGTTTTGTACCCCCACAGGGCATACGGTAGCTTATCAGTCCAATCTCTATAGTTCTCTGTCATCTTGGCTAATATCTTCTTTACTGTCTTATTGGCTGCCTCGACTGCCTCATTTTCCTGCGGCCGGTAAGGTGACGACTTGTGATGTCATATCTCATATTTCTGTAGCATTGTCTTCGTTTCCCCTTGAAACTGAACTCCATTATCTATCACTACATGATGCGGCATCCCATATCGACATATGATGTTTCGAGCTATGAACTTCGCCATCTGTTTTACTGTAACACTACGGAATGACTCGGCTTCCACCCATTTTGAGAAGTAGTCCACTGCCACTACTATGAAATGATGTCCATTCGATGCATTCGGTCGAATCTCCCCGATCATATCAATTCCCCATACTGAGAAAGGCCACAGCTCTGATAGCCCATGCAACTCTGTGTGCGGCAGATGATTCAAATTACCGTGTGCTTGACAATCATGATAATATTTTACCAGCTTTGCACAGTCTGTCTCCATGGTCAACCAGTAGAAACCTTGTCTTACAATCTTGCGAGACAAATTCAACCCATTAATATGCGGTCCACATACCACGGCATGTATTTCTTCCATTACCTTCTGAGTCTCTTCTTTTCTCAAACACTTCAGCTGAATATCATTTGCTTGCCTCTTGTACAGTTCCACTTTCAAAATCACATACTAAGAAGCTAACTTCTGAATAGCTACCTTGTCTTTTCTGCTTGCTCCCTCCGGGAGTTCCCTGTGTTCCAGATTCCTCTGAATGTCATGATACCAAGGTTTACCATCGTCGATCTCCACTTCCAGAACTCTTTCTATCTCATAAACAAGTCTGCTTGCTGTTGTCAGTACTAATGGTCTCATCACTAACTTCTCTGGATTTTCCCAAGTCGCTGTAAGTGTAGCTAATGCGTCTGCCATCTGATTCTCTTATCACGGCAAGTGCTGAAACTTTCAATCGGAGATAGCATGTGCCAACTTTCTGAGGTGAAAAAGGTAAGGTTTCAACCGTTCTTCCTTCAATTCCCATTCTCTTTGTATCTATCGGACTACCAACATCGAATCTCCGTAGATCTCCGCGCTCTCAGACTTCAAGGCTATCAGTGCAGTCAATCCAAAAGCACATGCTTCATACTCGGCCATGTTGTTAGTTACTCCGAACGTCAATCTCTTGGCCATGGGCAAAGTTTCTCCTTCAGGGGTCACTATCACGATCCCAATTCCAGCTCTTTTGTAATTCACTGCTCCGTCGAAATACATCTTCCATCTTAGAACTGTTATTGCTTGGATCTCTTCATCTGGGAATTCAAACTTGTACTGATCCCCTTCAATAGGTTGCAATGCCAGGAACTCTGCTACGGCTCGCCGTTTGATTACCTTGGAGGTGAGATACTCAATGTCAAACTATGTCAGCAACACTAACAATCTGCCCAACTTCCCCACTAGCGAAGGTACTTCAAGGATTCTCTTTGGCTACCACCTGGATCTTGTAAGACTGGAAGTAATGCCGCAGTTTTCTGGACGCCCATACCACTGTCAAACAGATCTTCTCTACTTCTTGATAACAGGCTTCGTACGGAAGCATCTTCTTACTGAGATAGTAGACTGCATGCTCTACCCCTGTCTCATCTGCCTGTACCATCATTGCCCCCACTGCTTCTGATTCTATGGCCAAATACAATATCAAGGGTCTGCCCGGTTTCGGAGGTTTCAATACATGAGGTTTTACCAAGTATTCTCTGATCTTGTTGAAGGCTGCTTGACATTGCTCATTCCATTTCACTGGCTGGTCTTTTCTCAGCAATTTGAATATAGGCTCACACACTGATGTCAACTTGGCGATGAACCGACTGATGTACTGGTTTTCCCAAGGAATGCTCTGACTTCTTTCTCTGTCTTTGGTGCTGGCATCTCTGTGATTGCTTTGATCTTCTCTGAGTCTACCTCTATTCCTCTCATTCCCACTGTATGTCCCAGCAACTTTCCTGATGTTACCCCAAACACACATTTCTTGGGATTCAGCCGCAAGTTATATTTGTCAACTCTCTGAAGGAACTTCTCCAGTACTTCTATATGCCCAATTCTTGTCTCTGATTTCACCATCATATCATCCACATATACTTCAATCTCTTTGTGCATCAAATCGTGGAATAATGTAGTAGCCATCTGCTGATAAGTAGCTCCTGCATTCTTGAGCCCAAATGGCATTACCTTGTAACAATATGTGCCCCACTTGGTGACAAAGGTCATCTTGTGCTTGTCTTCTTCAGCCATGAGAACCTGATTGTACCATGAAAACCCATCTGCAAATGAATACATGGCAGATAAAGCCGCACTGTCAACTAGCACATCTATATGAGGTAGAGGAAAATCATCTTTCGGGAAAGCCTTGTTAAGATCTCTGTAATCCACACACATTCTGACTTTTCTGTCTTTCTTCGGTACTGGCACAATATTTGCCAACCACTCCGGATATTTCACTACTTCCAGGAACCCCACATCTATCTGTTTCTTGACTTCTTCTCTGACTTTCTCGGCCCACTCAGGTCTCATCCGCCGGAGTTTCTGTTTTACTGGCTTCATATTTGGATAAGTTGGTATGGCATGCTGGGCGATTCTTCTGTCTACTCCAGGCATGTCCTCATAAGACCAAGCAAATACTTTGGCATATTTGGCTAATACTTCTTCCAATTTCTCTCGCTCCTCAGAGGTAACCTCACTTGCAATTAGAATTTCCTTGGGGCTCTCAGGCGTGCCAAGGTTAAATGCAATTGTCCTAGTGGAACTGATATCAAATATACTCAAGTCATGCAAATTGAAAGGGAGAGACTCAGACGAGTAAGCAAAATGATTGTCTTTATTGCTAGCAGATGCAGAAATACATTCAAAAAAATCAGAGAGATAAACATCTTCATCCTCCACAGATGCTTCATCTCCCACAGCTGGGTCTTCCTCATTTTCCTCGAGGGTCAGGCTCTCCAACTTCATCAGCTCTTCTTCCCATTTCTCTTCTTCCTTCTTCGCAATTTCTGATGCTAGTGACTTCTCACTTATCACCTCCTGAAAGATCTCAAACCCGGGCACCACAATCCCATTGACTTCTACCGGTTCAGGTTCTCCCTGATATCCCATTTCCTTCACAAAGCATTCCATCAGCTTCAACCATTTCTTCTTGGCTTTCGGCTTACCCTCATCAGACATGTATCCCAACCCTCTCCGGGTAGTCTGCGCCTTAAAGTACGGTAATGTTGAACCTTTACCCGGCTCAAACTTCATCTTTTCCATGATCCTAGCCACCCTAGGATCCACCCACTCCTCAAAAGTTGCCGACACTTGGAACCTTGTGAAAGGTTGTATTTCCAAAGCAGCCACATCATTATCCAACTCAGCTCGGATGGTGGCAATCTCTCCCCCGTACGGGAACTTAATAACCTGATGCAGAGTGGAGGGCACGCCCCCAAGCTTGTGGAACCATGGCCTTCCCAATAATAAAGCAAAAGTGGTCGGGATATCCAGCACTGTGAACTCAACTCCATCCTCAATCGAGCCGACCATGACTACTGCAGTAAAGGTACCCTCAACTCCCCGCTTGCTATCATCATAAGCTTTGATAGTCATACTGGAGGGGTCCAGATCTGTTGCCTTCATACCCAGCTTCGCTAAAATCTTCAATGGACATACATTGAATTCATTAAGATTAAGTTCCAATTATGGCTACCCACACCCGACAGGTATATTCTGTTAGGGATATGCCCTATACCCAACTTGTGGATGAGATATATGTACATGTATTTGTAATATTTTCATTAATAAATAAAATGGAAATCTTTATTATATGTGTCTTACATAGATTATATAAATCATCAAACACTGTAATAAAACCCTTGGAGTAATAAAATGATGGCTTCCACACCTTATGAGAATCATTACTCTTAAACATTCCTAGTCATATTTTTGTGAATAATCCGGGCGTTCACAAAGCGGAGAGACTAGCATGATGATATGATCCGCCCTTATGTGGGGTAGCCGATCTCATAGGCTACTAGCAGAGATCCGTCCGCTTGGTGTATCACATGGTTGCATGAGTTTCTCGTGTCCATCGAACTGACCGCTGAAAGTTTTCACATGAAGTGTTTATCCCATGTGTCTGTGAGAAATTTCATGTATCGATTGTATGACTATAGAACACATGAGCAAGTTTAAAATCAAAGGAGAATATTACAGATCAATTAACAAATGGTATACCAAAGGAGCAAATGTTATATTTATCGAGGGGAACAGGCTTAAAGCCAGCACAATAAGAAGTAACTTAGCGGAAACCCAACCTAACAAATTGGTAAATCAAGTCTAGGTTCAATATGGAAAAATAGTTGGGTAAAATTCAAGTAATAGAGCATAACAAATTCCTCATTCCTATGATAAGAAAAGTTATGATACATATGATGATAAGGATGAATGATTAATCATTCTTAATGACATTAACAGAAGAATAAATTAATATTACATGATATTTATAATCGTTATGTCACATATATAGGAGTAATGTGAGGTCGCATTTATGAGAATGAAATGGCTAATTTCTCTAAAGCTCCTATGAATCAATGATTGTTCATGACCAAAATGAACGCAACCGTATGAATCGAAAGGTGTCAAAATTCGATACATGTGATACTTATTATCTTGATTTATAAAATATGATTAACAGTTCAATGTCTCTTATACACTCTGACTCATCGGTAAATCCAATAAGTACTTACTCAGGAAGGTTCAAGTCCAAAAGACACCTCTCCTAATGCATATCACTTTTATGTTTTCTTCGGATCATGCTATGTACAATATCGCCATTATTTTCTATATAAATGCGGGGTATTGTAAGAGGTTTGTATAGAAAATAAAGGAAGTAGAGAGTAGTCCCACATAGGAGAAAGAAATAAAAGAGTTTATAATTGTACACTGACACTTATATTAAATAAAAAAGCAAGGCTTGGGCTTGAGCTTGGATGTGTGTGGTTGGGTTATTGGTTTGGCATTAAGATTAATAAATATATTTAATTAATCAAAAGATGGGTCTTAGACCTTGGGGCTCTTGGGCTTTTGTGATTCATTAAATGCCTTATTTTAATAAAACATTTTTCTTATTTATTTTCATTTAAATCAAAAGGGTTGTGTCTGATCAACACAACTCTTCATATTTAACTGAAAAATGTTTGGTAATAACCATTTTATTTCTTCTTTTCATTCTCTATAAATAGAACAGAAAAGACCAGAGAAACATAAGAGATTTTCCATATACTAAGTATTCTGATTTTTTTTTTTTTGAAAACAAACACCTAGTTAATTTGCTAGGGGTCGAAACTTCAGTGCACAAATTTCGATTTTCAGATTGTTGAATCCTGGTGGTAGACGTCTAACGAACTATAAGCATACGAGTAGATGCGAATTTCTGCTATAGGACATAGCATTATATGCTAGCCTCAATCTATATAAATCTTAATTACTTGCATTGTAAGTTTCAATTTTAGTTTATTGTTGATATTATTTACATACATACAATAAAAATTTATTGCATTCACCGATTGTTCATTAACACCACCACTTTGTTGGCCACTCATGCATTTATTGCGTGGGTCTCGACCCACGACGCTATGTATGGAAGCCTTTTTTGACTAAATGGATATTAGACTAGCTCAGCTCGTAAAATTCTTCTTGTGTGTCGTCATGTTTGTGTGAAATAATTTTTTTTCCCTATTATACGGAATTTATAATTAATGGAGTCAAGTATTATGTTGTTAAGCGTTGTTTTAACTGATGTTTGAGTTCTCTTATCAATGTTAAGGTATTTTATTTAAGCATGATGTAGTGTTGTAATATTGATTGATTTTAGCTTATTTATAATTCATCTGCTTATCTTCAAAAACAAAAACAAATTAACAAATTAAATAAAACATAATGTTATATGTACGGTGTCCCCAAGGGGTGTGGCTTGGTGGTGTAGGGTCCAGGATCTCACCTTGTGGTTCTGGGTTCGAATCCAGGGGTGCACTTCTTGTAAGAGCCTGGGACAGCCGGTGGTTTTACCTGCGCCGCGGCCCAGAATGGGTGGTTTGGTGGTGGGGTTTCCATCGTTTCCAAAAAAAAAAAAAAAAAAAAATTATATGTACGGTACTCATAACGAATGTCTGGCGGGGTTGAAAATTTGAAATATGTGAGATATAGTTTCAGAGTTCAGGAGTTTTATATGGATTATAAAATGTTAGAAGAAATTATTGGTTAACAATCAGAGTGGCGCAGCGGTAGCGTGGTGGGCCCATAACCCACAGGTCCCAGGATCGAAACCTGGCTCTGATAAGAGTCGCTTTCAATTGTTTTTATTTTTCTTTTATATCTCGTGTCGTTTTGCGCAATTGGTTTCTCATTTTGTGCTGGACTCGCATTTTTCGCTTGTCAGATTTAATCTTGAGGCCCAATTCTCCTATTCATAATTAGTAGCCCAATTTTCCGATATTTACTTTTTTTGTTTTTTTAAAGAACAATGATATTGGCCCTCGAGCCATCACTTTTTAATTAACCTCATTATTTTTCAAAATTATCTTTGTTAAAAAAATTTAAAATTTTTTAATTTATTGTAAACATATATAATTTATAATGTGCTCCCCACTATTTTAATCTCTTTTCCCAAAATTATCTCACGGTAACTCATTTTTATAAATATAGAGAAACTCTTGTAATTTGTATTCATTCGGAAATAATAGAAACCTGTAACTTATTCACAAGATATTATATTTTCTACTATTTTTCTTCATTTATAACACGTTATGTAAAATTTACTTTCATTAAAGCCGAACCTGTAGTTCGGCTTCTTTCATCAAGATAATCATAGATTTTGATCATTTTCCTTCTTTCATCTTGATCATAGGCAATGATCAAATGCGTTGAATTGGATCATGATATACAACAATGATCGAAGCCATCAAATTAGATCACGATCGATCAAAGCCACCGAATATGATCATGATTGTTGTGTAATCAAATAGAGCAGATTGATGGCCGAACCTGTAGAAAATTCTCTAATTATTATGTTTGGATGGAGGAGGGACATGTCCCTTGGATGGTACCCCAAGGGGACATGTCCTCTAATTTGTGATAATGCTCATTAAACCCAAGTGGTGCATGGTTGGGGTATAACCCTTGAAAGGGTTACACCACAAACCAAAGGGTGCCTTTAAGGCACCCTTCAATGTCTATTTAAGGAGGGTTGTAGTTCATTCTTTACATCCAGAGAAGAAAAACACACTTGAGTCTAATAATTTCGTTTTTTATCAGAGAGAGAGTTGCCCATCATTTCTTAGTTCAAGATCTTCTTAAGGAGTGCCCCTTAGAGAAGATGAATCCAAGTTATCCCGGGCTTTGAGACCCGTAACGATTAAATTTGGAATTTAAATCGTAAAGGTTCGTAAATAAAGTGTAGTATTTAATTTGGAATTAAATAGCGAGTTAGTATTAAATACAAATTGAATTTGATTTAATTATGTAGTTTAATTTAATTCGAGAATTCGTACTTTGAGTACTTATTCACAAAACGAGTTTGACTCGAGCAAAATCAAATCGTTGTTTGAACATTAGATGATCACTAATTATCAGATTAATTAATTTGATTAGATTGATTGATAACATGCTTGTGTGAATACATGGTTGCGATGCATGAATAATGTATATCGGATGGATATTAGAAGGGTGGGGCAATTTTAGAAATTGTTGTAATAAATTTGATTTATTAATTGGACCTGCGTGTCCAGCCTTATCACCTCCTTATTCTTTGTATTCTCTTCTCACCTATTCCCCTCAATGTAAATGAGGTTTCTTTAGAAGTGTAGTGTAACAGGTAGAAGTGAAACATGTGCTAGCGGGAGAGAGAAAGGGAGAGATTTGATCTAGGATCATTGTGTAAAGTATCCATCCGTATATCATTATTATTTATTTATACGTGTTTTATTATGTGTTTAGAATGCATGTTTAAGGGTGTATGATGATGAGACCTTAACAAAGATAATAAATTGGTTGCCAATTTGCACTCGAAAAACCCTCGCAAAATATTAAGCGTCTTTCCTTCCATTGAGTGATTCTCACTCAAGATCCGAGACTGGCATTGGCTTGTTGGCCAAAGTCAAGGCCTTTTTCCGTCGAGGATGTGTTTGAATCACAAAGGCTTTGTTACATATTGGTGTCTTGTCCAAGTTGTGGTTTGTTGGCCGAAGTCAAGACCACTTCTTGTCCATCGACATTGATTACGAAGCTTTCCATGGTCAATGGGTCGCGCTTAACTGGGATCACTAAGTTTGTTGTGCCAAAGCCAAGGCTTAGTTGATTCAGAGGAAAAAGGTTAGGCAATATATTGGATGTATTGGCATATATGAGATATGTGTTTCAGACTTGGATGTCCCCGTACTGGATCTAGGAATTGGATTGGATCCAATCGATCTTAGAGATCTACATAGTTAATTATCATACAATTTGTTGGCCAAAGTCAAGATTGCATGATATTTAACGGGATCCTAGCCCGCTAGGAAACACGGTTTCCCGAGTACTCGACAGAGGGTTAGAGGCTCGCCGAAGAATAGTGGGAGGCAAGAATTGAATTTGCAATATTTGTTTAATTACTTGCCATACGCGCTCAAACAAATATCATTCGTCAAATAAATTAAATGTTAGTTGGACTAATATTTAAACGTTGTTTTAATTAACAGTTAGACTGTATTCATACGTCATCGGTGAATCTTTGGGAAGCGACCCATGAGATCCCCGGATATGTTGGCAGTAAATTCGGTCGTCGGACTATCCGAACACGTAAGTACCTCGTACTACGTTTGTACCGATTTACAAGACAAGGTTGGCCTCTAGCAAAGCGCCATGCCTTCCCAATTCTCCGGAAACATCCTTACAGGAATAAAGGATCTATATCAGGCGTAGTATACGTAGTATTGCGTATTTCTGTCCAGTATCGAATGATCACGTGTTAGGTCTGGGGCTGGAATTGTGTCTGCCCCGTACGAAGCACATGTCCGATGTCTGGTGACTAGTCTCTATAATCGGATAAACCTGACCTTGTCATTTTATCCCGATAGCTACAGTAATTAAGAGAACCAGTCCCGTATCCTACGTGACCATCATCTCCATATGACTGCAGTGACACTTCCATCTTGACATCACACCCAACACACTACGATTCTCAATATACCCAGTATTGGCGTACACATAACCTGTTAAAGCCCTGGACGATCGGAACTAAAATATATTGATTGTCGCAAGTATTAGCGGTGCAAGTCTCAGGTTAAGACCAAATACACCTACCCTGATTTCGGACTTCCATAGACACATAATCATACTACCAATGGAATTCCGAGGGGGTCTATCCAGAGCGAAGCTGTTTCCCGTACCATCGGTAAAACACAACCTCCTATTACACTTGCACGAGTATCCTATACCCAAATATATGAGAACTATGTCGTTGTGCCCTCACAACGTGCACAAGTGTAATACTATTTTTTTACGTATTTATCGATGTCCAATCTCGATAATACTCTGACTAGGGATATTTAATGATTTACCCTTCGTGGACTGATACGGTCTCATATCATTCTCCGTCCAGGAACAAATCATAGGGACCTCCTATCATTTATATATCTAGGTGATCTAATCACAAATGATAAGAGTGCAATCTCCTTTGTCACATAGTTAATTTGTACAACAACACTATGATCTGTAAAAATAGTGACGCTATTGGTCATAATTGTCCAACAATCTCCCACTTGGCCTATAGCCAGTCACTCGAGTGTCTTACACCCGAACTATGTACGGTTGGCTCAAACTGCTGAGAAAATGCTTTCGTCAGCGGATTTGCATGATTATCGTCTGATGCGATTTATACGATCATCACATCGCCATGATGTATGATCCGTACGAATCAGATGAATATCGAAGTATTTATCTGGATCGTTGCTGAGACCATTAATTCTTTAGCCTGTGCTCAAGCCTAGCTCAGCTGCTAACAGAATTATATCTAATCTAATTAGATTTGTTTATCGACCCAAATGGCTTCTATTGCCGCCTCAACTGCAGCAATAACCCACATTTTTTATTTATTCGGTAACAATATCTTTCTTGGAAGATTTCCAGCTCACTGTTTCGTTATTCAAACTGTATAGTACCGTTTACAACTTAAAGTCGTTTAATCGGTTTAGGAAACTTGCAGTAGTGATCCCAGTCACTTCAAGTTCTCATTCTCCACAGATTAAGACAACATCCTTAGTTCTCTAAGATACTAACGGATGTTCTTAACATCAATCCAGTGACTATCACTCGATTGGCCTGTTTGTGACTTCATATGCTCAAAGCGTATGAGACACCAGGTAGCGTACATTTTTCAATGTACGATTCCACGGAGATTTTTCGAAAGCCAAGCTTTCGCCGGTAGTTATTTTATGGGAATATCATTTCCATGAAATGACGTATTATCATTATTTATAGGACAACTACTGTCAGTGCGCTCCCACTAACCTTCTTATATACACAAGAATCATTTTCGTTTTGAATTAAATCATACTCCATTATGATTACATCAAAACGATAATTCCAAGAACCTAATGCTTGTTTCAATCCAAACATGGATCGAATAACCTGCAAAACTTGTTTGCTAGTTTTTGTACGAAAAAACCGACAGGATGTTGCAAACATCCTCCAAAAGGTTTCCTTTTCAGGAAAGCGATTTCCCGTTAAGCTGACATATTTCACACATGAAACATGCAGTTTCTGCAAGCATTATCCAAATGGATTTACCGTGGCAACAGGTAAAAGGTTGAATCGCTATCAACACAATGTTGATAACGATACCTTTCCGCTAAAAGCCTAGCTTTATACGTTGATATGTTGCCATCCATGTATGTCTTCCTTGAAGACTTATACAGTACCAATAGGCACAATGCCTTGCGGTACATCAACTAGTATCCAAACTTGTTGATATACATGGATCCATTTCGGATTATATGGGATTTTGCCATAATAAGGAGTCGATACCTTGTATCACTTCCTCATACGTAGTCAGTTGGTATACCTCAATAAGATAAACATCTTTATGAGGTGAGATCAGAAACACATACCCCAGGTTGTTTTCTGACTCTCTCCGACCTATGCGGTTCTTGTGTATTCGAAGATTAATGGTAATAGTTTCATCCTTGATGAACTATTTTGTGTTCCATTAGGATTCGATGCCTGGAATAGTATTACTCCGATTTTCATCGAGTTTTACTATCCTCCCACTTACCACTGCATATCGGTATTCCTCTTAGGAAAACCGCATGGTGAGCAACAATCTAATTGTTGTCTTGTGAGATGTATAAGTACAATACTTTGGTATCCCTATGATAACCTACAATTGGCACTTATCCAATTGGGGTTTTAGTTTGGTATCATCCAAACATATGCCAAGCATACCCAAATATTCAGGAATGAGAAACCCGGTTTCTTTCCCGTTCATATCTAATATGATATCTGTTAAACAGATTTTAATGGAACCTTATTCTAAATAAGTTCTGCACTGTTGATGCTTATTCGTTGAAGGAAATGGTAGCTCAGAGCGACTCATGATTAACCTTATCATGTCCAACAAAATTCGGTTACTCAATTCGGACACACCGTCAAACTGACGTGTTTCGTGAGGAGTCCTCATTTGAAAGAATACTTTAATCTTTCAAGTATATAAGAAACTTATTGCTTAAGTATTTTCCATTACGGTCTCACCGTGACGGTTTAATACTTTAGCTGATCTGTTTGTCTATTTCGTGTCGAAATTGAAAATTTTCCGATTTGTGTTTCAAAAGAGACACATAACCATAACGTGATGCCACATCCGTATAGGTCACGAAATATTCATATCCACATCTAGCCTAGCTAGACATGGGCCCACTTACTTAACTATGAACTAGGGCTAACAGATCTGTGGCATTTGCACTTTTACCAAGTAAAGGTGTTATAGGCACATTGCCCAATAAACTAGATTCGTAGACTTCATTTGAATGGAATCAAATTAGTCTGCGTACCCACTCTTCAAAAGTGCAGATATACGAGTCTTGTTTAATTGTGTCCCAGACAACAATGCCACAATTAGTTTCTTCTGATCAAATCAGTTCGAGCTATTTGTTTGTCATGTCATATATTTGAGATTTATTTATATTCAAAATATAAATTCTGTTATTCACATCTAATGTGTTTATCTCAATATCATCTTTATATAATAAAACAATTTAGTGTTCTAGAATATAAAGGTTCACCCGCAGCAGGTTAAACACTGATATAAAGATAATGTTTCTAGTCAAACTAGTTACATTATAACAGTTTCCAAATTTAGGTACACACCCAAAGGTAGTTCCTAAACTTAGGTATCTGCGGTTGAAACAGCAACTTTCGTCCCGTTTCCGAAACGCAGATAAAATCTCAATTGAGGTCAGTATCCTGTTCAAAACAGATTCTGAACATCAATACATATATTTTATGTTCCACACTAAGTATTTAAAATCTAATTTTAATACTAGTAGTGAACATAATGTTGACAAACATATTTGAAGTCAGAGCCTTGCTCGTCTTCATTTCCTTCGTGTCTGCTTTGTCCAAATGGTAGTCACGCTTCCGCGATCCCGTTTGCCACAATTTAAGCAGACATTTTAGGATATGTCCTTTATCTTCCCAGAAGACTATAATGATTTTGCCTTTTCCAGTTTCAACACTCCAGAAGCCTTTGGCCAAGCCTTGGACTTCTAGAATATCGAAGTAAGGTGCACCTTGCGCTACTTGCCTAATTGCAAACTTTGACTTTGTCTCATTGAGAATAGTCATTAACTCTCCAAGAGTTATTTATTGCAATTTAGTACTTCAAAAACCTAAGTATAGATTTATGAAGATCCTTCAATTTCAGTATCATACTTTAAGGATTAATCCTTAGTTCTGATTCAGAAATTAAGGAGTCTACTGCGACAAGCTTAATGGATTAAGCACTAAAGTTATCATCACATAATCTTCCAAAGATTATGCTCTACTGTTTGCTTAACTCCGGGCTTTAGGCCTAATATGTTATTTTATCAAATAAAGTAACTTATTAGTTTTTCCAGGACCATCCTGAAATTTATTCCCAATTTGAAAATTAATCTTTCAATTTTATCTTGATTTTAATAGTCCAAATATTTAATCACCGATTTAGGTACTGTTTATTATAATGATTACAATAGTCCAACTATTTAATCAACTATAATTTAATAGATTAAAATCAATTATATTTATTACTATAATCCAATTATAAAATCAACTATAAATGAATAGTTTGAATATAGTCCAACTATTTATTAAAACAACATTTAAATATTAGTCCAACTAATATTTATTACATTTGACGAATGATATTTTTTTTGAGCGCGTATGGCAAGTAATTAAACGAATATTGCAAATTCAATTCTTGCCTCCCACTATTTTTCGGCGAGCTTCTAACCCTCTGTCGAGTACTCGGGAAACCGTGTTTCCTAGTGGGCTAGGATCCCGTTAAATATCACACAATCTTGACTTTGGCCAACAAATTGTATGATAATTAACTAGGTAGATCTCTAAGATCGATTGGATCCAATCCAATTCCTAGATCCGGTAGGGGGACATCCAAGTCCGAAACATATATCTTATATATGCCAATACATCCAATGTATTACCTAACCTTTCTCCTCTGAATCAACTAAGCCTTGGCTTTGGCACAACAAACTTAGTGATCCCAGTTAAGCGCGACCCATTGACCATGGAAGGCTTCGTAATCAATGTCGATGGACAAGAAGTGGTCTTGACTTTGGCCAACAAACCACAACTTGGACAAGACACCAATATGGAACAAAGCCTTCGTGATTCAAACACATCCTCGACGGACAAAGGCCTTGACTTTGGCCAACAAACCAATGTCGTCTTAGATCTTGAGTAAGAATCACTCAATGAAAGGAAAGACGCTTAATATTTAGTGAGGGTTTTTCGCGTGCAAATTGGCAACCAATTTATTATCTTTGTTAAGGCCTCATCATCGTACACCCTTAAACATGCATTCTAAACACATAATAAAGCGCATATAAATAAATAATAATGATATGCGGATGGATACTTTACACATTGATCCTAGATCAAATCTCTCCCTTCTCTCTCCCGCTAGCACATGTATTTACTTCTACCCGTTACACTACACTTCTAAAGAAACCTCATTTACATTGAGGGGAATAGGTGAGAAGAGAATACAAAGATTGAGAGGTAATAAGGCTGGACACGCAGGTCCAATTAATAAATCAAATTTATTACAACAATTACTAAAATTGCCCCACCCATCTAATATCCATCCGATATACATTATTCATGCATCGCAACCATGTATTCACACAAGCATGTTATCAATCAATCTAATCAAATTAATTAATTTGATAATTAGTGACCATCCAATGTTTAAACAACGATTTGATTTTGTTCGAGTCAAACTCGTTTTGCGAATAAGTACTCAAAGTACGAATTCTCGAATTAAATTAAACTATATCATTAAATCCAATTTAATATGCATTCAATTATAATTCTCTATTTATTTCCAAATTAAATACTATACTTTAATTACGAACCTTTACAACTTAAATTCCAAATTTAATCGCTACGAGTCTCAAAGCCCGATTAACGTCCAACGTCAATTTAATTAAAGTCCAATGGGCTTTTAATTAATTCTTAAGGCGTGGACTTTTGGTCAACTCGGGTCAAACCGAATAACCAAAATCCAATCTGGGAATTACCCCATAAGCCCATAAATCAATTTTGACCATTAGGCCCAATTAAAATTTAAAGGTCCATTAAGTCGCATTTGGGCTTTATGGAAGCGGTTTTGGTTTTGGGCCCAATTGGATCCAACCAATTTTGCCTAAACCCAACTTTGTACAACAAAGCCCAATTAGCCCAATTACAACATAAAAGCCCGATTTCTCAAAATAGACCAAAATAATTAAATTCCAAAAATCCAATTTTCCCAATTTAATTACCAAACTGTATAACATGATTAATTACCCAAATTAACATTTCTAAAACATCAATATACACAATTAATCATGCTCATTTTCATCATCACATGTCCAACATATTTTTGATTAAAATCAAACCCAATATACATGTTATATATGTCTCGGCCAAGGGAGGGGATTTGTGTCCGATTCGAATTCAATCCAATTAATTCCACAATCGACATTAAATCACATTCCCAAATGATTCTAACTCATCCAATGAATCAAAATCAAAAAATCCAAGACTAAATAGGGCAACTCATATTCGGCCAAGCCCAAATATTTGGGGAAAAATGTTCCAAACATTATTTCATGAAATTGATCCAATCAATCTTCAATTAAACATGTATTAAGCATACTCAAACATCTAATTTATTCAAATCATGCTCAAATACAAATTACCCAAATTTTAAGCCCTAAACTTTTTCATGCTCAAACCTTGCTCTAGATGCCATTGTTGGTTTCTATTAAGGTCCCAAGATCAATAATAAGCATGAAAACATGTGTGAATAACAATCGAGAAGTTGCGGAATACTTACATCGATCGGTTGAGCGACGCGGTAGGCAACAAAATCAACTTTTCTGCCCTTGGACTGGTTTGGCAGTGAGCAGTGAGCAGTCCATGCTCCTCCATTTTCTGTTTTTGAGCTCCTCGAACAAGCTCCAAGCTTCGTCGAACGATTCCCGGCTAATGGGTGGACTTCCCTATCACCTTCGCATGTCTCGTAAGTGTGCTAGCACTCAAGAAATTTGCCATAAATTTCCAACTCTTGCTTCCCAAACTCACGGCAGTGAGCTGTGTGCAGAAGAGAGGAAAAACAGCCCCTTGGGCGTGTTTGAGAGATGAAAGAAGAATGATGAGAGAGTTGTGTGTGTTGTAATTGTTATTGTGTATTTAATACACCAACCAATATTAAAATCAATTACCAAAATCAAATAAGGTAAATAGATTTTAATTAATCCAACAACTCACATCAACCATCACACTTGAGTGTCAAACACTCAAACATCAACTCACATCAAGTCACATCAATCAATCAATGGTTACATCACTCAAAGTGACATGATTTAATGCTTGATGTGACGCTAGATGCGACTAGTGATTTGACACTTGATTTGACTTGCATGCTGTACTCGAATTTGAAATGCGAATGCACTCGCAAATAATCCCGGGCTCGGGTTCGCTAATTCCAAATTAATGAATTTTCCGATGCGTCGTAATTAAATGATTACGCCTAGTGAAATAGCTATTCACGTCGCTAACGAATTAATTCTAAATTAATTCGTTCGCCCGAATTAAAATCTAATTTTAATTCCGCGTCGAAATCCAATTTCGTTTAATATATCAAATATATTAATTTATCGATTAATTCCAAATTAATAGTTATCTCTATTTAATTAATATTTTATCCCAGATAAAATATCTCCGTAATTAATCCCAGATTAATTTTCTCTCTCTTCTAATTAATCCCAAATTAATTTAGAGTGCGAGTCATACGTCATCGGTGAATCTTTGGGAAGCGACCCATGAGATCCCCAGATATGTTGGCATTAAATTCGGTCGTCGGACTATCCGAACACGTAAGTACCTCGTACTACGTTTGTACCTATTTACAAGACAAGGTTGGCATCTATCAAAGTGCCATGCCTTCCCAATTCTTCGGAAACATCCTTACAAGAATAAAGGATCTATATCAGGCGTAGTATACGTAGTATTGCGTATTTATGTCCAGTATCGAATGATCACGTGCTCGGCCTGGGGCTGGAATTGTGTCTGCCCCATACGAAGCACATGTCGGATGTCTGGTGACTAGTCTCTATAATCGGATAAACCTGACCTTGTCATTTTATCCCGATAGCTGCAGCATTTAAAAGAACCAGTCCCGTATCCTACGTGATCATCATCTCCATATGACTGGAGTGACACTTCCATCTTGACATCACACCCAACACACTACGATTCTCAATATACCCAGTATTGGCGTACACAGAACCTGTTAAAGCCCTGGACGACCGCAACCAAAGTATATTGATTGTCGCAAGTATTAGCGGTGCAAGTCTCAGGTTAAGACCAAATACACCTACCCTGATTTCAGACTTCCATAGACACATAGTCATTCTACCAATGGAATTCTGAGGGGGTCTATCCAGAGCGAAGCTGTTTCCCGTACCATCGGTAAAACACAACCTCCTATTACACTTGCATGAGTATCCTATACCCAAATATATGAGAACTATGTCGTTGTGCCCTCACAACGCGCACAAGTGTAATACTAGTCTTTTACGTATTTATCGATGTCCAATCTCAATAATACTCTGACTAGGGATATTTAATGATTTATCCTTCATGGACTGATACTGTCTCATATCATTCTCCGTCCAGGAACAAATCATAGGGACCTCCTATCATTTATATATCTAGGTGATCTAATCACAAATGACCAGAGCTTAATCTCCTTTGTCACATATTTAATTTGTACAACAACACTATGATCTGTACAAATAGTGACGCTATGGGTCATAATTGTCCAACAGTGTAGTGTAACGGGTAGAAGTAAATACATGTGCTAGCGGGAGAGAGAAATTGAGAGATTTGATCTAGGATCAATGTGTAAAGTATCCATCCGCATATCATTATTATTTATTTATATGCGCTTTTTTATGTGTTTAGAATGCATGTTTAAGAGTGTATGATGATGAGACCTTAACAAAGATAATAAATTGGTTGCCAATTTGCACTCGAAAAACCCTCGCAAAATATTAAGCGTTTTTCCTTCCATTGAGTGATTCTCACTCGAGATCCGAGACTGGCATTGGCTTGTTGGCCAAAGTCAAGGCCTTTGTCCGTCGATGATGTGTTTGAATCACGAGAGCTTTGTTCCATATTGGTGTCTTGTCCAAGTTGTAGTTTGTTGGCCAAAGTCAAGACCACTTCTTGTCCATCGACATTGATTACGAAGCTTTCCATGGTCAATGAGTCGCGCTTAACTGAGATCACTAAGTTTGTTGTGCCAAAGCCAAGGCTTAGTTGATTCAGAGGAAAAAGGTTAGGTAATATATTGGATATATTGGCATATATAAGATATATGTTTCGGACTTGGATGTCCCCCTACCGGATCTAGGAATTGGATTGGATCCAATCGATCTTAGAGATCTACCTAGTTAATTATCATACAATTTGTTGGCCAAAGTCAAGATTGTGTGATATTTAACGGGATTATAGCCCACTACGAAACACGGTTTCCCGAGTACTCGACAGAGAGTTAGAGGCTCACCGAAAAATAGTGGGAGGCAAGAATTGAATTTGCAATATTCGTTTAATTACTTGCCATACGCGCTCAAAACAAATATCATTCGTCAAATAAATTAAAAGTTAGTTGGACTAATATTTAAATGTTGTTTTTAATAAATAGTTGGACTATATTCAAACTATTCATTTATAGTTGATTTTATAATTGGATTATAGTAATCAATATAATTGATTTTAATATAATAAATTATAGTTGATTAAATAGTTGGACTATTGTAATCATTATAATAAATAGTACCGAAATCGTTGATTAAATAGTTGGACTATTAAAATCAAGATAAAAATGAAAGATTGACATTTAAAACATAATTCTAGGGAAACTGTATTTAAATGGTTTAATTTTCAAAATTGGGAATAAGTTTCAGGATGGTCCTGGAAAATAATAAGTTACTTTATTTGATAAAATAACATATTATGCCTAAGCCCGGAGTTAAGCAAATAGTAGAGCATAATCTTTGGAAGATTTATGTAATGATAACTTTAGTGCTTAATCCATTAAGCTTGTCGCAGTAGACTCCTTAATTTCTTAATCAGAACTAAGGATTAGATTCTTAAAGTATGATAAAGAAATTGAAGGATCTTCATAAATCTATACTTGGATTTTAGAAGTACTAAATTGCAATAAATAATTCTTGGAGAATTAATGACTATTCTCAAGGAGATAAAGTCAAAATTTGCAATAAGGCAAGTAGCGCAAGACGCACCATACTTCGATATTCTAGAAACCCGAGGCTTGGCCAAAGGCTTCTGGAGCGTTGAAACTGGCAAAGGCAAAATCATTATAATCTTCTAGGAAGATAAAGGCCATATCCCAAAATTTTTGCCTAAATGTGGCAAACGGGATCGCGGAAGCGTGACTTCCGTTTGAACAAAGCAGACATGAAGGAATTGAAGACAAGCAAGGCTCTGACTTCAAATATGTTTGTCATAATTATGTTCATTACTAGTATTAAAATTAGATTTTAAATACTTAGGGTGATACATAAATATGCTTGATGTTCAGAATCTGTTATGAGCAGGATACTGACTTCAATAGAGATTTATCTGCGAATCGGAAACGGGACGAAAGTTGCTGTTTTAACCACAGAAACCTAATTTTAGGAACTACCCTCGGGTGTGTACCTAAATTGGGAAACTGTTATAATGTAACTAGTTTTACTAGATACATTATCTCTATATCAGTGTTTAACCCGCTGCGGGTGAACCTTTATATTCTAGAACACTAAAGTGTTTTATTTTATAAAGATGATATTGAGATATACACATTAGATGTGAATAACAAAATTTATATTTTGAATATAAATAAATCTCAAACGTATAACGTGACAAACAAATAGCTCGAACTGATTTGATCAGAAGAAACTGATGTGGCATTGTTGTCTGGGAAACAATTAAACAAGACTCGTATATCCACACTTTCGAAGAGTGGGTACTAGGACTGATTTGATAATAAAGTCTACGAATCTAGTTTATTGGGCAAAGTGCCTAAAACACTATTTACTTGGTAAAACTGTAAATGCCACCGATCTGTTAGCCCTAGTTCATAGTGAAGCAAGTGGGCCATGTCTAGCTAGGCTAGAGGTGAATATGAATATTTCGTGACCATTACGGATGTGGCATCGCGTTGTGGTTATGTGTTTCTTTATAAACGCAAATCGGAAACTTTTAAAGTTTCGACACGAAATAGACAAACAGGTCGGCTAAAGTATTAAACCGTCACAGTTAGACCATAATGGAAAATACTTAAGCAATAAGTTTCTAATATACTTGAAAGAGTAAAGTATTCTTTCAAATGAGGACTCCTCCCGGAACACGTCAGTTTGACGGTGTGTCCGAACAGAGTAACCAAATTTTGTTGGACATGATAAGGTTAATCATAAGTCGCTCTGAGCTACTATTTCCTTCAACGGATAAGCATTAACAGTGCAATAACTTATTTTGAATAAGGTTCCATAAAAATCTGTTAGACAGATTTCATATTAGATATGAATGGGAAAGAAACCGGGTTTCTCATTCCTAATAATTTGGGTATGCTAGGCATGTGTTTGGATGATACCAAACTAAAACCCAAATTGGATAAGTGCCAATTGTAGGTTATCCTAGGGATACCAAAGTATTGTACTTATACAACTCACTAGAGAACAATGTAATTATTGCTCACCATGCGGTTTTCCTAAGAGGAATACCGGTATGCAGTGGTAAGTGGGAGGATAGTAAAACTCGATGAAAATCGGAGTAATACTATTCAAGGCACCTATTCCTTAATGGAACACAAATAGTTCATCAAGGATGTAACTATACCATAATCTTCGAATACACAAGAACCGCGTATGTCGGAGAGAGTCAGAAAACAACCTGGGGTATGAGTTTCTGATCTCACCTCATAAAGATGTCTATTTTATTGAGGAATACTAACCGACTACGTATGAGGAAGTGATACAAGGTATCGACTCCCTAATTATGGCAAAGTGCCATAATATCCGAATTGGATTCCATGTATATCAACAAGTTTGGATACTAGTTGATGTACCACAAGGCATTGTGCCTAATGGTACTATATAAGTCTTCAAGGAAGACATACATGGAAGGCAACAGACCAACGTATAAAGCTAGGCTTTTAACGGAAATGTATCGTTATCAATATTGTGTCGATTATGATTCAACCTTTTACCTGTTGCCACGGTAAATCCATTTGGATAATGCTTGCTAAAGCTGCATGTTTCATGTGTGAAATATGTCAGCTTTACGGGAAAATCACTTTCCTGAAAAGGAAACCTTTTGGAGGATGTTTACAACATCCTATCGATTTTGTCGTACCAAAACTAGCAAACAAGGTTTGCGGGTTATTCGATCCATTTTTGGATTGAAGCAAGCATAGGTTATTGGAATTATCGTTTTGATGTAATCATAATTATTTATGATTTAATTCAAAATGAAAATGATTCTTGTGTATATAAGAGGGTTAGTGGAAGCGCACTGACAGTGGCTGTCCTATACAATAATGATAATATGTCATTTCTTGGAAATGATATTCCCATAAAACAATCGGCGAAAGCTTGGCTTTCGAGAAAATTCTTCGAGAACTCGTACATTGAAAAATGTACGCGACCTGGTGTCTCATACGCTTTGAGCATATGGATTTACAAACAGGCCAATCCAAGTGATAGTCACTGGATTGATGTTAAGAACATCTGTTAGTATCTTAGAGAACTAAGGATGCTGTCTTAGTCTATGGAGAAAGAGAACTTGAAGTGACTGGGATCACTGTTGTAAGTTTCCTAAAACGATAAGACGAATAAAAGTCACAAACGATACTATACAGTTTGAATAACGATACAGTGAGCTGGAAATCTTCCAAGGAAGATACTGTTACCGCATAAACAACAAATGCGGGTTATTGCTGCAACTGAGGCAGCAATAGAAGCCTTCTGGGTCGATATAAAATATAATTAGATTAGATATAGTTCTATTAGCAGCTGAGCTAGGAGTCAACACAGGCTAAAGAATTAATGGTCTCATCAACGATCCAGATACATACTTCGATATTCATTTGATTTGTTCAGATCATACATCGTGGCGATGTGATGATCGAATAAACCTCATCAGATGATAATCATGCAAATCCGCTGACGAAAGCCTTTTCTCAGCAGTTTGATCCAACCATACATAGTTCGGGTGTAAGACACTCGAGTGACTAGCTATAGGCCAAGTGGGAGATTGTTGGACAATTATGACCCATAGTGTTAGTATTTGTACAGATCATGGTGTTGTTGTACAAATTAACTATGTGACAAAGGAGATTGCACTCTTATCATTTGTGATTAGATCACCAAGATATATAAATGATAGGAGGTCCCTATGATTTGTTCCTGGATTGAGAATGATATGAGACAGTATCAATCCACGAAGGATAAATCATTAAATATCCCTAGTCAGAGTATTATCGAGATTGGACATCGATGAATACGTAAAAGACTAGTATTACACTTGTGCGCGTTGTGAGGGCACAACGACATAGTTCTCATATATTTGGGTATAGGATACTCATGCAAGTGTAATAGGAGGTTGTGTTTTACCGATGGTACGGGAAACAACTTCGCTCTGGATAGACCCCCTCTGAATTCCATTGGTAGTATGACTTTGTGTCTATGGAAGTCCGAAATCAGGGTATGTGTATTTGATCTTAACTTGAGACTTACACCGCTAATACTTACGACAATCAATATACTTTGGTTTTGGTCATCCAGGGCTTTAACCGGTTTCTGTGTATGCCTCTTCTCGGTATATCGAGAATCGTAGTGTGTTGGGTGTGATGTCAAGACGGAAGTGTCACTCCAGTCATATGGAGATGATGATCGCGTAGGGATACATAACTGGTTCTCTAAAAAGGTTGCAACCGTGGGGATAATATGACTTGGTCATGATTATCCGATATTAAAGAGACTAGTTGCTCATAATCCGATATATGCTTCGTATGGGGCAGACATTGTACCAGCCCCAAGCCTCGCATGTGATCATCCGATACTGGATCGAAATACGCAATACCACGTATACTACGCCTGATATAGATCCTTTATTCCTGTAAGGATATTTCTGGAGAATTGGGTAGGCATGGTGCTTTGCTAGAAGCCAACCTTGTCTTGTAAATCGGTATAAATGTAGTACGAGGTACTTACGTGTTCGAATAGTCCGATGACCGAATTTACTGCCAACATATCCGGGGATCTCATGGGTCGCTTCCCGAAGATTCACCTATGATGTATGACTCGAACTTTTATTAATCTGGGATTAATAGCGGAGATATTTTATCTGGGATAAAATATCAATTAAAGAGAGAAAACGATTAATTTGAAATTAATCGGTTAAATTAAAATATTCAATATATTAAACGAAATTAGATTTCGACGCGGAATTAAAATTATATTTTAATTCGGGCGAACGAGTTAATTTAGAATTAATTCGTTAGCTATGTGAATAGTGATTTTGCTAGGCGTAATCATTTAATTACGACTCAACGGAAAATTCATTAATTTGGAATTAGCGAACCCGAGATTGTTTACGAGCGCATTCGCATTTCGAATTCGAGTGCGGCACGCAAGTCAAATCAAGCGTCAAATCGCTAGTCACATCAAGCGTCAAATCACATGTCACTTTGAGTGATGTGACCATTGATTGATTGAGTGATGAGACTTGATGGAAGTGGTTGAAAAGCTTTTTGAAAGCTTGAAAGAAATTTACTATTAAAATAATGGTATTTGACTTTTGATTATTTGGTATTAGATACACAAAATCAAAACACAACACTTCTCTTCTTCTCTCCTCAAGTCACGCCCAAATGGGCATTTTCTCTCTTCATTTTCTGGTTCAATGCCGTGAGCTAGGAGAAGCAAGTGCTTGATTTTTTTGGAAAAAATCAAGAGAGCTATCACTCCGAGAGACATGCGAAGGTGATAGGGAAGTCCACCCATGAGCCGGGAATCGTTTGACGAAGCTTGGAGCTTGATTCTTGAAGCTTGAAACCGAAATGGAGGAGGTAAAAAACTGCAGTTTACCGTGAGCAGTAAGGAGGGCAGTGAAGATTTTTGTTGCCTCGCGCGATGCCCAACCGATCGATGTGAGTATTCTGCAACTCCCTCGATGTATTCCCTTATGTTTCATGCTTGTTTATTGATCATTGGGACCTTAGCAAAATCCAACACTAGTGACCCATAGTCTTAAACTGTTCTGCCGTTGGTGTAAACCAAGACAATTGCCAACACACAGATTTACTTCAACCATTTCCCGTTCTATGGATGTGTTCATTTCGGCCCTGAACAACAGTCATGGATTCATCAAGTACTTAGGGTAACCCGCCTTTAAAAGTTCCCATGGAAACGTCTCACTTCTTACATGACATAGGTGATCTACTATGTAGAGGTAATCTGCCTTTACCCCCATTATGACGCATCTCCTAATATAGTGATCATTAAAAGCCTTAACTTATCATAACCTTGAAAGACAGCACTCTGCGTCATTATCGGAATGGGAAAGAGTACAAAACTCTTCAGTGCTTGTTATTGCACAAAGTTTCAGTTGTCCCTTTTGAACCTAGATCTTGGGATCTCCAGTCAGCTAGGTTGGGTTTCCACAGTGACAATTCTTAATTTATAGACTTCAAGCCCATTCCCCTCGATAACTTCCTAACTTGCTCTCTGACCGGCGTAAACACACACGTATAACGCAAGCGTACGTATCGTTCAAGTAGTATAAAAAGTATCGATCCCACGAGGACTTAAAACCTTTTTGTTATCAAATTTATTGGCCAAATGATTACCAGTATCTAACAAGTTGTTTGATTGATTTGGAATGGCGACGATTCTAAATTTAAAGACAAATAACTAAAATTGCTTAAAAGTAGATTTTAAAGAAATTCAATATTAAAAAACTACCAGGGTTGTGATTTATTTCAATATTATTTAAAAGATGAAGTAGTTATCTTATAGTTGGGTAATATATCAATTTATTAACCTGGAACACTAACTTATGTAAAAGCCTCTTCCGATGGTCAATTACAAATACCTAGTATAATCCAATTGAACCATATGTCTATGTCAACCACATTACCTAGATTCATTAAGTTCAAGTTCCAATTATGGCTACCCCCGCCCAACAGGTATATTCCTATCCTGTAAGGAAATCTATTAAAGGGTTATCTATCCTCAAGGAAGATCGTGGGCTATTGAGTCTAAGGTCTTAAACTTAAAATCCCTGTCTAGTTCATTTTAAGTTTACCTAATCAATTTAATTAATGGCCAGTTAATTAAAGAGCTTTAAGATTAAAACTCAATAAATAAATCTTTAAATTACCCAAACTATAATCTAACCCTTATAAACCAGTTAAATGAAATTCATCACAACCCTAGATAACTAACTTAGCTACGACACATAACTAGGGCTAAAAAACTTAAAAGACTTAAAAGAAAATTGCATAAAGTAAATGCAGTAAAATAAATGCTGAAAATGAATTAAAATAAAATTGTTAAGGTAAAAAGGAATTACTTCTACTATATACTAATTAGATTTCTCCCATAATATAATATAAGCTTTGCAAAACATTTTCATCCAGCCATATAGGCGGTATTTTGATTTAATTAGTTTAAAAACAACCAGCCATAAAGGCGGAATCATTTTAAAAATAACCAGCCATATAGGCGGAATGAAAATAAACCAGCCATAAAGGCGGAACTTAAAATAAACCAGCCATAAAGGCGGAATTTAAAATAAACCAGCCATAAAGGCGGAATATGATTTTATTACCCACCGACCAATCTGGCGGTATCCTGATTAAGTCAATTTAAAACTTGAATATATTATAATTATGGGAGAATAATCTAAGAAGTAATAGTAAAAGAATTACCTTTTACCTTAACAGAGGGAAGTTACCTCCTCATAATGACTAGTAAAAACTGTAAAATAAAGAAAGTAAATTATTATTATTACAGAACTTAGTTAAAAATTACAAAAACTGAATTAAAAGAACTTAGAGAGAGAGAAACTCCCTAATTACATAGGATTTGGGAGAGGAAATGGTACAACAAAAACTGAACCATCGCGCTCTATTTATAGGCGCGGATGGCGGTTGGGCGTCGCGACGCTGAAGCCTTTAGCGTCGCGACGCGCGCTACAGTTCAACGTGGCTCAATAACGGCTTGACACGTGGCAAGGCGGCTAAGAGATCAGATCCTTATCCGATGACGTGGCACTGTTCATGACGTCAGCGCTTACGTCATCATGATGTGAGATTGTCGGCAACGTCTGATCTTGACACGTGGCATGGGCGCATTTTAGCAAATTGTTGAGATGTCGACACGTGGCAAGGCGCACAATAGTGTAGATGATGATTGTCGGCGCCGTAGGATGATGACACGTGGCAGGCGCACGTTAGCACGTCTTATGTGATGGTGACACGTGGCAGCGGCGCATTTTAGCAAAGTCAACTTTTCAGATTGTTGACCCATTGACCATGGCGCATTTTAGCAGAACCGGCGCATGCTGGGAGTCGCGACGCCAAAGCTTTGAGCGGCGCGACGCGGAGAAGACATAAATATCCCAGTTGGTGCATTTTTGTCCGGTTTTGTCCCAAATTGCCTCCAGTGCTGTCCAAACTTTATTTATCTGCAAAATAACAACAAAACACATCAAAACGTTCATAAATCTCGAGAAACAATACAAAACATTAGGTTAAATGAGTGGGAAATAGTGGTATAAATACCACTCATCACTCTCTAGGTAGACCTTTAGTAAGTGGATCCGCTAGGTTTTCCTTTGACTTGACATAATCGATCGATATTATGCCACTTGAGAGCAGTTGACGTATGGTATTATGTCTTCGACGTATATGTCGAGACTTACCATTAAAAATTGTATTTTGGGCTCTCCCAATAGTCGATTGGCTATCACAATGTATCCTTATTGCTGGCACCGATTTGAGCCAACTTGGAATATCCTCCAGGAAATTTTGAAGCCATTCCGCTTCTTCCGCCGTTTTTTCTAATGCTATGAACTCTGATTCCATAGTAGACCAGGCAAGCATGTTTGCCTCGAGGATTTCCATGACACGGCTTCACTAATAAGTGTGAAAACAAATCCACTCATAGATTTGGAATCCATTGTATCAGATATCCACTCGAGGATTTCCATGACACAGTTGCACTACTCTAGAACAGCATGATATCTTGCATAATGCAGCCCATATTTTGAAGTTTCTCTTAAATACCTCAAAACTCTTACTATGGCTTTCCAATGGTTATGTCCTGGATTACTCGTATATCTGCTAAGCCTGTTCACAGCTTGAGCGATATCAGGTCGTGTGCAATTCGTGAGATACATCAGACTTCCGATGATTCTCGAATACTCTAATTACGATACGCTTGAGCCAGTATTCTTTGATAGATGAAGAGTTAGTTCTACATGGGTTCTAGCCACATTTAGATCCCATTTGTTATATTTCTCAAGTATCTTCTAAATATAATGAGTCTGAGATAATATATATCCTCTAATGTCCTAGAAATCTTAATTTCTAGGATCACATCAGCTACTATTAAATCTTTCATGTCAAATCTGCTGGATAACACTTTCTTGGTAGACTGAATCATTTCATGATTACTACCAATTATCAGCATATCGTCTACGTAGAGACACACAATGACATATCCTTTTTGAGTTGATTTGGTGTACACACACTTATCACACTCATTGGATTTGAACCCACTTGATAACATCTCTTTGTCAAATTTCTCATGCCATTGTTTAGGTGCTTGTTTTAATCCGTACAAGGATTTTACAAGTTTGCACACTTTCTGTTCTTGTCCAGGAACATTGAAACTTTCTGGTTATTCCATATAAATCTCTTCATCCAATTCACTATTCAAGAATGTCATCTTTACATCCATTTAATATATTTCAAGAAAAAAATATAGCTGTTATGGCTATGAGCATTATTATCGATGTGATACGAGTCACTGGTGAATATGTGTCAAAGTAATCAAGACCTTCTTTTTATCTATAACCTTTTATGACAAGCCTTGCCTTGTACTTATCTATTGATCCATCCGGTTTCATCTTCCGTTTGAATATCCATTTGTAGCCCAGTGGCTTACAACCAGAAGGAAGATCAACCAACTCCCAAGTATGGTTCTGTAGGATGGAATCAATCTCACTGTTGATAGCCTTTTTCCACAAATGTGCCTCCGGTGAAGACATTGCTTCCTTATAGCTTTGAGGCTCATTTTCTAACAAGTATGTCAGAAAATTGGGACCAAATGACTTAGACATTCTAGCTCTTTTGCTATGTCTAGGTTTGATTGTCTCAACATTTGTACGTTGATCTAATTCTTGGTCAATCTGATCACTGTCCTTGTCAGTATCAATAGTTCTTTTGAGAGACTCTGTTCTTTGTCTTTCCTTACAAGGAAATGTCTCTTCAAAAAATATCACATTCCTTGAATCAATTATCATATTCGGATTGATGTCAAGAATCTCAGACTTGTGTACCAAGAATCGATACGCACTACTGTTGCGAGCATATCCAATAAATATACAATCAACAGTTTTGGGTCATATTCTAACCTTCTTAGGTTTAGAAACCATTACTTTGGCAAGACACCCCCACACTTTTAGGTATTTGTAGGAAGGTATGTGACCTTTCCACAACTCATATGGTGTCTTGTCCAATCTTCTGTGAGGAAGCTTGTTCAAAACGTAGTTCGCGGAAAGCAATGATTCCCCCCACAAGTTCTGAGGTAAACCAGAACTTGTCAACATGGTGTTCATCATTTCCTTTAATGTTCAGGTTTTGCACTCAACAATCCCATTTTGTTGAGGCGAATAAGGAGCAGTGGTTTCGTGAATAATTCCATGATTGGAACAATATTCACCAAATGGTGACACATATTCACCACATCTATCACTCCTGATTCTTTTTATTTTCTTGCCAAGTTGATTTTCAACTTCGTTCTTATAGTGTATAAAGCTCTCAATAGCTTCATATTTGCTTCTCAAAAAATACACATAACAGAATCTTGTGCTATCATCGATAAAATTGACAAAGTACTTTTTACCGCCTCTTGTTTGCACAATATTCATATCACACACATAAGTGTGTACAAGTTCCAAGGGTTCAGATGTTCGTTCTATGGATTAAAATGATGCTCTATGCATTTTTGCTTCAACACATGCCTCACACTTATGTTGGCTATCAATTACAAATTTAGGTATAAAGTCCATGTTAATTAATTTACGCATTGTATCATAATTAACATGTCCTAACCTCCTATGCCATACTTTTTGTGACTCAATAATATAAGCAGAAGTTTTAGCTTTATTAATAGCACTGTATCGATTGACAGTCATTACATTGAATTTGAAAAGGCCCTCATTGAGGTATCATTTTCCTACATAAACATCATTCTTGGTCAATACAAATATATCAGAAACAAATACAAGCTTAAAACCATTCTTGCTAAGGAGAGAGTCCGAGACCAAGTTCTTCTGAATATCAAGAACATGCAAAACATTCTTCAATGTAAGCTCATTTCCAAATGTCATCTTCAGAACCATTGTGCCTTGTCCAACCACTCTAGAGGTATATGAGTTTCCCATTGTCATATGATCGCCGCCATCGACCTTCTGATACGAGGAAAACATCTTGCTATCAGCACATATATGACGAGTAGCCTCAGTGTCTACCCATCATTCTCTCGGATTCCCAACCACGTTGGCTTCAGTTACCACTACTGATAGGTTCATCTC
This sequence comes from Zanthoxylum bungeanum, assembly GCA_019454045.1. NCBI lineage: Eukaryota > Viridiplantae > Streptophyta > Magnoliopsida > Sapindales > Rutaceae > Zanthoxylum > Zanthoxylum bungeanum. The sequence goes on along the minus strand of SKCR01024860.1, from coordinate 204,677 downwards.
TGAGATCTCATCAGTCAGCTACTCATCTTCAGTAACATGGGCCTCATTTTTCTTTTTCTTGCACTTGTCCTGAGACTTCTTGTTTCTGCAGTCCTTTACCATATGACCGCTCTTTCCACAGTTGTAGCACTTCCCCTTGAACTTCTTACATTTCTTACATTTTCGTGCAAAATTTTTTACTCTCTTCATCTGGTACGGCCAGTAATATCTAGAGATGAGGATTCGGTGTGCTAAGATTCTACCGCTGTATGATTTCCACATGCCCCTGTGTGCACCTACTGCAGCACATACTCTTGATCTTGCTCTTTGACGCACTGCAGGAGTGGCCCGTCGAAAGATCTTCTGAATAATTCCTCTTCTTTCATTGCGTACCTGAATGCCTTCAGTCTGAATCTTCGGTCTTTGCCAGAGCCAATACCATCTTCTCAATCATACTTTACCGAGTTTTAACGTTTGACAGCATCTTACTTGTGTAATACATGGGCTGTTGCTTCAAAACTCCATATGAATCTCTCTGGCAATTATAGGAACCAAAAGAGGGCACTGCCGATAAAAGTAGTAACGAGCATCTTACTTCTCAATGAACCATGTGTCTTGGAGACTCGTATAGACATGTAGGTTTTTATAGTGGATAAACATTGAACGACTCACCGAAGATTCTTAATGGATGGTACACCAACGTCAATAAGAATCTTCCCGGGTTGAGTAGCATAGTGATTCTTTGACTTGAGATACCATTGTGGATATATGAGATATCTTCCACACTTTGATGGTAGTCATGTCACCAACCTATTTAGTCAGACCTCTGCCTATTCATTGGGTGTGGACTGATCCTCATGATATCATGTGTGTGTCAAGAAAGGATCCGTCAGTTCTGTGTACAGAGCATAGGTATTCAACATGAGATTAGCAATCTGTTAAATCCATGGGCCTGTGTTACATTGTATAAGTGAGTTATAAGTGTTATTAAGAGATTGCTAATTGATTCGTCGACGAGATTGTACCTATAGAGATTTGATGTTTATTTCTATATCTCTGGGATAATCCGGATACCTGTGACGAAATAATTATACGTATGCAATGACCTCGACCTGTATGGTTCAACGAGTTTATTTGTGATCGTCATAATTTACGGGTGGGTAGATTATGGACACGAAATTGGATTTCATGACATATATGTCTGAAGTTAGAGGGTCTCACTAATGAAATATACTCGTAGAGCACTATGGAAACTTTTATAAATAATATTGATTATTTGTAAATTGTTTAACGATTAAACGAAAAGATACATACATAAGGGGGTCGTTCGGTCATTTCCTAATTAATGTGTATTTGTATTTAATATCTGATTTCATTAAATACACATTAATTAATTGTCAAATTATGTAATTTGGATTATTTAAATATCTGATTATCAATAATATATGTATTTGGATTATTTAAAGTAAATATAATACATATATTTAGATATTTATATTTATTTAATTATTTAATTGTTAAATAATTAAAGTAATTGAAAAATAAAATATCTAAGTTGATATTTTGGTTAGGAAATATCTTAGTGTAAATGTTTGACTTTTACATTAATAACAAAGGTGTTAAAATTGAATTCTGCTTTTTTATTTTATTTTGGAAAATTGAAAAAATCTTTTTTTTTTCTTTTTTCTCCAAGTTTTCGGCCAACCCTATGTATATAAGGGTTTCATTTTTTCATTTGCTAACAACTTAAGTGTTAAGCCTCCAAATATTAGAAAAGAAAAGTTGAGAGAAAAAGTGAAGAACAACGAGGAAAATTGAAGAAAACTTCTAGCTTTGTAAGTTTTTTCTACTTTTCTCCAACGAGAAAAATGTTTCTAAGGTTCTTGGCTACAACATGTGATGCTTGGTTGTTTCTCTACTCTTTTAGTTTTCTAATAAAATGGTTGGAAGCATGAATGAAAGATGTATGCATGTATGTTTATTAAAGTAAGCTTGTAAATAGTGTATAAGCTTTCTTTTGATCATTTGATGATCTTGTTGCCATTCTAGAGTTGTTAGGTCACTCATTGATGACCTAGAATTATTCTTAAGTTGTTTCAAAGTGTTGATACTTGTTTGGTGATATAGAGATTAGATTAAAGTGTTGGATTGAATTAATTCTGGTTAATTTTGTTAATTGAATTAATTTGAAAAATTAGGTTTCTTACGTTAACCAAAATTGGGGATTTTCATATATGTGTTGTATTATGATGTATATAAGATATAACAAATCATATGGTGTTGATTGGAAATCATCCAAACTTATTTTTAACAAATTTGGACCGAAATGCAAAAAGTTCAAACTTGTTGGGCTTCTCGGCAATTTGTAAGATTTTGGGGATTTTTGTTGTGAGTTGTATTTTTATGTATGTGACATGAATAAATCATTTTGGTCGTGATTGGAAATCACTTAAATTTGTATTTGAAAAATTAGGACTAAAATGATTAAAATGTAAATTTTTAGGATCTCACGACAATTATAGGAAAATTCTGGATTTTGGGTAAAATTTGAATTTTTGAGTATTGAGTAATTAAAATAAAATAGTACCCAAGAAAAATTATTGAAATCAGAAAAATTTGATTTTTTGCGTTCTGTTGCGTTACCCGGTAATACCCCCTAAAATCCCTACAAAATTGGTAAAAGAGCGAGTCTGATTATGAACCCATGATATGATTATGTCTTTAAATTTATTGTTTAATCCAATCCTTACTTTATGTATGCATGTATTTATTTAATTTTATTAAATAAAGTGAATAACATCTTTTGCGGAAAATCTCTGTTTAATCAGGTTTAATGATAAATATGTGTTTGATGCATGTTTTTGGTCCGTCTTGTCAATACGGCTTATAAATAAATTTTCTATGTCTGTATCCGAAAACGTACCAAAATTGTGAGGATATAGCCGATAAGAATTTATTTGTACCAGATAAATATATGATATTAGGTAAATTCAAGAGAAAACGGAATCCTAAACGTGCCAAAGATGTCAGGGTTACGCAAGTATCTTAAATTTATCAAGTTTAACCTTGGTACGCCTCCTTGTGAATATGCCAAAGCTGTCACAACGAGAAACGATCAGGACCGGAACCTAAGAGTCCATAGTGAGTGATTGACAATGAGTTGTCTACCTAATGAATATACGTAGGCGAGAATGTGCCAAAACTGTGAACTAAAATATATTCATGGGGTCCACCTTTCACTATTGTATTTAATTTGATTATTGATGTATGTATTATGTTTGGGGATTACAGTATTGCATGAAATAGTGGGAGAAGCTTTTTTAGATTAAAAATCCATGATCTAGTTAATACTTTATGATATTATATGAAACTATTTTATTTGCTAACCGTTTTCTCGCTATCTATATGATAGATTTGCGATGACGACATCTTCTACTAACCCATTTGCGCATATGTTGGATACGAACAAGCTTAAAGGCGCCGAGAACTTTACAGACTGGGATATAGATTTGAGGATTGTCCTCGAGTCCGAGAAATTGAGATATGTGCTTGAGGGTCCTTTGCCCCTTGTTGTAGCTGAGGATGCAGCACCGGAGGAACTAGAGACTTTCCAAAAGTGGAAAGATGATGATTTAAGGGTTAAATCATACATTCTCAGTTCACTGGCATTAGAACTCAAGAGGCAATATTATGATATGTCTGACGCATATAGTATGATGATACGACTAAGGGAATCATTTATGAATCAAGAATAAGTCTTGGTTCATAGAGTCGCGATGGAACTATTCCATTCACGACTCGATGAGGGACAAGCTGTGAAAGTACATGTTCTTCATTTGATCGAGCAATTGAGGCGAAATGATTTCCCTCTGAATGATACTCTGGGACGGAGTGTCATTCTTGATTCGCTCCGGACATCGTATTGCCAGTTTGTAATGTACTTTAATATGAATGGGATTAGCTGTTCTTACCATGCGTTGCATAGGATGCTCTTCACAACAGAGGAGGATTTAAGAAAGGAAGTGTCGACTCACCTTCTGAAACTCGTTTCACTTTCCGCTTCTTCCCAGTCCAGGCTGAAGGGGAAGAAGACAATGGGAAAGAAAAAGAAGGGTTTCAATGGTCCTCCGCAAGGGAAGATAGCGAAGCCCAATAGAGCTTCTAAAGACAAATGCCACCACTGCAGCAAGATTGGGCACTGGAAGAGTAATTGTCCAGACCACCTAGCCCAGATTAGGAAGGAAAGAGCATCGACATCAGGTACTTTTATTTTTCCTGTTATTGATATCTCATTAGCTTGTGAAGCTGTGACATCTAGTTGGATTTTAGATTCTGCTTGTCCCAATCACATTTGCAATTCGTTGCAGGTGATGAAGGAAAGTAGACGGCTGAAATCTGGAGAGATGCAATTGCGATTCGGGAGTGGTGACTCTCTGGATGCGGTTGTAGTGGGATTATGCAAGATTCTCTTACCTAGTGGGAGACTTTTGTTATATGATTGCTATGTTATACCGGGATGTGTAGCAAATATTATATCACTTTCTGTACTAGATACAGAAAGATATCATGTAAATATTAAGAACTGTTCCTTATATTTATATGATAGAAATAATATTTTGATCCTAGTGTGCGCAAATGAGCATGGTCATTACATTTTGCATACTTCTAGAGATATCTTGAATACTAGGATTAATAAATGTAAACTATCTGAAATAAATAATACTGAACTTTGGCATATGAGGTTAGGTCATATAGGCGTGAAATGCCTAACCCAGGTGGTAAGGAATGGTTTGATTAATGATCTCACCATTGAACCCTATCCAACGTGTGAATTTTGCATTCAGGGTAAAATGACCAAAGCCCCATTTTCAGGTGTGGGACACTATGCCACTGACTTACTGGAAATCATACATTCTGATGTATGTGGTCCCATGAGTCACACTGCTCACAGTGGTTTTTCATGCTTTGTTATCTTTACCGATGATGTGTCACGGTAAGGTTATGTTTATTTGATGAAACATAAATTGGAAACTTTTGAAAAGTCCAAAGAATTCTGTAATGAAGTAGAAAAATAAATTGGTCAATATATTAAATGTCTTCGATCGGATCGAGGCGGTGAATATATGAGTGGTGAGTTCACTGATTATTTAAAGGAGAATGGGATTCTCGCTCAATATACTCGTTCAGGTACTCCACAACACAATGGAGTGTCTAAAAGGAGAAATCAGACTTTATTGGATATGGTCTGATCTATGTTGAGTTTTACAGATATGCCCTATTACTTATGGGGTTATACACTTTTAACTGTCGCTCATCTTTTGAATAAGATTTCTTCTAAAGTTGTTCCTACGACTCCGTATGAGATATGGATCGATAGAAAACCGAATATTAATTATGTTAGGATTTGGGGCTGTGCTGCATACGTCAGGGTGGCTCAGAAAAAAAACTTTTACCTCGAGGGCAAAAGTTTAGGTTTGTTGGATATCATTCAAATACGAAAGGATATTTGTTCTATGATACCGAGCATCAAAATATGTTCGTATCTCGCTTCGTAAAATTTCTAGAAGTAGAATTTTTGTCTAAATTAGGTAATCATAGATAGGTTGAACTTGATGAAGTACAACCTGAAACCAATGAACCAACGGAGGAACCTGAAGTTCAAGTAGATGAAGAACCTTCATTACACACACTCCGTAGGTCCCAAAGGATATCTAGACCTTCTGAACGCTTGTATTTGATACAAGAAAATAGTCTTGATGTTCTCTTAGTTGAAGAGACTTACCCTTATACCTATAGAGAAGCAATGTTGGACATCGTCTCCATGAAGTGGCAAGATGCCATGAAATCTGAGTTAGACATTATTGTAGGCATTATATTTGTGCATATAAGTCCCGATGATGAGTCTCGTACGGAGGCACTACCTTTTTAGTTGTGGACGTCGCGGGAAACAGACGTCGGAAGGGAAGAGTCAAGAATTGACATTTTTGTTGGATTTAATTCACTGGATTAGCTTCGGGTCGCTTGTTGGACCTCCGTTTCAAAAACACATCCTTAGCCCAAATCCCCGCAAGACACACACCAAGCCCACACACCACTAAGCCACACACCAAGCCCACCAAATGGACCAAGCCCACACGCCCAACACATGCCCAAATAATAAAACACACATTAAACACATGCATAAATCAAGCCAAATCCCCTTTCTAAATTAAAGAAATCACATAGATCTCTTGCCTAATTAAATCAAATCATATCCCTAACTAAAAGAGAAGAAATCAAATTAAATCAAATCACTTCCCTAATTAAAATATTTTCCTTATCACACAATAATTAAAAATATCTCCCATTAATGCACAAATATTTCTTCTTCTCAAACAAGGAAAGACCTCATCCATTTTCCTATAAAAAGAACCATTCATCAACACATTAAACCCCTGGCTCATTCTCACAAAAAACACAGAAAATAACTCATAGCCTTCACGCTCAGACACTCTAAAATCTCCCTCCATTGCCGCACACAGCAGCTCCGAGTCAGCCCTCACGTCCAACCCTGCAGCCCCACGACCTTTAATAGCCACTGCCCACTCACGCACCTATAACACACTCACGCCACACACATTGCCATCAACACCTAGCCAAACCCAACTGACGCCATTCAATTCACGCATCAACACATAAGCATACCCCACTCACGCACAAAGTCATCAAACACACACCCTTTCACGTAATACACACAATCAACAATCCTCCATTTCAGGTTGAAGCCTTCAACAACCCCCCACTTCACGTTAAATCCTTCACCAGCCCTTTACGCACAGCAGACCCCTCACACAGCTCACGTACTCTTCAACACCAAAATAGCAGCCACTCACGCACCAAAACAACAGCCACTCACCCACCAAAACAGTCCCCGAATTAACCTAAAACTGCACCTAAAAATCGCCCAAAACAGTCCCACTTTACCGTAAAATAGTAAGCCAATACCGCATCCAGAAACAACCATAAAATGGAGTAAAACAGCAGCTCAAATAGCGAAACAGCGAAGAGGAACGTTGAACCAGCTAACCGGAGGAGTTGCAGAGCATCAACCCTTCCGACGGCCGTGTAACGCACTTTCGAGAGACGAAAAAAGAGGTTAGACCTAAGGGCACCTTCTTTATTTATTATCTTTCATTTTTTATTTATTTTAACACCTTATTGCATATGAGTATTATGGATTGGTGCGTGATGTGATTTCCGGATGAACGGAATATGTGGTCACTCTTGTGGTATATCGGATGGAAACCCGGACGTAAATTCCGTAGCCGAATCCGATTGGACGGTAGTGCGGTTTTTACTCGGGATACAATGCCACGTATCACTTGAGAGACACATATATTTCATTTCATCCAACCTATTCGAGCATGATTTAGTTGTTAGAATGTTATTTATTTTAGTCGTTAGTATGATATTTATTTTTAAGCATGATTTAGTTGTTAGTATATTATTTCTCTATGCATGATTTATTTATTTTCTTTTGCATTAGGAATTTAGTTTACGTTTATGTTTAAGTGAATATTTATTAGTTCTTTGTGTTCGATGATTCAACATGCTCGTTGTGTGATGTTATATGCTTTCCGTTATAATGACTTATTTTTAAAGCATGCGAACTTAGTCATAGGATTTATTTTGATGAATGTGGACTAGATCTAAGTTACCTTTGAGCATACATGTTGCGTAGATTCGGTTAGTTTATTGTACAAATCATATCGTTATAAATGGAATAAGTAAGGGACCATTCCGAACCCAACGGTTTGAGGTCTTCCCTTGCGAGAGGTGAGTGCGGCCTTAAATTTCCCGGTTCACACTGGGTGGCGACTCTATGTTATTTCTCGGTTTAGTTCCCCCGCGGGCTACTCCGTACTACCAACTAGGCGGTGAGCCTGGAATAGCGTCGCCGATTTCTGTGTCCTACAGTCTGGCAGTCCACTGGGGATAGAGAATCGACCCCGAAATAATATCTTGTAATGATTGTGATTTATGTTTTTGTTAACCGTGTCTACTAAGGGTTGAAGGGGTTTAATGAAAGGCATTATTAAGGCTAGGTGATGGTTTGGTGTCTTCCTTCATTCACTACCTTTTTATAAGGAAAAGCTGTGAAGGCACCTAGATAATCATTACCCATAGCTCACAGTGACAGACTAATTTGGACGACTTGTTGTTTATTCCTGTCACCAAGGCGATAAGAGCCTAAAAGGCTTGGGTATTTAAGAGAGTTCGCTCCACCCTCACTCTGGGGAATCTACAATAGGAAATCCATTTGACAGTTAGTCACGCACCATAACTCGTTGGCACGTACCTTAAGGTATAAAAAAGGTGCGCTCACTTGGTCACTCGAACCCTTGAGTGGGGATTCCTAGTTGTGGGTAATCCTTCGTCAGCGAGAGCCTTTGTCCGCACTCCCGTAAACCCGCATGTGAACAAAAGTTGTATGACCTATAGAAGACACCCTTTATGCTTTTGATAACCACATCCATATTATATCTCATACATCGCATGCATCTCATGCATACACGCATCATGTTAACCTTTGTGTCTTAAAAGCCATCGTAGATATCCGTTGGGTTAGGAAAAAAAGACTTGTCAAAGAAGAGTTTAGCAAACATGGATATCGGGGAAAAGGAAACCGAGGAATAAAAAACTTTACGGCAAGGATAGAAAGACCATGGTGGGCCCAAAAAAAAAGAAAAGAAAGGAGAAAAAAAAAGATTGTTTTTAAGTCCTTAATAGTTAGGCATAAGTCCAATGATGAAATGTTTGCTTTAGGATGAAACCTTAGAAACGATAAGTGCGAGATGAACCCTCATCCGATATTCTGAATGGATCGATCTCGGCTAGACTCACGAGCACTTGATTACGGGATCTCAGTAATAGAAGCCTGAGTAGTCGGCGAGATGACTAGTTGAAGAGATGGTGGATCAGTGAATGACCGTTTGCCTAGATGTCCATCCTGGTTTACTTATGCCACAATATATGATATGGTTGGGAACAAAGAAAAAGTCTCTACAATGAAAAGAAAAGGAAAATAGACCGCCTATAACCGATAAGCGTGAAGCTACCAATGGGCGAGTATTAGGACCACCATGAGGAGAAATGCTACCTTAAAGGGTAGGTGTGTCAAAGAAAGAAAAATGAAAAAAGAAAAAAAGAAAAAAGAAAAAAGAAAGTTCAAAATGAAAAGAAAGAGACGAAAGAAAAAAGAAGAAAACCATATCATGTTGAGTACGAGAAAGTAATCATAGAGTATGATCAAGACATCTCGGTTGGTTAGACCCACCGATCCAATTCTCCGAGATGAAATCATCGAGTTGGCTTACTTAAAGATTAAGCTGCGAAAGAGCCTTGGTACACACACACTAGGAGTCTAGTTCAGATCACTCATTCAGACGAACAGATTTGAGTATGTTAAGTACTTTGAAGGTTCTTTGGTTTCGACGCGAAGCATCCGTTGAGGACAAAAATATGTTTAGCTATTGGGATTATCTTGTGAAAGGAGATACAGCATGTTGATATTCAACACCACGCCAGTATCAGTTTGGGGCGAGGCCCACATCAGCATCAGTTTGGGGGCAAGGCCCGTATCAGTATCAGTTGGGGGCGAGGCCCACATTAGTATCAGCATGGGGGTGAGGCCCACATTAGTATCAGCATGGGGGCGAGGCCCATATCAGTATCAGTTTGGGGCAAGGCCCATATCAGTATCAGCATGAGGGCGAGGCCCATATCAGTATCAGCATAGGGGCGAGGCCCATATCGGTATCAGTTCGGGGGCGAGGCCCACATCCGTACCAGTTTAGGGTAGAGGACCCACTATATCATCAGTTTGAGGGCGAGACCCAAATCAGTATCAGTCTGGGCGCGAGGCCCATATCAGTATCAGTCCGGGGGCGAGGCCCATATCAGTATCAACCGGGGTGAGGCCCACATCAGTACCAGTTCAGGGTCAAGGACCCACTATATCATCAGTTTGAGTGCTAGGCTCACATTGTCAGCGGTATTGGGATGTGTCCTAGGGTCGAGTGCCCCATTTTCGATTGCAGTTTTAGGATGCATCCCAGGGTTGAGGGCCCACTGTATCATTTAGTTGTAGTTTCGTGATGCGTCCCAGGGTCGAGGGCCCACTACATCATCAGTTTGAGGGCGAGGCCCATATTATCAGAGGTATTGGGATGCGTCCCAGGGTAGAGCGCCCCCGTTGTCGGTTGTAGTTCCGGGACGCGTCCCAGGGTCGAGGGCCCACTGCATCATCAGTTGTAGTTCCGGGATGCGTCCCAGGGTCGAGGGCCCACTACATCATCAATTTTAGGATGTGTGTCAGGGTCGATGGCCCACACATTAGTTGCAGTTCTGGGATGCGTCCCAGGGTCGAGGGCCCACTGCATCATCATCAACTCCGTTCAAAGTAGCAGGCAAGTCAGGTGGCAGCTGGCGAGCCAGGGTCGAGGGCCCACTGCATCATCGTCAACTCAGTTCGAAGCAGCAGACAAGTCATGTGGCAGCTGGCGAGCCAGGTAAGTAAAAATGCATTGCATAAACTTTGATATGATTGTCACTGTTACACATTGCACAAGTCCCATCAAAGTGGGGGCGACTGTTGGCACTGCATTTTTGCATATAAGTCCCGATGATGAGTCTCATATAGAGGCACTACCTTTTTAGTTGTGGAAGTCGCGGGAAACGGACGTCGGAAGGGAAGTGTCAAGAATTGACATTTTTGTTGGATTTAATTCGCTGGATTAGCTTCGGGTCGCTTGTTGGACCTCCGTTTCAAAAACACATCCTTAGCCCAAATCCCCGCAAGACACACACCAAGCCTGTTGGGTTTCTATTAAGTCCCAATGATCATTTATAAGCATAAAACACATGTGAATACACAAAGGAGAATGGCGGAATCATACTCACAATGAACGGATTGATGCTACGAAGAACAAAACTTTTTATGCCCTTTGAGAAGCTCCAAGGCTCACGGCAAACTAATTGTTTTGCTCCTCCATTTTCGGCCAAGGTCCTCCATTGATGTCTTCAAGCTCCAAGCTTCCAAAATGGATTCCAAGTTCACGAAATTACTGCCCTATCACTTTGGTATGTCTCCTAGAGTGTGCTAGCACCTTTGATTTTGCCACAAAATCACTCTTTTCCTCCTTGTGTTTCACGGTGATGAACCAGAAATAGAAGAACAAGAATCGGTCCAAGACCGAGAGAGAAAGAGAGGGAAGAAGAGAGAGAATAAAAATTGTGTATTGGATTTTTGTTTTCAAAAAACAAATAAACATATACCAATTTTTCTTTTTCAAAAGTCAAGCATTAAATGCCTTCAACCACCAACATCAATCAATCAAGTGACAACTTGTCACATCACTCAAAGTGACATGTGATTTGACGCTTGATTTGACTTGCGTGCCGCACTCGAATTCGAAATGCGAATGCGCTCACAAACAATCCCGGGCTCGGGTTCACTAATTCCAAATTAACGAATTTTCCATTGCGATGTAATTAAATAATTACGCCTAGCGAAATCACTATTCACGTCGCTAACGAATTAATTCTAAATTAACTCGTTCGCACGAATTAAAATCTAATTTTAATTCCGCGTCGAAATCCAATTTCGTATAATATATCAAATATATTATTTTATCGATTAATTCCAAATTAATCATTATCTCTCTTTAGTTGATATTTTATCCCAGATAAAATATCTCCGCAATTAATCCCAGATTAATTTTCTCTCTCATCTAATTAATCCCAGATTAATAAAAGTGCGAGTCATACGTCATCGGTGAATCTTCGGGAAGCGACCCATGAGATCTCCGGATATGTTAGCAGTAAATACGGTCGTTGGACTATCCGAACACGTAAGTACCTTGTACTACGTTTTTACCGATTTACAAGACAATGTTGGCTTCTAGCAAAGCGCCATGCCTACCCAATTCTCCAGAAACATGCTTACAGGAATAAGCAATCTATATCAGGCGTAGTATACATAGTATTGTGTATGTCGATCCAGTATCGGATGGTCACGTGCTAGGCCTAGGGCTGGAATTGTGTCTGCTCCGTACGAAGCACATATCGGATCTCTGGTAACTAGTCTCTATAATCGGATATACATGACCTAGTCATAATATCCCGATAGCTGCAGCATATAAGAGAACAAGTTCCGTATCCTATGTGATCATCTTCTCCACTATAACTGAAGTGATACTTCCATCTTGACATCACACCCAATACACTACGATTCTCAATATACCCAGAAGAGGCGTACACAGAACCGGTTAAAGCCCTGGACGACCAAAACCAAAGCATATTGATTGTCGCAAGTATTAGCGGTGCAAGTCTCAAGTTAAGACCAAATACACCTATCCTGATTTTGGACTTCCATAGACACATAGTTATATTACCAATGGAATTCCGAAGGGGTCTATCCAGAGCGAAGCTGTTTCCCGTACCATCGGTAAAACACAACCTCCTATTACACTTGCATGAGTATCCTATACCCAAATATATGAGAACTATATCGTTGTGCCCTCACAACGTGCACAAGTGTAATACTAGTCTTTTACGCATTTATCGATGTCCAATCTCGATAATACTCTGACTATGGATATTTAATGATTTATCCTTTGTGGACTGATACTGTGTCATATCATTCTCAATCCAGGAACAAACCATAGTGACCTCCTTTCTTTTATACATCTTGGTGATCTAATCACAAATGATAAGAGAGCAATCTCATTTGTCACATAGTTAATTTGTACAACAACATCAAAATCAGTACAAATAGTGACGCTATGGGTCATAATTGTCCAACAAAGCCCACGCACCACTAAACCACACACCAAGCCCACCAAATGGACCAAGTCCACATGCCCAAGAACCTTAAGCCACACGCCCAACATATGCCCAAATAATAAAGCACACATTAAACACATGCATAAATCAAGCCAAATCCCCTTCCTAAATTAAAGAAATCTCATAGATCCCTTGCCTAATTAAATCAAATCATATCCCTAACTAAAAGAGAAGAAATCAAATTAAATCATATCACTTCCCTAATTAAAAGATTTTCCTTATCACACAATAATTAAAAATATCTCCCATTAATGCACAAATTTTTCTCCTTCTCAAACAAGGAAAGCCCCCATCCATTTGCCTATAAAAAGAACCCTTAACCAACACATTAAAACTCTAGCTCATTCTCACGAAAAACACAAAGAAAATAACTCATAGCCTTCACACTCAGACACTCTAAAATCTCCCTCCATTGCCGCACACAGCAGCTCCGAGTTAGCCCTCACGTCCAACCCTGTAGCCCCACGACCTTCAATAGCCACTGCCCACTCACGCACCTATAACACACTCACGCCACACACATTGCCATCAACACCTAGCCAAACCCAACTGACGCCCTACACCCCACGCATCAACACCTAGCCAAACCCAACTGACGTCATTCAATTCACGCATCAACACATAAGCATACCCCACTCACGCACAAAGTCATCAAACACACACCCTTTCACGTAATACACACAATCAACAATCCTCCATTTCAGGTTGAAGGCTTCAACAACCCCCCACTTCACGTTAAATCCTTCACCGGCCCTTTACGCACAGCATACCCCTCACACAGCTCACGTACTCTTCAACACCAAAATAGCAGCCACTCACGCACCAAAACAACAGCCACTCACCCACCAAAACAGTCCCCGAATTAACCTAAAACTGCACCTAAAAATCGCCCAAAACAGTCCCACTTTACCGTAAAACAGTAAGCCAATACCGCATCCAGAAACAACCATAAAATGGAGTAAAACATCAGCTCAAATAGCGAAACAGCGAAGAGGAACGTTAAACCAGTTAATCGGAGGAGTTGTAGAGCATCAACCCTTCCGACGGCCGTGTAACGCACTTCCGAGAGACGATAAAAGAGGTTAGACCTAAGGGCACCTTCTTTATTTATTATCTTTCATTTTTTATTTATTTTAACACCTTATTGCATATGAGTATTATGGATTGGTGCGTGATGTGATTTTCGGATGAACGAAATATGTGGTCACTCTTGTGGTATATCGGATGGAAACCCGGACGTAAATTCCGTAGCCGAATTCGAATGGACGGTAGTATGGTTTGTACTCAGGATACAATGCCACGTATCACTTGAGAGACACATATATTTCGTTTCATCCAACCTTGTATTCAAGCATGATTTAGTTGTTAGCATGTTATTTATTTTAGTCGTTAGTATGATATTTATTTTTAAGCATGATTTAGTTGTTAGTATATTATTTCTCTATGGATGATTTAGTTATTTTCTTTCGCATTAGGAATTTAGTTTACGTTTATGTTTAAGTGAATATTTATTAGTTTTTTGTGTTTGATGATTCAACTTGCTCGTTGTGTGATATTATATGATTGCCGTTAAAATGACTTATTTTTAAAGCATGCGAACTTAGTCATATGATTTATTTTGATGAATGCGTACTGGATCAAAGTTACCTTTGAGCATACATGTTGGGTAGATTCGGTTAGTTTATTGCACAAATCATATCGTTACAAATGGCATAAGTAAGGGACTATTCTGAACCCAACGGTTTGAGGTCTTCCCTTGTGAGGGGTGAGTGCGGCCTTAAATCATTTTCCCGATTCACACCGGGTGGCGACTCCATGTTATTTCTCCGGTTTAGTTCCCCCGCGGGCTACTCCGTACTCCCAACTAGGTTATGCTTCCTGAAGGAATCGTTCCTATCGGTTGTAAATGGGTTTACAAGAGGAAGCGAGTGCCTGATGAAAATGTTGAAACCTTTACGGGCCGACTGATAGCTAAAGGTTATACGCACCTGGTGTCGACTATGATGAAACTTTTTCACCAGTTGCGATGCTAAAGTCTATCGGGATTTTGATTGTCTATTGCTGGTTACCCTGATTATGAGATTTTGCAGATGGATGTCAAAACGACTTTTCTAAATGGATTTATTGACGAAGAAATCTATATGGAATAGCCAGAAGGATTTGTATCCAGCGAGAACTCGGGCATGGTATGTAAGCTTAAGAAGACCATTTATGGACTTAAACAAGCTTCGCGAAGTTGGAATCTTTGATTCGATGAGATAATCAAATTGTATGGTTTTCTCAAGAATTCAGAAGAATCCTGTGTATAAGAATACTAGTAGGAGTATGATGGTATTTTTAGTTCTCTATATTGATGAAATCCTGATCATTGGGAATGATATAAGGATGATGTAGGGCGTCAAAACTTACCTCTGTATGAATTTCTCCATGAAGTACCTAATGTGAGTTTCAATCAAGTCCCAAGATCATAAATCATGCATAAAAACGAGTTGAATACAACCAAATGAGGTGCGGAAAAGACTCACATGGATCGGTAGAGATGCAACAAAGATGGACCAAATTCGCACTTTATGTTTCTGCCTCCATCAAGCTCGGTTTTGGGCATTCTTGAACTGCAGTGGACTGCACGGTGGGGGCTGTTTTGATGCTCCAAAATCGGCCATGCAAGACTCCATTGAAGCTCCAAGCTTCAAGCTTTCCAAGCTTACAAATTCGTTTCCCTATCACCATAATATAACCCATGTGTGTGCTAGCACTTTTGTTTTGCAACAAAACACTCTCACTTGCTTCTCTTTCAATTCGGCAGTGACCAAAATGGAGAGGAAGATGAAATGGCTCTAAGCCGTGAATGAGAGGGAGAAGAAAAAGAGGGAAAACGTGATTGAAAGAGAGAGAGAAAAGGTAAATGGTTTTTACTTATATTATTTTATTTTCCAAAAATAAAATCAAATACAAAAAAGTATTTACATTTACCAAGTACAAAAGTCAAAAGCAAAAAGCCTATTAATGCTTTTCCAACAACCATTTACTATTCACATCAAGTCACTTAATAAAGTGACAACATGTCATGTCACATCACTCAAAATGACAAGTGATTTGACGATTGATGCGACTAGCGATATGACGCACGATTTGACTTGCGTGCCGCACTCGAATTCGAAATGCGAATGCGCTCGCAAATAATCCCGGGCTCGGGTTCGCTAATTCCAAATTAATGAATTTTCCGTTGCGTCGTAATTAAATGATTACGCCTAGCGAAATCACTATTTACGTCGCTAACGAATTAATTCTAAATTAATTCGTTCGCCCGAATTAAAATCTAATTTTAATTCCGCGTCGAAATCCAATTTCTTATAATATATCGAATATATTATTTTATCGATTAATTCCAAATTAATCGTTCTCTCTCTTTAATTAATATTTTATCCCAGATAAAATATCTCCGCAATTAATCCCAGATTAATTTTCTCTCTCTTCTAATTAATCATAGATTAATTAAGTGCGAGTTATACGTCATCGGTGAATCTTCAGGAAGCGACCCATGAGATCTCCGGATATGTTGGCAGTAAATACGGTCGTCGGATTATCCGAACACGTAAGTACCTCGTACTACGTTTATACCGATTTACAAGACAAGGTTGGCTTCTAGCAAAGCGCCATGCCTACCCAATTCTCCAGAAATATTCTTATAGGAATATACAGATCTGTATCAAGCGTAGTATACCGTAGTATTGTGCATATCGGCCCAGTATCGGATAGTCACGTGCTAGGGTTGGGGCTGGATAAGTGTCTGCCCCGTCCGAAGCACATGTCGGATGTCTGGTAACATAGTCTCTATAATCGGATATTCATGACCTGGTCACAATATCCCGATTGGTTGCGCAACACTCAAGAGCACTAGTACCGTATCCTGCGTGACATCATCTCCAATATGACTGAAGTGATACTTCCGTCTTGACATCACACCCAATACACTACGACTCTCTGATAAACCCAGAAGTGGTGTGTACGCAGAACCGGATAAAGCCCTGTACCACCAAGACCAAAGTCTACCGATTATCGCAAGTATTAGCGATGCAAGTCTCAGGTTAAGACTATACACACCTACCTTGATTTCGGCCTCCCATAGACACATAGTCATAATACCAATGGGATTCCGAGGGGTCTATTCAGAGCGAAGATGTTTCCCGTACCATCGGTGAAACACGACCTCCTATCGCACTTGCATAAGTATCCAATACTTAAATATATGAGAACTATGTCGTCATGCCCTCACAATGCACACAAGTGCAATACTAGCCTATTCCGCATTATCGATGTCCAGTCTCGATAATACTCCGGCTAGGGATATTTAATGATTAATCCTTCGGGGATTGATACTGTCTCATATCATTCTCAATCCAGGAACTAATCATAGGGACCTCTCTTCATTTATATATCTATGGTGATTTAATCACAAATGATGAGAGTGCAATTTCCTTGTCACATAGTTAATTTGTACAACAACACCGTGATCTGTACAAATAGTGACGCTATGGGTCATATTATCCAACAATCTCCCACTTCGCACATAGCCAGTCACTCGAGTGTCTAACACCCGAACTATGTACAGTTTGCTCAAATTACTGAGAAAAGATTTTCGTCAGCGGATTTTCGTAATTATCTTCTGACGCGATTTATATGATCATCACATCGCCACGATGCATGATCCGAATGAATAAGATGAATATAGAAGTATATATCTGGATCGTCGATGAGACCTTTAATTCCTTAGCCTGTGCTGACGCCTAGCTCAGTTGTTAAAAGAACTATATCTAATCTAATTAGATTTATTTTCGATCCAAATGGCTTCTATTGCTGCCTCAGCTGCAGCAATAATCCGCATTTGTTGTTTATTCGGCAACAGTTATCTTGCTCGGAAGATTTCCAGCTCACTGTCCCAGTGTTCAAACTTTTATAGTACCGTATTATTTAATCATTTGGAAACTTGCAGCAGTGATCCCAGTCACTTCAAGTTCTCCATCTCCATAGTTTAAGACAACATCTTTAGTTCTCTCAGATACTAACATATGTTCTTAATCTTCAATCCAGTGACTATCACTTGGATTGACCCGATTGTGACTCCATATGCTCGAAGCGTATGAGACACCAATACAAGTACATTTTAAATGTACAATTTCCCAGAGAGTGTTAACAACTCCAAATCTATCTCTGTAGATCTTCATTCCCTCAATAAAGGTTGTTACTCCCCAGAATTCTACGGAGAATTTCTTATGAAAGCCAAGCTTTCACCGATTGCTTTATGGGAATTTCATTGTCATTGCCCTCTCACTAACCTCCTTATATACACAAGAATTATTTCGTTTTGAGTCAAATCATAAATCATTATGATTATTTCAAAACGACAGTTCCAAGAACCTTATGCTTGCTTCAACCCAAATATGGATCGAATAACCCGCAAACCTTGTTTGTCGGTTATACAAAATCGTCAGGATGTTGTAAGCATCCTCCAAAAGGTTTCCTTTTCAGGAAAGCGATTTTGATCTATAACTGACACATTTCATAAATGAAATACGCAGTTATCAACAAGCATCTTCAAAATGGGTTTATCATGGCAACAGGTAAAAGGTTGAACCGTTATTAACATAATGTTGATAACGATACCTTTCCGTCAAAATCCCGGCTTTGTACGTTGGTATGTTGCCTTCCATGTATGTCTTCCCTGAAGACGTTTAATGTAACATAGGCACAATGCCTTGTGGTACAACAACTAGTATCCAAAATAGTTGTTAAACATGGAATCCATTTCGGACTAATGGCACTTTGCCATAATAGGGAGTCGATACCTTGTATCACTTCCTCAAAACGTAGTCGGTTGGTATACCTTCATAAGATTGACATCTTTATGAGGTTAGATCAGAAACCCATACCCTAGGTCGTTTTCTGACTCTATCCGATCTACTCAGTTCTTGTGTATTCAAAGATTAATGGTACAGATTCATCATTGATGAACTATTTGTGTTCCATTACGGACCTAGTGCCTTGAACAGTATTACTCCGATTTTCATCGAGTATCACTATCCTCCCACTGACCACTGCATATCGGTATTCCTCTCAGGAAAAACCGCATGGTGAGCAACAATCACATTGTTCTCATGTGAGATTTATAAGTACTATACTTATGGTTTCCCTTAGGATAACCTATATTGGCACTTATCCAATTTGGGTCCTTATGTTTGGTATCATCCAAACGTTATGTCTGGCATACCCAATTATCAGGAATGAGAAACCTCGTTTCTTCCCTGTTCATATCCTATATGACATCTGTCAAACAGATTTATATGGAACCTTATTCTAAATAAGTTATTGCACTGTTAAAACTTATCCGTTGAAGGAAATGGTAGCTCAGAGCGACTCATGATTAGCCTTATCATGTCTAACATGATTCGGTTAATCCGTTCGGACACACCGTCACTTTGACATGTTCCGAGAGGAGTCCTCATTTGAAAGAATACTATACTCTTTCAAGTATATAAGAAACTTATTGCTTAAGTATTTTCCATTACGGTCTTACCGTGACGGTATAATACTATAGCCGATCTGTTTGTCTATTTCGTGTCGAAACTCTAAAAGTTTCCGATTTTTGTTCTTCAAAAGAAACACATAACCATAACGTGATGCCACATCCGTTTAAGGTCACGAAATATTCATGTTCACATCTAGCCTAGCTAGATATGGGCCCACTACTTCACCATGAATAGGGCTAACAGGTCGGTGGCACTTTTACTATTACCAAGTAAATAGTATTTTAGGTACTTTACCTAATAAACTAGATTCGCAGACCTTATTTGAATAGTCAAATCAGTCCTAGTACCCACTCTTCAAAAGTGTGGATATACGAGTCTCGTTAAATTGTGTCCTAGACAACAATGCCACAAATAAGTCTCTATTGATCAAATCAATTTGAGCTATTTATTTGTCATTTTATACGTTTGAGATTTTATTTATATTCAAAATATAAATTCTGTTATTTACATCTAATGTATTTATCTCAGTATCATCTTTATATAATAAAACACTTAATGTTCTATAATGTAAAGGTTTTATCCGCAACGGATTAAACACTGATATAAAGATAATGTCTCTAGTCAAACTAGTTACATTATAACAGTTCCTAATTTAAGTATATACCCAAAGGGTAGTTCCTAAACTTATGTATCCACGGTCGAAACAGCGACTTTCGTCCCGTTTCCGATTCGCAGAGAAATCTCGGCTTGAAGTCAGTATCCAGCTCATAGCGGATTCTGAACATCAATACATATATATTTTATGTACCACACTAAGTATTTAAAATCCAATTTCAATACTAGTAGTGAACATAACTTTGACAAATATTTTTAAAGTTAGAGTCTCGCCCTTTCTTTAATTCCTTCGTGTTTTCCATATCCAAATGGTAGTCACTTTGGGATATGTCAATTATCTTTTCAATATTTCACAAACCTTTGGCCAAGCCTTGGGTTCAGAATATCGAAACGATGTGCACCTCGTGCTACATGCCCAATTGCAAACTTTGACTTTATCTCATCTAGAATAGTCAATTAATTCTCCAAGAATTATAAATTGCAATTTTAATACTTCTTAAATCTAAAATTAGATTTATGACAAGTATATTAAATTAAGCATTAAAGTCATCATCACATAAATCTTCCAAAGATTTTACGCTCTACTTATTTTGCTTAATTTTGGGCTTAAGGTATAATAAGTTATTTTATCAAATAAAGTAACTTATTATTATTCCCAATTTGAAAATTAAATCATTTAAAATATTTAATCCAAGATTATATTTTAAATATCCAACTTTCAATTTTATCTTGATTACAATATTCCAACTATTTAATCAACGATTAGTGGTACTATATATATTATAATGATTATAATAGTCCAACTATATAATCAAATATAATCCAAATTAATTAACCTCAATTACATTGATTACTATAATCCAATTATAAAATCAACTGTAAACTGAAATTAATTAATTCAATATATTGATTAATATAATCCAATTATATATAACCAAGTATAATACAGTCCAACTGTTTATTAAAAACAACAATTTAAATATTAGTCCAACTAACATTTAATATTACGACGAAATAATTTGAATGAGCGCGTATGGCGAGTAATTGAACGAATATTGCAAATTCAATTCTTGCCTCCCACTATTTTTCGTCGAGCCTCTAACCCTCTGTCGAGTACTCGGGAAACCGTGTTTCCTAGTGGGCTAGGATCCCGTTAAATATCACACAATCTTGACTTTGGCCAACAAATTGTATGATAATTAACTAGGTAGATCTCGAAGATCAATTGGATCTTATCCAACTCCTAGATCCAGTAGGTGGACATCCAAGTCCCAAACATATATCTTATATATGCCTATACATCGAATGTATACCCTAACCTTTTTCCTCTGAATCAACTAGGCATTGGCTTTGGCACAACAAACCTAGTGATCCCAGTCAAGCGCGGACCCATTGACATGGAAGCTTCGTAATCAATGTCAATGGACAAGAAGTGGTCTTGACTTTGGCCAACAAACCACAACTTGGACACGACACCGATATGGAACAAAGCTTCGTGATTAAAACACATCTTCGACGGACAAGGGCTTGACTTGGCCAACAACCCCTGCCAATCTCGGATCTTGAGTAAAAATCACTCAATGGAAGGAAAAAAAAACGCTTGATATTTAACGAGGGTTTTTCGCGTGCAAATTGGCTACCAATTTTAATTATCTTTGTTAAGGTCTCATCATCATACACCCTTAAACATGCATTCTAAACACATAATAAAGCGCATATGTAAAATAATAATGATATGCGGATGGATATTTTACATTGATCCTAGATCAAATCTCTCTCTTTCTCTCTCCCGCTAGCACTTGTATTACTTCTACCCGTTACACTACACTTCTAAAGAAACCTCATTTACATTGAGGGGAATAGGTGAGAAGAGAATACAAAGAAATATGAGATAAGGCTGGACTCGCAGGTCCAATTAATAAATCAAATTTATTACAATTTCCAAAATCGCCCCACCCGACTAATATCCATCCGATATACATTATTCAAACATCACAACCATGTTTTCATACAAGCATGTTATCAATCAATCAAATCCAATTAATTAATCTTGATAATTAGTGATCATCCAATGTTCAAACAAAGATTTGATTTTGTTCGAGTCAAACTCGTATTGCGAACACGTACTCAAAGTACGATTTCTACTAATTAAATTAAATTACATGATTAAATCCAATTTAATATGTATTTAATTCTAATTCATTATTTAATTCCAAATTAAATATTACACTTTATAAAATAAACCTTTACGACTTAAATTCCAAATTTAATCGTTACGGGTCTCAAAGCCCGATTAATATCCAATATTAATTTAATTAAAGTCCAATGGGCTTTTAATTAATTTCTTGAGGCGTGGACTTTTGGTCAACTCGGGTCAAACCCGCAACCAAAGTCCAATCCGGGAGTTACCCCATAATAAGCATAAATTAATTTAGGCCCATTAGGCCCAATTAAACGTTAAAGGTTCATTAGTCGCATTTGGGCCTTTTGGAAGCGGTTTTGGGCCTAATTGGATCCAACCAATTTTGGCCTAAACCAACTTTGTACAACAAAGTCCAATAAACCCAATAACAACTTTGAAAGCCCAAATCCAATTTTAAGCCCAATAATTTAATTCCAAATTCCAAATTTTCCAATTAAATTACCTAAAGTGTATAGCATTATTAATTGCCCAAATCAAAGTTTCCAAAACATCAAATTTGTCCAATTAATCATGCTTAACATCAATTAATCATGTCCAACATAATTAAATCAAAATCAAACCCAATTTCATGCTTCAAGTGTCTCGGCCAAAGGGGAAAAATATGCCCAAATCAAATTCAATCCAATTGAACCCAATCAAACATAAATTCAACATCCCTAAATGATTTGTAAGTCATCCAATGAACAAAAAATCAAAAAACCAAGACAATTTAGGTATCATATTTCGGCCATCACTTGCAAATTGGGGAAAAATTGTTCCAAACACTTTTCATCAAATTGATCTAATCAATCATCAATTAAACAACATTCAAGCATTCTAAATCATCCAATTTCATAAAACATGCTCAAAATCAAGTTTACCCAAATTTGTCATGCCCAAAATGGGGAAAAAAAATGGATCCAACCAAATTTCATGAAATTGATTATGCACAACATCAATTCAACCTCATTCAAGCATACTACACTAAACAATTTAATCATTTGATGCTCAAATTGAGTTTACCCAAATTAAAGTTTTGGCCAACAATAAGCAAATTGGGGAAAATCAATCCAATTAATTTTTCTTCAAATTGATTATATATAACTCTAAGTTATACATATACAAGCATTCTTAAACAAACAATTTTTCAAAATCAAGCTTAAATCAAAAAGCCCCAAATTTTGCTCAAGAACCCTAAATTTGTTTTATGCAATCAATAGCTCAAGATACCATTGTTGAGTTTCAATCAAGTCCCAAGATCATAAATCATGCATAAAAACGAGTTGAATACAACCAAATGAGGTGCGGAAAAGACTCACATGGATAGGTAGAGATGCAACAAAGATGGACCAAATTCGCACTTCATGTTTCTGCCTCCATCAAGCTTAACGAATTTTCCGTTGCGTCGTAATTAAATGATTACGCCTAGCGAAATCACTATTTACGTCGCTAACGAATTAATTCTAAATTAATTCGTTCGCCCGAATTAAAATCTAATTTTAATTCCGCTTCGAAATCCAATTTCTTATAATATATCGAATATATTATTTTATCGATTAATTCCAAATTAATCGTTCTCTCTCTTTAATTAATATTTTATCCCAGATAAAATATCTCCGCAATTAATCCCAGATTAATTTTCTCTCTCTTCTAATAATCCTAGATTAATTAAGTGCGAGTTATACGTCATCGGTGAATCTTCAGGAAGCGACCCATGAGATCTCCGGATATGTTGGCAGTAAATACGGTCGTCGGATTATCCGAACACGTAAGTACCTCGTACTACATTTATACCGATTTACAAGACAAGGTTGGCTTCTAGCAAAGCGCCATGCCTACCCAATTCTCCAGAAATATTCTTACAGGAATATACGATCTGTATCAAGCGTAGTATACCATAGTATTGTGCATATCGGCCCAGTATCGGATAGTCACGTGATAGGGCTGGGGCTGGATAAGTGTCTGCCCCGTCTGAAGCACATGTCGGAGTCTGGTAACATAGTCTCTATAATCGGATATTCATGACCTGGTCACAATATCCCGATTGGTTGCGCAACACTCAAGAGCACTAGTACCGTATCCTGCGTGACATCATCTCCAATATGACTGAAGTGATACTTCCGTCTTGACATCACACCCAATACACTACGACTCTCTGATAAACCCAGAAGTGGTGTACGCAGAACCGGTTAAAGCCCTGTACCACCAAGACCAAAGTCTACCGATTATCGCAAGTATTAGCGATGCAAGTCTCAGGTTAAGACTATACACACCTACCTTGATTTCGGCCTCCCATAGACACATAGTCATAATACCAATGGGATTCCGATGGGTCTATCCAGAGCGAAGCTGTTTCCCGTACCATCGGTGAAACACGACCTCCTATCGCACTTGCATAAGTATCCAATACTTAAATATATGAGAACTATGTCGTCGTGCCCTCACAACGCACACAAGTGCAATACTAGCCTATTCCGCATTATCGATGTCCAGTCTCGATAATACTCCGGCTAGGGATATTTAATGATTAATTCTTCAGGGATTGATACTGTCTCATATCATTCTCAATCCAGGAACTAATCATAGGGACCTCTCTTCATTTATATATCTATGGTGATTTAATCACAAATGATGAAAGTGCAATTTCCTTGTCACATAGTTAATTTGTACAACAACACCGTGATCTGTACAAATAGTGACGTTATGGGTCATATTATCCAACACCTAAGAGAAGCTTCTTTTATCTTAGGCATAAAACTTTATAGAGATAGAGAAAGGAAGCTTATTGGGTTATCCCAATCAACGTACATAGATAAGATCTTGGAACGGTACAATTTTGGTATCTATAAGACATCAAATATACCGTTCAGACATGGCATTCATCTCTCGAAGGAAATGTGTCCCCAAACAAAAGATGAGAAGATTGGAATGTCTAATTAGCCTTATGTTTCACGTTTGGGCAGCATCATGTATGCCATGTTATGTACAAGGCCTGATATCAGCTTCGCGGTTAGTGTAACCAGTAGATATCAGTCTAATCCAGGCAATGACCATTGGATGACCATTAAACATATCCTGAAGTATCTTAAAGGTATTAAAGATAAGTTTTTGATATATGGAGGAAATGAACTGCAAGTTAATGGGTATATATCAGGATTCGTATTTACTCTTAACGGAGGTGTAGTTTGTTGGAAAAGTTCCAAACATGGGTCCACAGTTGATTCCACCACAGAGGCGGAATATATTATAACTTCTGAAGCTGCAAAAGAAGATGTTTGGGTTAGGAACTTTATCACAGAGTTGGGAGTTATCCCAAGTATCGAGAATCCAATTTCGTTATACTTTGATAATATTGGAGCCAATGCGCAAGCAAATGAACCAAGGGCGCATCAGAAATTGAAGCATGTGGAACAGAAGTATCACATCATTTAAGAGATTGTGTTAAGATGGGACATTATTGTATGCAAGGTCCCGAGTGAAGATAATGTAGCAGACCCGCTTACCAAGGCCATACCTCCAAAGTTATTTGATAAACATATGGAGTCGATGGGTATGAGATACAATCGATATTGGCACTAGAGCAAGTGAGAGATTTTGTTAGGGTTGGTGCTAGGAGCGCCAATTTCTATTTGTATTTCCCTGTAAATACTTATGTAGACATTTTATTATGAATAAAATAAACAGTTTCTATAATATAATATCTCTTAATATATGGTGAAGACGTAAATGACCATATAAAGATTAGTTATGGTAGCGTTGCAAAATTTTCACAACTGACATTGAGTTGTATCATAACAGTGTCATTCTTAAATTGTTCCTGGTCAAGGTTTACATTACTTGATCAGTAAGTAAACCCGATAAGACCGGTACATGTCGTATAATAGAATCTTGGATTCCAATGGTTTCTCAATGAACCATGAGTCTTAGAGACTCGTATAAATATATAGGTGTTTATAGCAAATAAACACTGAATGACTCACCGAACATTCTTAATGGATGATACACGAACGTCAATAAGAATCTTCTCGGGTTGAGTAGCATAATGATTCTTTGACTTGAGATACCACTGTGGATATATGAGATATCCTCCACACTTTGATGGCAGTCACGTCATCGACCTATTTAGGTCAGACCTATGCATGTTCGTTAGATGTGGACTGATCCTCAGGATATCCTGTGTATGTCAAGAAAGGATCTGTTAGTTCTGTGTACGGAGCATAGGTATTCAACATGGGATTAGTGTAGGCACTGCATTTTTGCATAAAGCCCAATGATGATCCTCGTATGGAGGCACTACCCGATAAATATGGAAGTCGCGGGAAACGGACGTCAGAAGGGAAAATTCAAAAAAAAAGAAACTAATAAAAATAGTTTATCAAATTTAACTCATTTGTTTAGCCTCGGGTTCGTTTTTTTGATCTATGTTTTAAAATTTATCCTCGGCCTAAAACCCCTACAACCCATAAAATCCCACATGCTCATGCACACCTATCCAAAACTCATGCAACCTATACCACTCCTTAAACCCATCACGCCCAAAGCTCAATCCAAGAACAATTCAAGCACATGTTACTTATGTCAAATCCCTCCAAATCCCCTTCCAAATTAGCCAAGATTAGATCCTCCAAATTTGGAAGGAGAATCAAGGCACATTAAAAGGGATAGGCGGCCACACACCAAAGACAAAGAAAAAAACCCTAACTTAACACAAACAATAGAAACCCTAGCATGCAACTATAAAAAGACACCATAACCAAACCCTATCTCTTCTCTCTTCTTCCCTTAGACTCGGCAATAACAGCCAAAAGAAAACCCCTAAACACTCTCATCTAGCTCTCTCGGCTCTCTCCCAAAAACACAAAACCAAGCCACCACACAGCCCTTCACTCTTTCAATACACACGGCCAAATAAAAAATCATGCAGCCTTGGCATGAACAGAAACAACCAAAACAAACCCTTCGAGCAACAAACTCCCCTCAAATCATCACTCAAGCAACACCAAAAGTCCCTTAAAAAAAACCGACGAACACCAATTAACAAAAAGCTACCCAAGCCGTGAACAACAAATTAACAAATAAACCTTCCCCCACTAGTCGACACACATAAAACAGCCAGCCCTCCACTATAAACTAAACTCACCCACTGCCATTCCTTCATTCAACACACACCGACATAGCCTCCCCCCACTGACCGACAAAAACCCTCAAGCCAAACCGAATAACAACAAACACACTCACACACGCAGGCCACGTAAACAGCAGCCTTAATCCACGTGAAACCAGCCCCTAAATCTAAGAAGACATCAACCCTTCAGTCCCCGAAAAAATCACACAAAACCGGCCCCAAATACCCTAAAACAGTCCCTTGGAACAACCCAAATCGAGACCAAAACAGTAGCCAAAACCGAGACAAAAAAAAATAGTCCCTAAAAACCGTAGAAAAACAACAGTAAAAACAAATAAAACAACAACCCAAAACAGCAGAAACAGTGAATCAGCAAACCAAAAAAAAAATACAGCAGAACATTAACCCTTCCGGCGACAGCGTAATGCACTTCCAAGAAGCGACTTAAAAGGTAAGATCTGAGGGCACCCTTTACTATTTATTATTTATCTTTTCGGTTATTTATCGTTATTCCATCATATACATTATTATATTTCACGTCTATTTTTTATTTACATTGTGTTAATAATTGCGTGTTATCCCTTGCAGTATATCGGATGGAAACCAAGATATAAATTCTGTAGCCGAATCCGAATGGACGGTAGTGCGGTCTATACTTGGGATACAACTCCACGTACCGCTTGAGAAATATTCACGCACGTGTTTCATTTTTGTTATTTAATTTTTTATGTTCATTTACTCTCTATAATTATTATTCCGCTATTTACTTTCCGTCTGTTATTTCATTATTTATTTATTTATCACTGATTGTTAGTGCGCATGGGCTATTTACATCGGATTAAAGGTCCCCCCATTTGCGGGAAATGCCTGAGGGCAGCCTTTACCATGATATTTTGCCGCACCGGATGAGGTATGATTGGCTGGATGTGAAATACGTCCACCGGGCATACAAGATCCCATATAGATTTCGATCAAGTCTCTTGGTCGCATCTCTTTTCTTTTATTCCGTTATTCATTTCTTGTCGTTCCTTTATTTATTTACTCATCGTTATTTAGTACGCATGGGCTATTTACATCGGATTAAAGGTCCCCAATTTATGGGAAATGCCTGAGGGTAGCCTTTACCATGATATTTTGCCGCGCCGGATGAGGTATGCTTGGTTGGAGGTGAAATAGGTCCAACCGAGCATACAAGATCCCATTTAGATGTCGGCCAAGTCTATTGGTCGCATCTCTTTTCTTTTATTCCGTTATTCATTTCTTGTCGTTCCTTTATTTATTTACTCATCGTTATTTAGTGCGTATGGGCTATTTACATCGGATAAAAGGTCCCCCCATTTATGGGAAATGCCTTAGGGCAGCCTTTACCATGATATTTTGCCACGCCGGACGAGGTATGCTTGGTTGGAGGTGAAATACGTCCAACCGGGCATACAAGATCCCATATAGATTTCGGCCAAGTCTCTTGGTCGTATCTCTTTTCTTTTATTCCGTTATTCATTTCTTGTTGTTCCTTTATTTATTTATGCATCGTTATTTAGTGCGCATGTGCTACTTACGTCAGATTAAAGGTCACCCAATTCATGAGAAATGCTTGAAGGTAGCCTTTGCCATGGTATTTTGCCGCGCCGGACGAGGTATGCTGTGTTGGATGTGAGATACGTCCAATCGGGCATAAAAGATCCCATATAGATGTCGGCCAAGTCTCTTGGTCGCATCTCTTCTCCTTTTATTATACCATTATTTTTCCCTTTTTGTTATTTATTTATTTATCGTATTCGTCATCGTGCATTTCCTTTGTGTTATTTATTTAGTTATACACCTTTCCATTGCCCATTTTCTTAGTTATCGCTTCGTGTCCATTCCATTAGTTATCTTTATTTATTCTACCACATCACTTCACGTTTATTTCCATGATTGCATATGTTAACGCTTGAGTGTTGCCTCTTGTGGTATATCGGATGGAAACCTAGACATAAATTCTGTAGCCAAATCCGAATGGACGGTAGTGTGGTCTGTACTTGGGATACAACTCCACGTACCGCTTGAGAAACATTCACGCATGTGTTTATTTCATTATAGATGCCACCTTTGTAATCTCGTTCGAACGTGTTTCCGAACACTACTCGAACGCATGCATTCTATTTTACCATGCATCATATCTCACCCCGTTCGAACGTGTTCTCGAACGCTACACGAATATACACACATTGGACAAACTCTTTCATCATATTTTATGCATGTTTACCTTTTTGGTTATTTCTTTTTTCATCATGTGCTTAAATATCTCTCTCTTTAATATTAATACCTTTACTGATATTATTAATTTACATTATCGCGCTTCTTTGTCTAATATACTTGTGGAATTATGCATTCGCTTTCATTTTTTATTTACGTTTATGGGTGTGAAAACTTATGTGCTATTTGAATTATCTTGCATGTGTTGCATAAGACTTGGTTACATCATTGCGTAAACCCGTTCATTACAATTGGCATAAGTAAGGGACCATTCCGAACCTAATGGTTTGAGGTCTTCCCTTGCGAGGGGTGAGTGCGGCCGTAAATCATTTCCAAATTCACACTGGGTGGCGACTCCTTTATTCTCCGGTTTAGTCCCTCATGGGCTACTCCGTACTCCCAACGGGCCGCAAGCCTGGACAGCGTCGCCTATCTCTGTTCACACAATTAGCAATCTGTTAAATCCATGGGCATGTGGTACACTGTAGAAGTGAGTTATAAGTGTTATTAAGAGATTTCTAATAGATACGTCGACAAGATTGTACCTATAGTGACATGCCGTTTATTTCTATATCTCTGGGATAATCCGGATACCTGTGATGGAAGGATTATACATATGCAATGATCTCGACCTGTATTGTTCAGCGAGTTTATCTGTGGTCCTCATAATTTACGGGTGGGTAGATTATGGACACGAAATTAGATTTCGTGACGGATATGCCTGAACTTAGAGAGTCTTATTAATGAAATATACTCGTAGAGCACTATGGTAACTTTTATAAATAATATTGATTATTTTTAAATTGTTTAACGGTTAAACGAAAAGATACATGCATAGAGGTGTTGGATAATTATGACCCACAGCATCACTATTTGTAAAAGACATGATGTTCTTTGTACAAATTAACTATGTGACAAAGGAAATTACTATTTTATCATTTTGTAATTGGATTACTTGGATATATAAATGATAAAATTCCATATGATTAGTACCAGATTAATAAGATATGAGACAATATTAATCCACGAAAGGTTTAATCACTAAATATATGTAGTCGTAGTATTATCGAGACTGGACATCGATAATGGGGAATAGACTAGTATTACACTTGTGCACGTTATGGAAGCTTAACGGTATAGTTCTCATATATTTAAGTATTGGATACTTATACAAGTGTGATAGGAGGTTCTGTTAGCCGTTGGACCGGGAACAGCTTCGCTCTGGATAGACCCCTCGGAATCCCATTAGTAGTATGACTATGTGTCTATGGGAATCCGCATCAGGGTAGGTGTATGTGGTCTTAACCTGAGACTTGCATCGCTAATACTTGTGACAATCAGTACGCTTTGGTTTTGGTCGTCCAGGGCTTTAACAGGTCCAGTGTACGCCTCTTCTGGGTTTACTGAGAATCGTAGTGTATTGGGTGTGATTTCAAGATGGAAGTATCACTTCAGTTATATGGAGAAGATGATCACGCATGGATACATAACTAGTACTCTCTTATGCTGTAGCTATCGGGATAGTATGACTAGGTCATGATTATCTGATTAAAGAGACTAGTTGCTAGTGATCCGATATATACTTCGTACGGGGCAGACACAATTCCTGCCCCAGGCCTAGCATGTGACATCTGATACTGGATCGTAATACGCAATACATTGTATACTACGCCTGATACAGATTATATATATTCCATGTTGAATATATTTCTGGAGAATTAGGTAGGCACGGTGATTTGCTAGAAGCCAACAATGTCTTGTAAATCGGTAAGAATGTGGTATCGGGTACGCACGTGTCGGATAGTCCGACAACCTTATTTACTGCCAACATATCCAGGGATCTCTTGGGTCGCTTCCCAAAGATTCACCGATGACATTTGACTGGAACAGAATTAATCTGGGATTAACATGAGAGAGAAAAATTAATTTGGGATTAATTATGGCAAGAAGTAATCTGGGATTAATTATCAAAGGGAAAATTAATATGGGATTAATTGCGTTAAGAATTAATAAGGGATTAATTCGTGTAGATGAGAGAATGTGATTAATTTGGAATTAATCAGTAAAATAAATTTAATAGTTAAATTGGATTTTTGTATTTAATTTATTTATTTGGGCTAAAATAATATATTGGATATATTAATTGAAATTGGATTTCAATACGGAATTAAAATTGGATTTTAATTCAAGCGAACGAATTAATTTAGAATTAATTCGTAAACGACTTCCGTAATAATTTTACTGGGTATTATTATTTAATTAAATTAGATTTAATTACGTAGTGACGGAAAACTCGTTTAGTCGGATTAAACGAACAGGGCCCAAAGTGTGTTGTGTAAGCCAACTAGAATTTGGAATTCAAAATTGGGTGGGACCCACAACTCACATCACTTGTCAACTTTTGATGTAAGTGGTTGGCAATAAAGTGAATTGGATTTATTACACATCACACCAACCAACTTTACAACTCTGGTAATTGTTTTGGAAAACAATCACTATTCACATTTCTCTCTTTCCTCTCTCATTCTACCATTGCCGAATTTGCTTCTTCTTGGAGGAGATTTTTTCCTTTCAATTTTGTTCAAGCTAGCATTTAAAGGAGTCAAAGAAATGTGATAGGGAAACTCACCCTCGAGTTTGGAATTCGATTTTAAAGCTTGGAGCTTCTACATCAATGAAAGTTTTCGAACTTCTCTACCGATCAATGTAAGTCCTCCGCAACTTATTTTTGATTTTATTCACACACGAATCACGCTTAGAGATTTTGTGGCATGTCTAGGACACTAACAATGGTATCAGTGTTGGAAAATTATGACCCATAGCGTCACTATTTGTACAGATCATGGTGTTGTTGTACAAATTAACTATGTGACAAAGGAGATTGCACTCTTATCATTTGTGATTAGATCACCAAGATATATAAATGATGAGAGGTCCCTATGATTTGTTCCTGGACGGAGAATGATATGAGACAGTATCAGTCCACGAAGGATAAATCATTAAATATCCCTAGTCAGAGCATTGTCGAGATTGGACATCGATAAATGCGTAAAAGACTAGTATTATACTTGTGCGCGTTGTGAGGGCACAACGGCATAGTTCTCATATATTTGGGTATAGGATACTCATGCAAGTGTAATAGGAGGTTGTGTTTTACCGATGGTACGGGAAACAGCTTCGCTCTGGATAGACCCCATCGGAATTCCATTGGTAGTATGACTATGTGTCTATGGAAGTCCGAAATCAGGGTAGGTGTATTTGGTCTTAACCTGAGACTTGCACCGCTAATACTTGCGACAATCAATATACTTTGGTTGCGGTCGTCCAGGACTTTAACCGGTTCTGTGTACGCCAATGCTGGGTATATTGAGAATTGTACTGTGTTGGGTGTGATGTTAAGACGGAAGTATCACTCCAGTCATATGGAGATGATGGTCACATAGGATACAGAACTCGTTCTCTTAAATGCTCGAACTATCGGGATATTATAACTAGGTCATGTATATCCAATTATAGAGACTAGTTACCAGACATCCGATATGTGCTTCGTATGGGGTAGACACAATTCCAGCCCCAGGCCTAGCACGTGATCATCCGATGTTGGATCGACATAAACAATACTATGTATACTACGCCTGATATAGATCACATATTCCTATATGGATATTTCTGGAGAATTGGGTAGGCATGCCGCTTTGTTAGAAGCCAACTTTGTCTTGTAAATCGGTATAAACGTAGTACGAGTTACTTACGTGTTCGGATAGTCTGACGACCGTATTTACTACCAACATATCTGGGGATCTCATGGGTCGCTTCCCGAAGATTCACCGATGATGTATGACTCACACTTTATTAATCTGGGATTAATTAGATGAGAGAGAAAATTAATCTAGGATTAATTACGGAGATATTTTATCTAGGAACAAATATCAATTAAAGAGAGAGAACGATTAATTTGGAATTGATCGATAAAATAATATATTCGATATATTATACGAAATTGGATTTCGACGCGGAATTAAAAATAGATTTTAATTCGGGCGAACAAGTTAATTTAGAATTAATTCGTTAGCGATGTGAATAGTGTTTTCGTTAGGCATAATCATTTAATTACGTCGCAACGGAAAATTCATTAATTCAGAATTAGCGACCCGAGCTCGAGTGTGTTTCGAGCGCATTCCCATTTCGAATTCGAATGCGGCACCCAAGTCACATCAAGCGTTAAATCACTAGTCACATCAAGTGTCAAATCACATGTCACTTTGAGTGATGTGACAATTTGATTGATTGATTGAGTGATTGATGTGGTAGTTGAAAAGCATTAATGATTTTTTGCTTTTTGACTTTTTGGTAAATGGAAAATGGTTTTGTGTAT
This sequence comes from Zanthoxylum bungeanum, assembly GCA_019454045.1. NCBI lineage: Eukaryota > Viridiplantae > Streptophyta > Magnoliopsida > Sapindales > Rutaceae > Zanthoxylum > Zanthoxylum bungeanum. The sequence continues at coordinate 170,751 of SKCR01024860.1, read as the reverse complement.
TTGTTTTTGTTTTTGGACAATAAAAATAAATATATATATATATAAAACATTTTCTTTTCTTTCTCTCTCTCCTGACTCACGGTTTCTCTATTTTTCCCTCCTCTTCTCTCACGGCTTGGAGCCAATTCTTTCTTCTTCCATTCTTCTGGTTTTGCCAAAAGACAAAGAGAAGAAGATGAGTATTTTGTTGCAAAATACAAAGTGCTAGCACACACTTGAGTCATCCTAAGGTGATAGGGCAGTGTTTTCGTGAGCATGGAATCGTTTTTGAAGCTTGAAGCTTGGAGCTTTAATGGAGTCTTCCATGGCCGAATCTTGGAGGAGCTAAAGGAGCCACAACCGAGCAGTCCACTGCCAATGGGAGCTACTGCCATGACCTTTGAGGGAGCTTGAAGGCTTTTGTTCTTCGCTTTGCATCCAAAACAATCATTGTGAGTATGTTTCTGCCATTCTCCTTTGTTGTATTCACTTGTTTCATGCTTGTTTGATGTTTCTTGGGACCTAATTAGAAACCAACAATGGTATCAGAGCTTATATCAAATTTTTAGGGTTTAAAATTGAGAAAAATCGATTTGAGCATGAATTGGTTAAATTGTTTGATTAAGTATGCTTGAATGAGGTTGAATTGAAGTTGTGCATGATCAATTTCAAGAAAATTGGATTGGATCAATTTTCCCCAAAAGCTTTGGCTTGGCCGAAAATGCATAAACCCAAATTGTCTTGGTAATTTTTGTTTTTTGATCATTGGATGACTTAAAATAATTGGGTAATGTTGATTTGAGGTTTAATTGGATTGAATTTTGAATTGAACATTTTTCCCCCAAATTATGGCTTGGCCGAATTCATAGTGATATAAAAATTCATGGTGATTTTTTGATTTTGATTCATTGAATGAGTTGAAATGATTTGGGAAATGATGATTGTGGATTCAATTGGATTGAAACAGAATCGGATTGAAAAAACCCCTAATTGCCGAGAAGGATTGAAGCATGAAAATGGGTTTGATTTTGATTAAATTGTGTTGGACACTATTTGATGTTAAAGTGCATGATTAATTAGGCTAATTGATGTTTTAGAAATGTTAATTGGGTGATTAATTGTGTATTACACTTAGGTTAATTAATTGTGGAATTTGGAATTTTATAAGTTAATTAATTGGGTTTAAATTGGATTTGGGCCTTAAAGGTTGTAATTGGGCTTTTGGACTTGGTTGTACCAAGTTAGGTTTAGGCCAATTTGGTTGGATCCAATTGGGCCCAAAACTGCATCCATAAAGTACAATTATGACTTAATGGACCTTAATTATTTAATTGGGCCTAATGGGCCAAAATTGATTTCTGGGCTTATGGGGTAAATCCCGGATTGGATTTTGGTTATTGGTTTTGACCCGAGTTGACCAAAAGTCCACGCCTTAAAGAAATTAATTAAAAGCCCATTGGACTTTAATTAAATAAACATTGGATGTTAATCGGGCTTTGAGACCCGTAACGATTGAATTTAGAATTTAAGTCATAAAGGTTCGTTAATAAAGTGTAATATTTAATTTGGAATTAAATAGTGAATTAGTATTAAATACAAATTGAATTGGATTTAATTTTGTAGTTTAATTTAATTCAAGAATTCGTACTTTGAGTACTTATTCGCGAAACGAGTTTGACTCGCGCAAAATCAAATCGTTATTTGAACATTGGATGATCACTAATTATCAGATTAATTAATTGGATTAGATTGATTGATAACATGCTTGTGTGAATACATGGTTGCGATGCATGAATAATGTATATCGGATGGATATTAGATGGGTGGGACAATTTTAGAAATTGTTGTAATAAATTTGATTTATTAATTGGACCTGCGTGTCCAGCCTTATAACCTCCTTATTCTTTGTATTCTCTTCTCACCTATTCCCCTCAATGTAAATGAGGTTTCTTTAGAAGTGTAGTGTAACGGGTAGAAGTAATACTTGTGCTAGCGGGAGAGAGGAAAGGGAGAGATTTGATCTAGGATCAATGTGTAAAGTATCCATCCGCATATCATTATTATTTTATCATATGCGCTTTATTATGTGTTTAGAATGCATGTTTAAAGGTGTATGATGATGGGACCTTAACAAAGATAATAAATTGGTTGCCAATTTGCACGCGAAAAACCCTCGCAAAATATTAAGCGTCTTTCCTTCCATTGAGTGATTCGCACTCAAGATCCGAGACTGGCATTGGCTTGTTGGCCAAAGTCAAGGCCTTTTTCCGTTGAGGATGTGTTTGAATCACGAGAGATTTGTTCCATATTGGTGTCTTGTCCAAGTTGTGGTTTGTTGGCCAAAGTCAAGACCACTTCTTGTCCATCGACATTTTTTTTTTTTGAAAAGTTGTCCATCGACATTGATTACGAAGCTTTCCATGGTCAATGGTCGCGCTTAACTGGGATCACTAAGTTTGTTGTGCCAAAGCCAAGGCTTAGTTGATTTAGAGGAAAAAGGTTAGGCAATACATTGGATGTATTGGCATATATAAGATATATGTTTCGGACTTGGATGTCCCCCTACTGGATCTAGGAATTGGATTGGACCCAATTGATCTTAGAGAGCTACCTAGTTAATTATCATACAATTTGTTGGCCAAAGTCAAGATTGTGTGATATTTAACGGGATCCTAGCCCACTAGGAAACATGGTTTCCCGAGTACTCGACAGAGGGTTAGAGGCTCGCCGAAAAATAGTGGGAGGCAAGAATTGAATTTGCAATATTCGTTTAATTACTTGCCATACGCGCTCATTCAAATATCATTCGTCATATAAATTAATATATTAGTTTGACTAATATTTAATTGTTGTTTTAATTAAAGCAGTTGGACTGTATTATAGTAATCAATATATTTGAATTAATTAATTTCAATTTATAGTTGATTTTATAGTTGGACTATAGTAATCAATATAATTGAGGTTAATTAATTTAAATTATATTTGATTGTATAGTTGGACTATAATAATCATTATAATATATAGTACCACAAATCGTTGATTAAATAGTTGGAGTATTAGAATCAAGATAAATGAAAGATTAGTGTTTAAAACATAATCCTGGGTGAAAATGTATTTAAATGACTATAATTTTCAAATTGGGAATAAAGTTTCAGGATGGTCCTGGAAACTAATAAGTTACTTTATTTGATAAAATAACATATTAGGCCTAAGCCCGGAGTTAAGCAAATAATCGAGCATAATCTTTGGAAGATTAATGTGATGATAACTTAAGTGCTTAATCCATTATACTTGTCATAGACTCCTTAATTTCTGAATCAGAACTAAGGATTAGATCCTTAAAGTATGATAATGAAATTGAAGGATCTTCATAAATCTATACTTAGATTTTAGAAGTACTAAATTGCAATAGTAAACTCTTGGAGAGTTAATGACTATTCTCAAGGAGACAAAGTCAAAGTTTGCTATTAGGCAAGTAGCGCAAGGCGCATCTTATTTCGATATTCCAAAAGGGTAAGGCTTGGCCAAAGGCTTCTGGAATGTGAAAATGGCAAAGGGAAAATCATTATAATCTTCTGGTAAGATAAAAGGACATATCCCAAGAAGGAATTGAAGACGAGTAAGGCTCTGACTTCAAATATGTTTGTCAAAAATATGTTCACAACTAGTATTAAAATTGGATTTTAGATACTTAGTGTGGTACATAAATATGTACTGATGTTCAGAATCTGCTATGAGCAGGATACTGACTTCTATTAAGATTAATCTGCGAATTGGAAACGGGACGAAAGTCGCTGTTTTAACCGTAGATACCTAATTTTAGGAACTACCCTCGGGTATGTACTTAAATTAGGAAACTGTTATAATGTAACTAGTTTGACTAGAAATATGATCTCTATATCACGTATAACCCACTGCGGGTGTACCTTTATATTCTAGAACACTAAAGTGTTTTATTATATAAAGATGATATTGAGATAACCACATTAGATGTGAATAACAGAATTTATATTTTGAATATAAATAAAATCTCATGACAAACAAATAGCTCAAACTGATTTGATCAGGAGAAACATATTGTGGCATTGTAGTCTGGGACACAATTAAACAAGACTCGTATATCCACACTTTTGAAGATTGGGTACTAGGACTAATTTGATTCTATTCAAATAAGTCTACGAATCTAGTTTATTGGGCAAAGTGCCTATAACACTATTTACTTGGTAAAAGTGTAACTGCCACCGATCTGTTGGCCCTAGTTCATAGTGAAGTAAGTGGGCCCATGTCTAGCTAGGCTAGAGATGCATATGAATGTTTCGTGACCATACACGGATGTGGCATCGCGTCATGGTTACGTGTTTCTTTTGAAACACAAATCGAAAACTTTTAAAGTTTCGACACGAAATAGACAAATAGATCGGCTAAAGTATTAAACCGTCACGGTTTGACCATGATGAAAATACTTAAGTAATACCTTTCTCATATACTTGAAAGAGTATAGTATTCTTTCAATGAGGACTCCTCCCGGAACACGTCAATTTGACGGTGTGTCCGAATTGAGAGACTGAATTTTGTTAGACATGATAAGGTTAATCATGAGTCGCTCTGAGCTACCATTTCCTTCAACGGATACACTAAACAGTGCAGAACTTATTTTGAATAAGGTTCCATAAATATCTGTTTGACAGATAACATATTAGATATGAACGGGAAAGAAATCAGGTTTCTCATTCCTGAATATTTGGGTATGCTAGGCATATGTTTGGATGATACCAAACTAAAACCCAAATCGGATAAGTGCCAAAGTTGTAGGTTATCCTAGGGATACCTAAGTATAGTACTTATACAACTCACAAAAGAAAAATGTAATTGTTGCTCGCCATGCGGTTTTCCTAAGAGGAATACCTATATGCAGTGGTAAGTGAGAGGATAGTAAAACTCGATGAAAATCGGAGTAATATTATTCCTGGCACCGAGTCATAATGGAACACAAATAGTTCATCAAGGATGAAACTATTCCAATAATCTTCGAATACACAAGAACCACGTATGTCGAAGAGAATTAGAAAACAACATGGGGTATGGGTTTCTGATCTCACCTCATAAATGTGTCTATCTTATTGAGGAACACCAACTGACTACGTATGAGGAAGTGATACAAGGTATCGACTCCCCATTATGGCAAAGTGCCATAATGTCCGAAATGGATTCCATGTATATCAACAAGTTTGGATACTAGTTGATGTACCGTAAGGCATTGTGCCTATTGGTACTGTATAAGTCTTCAAGGAAGACATACATGGATGGCAACATACCAACGTATAAAGCTAGGCTTTTAACGGAAAGGTGTCGTTATCAAAATTGTGTTGATTACGATTCAACCTTTTAACTATTGCCACGGTAAATCCATTTCGACAATGTTTGCTGATGCTGCATATTTCATTGATGAAATATGGCAGCTGAACGGGAAAACTGCTTTCCTTAACGGAAACCTTTCGGAGGATGTTTACACATCCTGACGGTTTTTTCGAACCATAACAAGCAAACTAGGTTTGCAGGTTATTCGATCCATAGATGGATTGAAGCAAGCATTAAGTTCTTGGAATTATCGTTTTGATGTAATCATAATGATGTATGATTTAATTCAAAAAAAAATAATTCTTGTGTATATAAGGAGGTTAGTGGGAGCTCACTGACAGTGAATGTCCTGATTAATGATGATATATCATTTCTTGGAAATGATATTCCCATAATATAATCGGTGAAAGCTTGGCTTTCATGAAAACGACTATAAGTCGTAACAACGGTACTATAAAGATTGAATAACGGAACAGTGAGCTGGAAATCTTCCAAGCAAGATACTGTTACCGAATAAACAAAAAATGCGGGTTAATTGCAGCAGCTGAGGCAGCAATAGAAGCCATCTGGGTCAATAACAAATCTAATTAGATTAGATATAGTTCTGTTAGCAGCTGAGCTAGGCGTCAGCACAGGCTAAAGAATTAATGGTCTCATCAACGATCCAGATACATACTTCGATATTCATCTGATTCGTTCGGATCATACATCGTGGCGATGTGATGATCGAATAAATCGCATCAGATGATAATCATATAAATCCGCTGACGAAAACCTTTTCTCAGCAGTTTGAGCCAACCGTACATAGTTTGGGTGTAAGACACTCGAGTGACTGGCTATAGGCCAAGTATGAGATTGTTGGACAATTATGACCCATAGCGTCACTATTTATACAGATCATGGTGTTATTGTACAAATTAACTATGTGACAAAGGAGATTGCACTCTTTTCATTTGTGATTAGATCACCAAGATATATAAATGATGAGAGGTCCCTATGATTTGTTCCTGGACGGAGAATGATATGAGACAGTATCAGTCCACGAAGGATAAATCATTAAATATCCCTAGTCAGAGCATTGTCGAGATTGGACATCGATAAATACGTAAAAGACTAGTATTACACTTGTGCGCGTTGTGAGGGCACAACGGCATAGTTCTCATATATTTGGGTATAGGATACTCATGCAAGTGTAATAGGAGGTTGTGTTTTACCGATGGTACGGGAAACAGCTTCGCTCTGGATAGACCCCCTCGAAATTTCATTGGTAGTATGACTATGTGTCTATGGAAGTCCGAAATCAGGGTAGGTGTATTTGGTCTTAACCTGAGACTTGCACCGCTAATACTTGCGACAATCAATATACTTTGGTTGCGATCGTCCAAGACTTTAACCGGTTCTGTGTACGCCAATGCTGGGTATATTGAGAATCGTAGTGTGTTGGGTGTGATGTTAAGACGGAAGTATCACTCCAGTCATATGGAGATGATGGTCACATAGGATACGGAACTCGTTCTCTTAAATGCTCGAGCTATCGGGATATTATAACTAGGTCATGTATATCCGATTATAGAGACTAGTTACCAGACATCCGATATGTGCTTCGTACGGGACACAATTCCAGCCCCAGACCTAGCACGTGATCATCCGATGCTGGATCGACATACACAATACTACATATACTACGCCTGATATAGATCACATATTCCTATAAGGATATTTTTGGAGAATTGGGTAGGCATGGCGCTTTGCAAGAAGCCAACCTTGTATTGTAAATCGGTATAAACGTAGTACGAGGTACTTACGTGTTCGGATAGTCCGACGACCTTATTTACTGCCAATATATCCGGGGATCTCATGGGTCGCTTCCCGAAGATTCACCGATGATGTATGACTCGAACTTTATTAATCTGGGATTAATTAGATGAGAGAGAAAATTAATCTAGGATTAATTACGGAGATATTTTATCTGGGATAAAATATCAATTAAAGAGAGAGAACGATTAATTTGGAATTAATCGATAAAATAATATATTTGATATATTATACGAAATTGGATTTCGACGTGGAATTAAAATTAGATTTTAATTCGAGTGAACGAGTTAATTTAGAATTAATTCGTTAGCGACGTGAATAGTAATTTCGCTAGGCATAATCATTTAATTACGTCGCAACGGGAAATTCGTTAATTCAGAATTAGCGAACTCGAGCCCGAGTGTGTTTGCGAGCGCATTCACATTTTGAATTCGAATGCGGCACGCAAGTCACATCAAGCGTCAAATCACTAGTCACATCAACCGTCAAATCGCATGTCACTTTGAGTGATGTGACAATTTGATTGATTGATTGAGTGATTGATGTGGTAGTTGAAAAGCATTAATGGTTTTTTGCTTTTTGACTTTTTGGTAAATGGAAAATGGTTTTGTGTATTTGTCTTTGTTTTTGGAAAATAAAAATAAATATGTATATAAAACATTTTATTTTCTTTCTCTCTCTCCTGACTCACGGTTTCTCTATTTTTCCCTCCTCTTCTCTCACGGCTTGGAGCCAATTCTTTATTCTTCCATTCTTCTGGTTTTTTCGAAAGACAAAGAGAAGAAGATGAGTATTTTGTTGAAAAATACAAAGTGCTAGCACATACTTGAGTCATCCTAAGGTGATAGGGCAGCGTTTTCGTGAGCATGGAATTGTTTTTGAAGGTTGAAGCTTGGAGCTTCAATGGAGTCTTCCATGGCCGAATCTTGGAGGAGCTAAAGGAGCCACAACCGAGCAATCCACTGCCAAGGGGAGCTACTGCCGTGACCTTTGAGGGAGCTTGAAGGCTTGTGTTCTTCGCGTTGTATCCAAACCGATCATTGTGAGTATGTTTCCGCCATTCTCCTTTGTTTTATGCACTTGTTTCATGCTTGTTTGATGTTTCTTGGGTCCTAATTAGAAACCAACAATCCGAGCGAGATCTAAGCTTGATTTGGATTCTAGGGTTTATATACTTTAATTTGGGATTTTTGGTTGTAGCATTGATTTACCTAAATTGAATATGTGGTTGTGTTTATATGATGTTGAAATGGATTTGTACATCTTTGGAATTGAGAAAAATTGATTTGATCAAAAATCCCCAATTTCTTATCATGGCCAAAAATATGCCATTGAAGACTCATGGTGATTTTTTGAAAATTTGACAATTGAATGTGTTAATATCATGAAATAAATCTTGTATGTTGATTTAATTGGATTGAAATCAAATTGAGTGTTATTTTATGCCAAATTGTCGTGAGCTATAAGCATGTTCGAATGGATTGATTTTGCCTCAATTTTGTGCTGGACATGAATTTGAGAATTAAAGCATGATTAATTAGACTAATTGATATTTTGGAAATATTGGATTAATTAATTAATTGTGGTAATTGCACTTTAATTTGATTAATATGTTATTTGGAATAATAAGATAATTTAATTTGTTGTATTTGGGCTTAATGGGCTTGGTTGGGCCAAGTATGGTTTTGGACAATTGGGTTAGATCCAATTGGGCCTAAAACCATTTCCATAAAGTCCAAATATGACAATTGGGCCTTTAAAAATTTAATTGGGCCTAATGGGCCTAAATTGATTTTTTTGACATAGGGTGATTCCTATTTGGGCCTTGGCATTTTGGGTTTGATCCATATTGGCCAAAGCCCACGCCTAAAGAATTAATTGAAAGCCAATTGGACTTTAATTGAATAGTATTGGATACTAATTGGGCCTTTGAGACCCATGAAGATTGATTTGGAATCCAAGTCTAAAAGGCACTAAAATAAGTGTAATTATTTAATTTGTAATTAAATATGAATTAGTATTGGATACAATTTAAAATTGGATTTAAAATTGTAATTCGATATAATTCAAGAATACTTACTTTGAGTATTTATTCTTAAACGAGTTGGACTCGCGCAAATCAAATCGTTGTTTGAACATTGGATGGTCATTAATTCAAAGATTAATTAATTGGATTAGATTGATTGAATAACATGCTTTGTGTGAATACTTGGATGTATTTGTATGAATAATGTATATCGGATGGATATTAGAAGGGTGGGGCAATTTTGGAAATTATTGTAATAAATTTAGAATTTATTGTATTGGACCTGCGTGTCTAGCCTATTATCTCTTTACTCTTTGTATTTCTCTTCTCACCAATTCCCCTCAATGTAAATAAGGTTTCTTTGATGTATTATGTAATTGGGTAGAAGAATGAATAGTGCTAGCGGGAGAGAGGAAAGTGAGAGATTTCTTCTAGGAACAAAGTTTATTATATATCCATCTGCATATCATTATTATTTTATTTGCGCCTTATTATGCTTTTAGAATGCATGCTTAAGGGTGTATGATGAGACCTAATCAAAGATAATAAATTGGTTGCCAATTTACGCGAAAAACCCTCATCAAATATTAAACGTTTTCCTTCCATTGAGTGGTTCTTTCTCAAGATCCAAGATTGGCATTGGTTTGTTGGCTAAAGTCAAGATCAATGTCCATCGCGGATGTGTTTGAATCACGAAATCTTTGTTCTATATCGCATGTCTTGGGCGGTTGTGACTTGTTGGCCAAAGTCAAGGTCACTTCTAGTTCATCGACGTGGATTACGAAGCTTTCCCACTGTCAATGGGTCGCGCCTAACTGAAATCATTAAGTTTGTTGAGCCAAAGCGAAGGCTTAGTTAATTCAGAGGAAAAGGTTAGGAAATATATATTGGATATATATCTCGGACTTGTAGGTCCACCTACCGGATCTAGGAATTGGATGGGATCCAATTGATCTTAGAGATCTACCTAGTTAAGTTTCATACAACTTGTTGGCCAAAGTCAAGGTTGTGTGTTATCTAACGGGATCCTAGCCCACTAGGAAATTGGGTTTCCCGAGTACTCCACAAAGGGTTAGAGGCTCGCCGAAAAATAGTGGGAGGCTAGTATTAAATTAACAATTTCGTTTAATACATACTTACACGCGCTCTTTTATTTTATTTATCGTTGTTATAAATATATTAGTTGGACTATTATTGAATATTGGTTTCTTTGAACAGTTAGACTGTACAAGACACTACTCTATTTGTAGTTGGTTATATAGTTGGACTATAGTAACCATTGTATTTTAAGCGTACCCAAAATCGTTGATTGGATAGTTGGACTATTTCAATCGAGATGGCTTGAAAGATTAGCGTTAAGGGACATAATCCTAGGTGAAAATGTCTTTAACGGTGAAAATTTTCAGATTGGGAAATGAATCTCAGGATAGTCGTGGAAGCTGAGAAGTTACTCTAGTGGCCTCTCGGGCCCTGAGCCCGGAGTTGAGCAAATAGTATAACATGGGCTTTGGAAGACTCATCGTGATGATAACTTTAGTGCTCAATCCACTATGCTTACCGCAATGACTCCTTAATTTCTTCATCAGAACTAAGGATTAGATCTTTATACCATGATGTTGAAATTAAAAGATCTTCATAGATCTAACCTTAGATCTTAGAAGTACGAATTGCAAAAGAAGCTCTTTCGCTCACATATGTCAGAGGGTACATCTGTCGAGCACTAGGTGTCACAGATGATTGCTGACATCGAACAGCTAGGTTAGCTAGTCATTACCTACGATGCTGAGACTTCCATAGATTTGATCTTACAGTCTCTGCCAGAATGTTGGGGTGGGTTCATCATGAACCAAGAGAAAACTCTTGGAGAGTTAATGGCTATGCTCAAGGAGGTAGAGCCAGAGCTTCCAAAAGGGCAAGAACCGCAAGGCGCATCTTACTTCGACATCCCAGAAGGCCAAGGCTTGGCCGAAGGCTTCTGGGTGTGAAAAAAGAGGCAAAGGCAAAATCATCACAGTCTTCTGGGAAGACAAATGACATATCCCAATATGTCTGCCTAAACTGTGGAAAACGGGGTCACTGGAAGCGTGATTTCCGTATGGATAAGGCATACATGAAGGAAGTGAAGGTGGGCAAGGCTCCGACTTCAGGTATGTTTTTTATTGTAATAAATATGTCCACTACTAGTTTTAAAAATTAGATTTTTGATACTGGATGTGGTACATACATATGTACTGATGTGTGGGATCTGCTGATTAGCAGGAGACTGGCTTCAGATGAGATCGACCTGCGAGTCAGAAACGGGATGAGAGTCGCTGTTTTGGCTGTGGGAACCTAAGTTTTGGAACTGCCCTTTGGGCATGTACTTAAATTATGAAACTGTTATAATGTACCTAATTTGACTAGAAACATTATCTCTATATCTAGTTTAACCTGTTGCGGGTATACCTTTATGTTCCAGAACACTGGGTGTTTTGTTTATAAAGATGATATTGAGATATACACATTAGATGTGAATAACAGTATTTATATTTCGAATATAAATGAATCTCAAACAAATTACATGACAAACAAAAGGCTCAAACTGAGTAAATCAAATGAGACTTATTTGTGGCATTGTTGTCCGGACACATTAACAAGAATCGTATATCCACTCTTTGGAAGAATGGATACTTGGACAGATTTAGTCCTAATTCATATGATGTCTGCGAATCTTGTTTATTAGGCAAAGTGCTTAAAACGCCTTTTAGCAGTAAAGGTGTACATGCCACCGAGCTGTAAGCCCTCGTTCATGGTGACATAGTGGGCCCATATCTAGCTAGGCTAGAGGTGGATATGAATACTTCGTAACCTTTACGGATGTTGCATCGTGTTATAGTTATGTGTTTCTAATGAAACACAAGTAGGAAACTTTTGAGAAATTCAAAGAGTTTCGACACGAAGTAGAAAAAAAGACCGGTAAAAATATTAAAAATATTGCGGTTGGACCGTGGTGTAGAATACTTAAGCAATGAGTTTCAAGATTACTTGAAAGAGTATGGTATTCTTTCATAGTGGACTCCTCCCGGAACACCTCAATTGAGTGGTGTGTCCGAACATAGAAATCGAACTTTGTTGGACATGGTAAGGTCAATGATGAGTCGCACTGAGCTATCAATTTCCTTCACAGGATACGCATTGAACAGTGCAATACTTATTTTGAATAAGGTTCCGTCAAAGTCTGTTGGACAGACTCCATATGAAATATGGACAGGAAAGAAATCGGGTTTCTCATTCCCGAAGATTTGGGGATACTGGGCATATAATTAAACATTTGGATGGTACCAAACTAGAACCTAAATCAAATAAGTGCCTATTTGTAATTGGTTATCCTAGGGAAACCAAAGGATATTGTTTCCATAACCCATAAGAGAATAAAATATTTGTTGCTCTCAATGCGATTTTCCTTAGAGGAATTCCTAAATGCAATGGTAAGTGGGAGGAAAGTAGAACTCGATGAAAATCAGAGTGATACTATTCCTGGCACTGATCCCCCTACGTAACACGAACAGTTCATCAGGGATGAGACTGTTCCACAATCTTCTAATACATAAGAACCGCGTAGGTCGGAGAGAGTTAGAAAATAATCTAAGAGGTATGGGTTTCCGATCTCACCTCATGTAGATATTAATCTTATTGAGGAAGAAGAACCAGCTACGTATGAGGAAGTGATACAAGGTATTGACTCCATTTATGGCAAAGTGCCATAAAGTCCGAAATGGATTCCATGTATACAACCAAGTTTGGATACTGGTTGATGTACTAGAAGGCATTCTGCCTATTGATAGCAAATGCGTCTTCATGGTGAAGACAGACATGGATGGCAACATACAAACGTACAAAGCTAGACTTGTAGCAAAAGGGTATCGTCATCAACATGGTGTCGATTACGATAAAATCTTTTACCCGTTGCCATGATTAAATCTATTCGGATAATGCTTGTTATTGCTGCATATTTCAATTATGAAATATGGAAAATGGACGTCAAAACCGTTTTCCTTAACGAAAACCTTTTGGAGGATGTTGATATACAACAGCCTGACAGTTTTATCGTGCCAAAACATGCAAATAAGGTTTGCAAGTTAAATCGATCCACTTATGGATTGAAGCAAGCATTGCGTTCTTGGAACCAACGTTTTGATGAGATCATAATGATATATGGTTTCATTCAAAACGAAGATGATTCTTGTGTATATATAAGGTTAATGGGAGCGCACTGACATTGATTGTCCTATACATTGATGATGTATTATTTCTTAGAAATGACATTCCCATACTAAAATCGGTGAAAGCTTGGCTTTCATTAAAATTCTCCATATAAAAACTTGGGTGAGGCAACCTTTATTCTAGGAATAAGGATCTACTGGGATAGATGTAAAAGTTGTTGGCACTCTCCGAGAACTCGTACACTGACAAACATGTACGCGACCTAGTGTCTCATATGCTTTGAGCATGTAGAGTTACTATCAGGCCGATCCAGGTGATAGTCACTGGATTGATGTTAAGTGTTGGTTTCTATTACAATCCCAATATCGATTTAAGTAATGAAAAAGAATGAATACTCAAAGAAGAATGGCAGAATCATACTTACTTTGAAGAGGATGAACACAAAAATTCCCTTGTGATATTCAGCCAATGAGAAGTATGAAGTGTTGAATCCAAGCTTCAAGCTTTGTGTTGATTCCAAGCTCAAAGGTGGGTTTCCCTAACACCTTGAATGATTCTTGAAGTGTGCTAGCAAGTGAAGAAAGAAAAATAATTTTCCTTGTTCTTCAATGGAGGCGAACGGCAATGGCCTTAGGGAGAGAGAGATTGTATAATTTTTTTTGGTATTTTGTTTTCTAAAAACATATGCCAAAAGTCTTTACAAAATTTGGTAAAAGCTTTTCCAAAAATTAAAAACCAATTTTGGAGGCAAAATGGCATTAATTGCCCACAACCACCACCATCATGAATAGTGACTGGTTGTCAATCACCAAAAGGTGACTTGACATCCATCACTAAAGTGACAGGTGATGTGACAAGCGATGTGACTTGTGGCCGCACTTGATTCAAAATCTGAGTGGCCTCGCAAACACATTTCGAGCTCGGGTTCGTTAATTTCTAATTAACGAATTTTCCGTTGCGACGTAATTAAATCAAATTTAATTAAATAATCATGCCTAGCAAAATTACTATTCACGTCGCTAGCGAATTAATTCTAAATCAATTCGTTAGCCCGAATTAAAATCCAATTTTAATTCCGCGTCGAAATCTAATTTCGTTTAATATATCAAATATATTATTTTATTGATTAATTCCAAATTAATCGTTCTCTCTCTTCAAATAGTATTTTATCCCAGATAAAATCTCTCCGTAATTAATCTCAGATTAATTAAGTTCGAATCATTCGTCATCGGTGAATCTTCGGGAAACGACCCATGAGATCCCTGGATATGTTGGCAGTAAATCCGGTCGTCGCACTATCCGAACACGTACGTACCTCGTACTACGTTCTTATCGATTTACAAGACATGGTTAGCTTCTAGCAAAGCGTCGTGCCTACCCAATTCTCCAGAAATATTCTTAAAGGAATATATAATCTTTGTCAGGCGTAGTATACGTAGTATTGCGTATAAAGATCCAGTATCAGATGTCACATGCAAGGCCTGAGGCTGGAATAGTGTCTGCCCCTTACGAAGCATATATCAGATTACAAGAAACTAGTCTTTTTAATCGGATAATCATGACCATGTCATATTATCCCGATGGTTGCAACCAATTTAGATTACCAGTTCTGTATCCATACGTGACCATCATCTCCATATTTCTGAAGTGATACTTCCATCTTAACATCACACCCAATACACTACGATTCTCAATAAACCCAGAAGAGGCATACACAGAACCTGTTAAAGTCCTGGACGACCAAAACCAAAGCGTATTGATTGTCGCAAGTACTAGCGATGCAAGTCTTGGGTTAAGAACAAATACACCTACCCTGAAGCGGATTCCCATAGACACATAGTCATACTACCAATGGGATTCCGCGGGGTCTATCCAGAGCAAAGTTGTTTTCGTACCATCGGTAAACACAACCTCCCACTTGGCCTATAGCCAGTCACTCAAGCATCTAATACCTGAACTATGTACATGTCGCTCAAACTTTTGTTGATGAATAGCTTTCGTCAGCGGATCTGCAATATTGTCATCTGATGTGACCTTCTCGATCTTCACATCGCCACGATGTATGATCTCACAAATCAGATGGAAACGTCGAAGAACATGCTATGATTGTTGATAAGACCACGGTTCCTTAGCCTGCGATATAGCCCTGTTATTGTCAAAATACAATAGAACGGGTTCAGCTGCTAACGGAACTACTCCTAATCCAATTAGGAATTTACGGATCCAAACTGCCTCTTTTGTTGCTTCAGTTGCAGCAATATACTCCGCTTCTATTGTTGAATCGGCAACAGTCTCTTGTTTGGAAGATTTCTAGCTTACTGCTCCGTTATTCAAACAAAATATGTACCCGGATTGCGACTTACAGTCGTCTTTATCGGTTTGGAAACTTGCATCGGTATACCCAGTTACCTCAAGTTCTCCATCTTCATAGATTAAGAAAGCATCATTAGTTCGTCTAAGATACTTAAGGATATTCTTAACCGCCATCCAGTGACCATTACCTGGATCGGCCTGATAGCGACTACACATGCTCAAAGCATACGGGACATCAGGTCGGGTACATATCATGGCATACATGATCGATCCTACTGCCGAGGAGAACGGTATCCGACTCATGTTGTCTCTCTCATCTTGAGTTTTAGGACACATATCCTTAGATAGAGTGACGCTATGTTTCACTGGCAACAGTCCCCTCTTGGACTGATCCATGTTGAATCTCTTCAACACTTTGTCAATGTACGTGCTCTGGGAGAGTCCAAGTAGCTTTCTAGATCTATCCCGGTAGATCTTTATTCCTAGAATAAAGGCTGCTTCTCCCATATCCTTCATGGAGAATTTTAATGAAAGCCAAGCTTTCACCGATGTTAACATGGGAATGTCATTGCCAATAAGCAATACATCATCAACGTAAAGGACAATGAATGTCAGTGCGCTCCCACTAACCTTCTTATATACACAAGGATCATCCTCGTTTTGAATGAAATCATATTCTTTTATGATCTCATCAAAACGTTGGTTCTAAGAACGCGATGCTTGCTTCAATCCACAAATGGATCGATTTAACTTACAAACCTTGTTTGCAAGTCTTGGTACGACAAAACCGTCAGGCTGCTGCATATAAACACCCTCCAAAAGGTTTTCGTTAAGGAAAGCGATTTCGACGTCCATCTGCCATATCTTGTATCGAAATATACAGCAATAGCAAGCATTATCCAAATGGATTTAATCATGGCAATGGGTGAAAAAGTTTCGTCGTAATCAACACCATGTCGTTGACGATACCCTTTCACTACAAGCCTAGCTTTGTACATTTGTATGTTGCCATCCATGTCAGTCTTCTTCTTGAAGACCCATTTGCAACCAATAGGCTTTACGCCTTCTGGTGCATCAACCAGTGTCCAAACTTGGTTGGTGTACATGGAATCCATTTCGGAATTCATGGCATCTTGCCATAAACCAGAGTCGATACCTTATATCGCTTCCTCATACGTAGCCGGCTCATCTTCCTCAATAAGATTAATATCCACATGAGGTGAGATCAGAAACCCATACCTCTCAGGTTGTTTTCTAACTCTCTCCGACCTACGCGGTCCTTGTGTATTCGAAGATTGTGGTACAGTCTCATCCCTGATGGATTGTTCATGTTCCGTTAAGGATTCTGTGCCAGGAACAATATCACTCTGATTTTCATCGAGTTCTACTTTCCTCCAACTTATCACTGCATTTAGGAATTCTTTCTCAAGGAAAACCGCATGTAGAGCAACAAATACTCTGTTCTCTTGTGGGTGATAGAAGTAATATCCTTTGGTTTCCCTAGGATATCCTATAAATAGGCATTTATCCGATTTGGGGTTCAAGTTTGGTAACTTCCAAACGTTTGACGTATGCCCAGCAACCCCAAATCTTCAGGAATGAGAAACCCGGTTTCTTTCCTGTCCATATTTCATACGGAGTCTGTTGAACAGACTTTGACGGAACCTTATTCAAAATAAGTATTGAACTATTCAATGCATATCCCCAAAAGGAAATAGGTAGCTCTGTGCGACTCATCATAGACCTTACCATGTCTAACAAAGTTCGGTTTCTCCGTTCGGACACACCATTTAATTGCGGTGTTCCTAGAGGAGTCCACTGTGAAAGAATACTATATTCTTTCAAGTAATCAATAAACTCATTGCTTAAGTATTCGCCACCACGGTCCGACCGTAATGTCTTAATATTTTTGCCGGTCTATTTTTCTACTTCGTGTCGAAACTCATTGAATTTCTCAAAAGTTTCCGACTTGTGTCTCATAAGATACACATAACCATAACGCGATGCATCATCCGTAAAGGTTACGTAGTATTCATATCCACCTCTAGCCTGGCTAGACATGGGCCCTTATACGTCACTATGAACGAGGGCTAACAGTTCGGTGGCACGTGCACCTTTACCGCTAAAAGGTGATTTAGGCATCTTGCCTAATAAACAAGATTCGCAGACGTCATATGAATCTAGATCCAAGTACCCACTCTTCGAAAGTGTGGATATATGTGTCTTGTTTATGTGTCCCAGACGACAATGCCATGTATAAGTTTCATTTTTGTTACTTACTTTAAGCCTTTTGTTTGTTACAGAATATGTTTGAGATTGATTTTATATTCAAAATATATAGACCATTATTTACATCAGCAGTGCAAATTTCCATATCATTTTTATACATAAAACACCCAGTGTTTCTAAATACAAAAGTATACCCACATTGGGCTAACATAGATACAGAAATAATATTCCTAGTCAAACTAGGTACATAATAATAGTCTGATAGTTTAATTACATGCCCCGAGGGCAATTCCAAAACAAAATTGCCAACGACCAAAACGGCGACTCGTGTCCCATTTCCAACGCGGAGGTCAATCTCTCATGAGGCCAGTCTCCTGCTAATCTGCAGATCCTGCACATCAGTACATATATGAGTACCACAACCAGAATCAAAAATCCAATTTTTAAAACTATAAGTAGACATGTATATTTCTATAACAAACATACCTGAAGCCGGTGCCTTGCCCGCTTTGATTTCCTTCATGTGTGCCTTGTACTCGCGGCAGTCACGCTTCCAGCGACCCCGCTTCCCGCACTGGAGACAAACATCTTCGGATTTGTCCTTAGGTTTCCTAGAACCTTTTGACGATTTGGCCTTGCCCTTTTTCTTATGCTTCTTCTTCTTAACACCTCCAGTCGCCTTGGGCCAAGCCCTCGGAGTCTGAGATGTTGAAGCATAGTGCGCCTCACGCTTCTTGCCCTTAAGGAGCTCTTTTTGTGCTTCACGCAGAGTGGACATCAACTCTCCAAGAGTTTGGTCTTAGTTCAACATGTTGTAGTTCATGATGAACCCACTCCAAGTGTCGGGGAGAGACTGTAGGATCAAATCTACTGAAGTCTCAGCCTCGAAGACTATGCCCATCTGTCTGAGCTGCTCAATGTCAGCAATCATCTGTGACACATGGTGCTCAACAGACGTACCCTTTAACATGCGAGTGCGAAATAGATTCTTCTGCAACTCATATCTTTACGATCTAAGATTAGATCGGTGAAGATCATGCAACTTCGCCATCATCTCATAGGGATCCAATCCCTTATTTTGACATCGGAATTACAGAGTCATAGCAGCAAGCATTACCGATTGAGCAGTCGCATTGTCATCGCTATGAGTCTTCCAAAGCTCTAGCTCAAGCAACTGATCAGGTCGGGGCTTAGGCCCAAGAGGTCGCTCTATAGTGTAGAGTAACTTCTCGGATCCCAGAACAATTCTGAGATTCATATCCCAGTCTTGAAAGTTTGTGTCATTAAAGACGTTGTCGCCCATGACAATATCCCTAATGCTTAACTTTCCTGTCATCTTAACCGTAATAGTCCAACTATTCGATTAATGATGTATGGGTACAGTCTAACTGTTATAAGAAAAATAATGATATATTAGTCCAACTAATAAAATAATTGACGAAATAATTTGAAAGCGCGTAAAGCTAAGTATTTGAACGAAATTACAAATTCAATACTAGCCTCCCACTATTTTCGGCGAGCCTCTAACCCTCTGTGAGTACTCGGGAAACCTAGTTTCCTAGTGGGCTAGGATCTGTTAAATAACACAAACCTTGACTTTGGCCAACAAGTTGTATGATATTTAACTAGGTAGATCTCTAAGATCAATTGGATCTCATCCAATTCCTAGATCCGGTAGGTGGACCTCCAAGTCTGAAACATATATACAATATATATGCCAATATATCCAATATATTTTCCTAACCTTTTTCCTCTGAATCAACTAAGCCTTGGCTTTGGCACAACAAGCTTAATGATTCCAGTTAAGCGGAACCCATTGACTTTGGAAAGCTTCGTAATCGATGTCGATGGATAAGAAGTGATCTTGACTTTGGCCAACAAATCACAACTTGGACAAGACATACGATATGGAACAAAGCCTTCATGATTCAAACACATTCGTGATGGACAAAGGTCTTGACTTTGGCCAACAAACCAGTGCCAATCTTGGATCTTGAGTAAGAATCACTCAATGGAAGGAAAATTGCTTAATATTTGTTGAGGGTTTTTCACGTAAATTGGCAACCAATTTATTATCTTTGTTAGGTCTCATCATACACCCTTAAACATGCATTCTAAAAGCATAATAAGGCGCAAAAATAAATTAATAACGATATGCGGATGGATATCTCACAGATTGTTCCTAAAACAAATCACTCCATTTCCTCTCCCCGCTAGCACTATTCTAACTTCTACCCAATTAGATAATACAATGAAAGAAACCTCATTGATATTGAGAGGAATTGGTGAGAAGAGAATACAAAGAATCAAGAGAAATAAGGCTGGACACTCAGGTCCAATTTAATAAATTCTAAATTTACAACAGTTTCCAAAATTGTCATTTCCCGTCTAATATCCATCTGATATACATTATTCAATCAACAAATCCATGTATTCACTCATAGCATGTTATTCAATCAATCTAATCCAATTAATTAATCTTTGAATTAAGTGATCATCCAATGTTCAAACAACGATTTGATTTGCGCGAGTCCAACTCGTTTGAGAATAAGTACTCGAAGTACGAATTCTTGAATTATATCGAATTACAATTTAAATCTAATTTAATTCGTATTCAATACTAATTCTATATTTAATTCCAAATTAAATAACTACACTTTTTAATGTGCCTTTACGACTTAGATTCTAAATCTAATCTAAACGAATCTCAAAGCCCAATTAACATCCAATGTCGTTTAATTAAAGTCCAATGGACTTTCAATTAATTTCTTAAGGCATGGACTTTGGTCAATATGGGTCAAACCCAAATACCAAAGCCCAATTAAGGAATCGCCATTATTTGCCAAGAAACCAATTTAGGCCCATTAGGCCCAATTAAACATAAAAGGTCCATTTTATATTTGGACTTAATGGAGTGGTTTAGGCCCAATTTGGATCCAATCCAATTGACTCAAACCAACTTGGCCCAACCAAGCCCATTAGGCTCAAACACAACATTAAAAGCCCAATTCAAAATTTAGCCCAATTAATCAAATTCTAAAATTCTAAATTTCATAATTTAATTAATTAAAGTGTGTTACATCAATTAATTATCTAAATTAACATTTCTGAAATATCAATTTACTTAATTAATCATGCTAATCATCATCAACACATGTCCAACATTATTAAATCAAAAAATCATCTCATTTCATGCTATATTGCTCACGACATTTTAGGGTTTTATAAATCCGATTTCGATTTTAATCCAATTAAATCCTAAATCAATTTATCCCATGTCTTTCAACTCATCCAATGATCAAAAGAACAAAAAATACCATGACATTAGGGCATCTATAACTCTCGGCCAAGCCTCAAAATTGGGGAAAATTTAATCCAATTCAATTTTCATCAAATTGATCATGCATAACTCTAAGTTATCATCATTCAAGCATACTCAATCAATCAATTTTATCAAATCATGCTCAAATCAATTTTACCAAAATTTTATCATAAGAACCCTAATATTTTTCATGCTTAAACTAGGCTCTAAGTTACCATTGTTGGTTTCTATTACATTCCCAAGATCGATTTAAGCAATGAAAATGAATGAATACTCAAAGAAGAATAGCAGAATCATACTTACTTTGATCGGATTTTGAAGACGATGAACACAAAAATTCCCTTGTGATATTCGGCCAAGGAGAAGTATGAAGTGTTGAATCCAAGCTCCAAGCTTTGTGTTGATTCCAAGCTCAAAGGTGGGTTTCCCTAACACCTTGAATGATTCTTGAAGTGTGCTAGCAAGTGAAGAAAAAAAAACAATTTTCCTTGTTCTTCAATGGAGGCTCACGGCAATGGCCTTAGGGAGAGAGCGAATGTATATTTTTTTTTGGTATTTTGTTTTCTAAAAACATATGCCAAAATTCTTTACAAAATTTGGTAAAAGCTTTTCCAAAAAGCAAAAACCAATTTTGGAGGCAAAATGGCATTAATTCCCCATAACCACAACCATCATGAATAGTGACTGGTTGTCAATCACCAAAATGTGACTTGACATCCATCACTAAAGTGACAGGTGATGTGACAAGCGATGTGACTTGTGGCCGCACTTGATTCAAAATCAGAGTGGCATCGGAAACACATTCCGGGCTTGGGTTCGTTAATTCCTAATTAACGAATTTTCTGTTGCAATGTAATTAAATCAAATTTAATTAAATAATCATGCCTAGTAAAATTACTATTCACATCGCTAGCGAATAAATTCTAAATCAATTCGTTAGCCCGAATTAAAATCCAATTTTAATTCCGCGTTGAAATCTAATTTCGTTTAAAATATCGAATATATTATTTTATCGATTAATTCCAAATTAATCGTTCTCTCTCTTCAAATAGTATTTTATCCCAGATAAAATCTATCTGTAATTAATCCCAGATTAATTAAGTTTGAATCATTCATCATCGGTGAATCTTCGGGAAGCGACCCATGAGATCCCTGGATATGTTGGTAGTAAATCTGGTCGTCAGACTATCCGAACACGTACGTACCTCGTACTACATTCTTACCGATTTACGAGACATGGTTGGCTTCTAACAAAGTGTCGTGCCTAACCAATTCTCCAGAAATATTCTTAAAGGAATATATAATATTTGTCAGGCGTAGTATACATAGTATTGCGTATAACGATCCAGTATCAGATGTCACATGCAAGGCCTGGGGCTGGAATAGTGTCTGCCCGTACGAAGCATATATCGGATTACAAGAAACTAGTCTTTTTAATCGGATAATCATGACCATGTCATATTATCCCGATGGTTGCAACCAATTTAGATTACCAGTTCTGTATCCCTGCGTGATCATCATCTCCATATGGCTGAAGTGATACTTTCATTTTGACATCACACCCAAAATACTACGATTCTCAATAAACCCAAAAGAGGCGTACACAGAACCTGTTAAAGTCCTGGACGACCAAAACCAATGCGTATTGATTGTCGTAAAGCGATGCAAGTCTCAGGTTAAAACCAAATACACCTACCCTGAAGCGGATTCCCATAGACACATAGTCATACTA
The DNA here is from genome assembly GCA_019454045.1 of Zanthoxylum bungeanum. NCBI lineage: Eukaryota > Viridiplantae > Streptophyta > Magnoliopsida > Sapindales > Rutaceae > Zanthoxylum > Zanthoxylum bungeanum. The sequence goes on along the minus strand of SKCR01024860.1, from coordinate 147,774 downwards.
CCAATGTGATTCCGCGGGGTCAATCGAGAGCGAAGCTGTTTCCATACCATCGGTAAACACAACCTCCTATCACACTTTCATAAGTATCCAATACTTAAATATATGAGAACTATGCCGTTACGCTTCCATAACACGCACAAGTGCAATACTAGTCTATTCCGTATTATCGATGTCCAATCTCGATAATACTACGACTAGGGATATTTAATGATTAAATCGTTATGGATTGATACTGTCTCATATCTTATAATCCGGAACTAATCATAAGGACTTTTATCATTTATATATATAAGTAATCAAATTACAAAATGATAAAATGCAATTTCCATTGCTACATAATCGATTTGTACAAAAACACAGTTTCTTTTACAAATAGTGACGCTATGGGTCATATTGTCTAATATTAAGAACATCCTTTAGTATCTTAGATGAACAAAGAATGCTTTCTTAATTTATGGAGATGGAGAACTTGAGGTGACTGGGATCACCGTTGCAAGTTTCCAAACCGATAAAGACGACTGTAAGTCATAATAAGGGTACATATTTTGTTTGAACAACGGAATAGTGAGTTGGAAATCTTCCAAGAAAGATACTGTTGCAGATTCAACAACAAAAGCAGAATACATTGCTGTGGCTGAGGCAACAAAAGAAGCATTTTGGATCCATAAAATTCCTAATTGGATTAGGAGTAGTTCTGTTAGCAGCTGAGCTGGGCTACAACACAGGCTAAGGAACCATGGTCTCATCAATGATCCAAGTATGTACTTCAATGGTTTCATCTGATTCGTGAGATCACACATCGTGGCGATGTGATGATCGAAAATATCGTTTCAAATGGTAACCTTGCAGATCCGCTGACGAAAGCTATTTCTCAGCAAAAGTTTGAGCGACCCGTATATAGTTCAAGTGTTGGACACTTGAGTGATTGGCTATAGGCCAAGTGGGAGATTGTTGGAAAATTATGACCCATAGCATCACTATTTGTAAAAGACATGATGTTCTTTGTACAAATTAACTATGTGACAAATGAAATTACTCTTTTATCATTTTGTAATTGGATTACTTGGATATATAAATGATAAAAGTCCATATGATTAGTACCGGATTAATAATATATGAGACATTATTAATCCACGAAAGGTTTAATCATTAAATATCCCTAGTCGTAGTATTATTGAGACAGGACATCGATAATACGGAATAGAGTAGTATTACATTTGTGCGCGTTATGGAAGCTTAACGACATAGTTCTCATATGTTTAAGTATTGGATACTTATACAAGTGTGATAGGAGGTTCTGTTAGCCATTGGACCAGGAACAGCTTTGCTCTGGATAGACCCCTCGGAATCCAATTGGTAGTATGACTATGTGTCTATGGGAATCCGCATCAGGGTAGGTGTATGAGGTCTTAACCTGAGACTTGCATCGCTAATACTTGCGACAATCATTATGCTTTGGTTTTGGTCATCCGGGGCTTTAACAGGTCCAATGTACGCCTCCTCTGGGTTTACTGAGAATCGTAGTGTATAGTTGTACAAATTAACTATGTGATAGAGGAAATTACTCTTTTATCATTTGTAATTGGATTATCAGGATATATAAATGATAAAAGTCCATATGATTAGTACCAGATTAATAAGATATGAGACAGTATTGATCCACATAAGGTTTAATCATTAAATATCCCTAGTTGTAGTATTATCAGACTGGACATCGATAATGCGGAATAGACTAGTATTACACTTGTGCGTGTTATGGAAGTGTAACTGCATAGTTCTTATATATCTGGGTATTGTATACTCATGCAATTGTAATAGGAGGTTAATTATTGAGATTTGACTCGAATAGAAAATTAATCTGGATTAATTATGAGAGAGAAAATTAATCTGGATTAATTATGAAAGAGAAAATTAATCTGGATTAATTATGAAAGAGAAAATTAATCTGGGATTAATTGCATCGAGAATTTATCTGTGATTAAATTCATCGAGAAGAGAGAATGCGATTAATTTAGAATTAATCGGTAAAGTAAATTTAATAGTGAAATTAGATTTTACTATTTAATTTATTTAAATTGGGCTAAAATAATATATTAGATATATTAAATGAAATCGGATTTCAATTCGGAATTAAAATTAGATTTTAGTTCTAGCGAATGAATTAATTTAGAATTAATTCGTTATCGACTTTCGTAATAATTTTACGAGACATTATTATTTAATTAAATTATATTTAATTACGTCGCGACGAAAAATTCGTTTAGTCGGATTAAACGAATCGGGCCCAAAGTGTGTTGTGTAAAGCCAACTTGAATTTGGAATTCAAATTTGAGTGGGACCCACATCACTTACATCACATGTCACTTTTTGGTGATGGAAGTGGTTGGCAACTTTATTTGTTGGGCATTAATCACACATCACACATTATTTAAAGTTAAATTTTGGAAACAAAAGGTGATTATTCATCTTCTCCCAAAAACTCTCTCTTGGCCGAAAATAATGCTCATTGGAGGAGAAATTTTTTCTTTCATTTTTGTTCAAGCTAGCACTTAAAGGAGTGGATCAAGGTGATAGGGAAACTCACCCAAGTGTTGGAAACACTCAAGAAGGACTTGGAGCTTCCACCGAAATGCATAAAAAGTTTGAACTCATCCGATCAATGTGAGTAATTTCGGAACTCTTTTGATTTTATTCACACACAAATCACTCTTAAACGATCTTGGCATGTTCTAGGAACACTCACAATGGTATCAAAGCGATCTAAGTTTTATTTGAAATTCTAGGGTTCATGGACTTTGATTTGGGAATTTATGCTTGGAGTATGTATTTTCTTAAATTGATGGTTTGGTTGAGCTTGTATGATGTTCAATTGGATTTGTACATTGTTGGATTTATGATAAATTGATTAGATAAAAAAATCCCTAATTCTTCATGCTTGGCTGAATGCACCCTAGGAGTATCTCATGGTGATTTTTTGAATTTTAACAATTGGATGTTGATTTAATTAGATTGAAATCAAATTGGACGTTAATTTTGTTGCCTTTGCCGTGAGCCATGATGCATGTTATAAGATTGATTTTGCTTCAATATGTGTTGGACATGAATTGGAAATGTAGAGCATGATTAATTGAATTGATTAGTGTTTTGGAAGCATTAGATTAATTAATTAATTATTGTAATTACACTTGAATTGAATTAATTTGTAATTTGGAATAATGAGTTAATTTAATTTATTGTATTTTGGCTTAATGGGCTTGGTTGGGCCAAGTTTGGTTTAGGATAATTGGTTGGATCCAATTGGGCCTAAAACCATTTCCATAAAGTCCAAATATGATAATTGAGCCTTTAAAATTTTAATTGGGCCTAATAGGCCTAAATTGATTTTTGGCATAGAGTGATTCCTAATTGGGCCTTGGCATCTTGGGTTTGACTCATAATTACCAAAGCCCATGCCTTAAGAATTAATTGAAAGCCCATTGGACTTTAATTGAAAAGTATTGGATACTAATTGGGCCTTTGAGACCCATAAAGATTAGATTTGGAATCCAAGTCTAAAATGCATTATTTAAAGTGTAATTATTTAATTTGGAATTAAATATTAATTAGTATTGGATACAATTTAAATTGGATTTAAAATTATAGTTCGATATAATTCAAGAATACATACTTTAAGTATTTATTCTTAAACGAGTTGGACTCGCGCAAATCAAATCGTTGTTTGAACATTGGATGGTCACTAATCAAAGATTAATTAATTGGATTAGATTGATTGATAACATGCTTTGTGTGAATACTTGGATGTATATATGAATAATGTATATCATATGGATATTAAAAAGGTGAAGGTAATTTTGGAAATTATTGTAATAAATTTAGAATTTATTAAATTTGACCTGCGCGTCCAGCCTATTACCTCTTTTCTCATTGTATTTCTCTTCTCACCAATTTCTCTCAATGTAAATGAGGTTTCTTTAGAACTACTATGTAATTGGGTAGAAATATGAATAGTGCTAGCGGGAGAGAGGAAAGGGAGATATTTTTTCTAGGAACAAAGTTTGTTATATATCCATCTGAATATCATTATTATTTTATATTCGCACCTTATTATGCTTTTAGAATGCATGCTTAAGGGTGTATGATGAGACCTAATTAAAGATAATAAATTGGTTGCCAAATCGCGACAAAATCCTCATTTTATATTAAGCGTTTTTCCTTCCATTGAGTGATTCTCTCTCAAGATCCAAGATTGACATTGGTTTGTTGGCCAAAGTCAAGACCTTTTTCCATCGCGGATGTGTTTGAATCATGAAAGCTTTGTTCCATATTATACGTCTTGGGCAAGTTGTGATTTGTTGGCCAAAGTCAATGCCACTTCTTGTTCATCGGCCTCGATTACGAAGCTTTCCCACTGTCAATGGGTCACGCTTAACTGGTTTCATTAAGCTTGTTGATCCAAAGCCAAGGTGTAGGACACAGAAATCGGCGACGCTAATCCAGGCTCGCGGCCTAGTTGGGAGTACGGAGTAGCCCGCGGGGGACTAAACCGGAGAACTAAAAATTGAGTCGCCACCCAGTGTGAACCGGGAAAATGATTTAAGGCCGCACTCACCCCTCGCAAGGGAAGACCTCAAATCATTGGGTTCAGAATGGTCCCTTACTTATGCCACTTGTAATGAAAGGATTTATGCAATAGTACAACCAAATCTCATGCAACACATACCAGATAATTTAAACAACGTGCAAGTTTGCACACCAATAATCGTAAATGAAAAAATGAAGGCAAAATACATAATTCATGAACGTATTAAACAATAGAGTGCAATAATGTAACTAATAACAACTATAAAGGCAGAAAAGCGAGCACACAATCTTATGAGCATATCGAATAAATAAATGCGGAAAATATAATTAAACAATAACGATAAAGGCATAAATATTAAAGAGAGCTAACTAAGCATATGAATGGGAAATGGATGACTAAGGAAATAAACATACATGAAACATGATGAAGGAATTTGTCCAGTGTATGCGCGTTCGTGTAGCGTTCATAAACGCGTTCGAACGGTAAACAGAATGCAAGTGTTCAAGTAGCGTTTGATAACACGTTCAAATGATAAACAAAATGTCTGCGTTCATATAGCTTTTGATAACGCGTTCGAACGGGATAAGACCTGATGCATGATACAATAAAATACATGCGCGTTCGAGTAGCGTTCTGAGATGCGTTCGAATGGAAATGAGACAGAATGCATACGTTCGTGTAGCGTTCGTAAACACATTCGAACGGAATGAGGGAGGATGCATACGTTCGTGTAGCATTTGGAAACGCGTTCGAACGAGATTGCCAAAATGGCATCTAAAATGACACAAACACATGTATGGGTGAACAAATACACGATGTACGATCTAGTATGCCCGATTGAACATATTTCACATTCAATCGAGTGCACCTCGTCCGGCACGGTAAAACATCGTGGTAAAGGTAGCCTTTAGGCATTTCCCTCGAATAGAGGACCTTTAATCCATCTTAGTTAGCCCATGCGCATTAGAATGCAATGCATGCATAAATAAAGCAATGATATGCAAAGGGTAAATGACATAATAAAAGGCGCGGTAAAACATCGTGGTAAAGTTATCCCTTTGGCTTTTCATCCCTCCAAAAGGAGGACCTTTAATCCACCTTAGCTAGCCCATGCGCATTACATTACCATGCATAAATAAGTAACCTGCAGAAATTAATAACATACTAACGAATAAATCATGCTTAAAAATAAATAACATACTAACGACTAAATCATACTTAAAACGCAAGGTTGGATGAAGTGAAACATGTGAATCTCTCAAGTGGTACGTGGCTTTGTATCCCGAGTACAAACCGCAATTCCGTCCATTCAGATTTGGCTACAGAATTTACGTTCGGGTTTCCATCCGATATACCATAAGAGAGAACGCATATTTTATTCATTCAAGGACCACAACATGTATCAACAAACGACTCTCATGCGAAGGAATTCTAATAAACAACAAAAAAGATGAGAATAAATAAGAAGGGTGCCCTCAGGTCTAACCTCTTAGGTCGTCTCTCGAAAGTGCGTTACACGGCCATCGGAAGGATTGATGCTCCGCAACTCCTCCGGTTCACTGGTCCACTGCTTTCGTTCGCTGCTTTCCTGTTTGGGCTGCTGTTTTTACTCCATTTTTGCTGCTGTTTTCGCCATATTCTATGGTCACTATTTTACGGTAAATAAAGGGACTGTTTTTGCATTTTAAGGGGTATTGGGGCTGCTATTTTATGCGGTAATTTAGGCAGTTTCTGGGTTGTTTTCAGTGCAGTTTGTGGAGGTGATTTTCGGTGGTTGTAGGGATTGTTTTGGGCTGTGATTTTTGGTGTTTACAGAGACTGTTTCAGTGATGATGTTTGCTGTTAATGAGGGGTTTCAGTGATGATGTTTGTTGTTTTATTATTTTCGCTGGTGAGGGTGTTTAGGGGGTTATGGTTTCGATTGCTAGAGATGAGGAGAAGGGAGAATTATTTCTTTGCTTCTTGCTTTTTGCCTTGGGCGTGAATGCTAGGTTATTTTCTTTTTTGTTTTCATGAGAATGAGCTAGGATGTGAAAGGTTGGTTTAGGCTTCTTTTTATAATGGTTTGCTAGGGTTTCTAGGTAAGGAAGGTAATCCTCAAAAAAGGGAAGTGTTTTGATTGGTTTATGAAAGGAAAAGATGGGTTTAATTTAGGGAGTGAATATCTTAATTGGTGTTTGATTAGGGAAGGGATTTGATTAGATTTAGGAATGGATTTGATCTAATTAATTTAATTTAATTTAATTTATGACATGTATTTTAAATAGTTTAATTATTTTTTGGATGGGTTTTGGTGGGCTAATTGGGCTTAGGCATGAGGCTAGCAGAAAAACCAGAAGTACCGACGTCGTTCGAATGCCGATTCGAACATTACACAAACGCCTGCAATCCGCTTGACGTTCGAACGTGCTCATGAACGCAGCACGAACGCGAAAGCAGTGAACATGTGAATTGAATCTGGTGACATACTTATTCTGAATTTCCCCTTCCTATATTCGTTTCCCGCGACTTCCGCAACCTAAAGAGTAGTGCCTCCGTACGAGACTCATCATCGGGACTTACATGCAAAAATGTTGTGCCTACAGTTGCCCCCACTTTGATGGGACTTGTGCAGTGTGTGACAATGACAATCCTATCAAGGTCTATGCAATGCATTTTTACTTACCTAGCTCGCTAGCTGCCACCTGACTTGCTTGCTGCTTCGAACTGAGTTGATCTGGTGGTCCATTTTCGAATTGTGCTCCATTTTTGGAGCGCCATTTTCGGCATCTGTTGTGTGTGCTCCATTTTGGAGAGCCATTTTCGGCATCTGCTGTGTGTGCTCAATTTTCGGCAGCTGTTGTGTGTCCTCCGTTTTGGAGCGCCATTTTCGGCACCTGTTATGTGTGCTCCATTTTGGAGTGCCATTTTCGGCATCTGCTGTGTGTGCTCCATTTTGGAGCGCCATTTTCGGCATCTGCTGTGTGTGCTCCATTTTGGAGCGCCATTTTTGGCGTCTGATGTGGTAGTGGTCCATTTTCAAACTGTGTTGTGTGAGAATGTGGCTCATTTTTGAACCGTTACTTGATGAGAGGTGGCCCATTTTGGAACCGTTACTTGATGAGAGGTGGTCCATTTTTGAACTATTACTTGATAAGATGGTCTTTGCCGCTACAAACCTGCGAATACAAAATAAAAATTGCATGTATGTGATATTTATGCATGTATGCATAGATATGTTTCCTGTTCCAATGGGTTAGGCATTCCTGGTGCTCCTTGGAGCCATTTGCCCGCAAAAGTCTTTGGTCGCCCCTTGGGCCTGCTCGTAGTTCCTTTCTGTCGATTCTCTCTTGGTGATTGTTCAATTTCCTTTAGTCGTATTGCTCAAGTTCTCGATAAATCCCTTATTCGCGGGGTGGTTGACTGGTCACCCCATGACTCAATTTAGCCTCTTACTATTCGTTGCTTGCACTCGGCCAAAGTAGATCATGTGATGTGACGTTCCAAAACTGCTGATGATCTGGGCCTCGACCCTGTGACTCATCCCCAAAACTGATACCGATGCTGATATGGGCCTCAACCTGGGACTCATCCCAAAACTGTATTGTACTGTTGCTACTTCTGATTGGCTTGTCTTTGCCGCTTTCTTTGTCTCTCCTGTGAATACAAAACAAAACAACCACAAAAGAGAATGCAAATATGTTACGTGTATGCATGCATGCATGAATGAGTTTCCTATCCCATCGGGTTAGGTCTTTCGCCAATTCCCTTGGTGACTGCTCGGTCTTATCTTCCTCAGGTAAAATACCGCTTCATTCTATCCACGTTGGTTGGCTCGGTGAACTCGTTCCCTACTAAGTCTGACAGCTCCACCGCCCTGTTTCCCAATTTCTGAATGGCTATCCTATCTTTCTGCTTGCTTCTTCCGAGGATTCCCCGTGTTCTAAACATCGCTGAGTATCATAGTACCAGGGTTGAATGCTTTTGCCAAATACACTCATGTTACAGGTTGAAAGGAAGAGACTCAGGCAAGTAAGTGAAATGAACATCTTTATTATCATCAAGAAAAGGTTCGAACAAGTAGATAAAATCAATGTCTTTATTAAAAATACAAGATCAAATAAACTAGGAGGAACAACTTCATCATTCGCAACATTGCCTTCTTCATCGGCATATGGTTCTCCACCGCTGTCGTTCCCTATCCCCATGAAAGAAACTGGGTGGTTGAGAGTTTGGAGGAAAAAGCTTTCGGGCAGGCCGGAGTTGATCATGTAGGTAGGCGGTGGGACGGAGTGATAGTTCGGTAGGGGGTTCTGGTGTGTGTTGGGTTGTTCTTTCTCAGGATCGGGTATTTTATGGGCATCAATGAGGTTTTGGATTTCATGCCTAAGGCGGGTGCAGCTGTTAGTTTCGTGGCCTCTCCTTTGATGGAAGAGATAATACAGGCTTAGGTCAAGGTTGGGTGGTATAGGATATGGAAGTGGTTTAGGCTCTAAGGGTTCTAGGAGTCCTTGCGTCTTCAACTTCTCAAACACCTTAGATAAAGGCTTCCCCAGGTTAGAGAAATGCCAGTTCCTGATGGCAGCAACCTCGGCAGTAGCGGGCTTGGTCTCAGAATGCCCCCCAAAAGTCCTTCTATTCTGGCCATAGAACTTTCTGTTCTCAACTTCTTCCTCCTCAATATCCATAACAGTCTCCCTCAACTGTCGAAAATCAGTAATCATCGAAGTCATCCTCCTCAGCTTACCATAAATAAAGGGCTTGGTGCCCTTGATGATCATTTTGATCTGTTCATTCTCCGAAGGCCGAGTCTGTATCTTCAGAAGGTGGCTCCTCCAGCGATCTACATACTCTTTGAAACTTTCTTCTGGCTTCTGCTTGGTATTTTCTAAGTCCCGGAGTGAAAAGTCGATCTCCAGATCTGTAACATATTGTTTCAAGAAGGCCTCCGCCAATTCCCTCCAATCCTCCTTGATCTTCCTCTCCAGGCTGTGATACCATACCACGGGTGCCCACTCGAGCGACATCCCAAACATTTTCTGAACCTGACGTTTTAACAGGCCCACTGAACTCATAACAGAGACATACTACCGGAGATGGACCTTTGGGTCCCCGTTCCCATTAAACTTGGCTAAATCCGGCATTTTAAACTGAGCTGGCAATTGTTTCTCAAACGTCATTGCCTCATAATCCAACAGGTCTTCGTGCTTACCCCTCATCTTACGGGTAACCGACTCTACCTGATCTCGGAGTTTCTGCAGTTTGGTTTGAGACCCTGCCATTTTCCCCACAGCATATTCAGCCATATCATCATCAAAACCTGTGATATCATCATTCAATCTAGTCGGAGGGTCTTCACGCCTCTCATTCTCATAGTCTCCCCCAGCACGGGGCACAGCCATATTGGCCATAGCAGTAGTCAAGGCTTGCAACTGTTCAGTAACCTTGGTGAGATTGGTCTCCAACTGATCCATACGGGATACCTCGGAGTCTGATTCGCTCATGTTTGCTATCGGCCTTTTGATGAGTCTTCCCTCTTTCTTAACCCAACGAGGATCTATGGTATCTCTTAAAATTCTCAGTCAGCATGTATCCGTGCAATGCATGGAATATATAAGTCGACCTCTTGTCATTTTAAAGCTTCAATAACATTATTGCAAGGTGCAAACTTGTCCCAGTTGAAAAGGCCCAACATGTTTACAACTTTGCGATAACATGGCTAAACAACTTCAAATGATAAGGGGCCCAAACACAAGATGGCCTATCGGCATTTTAGAAACTTTTAGCCCAATTGTCATAAGATACGAACTCATCCCAGTTTAAATGGCCCAACAAGTTCGCATTTCTGACAAGAAGTCCAACTGAATCCAAATGATGATGGTCCTAAGCATAGGCATAAAGAAACAATTTCTACAGAGTGGCCCGTCGACATTTTAGAAACTTTTAGCCCAATTTTCATAAGATACGAACTCATCCCAATTTAAATGGCCCAACAAGTTCGCATTTCTGACAAGAAGTCCAACTGAATCCAAATGATGATGGTCCCTAAACACAAGCACAATGAAATAGTTTCTATTGGTCATACAACTATGGTCTACGTGTGGGTTTGCGGGTGATGGACAATTATGACCCATAGCATCATGACCGGCGTAAACACACACGTATAACGCAAGCGCACGTATCGTTCAAGTAGTATAAAAATATCGATCCCACGAGGACTTAATTCCTACTGTTGTTATTAATTGTTGAATCTATTTATTTAGAAATATCTAATTATAGGGAGAAGAGAATGATTGTTTGATTGGTTGAAAGTGGTTTTACAAAATAAATAAATAAATAAAAAGACAAAAGAAAATACTAAGGAAAATAACAAAAGATACAAAGATCTAGGGTTGTGATTTCTTTTAATATCATTTTAAAGATGAAGTGGTTATCTTAAAGTTGGTAATATATTGATTTATTAACCTGGAACACTAAATTATGTGTAAGCCTCTGTCGATGGTCAGACACAAATACCCAGTTTAACCCAATTGAACCATATGTCTATGTCAACCAAATTATCTGGATTCATTAAGTTTAAGTTCCAATTATGGCTACCCCCGCCCGACAGGTATATTCTTATCCTGTAAGGAAATCTATTAAAGGGTTATCTATCCTCAAGGAAGATCGTGGGTTATTGAGTCTGAGGTCTTAAACCTAAAATCCCTATGTCTAGTTCATTTTAGATTTACCATATCAATCTTATTGGTGATCAGACAACAAGAAACATTAAGCTTAAGACTTAATAAATAAACCTTTAAATTACCCAACTATAAAATAATCCCTTATAAACCGGTGATATTAAAAGTTATCACAACCCCTAATTAACTAACACATAACTAGGACTATAAAAATAAAATACATAAAATAAAAATACTGAAAAGTAAAATAAAATAAAATAAAATGCTAAGGTAAAAGGAATTACTTTTACTACTACTAATTTAGATATCTCCCATAAAATAATATATAAACTTGTGATAAATTTACCAACCGACCAGTCTGGCGGTATCCTGATTAAGTCAAATTAAGTCCAACCAGCCATTAAGGCGGAACCAAAAATAAATTTACCACCGACCAGTCTGGCGGTATCCTTGATTAGTCAGGTTTAAACCAGATTAAAATTAAATTACCAACCGACCAATATAGCGGTATCCCTTATTAAGTCAATATTTTAAATAGTTAATATATTATTTTTAAGGGAGATTAATCTAAATAGCAATAATAGAATAATTACCTTTCACCTTAGCTGAAAAAGTTTCTTCAACATGGTGAATAGTAAAAACTGTAAAAAGTAAAAAGTAAAAATTAAATTACTATTATTACAAAAAGTAATTAAAATTATTTACAAAACTAAAAATAAATAAAAAATAAAAATAAAAATTCTAGAGAGAGAAATCAAGAGAGAGGGAGGTGTACAAAATTCTGAAATTTCGCGCTGAATTTATAGGAAAATTTTTCACTGTTCGAGCGTTGCGACGCCAAGGATCTCAGCGTCGCGACTCTGGATTTGTCGACGTGGCACGCTGAGGAGACGACACGTAGCAAGGCGGCTGACTATTCTCGCGACACGTGTCAAGGCGGCTAAGACTCAATTATTGTGATGACGTCATTGATGATGTCATGCTGACGCAGCGATGACATGGCGCTGACGTGGCATGACGTGGCGTGGCGGCTGACTGTTCACTTGTCGGCACAATAGGATTGCGACACGTGGCGACACGTGTCAAGTTGTGATTGGCTGAGGCTGACGTGGCAAGTTGACTCGGTTGACCTGCTGACGTGGACGATGATGTGGCATGACACGTGGCAAGGTTGACTTGTTGACCGATGATGTGGCTGATGACGAGGCGACACGTGTCAAGTCTGAGTGTCGGCAGCATATGATGATGACACGTGGCACGGCGCATGTTAGCAGATCCGCTTTGATGGTGGCACGTGGCACGGCGCATTTTAGCAAAGTCAAAACTTCTCAAATGGTTGACCGTTGACCAGGCGCATGTTAGCAGATTCGGCTCACGCTGGGAGTCGCGGCGCGCAGTGTTCCAGCGTCGCGATGCGCAAAAGACTAAAATATCCCTGTTGACGCATTTTTGTCCGGTTTTGCCACAAATTGCCTCCAGTGTTGTCCAAACTTTATTTATCTGCAAAATAACAATAAAACACATCAAAACATTCACAAAACTCGAGAAACTATACAAAATATTAAGTTTAATGAGTGGGAAATAGTGATATAAATACCACTCATCACACCCCCAAACCTAACATTTTGCTAGTCCTCGAGCAAAACAACAAAATAAAAATAAAATTAAACTAAGCCACTTTCGTAGGGATCACGGTTGCATTTAGCATATGCAACAAGCCTTTAAACCCCTAGGTGTCCCTAGTGGACGAGTGTAGTCTCGTGAGGGTTTACAGCAATGATACCCACAAACATTTTACAAAAGTAAAAAGGTATTAAAACTAATGCACACAAAAGCAAAAAGACAAGCGAAAAGAGAATAAAGAAGTTAGTGACTAATCAGGTGAAAATTCTACTCCAAATTATTAGTTGTTTTGTTTCTTTCTAAATTACCGAATAAGTAAATTCTCCGATTAGTTTTACCATTCTTCATATATACAGTCAACAAAATATTAATCAACTCATTTTTGCCCACAACAGTCATAAGTGTAGTTGATAAGAGAGTAATATTTTTGTCCTAAAGTTCTATCAGATTTCACACCTTTTTGTAGTAATGGAATAATTTTTCTGATTTTTCTGATTTTTTCTTTGATTTTTTTTTTTCTATTTTTTTATTTATATACAATACCTTCCGTCTATGTAGCGAGCTTTGGGTCGGTGGCTCCCAAACCAGTTGGCTTTAGGGCACCAGGTGTTAAGACACCCCTACGAACTTAATTACTCAGACTTCAGATATATATATATTTTTGCAGCATCTTCGATCCATGTAGCGAGCTTTGGGCCAATGACTTCCAAACCAGTTGGTTTTAGGGCACTAGGTATTAAAATACCCTTACAGACTTAATAACTCGGATCTCGGACGATTTTTTTTTTTTTTTTTTTTTTTTTACTCCATCACTTTTTAGAGATGCTTCCTCCAATTAAACTAGAGCACTGAATATTACAAACTTTTCAATTTTAGCTCACGACTGTATGTTCCATGTAAGTTCATAATACCTGTCAACTGAACATATGAAGATCCATTTTAGTTAGTTTTAAGGAGAATTCACAAATTAAATAATTAAAAAGGAAATAAACAAAAATTAACTTGTTTCAAAATAGGTTTAAGATACGTCTCAGGAGCGGAAATTCCTTACTCGGCTATCTTTTACCAATTCCACCTTTTTAGTCAAAATAAAAACACAAAAATGCAAAATATTTTTGTAATTTTTGAAAAATTTTCAATTTTTTTGTATTTTTCGAAAAATTTTGGACTAAAAAAAATAAAAACAACATACAACTAAAAACAAGATATTAATCAACTAATTCCCTCCCCCAAACCTAAATGAGACATTGTCCCCAATGTCTTAAACAGTAGCAGAAGAGTTTAGACGATAATACATGGTCAGCTGAAATTTTACAGGAAAAATTACCGATAAGAAAAATTACCGATTAAGATTTATGCCCAAATTACGGTTCTTACCACAATTGCTATTTGACCATTTTTCATTAAAAATTTTGGCAGAATCACCTCTAAAAACTCAAAATTTCCCCAAAATTCACCCTAAAAAATTATCACCAATCAAATCCCAACTTTGGTATTTTTCAGAAAAATCCGACAGAGTCTCCCCTGAATTTTTGATTATCCAACACAACCTAAATCTATCAAATGCCACAAACACCTCAATTCAACTCTTCGCTCCCGCAATCTACGAATCAAATTAATCCACAATCCAACACTTCGCAATTGAAAATTCCCAAATCAAACACACCACAATTCAATCCTAATTACCAAATCAATTTACCATTTACCAAATCAAATTTTATCAAATTATTACCGTTAATCTCAAATTCTGATTTTGGCAGTGGTGGGTTCTCTCGGTTCTGTTGGTTTTGGATTGGGTTTCTGGTCGGCCGGCTCGATGATGGAGAGACACGGCAGTGGCTTGGTGCGGTTGATGGGTCGTAGTTGGCTTGGCAGTGGTGGGTTCGCGGCTAGTGGTGTCTCGGTTGGTCTGGGTTTCTCGGCGATGGTGGCTGGACATGGCAATGGTGGTTGGTTCAGTTCTGGTTGCTCACGGTGTGGATCTTGGTTGGCTAAGACTCGGTCACGGTGATGAAGGTAGTGGCTCGGTCACGGCAAGGGTGGTTCGCGGTGGTTCTGGGTTTGCCTTGGCTTGTTCTCAGTTTGGTAGATCTCGGCTTGTGTTGGCTGGTTCGGTTTTGGTGGGCTCGGCGAAGGCTTGGTGAAGGTTGCGGTTGTGGTCAGTTTGGATCTCGGTTTGATGGTGGCTGGTGGGTCTCGGTTTTGTTTGTTCTCGGTGAGTGGTTGCGGTTTGGGCGATGAGGGCTTGGCAGTGGCGGGTTCGGCGAAGCTTGTGGTGTTGTGTTGCTCGGATTGTGACTTGGCCGAATGAGTGGCTGGCAGTGGTGGTACTCAATCAAAGGCTCGGTGGTTGAGGATGAAGAAGATGAAGAGTGAAAGGAGATGCTGCCAATGCCTCTGCTTATGTCTCTGATTTCGAGTCAGCGTCGCGACGCTAAATTTTTTTTTTTTTTTTTTGGCAAAATCATGTCTTGCAACGGATAAATCCATAGGGACGCCTCTCAAGAGGTGACTCCTTACTCGGCCGTCTCTTCTGGATTGACTTTGTATCTTCGTGATTTTGTCAAATTTTTATTTTGAAAATCCCGCTTGCACTGGCTTGCTTTGTCCTAAAAAAAATTCCGTTTTTATTTTTCCTGCAAAACTAACACACAAAATTAAAAAATTCACACAAAATCACTATATATACAAAAATTGCATGGGTTGCCTCCCTGCGAGCGCTAAATTTTTCGTCTTCAGCCAGACGTGACTAAAATCCATATGTCAAGGAGGTTTGAGTGTCGTTTTGGATGTCCGATTAAAGACAATCCCGTGAGCGTTGCTTTTGAAGGGTCTCTTCTAACGGTAAAGTGGCAAAAAATATTTTTTCTCATTCAGTGCTTGTGCCACCTTTTTAATCTTTATTGCTCTCTTGGTTCCTGCAAAGAAAGAAAGAAAATCAGGAGGTCTCGAATGGTGCTTGACTTGGAATGGAAGTTCCATTTTGTCAAGCTTCTGGGTGATATCTTTGATTTGTACTCCCCAAAACAGCGATGTTTTTCCTGAATGCTCTGGATCTTTATTAAGTTCTGACAATTGCTCCTCCATTTGATCTGCTTCTTGTTCCACCTGAGGATGAAAAGATGTGTCTGACATTAGGTCTTCATCCTCTGATTCGGGTGAATTGATTGGCTCAAGTTGATCTTCTTCAAACATTTGTGAAATGGAATCTCCAAGATCTTCGTTTTGAGGATTCAGAATTCTATCCTCAATTTTTGATGCAGTTGGTACAAATGTTTCAGCTTCATCCTCGTCAGAATCTGAAAAATAAAAATCAAATCGAGACTTTGCCAGTTCGGGCTCCTGAACTGATACATCTGGTTGTTGATACTGCTCAGCCTCCTCCTCTGTTGAAGTGTCATTGTGAAATGATTGGTACTTGAAGGCTTCATCAGTGTCATCTGGAACTTGTTCTTGAGGTATATAGTTCTGGTTTTCTGTTAATTGTCTGATCTGATCTGTCATTCTCTGTATGGATTCTGTTTGACTCTGAAATTGTGCATCAAATCGAGCTGTCTGTTCTTTGAATATGTGAATCAATTGATCTTCCTCGGATAATTCTGGTTCTTGATAAGGATCGAAGGAAGATGGTGGATAAGATGAAAAATGTGGCTCTCTGAAATGTGATGGCTCGTCATACCATGAAAGATCTTGATAGTTCTGCCACCCTGGATGGTAGTAATATTCGCAATAATCGCTTGGGTGGTTACCATTACATATGTCACATCTCCATATTGAGTTCTGTTGAGCAAATGTAGTATTACTTGGTTCTGGCATCCAGTGATAGTCATTGGGCTATACAACAGGCCTCAGAAAATCGGACCGTTGCTCCCAGATTTCGGGTGTATCTTCTTGTACAGCACGTAATCTTTCAATCTCCCAGTAATGTTCCATTTTAAGTCACCTGAAATCAAAAGAAAGAAATAAAAATTACAGATAAAAATAAAGAAAATTAGATACAAGTAAATTAGATAGCTTCAAAATTAACAACTCAAGAAATATAAGTCCCCGGCAATGGCGCCAAAAACTTGACCGGCGTAAACACACACGTATAACGCAAGCGCACGTATCGTTCAAGTAGTATAAAAATATCGATCCCACGAGGACTTAATTCCTACTGTTGTTATTAATTGTTGAATCTATTTATTTACAAATATCTAATTATAGGGAGAAGAGAATGATTGTTTGATTGGTTGAAAGTGGTTTTACAAAATAAATAAATAAATAAAAAGACAAAAGAAAATACTAAGGAAAATAACAAAAGATACAAAGATCTAGGGTTGTGATTTCTTTTAATATCATTTTAAAGATGAAGTGGTTATCTTAAAGTTGGTAATATATTGATTTATTAACCTGGAACACTAAATTATGTGTAAGCCTCTGTCGATGGTCAGACACAAATACCCAGTTTAACCCAATTGAACCATATGTCTATGTCAACCAAATTATCTGGATTCATTAAGTTTAAGTTCCAATTATGGCTACCCCCGCCCGACAGGTATATTCTTATCCTGTAAGGAAATCTATTAAAGGGTTATCTATCCTCAAGGAAGATCGTGGGTTATTGAGTCTGAGGTCTTAAACCTAAAATCCCTATGTCTAGTTCATTTTAGATTTACCATATCAATCTTATTGGTGATCAGACAACAAGAAGCATTAAGCTTAAGACTTAATAAATAAACCTTTAACTTACCCAACTATAAAATAATCCCTTATAAACCGGTGATATTAAAAGTTATCACAACCCCTAATTAACTAACACATAACTAGGACTATAAAAATAAAATACATAAAATAAAAATACTGAAAAGTAAAATAAAATAAAATAAACTGCTAAGGTAAAAGGAATTACTTTTACTACTACTAATTTAGATATCTCCCATAAAATAATATATAAACTTGTGATAAATTTACCAACCGACCAGTCTGGCGGTATCCTGATTAAGTCAAATTAAGTCCAACCAGCCATTAAGGCGGAACCAAAAATAAATTTACCAACCGACCAGTCTGGCGGTATCCTTGATTAGTCAGGTTTAAACCAGATTAAAATTAAATTACCAACCGACCAATATAGCGGTATCCCTTATTAAGTCAATATTTTAAATAGTTAATATATTATTTTTAAGGGAGATTAATCTAAATAGCAATAATAGAAGAATTACCTTTCACCTTAGCTGAAAAAGTTACTTCAACATGGTGAATAGTAAAAACTGTAAAAAGTAAAAAGTAAAAATTAAATTACTATTATTACAAAAAGTAATTAAAATAATTTACAAAACTAAAAATAAATAAAAAATAAAAATAAAAATTCTAGAGAGAGAAACTCTCTCAAGAGAGAGAAATCAAGAGAGAGGGAGGTGTACAAAATTCTGAAATTTCGCGCTGAATTTATAGGAAAATTTTTCACTGTTCGAGCGTCGCGACGCCAAGGATCTCAGCGTCGCGACTCTGGATTTGTCGACGTGGCACGCTGAGGAGACGACACGTAGCAAGGCGGCTGACTATTCTCGCGACACGTGTCAAGGCGGCTAAGACTCAATTATTGTGATGACGTCATTGATGACGTCATGCGACGCAGCGATGACATGGCGCTGACGTGGCATGACGTGGCGTGGCGGCTGACTGTTCACTTGTCAGCACAATAGGATTGCGACACGTGGCGACACGTGTCAAGTTGTGATTGGCTGAGGCTGACGTGGCAAGTTGACTCGGTTGACCTGCTGACGTGGACGATGATGTGGCATGACACGTGGCAAGGTTGACTTGTTGACCGATGATGTGGCTGATGACGAGGCGACACGTGTCAAGTCTGAGTGTCGGCAGCATATGATGATGACACGTGGCACGGCGCATGTTAGCAGATCCGCTTTGATGGTGGCACGTGGCACGGCGCATTTTAGCAAAGTCAAAACTTCTCAAATGGTTGACCGTTGACCAGGCGCATGTTAGCAGATTCGGCTCACGCTGGGAGTCGCGGCGCGCAGTGTTCCAGCGTCGCGACGCGCAAAAGACTAAAATATCCCTGTTGACGCATTTTTGTCCGGTTTTGCCCCAAATTGCCTCCAGTGCTGTCCAAACTTTATTTATCTGCAAAATAACAATAAAACACATCAAAACATTCACAAAACTCGAGAAACTATACAAAATATTAAGTTTAATGAGTGGGAAATAGTGATATAAATACCACTCATCACATCACTATTTGTACAAATCATGGTATTGTTGTACAAATAACTATGTGACAAAGGAGATTGCTCTCTTATCATTTGTGATTAGATCACCTAGATATATAAATGATAGGAGGTCCCTGTGATTTGTTCTTGGATTGAGAATGATATGAGACAGTATCAATCCACGAAGGAATAATCATTAAATATCCCTAGTCAGAGTATTATCGAGATTGGACATCGATGAATGCGTAAAAGACTAGTATTACACTTGTGCGCGTTGTGAGGGTACAATGGCATAGTTCTCATATATTTGGGTATAGGATACTCATGCAAGTGTAATAGGAGGTTGTGTTTTATCGATGGTACGGAAAACATCTTCGCTCTGGATAGACCCCCTCGGAATTCCATTGGTAGTATGACTATGTGTCTATGGAAATTCGAAATCAGGGTAGGTGTATTTGGTCTTAACCTGAGACTTGTACCGCTAATACTTACGACAATCAATATACTTTGGTTTTGGTCGTCCAGGGCTTTAACCGGTTTCTATGTACGCCTCTTCTGGGTATATTGAGAATCGTAGTGTGTTGGGTGTGATGTCAAGACGGAAGTGTCACTCCAGTCATATGGAGATGATGATCGTGTAAGGATACAGAACTGGTTCTCTAAAAAGGTTGCAATCGTCGGGATAATATGACTTGGTCATGATTATCCGATATTAAAGAGACTACTTGCTTGTCATCCGATATATGCTTCGTACGGGGCAGACACTATACCAGCCTCAGGCCTTGCATGTGATCATCCGATACTGGATCGAAATACGCAATACTTCGTATACTACGCCTGATATAGATCCTTTATTCCTGTAAGGATATTTCTGGAGAATTGGGTAGGCATGGCGCTTTGCTAGAAGCCAACCTTGTCTTGTAATTCGGTATAAATGTAGTACAAGGTACTTACGTGTTTGGATAGTCCGACGACCGAATTTACTGCCAACATATTTGGGGATCTCATGGGTCGCTTCCCAAGGATTCACTGATGACATATGACTCGCACTTTAATTAATCTGGGATTAATAAGAAGAGAGAAAGAAAATTAATCTTGGATTAATAGCGGAGATATTTTATCTGGGATAAAATATCAATTAAAGAGAGATAACGATTAATTTGGAATTAATCGATAAATTAATATATTCGATATATTAAACGAAATTGGATTTCAACGAGGAATTAAAATTAGATTTTAATTCGGGCGAATGAATTAATTTAGAATTAATTCGTTAGCGATGTGAATAGTGATTTCGCTAGGCATAATCATTTAATTGCGTCGCAACGGAAAATTCGTTAATTTAGAATTAGCGAACCTGAGCCCGGGATTGTTTGCGAGCGCATTCACATTTCGAATTCGAGTGCGGCATGTAAGTTAAATCAAGTGTCAAATCGCTAGTCACATCAAGCGTCAAATCATGTCACTTTGAGTGTTGTGACAATTTGATTGATTGATGTGATTGATTGATTGATTGATTGATGGTGGTTGATAGCTTTAATTGTTTGACTTTTTTAAAGCAAATATTTGGTATATGATTTTAGAAATCAATTACCAAAAATAAATTACACATTTATCTCTCTCTCTCTCCTCCATTTCTTCTCCGTCTCTCACGCCCGTAGAGGGCTTTTTCTCTTCGATTTTTCAGCTCAAAACCTGTGAGCTAGAGGGAAGCAAGTGCTTGGTTTTTGTGGTAAAAATCAAGAGAGCTAGCACTCCGAGAGACATGCGAAGGTGATAGGGAAGTCCACCCACGAGCCGTGAATCGTTTGACGAAGCTTGGAGCTTGGATTCTTGAAGACTCAAAGCCGAATCTTGGAGAGGAAAGCAGTGAACTGCCGAGCAGTCCAGTGGGCAGAAAAAGGAAAATTTTGTTGCCTCCCGCGTCGATCAACCGATCGATGTGAGTATTCCGCAACTCCCTCGATGTATTCACTTATGTTTCATGCTTGTTTATTGATCCTTGGGACCTTAACAAACTCCAACAATCGTATCATGAGCAAGGAAAAGCATGAAATTGATTTTAGGGCTTAAAATTGGGTAAATTGTATTTGAGCATGTTTTAATGAAATTGGATGAATTAGTATGCTTAAATATATTTTAATTGAAGATTGATTGGATCAATTTGTTGAAATTTTGTTTGGAACAAATTTGCCCAAAATTTTTTGTGTTGGCCGAAAATGAGAAGTGCCCTAAATGTCTTGGAATTTTGATTTTTTGATCATTGGATGTGTTGGAAATCATTCGGGATGTTGATTTAATGTCGATTGTGGAATTAATTGGATTGAATTCGAATCGGACATAAAATCCCCAATATTGCCGAGACATAAAGAAGCATGAATGGGTTTGATTTTTGTTAAATTGTGTTGGACATGATTTAATGATGATAAGCATGATTAATTAGGCTAATTTGATGTTTTGGAAATATTGATTTGGGTAATTAATAATGCTATACACTTTAGGATAATTAAATGTGAAATTGGATTTTGCAATTTAATTATGTTGGGCCTTAAAATTGGATTTGGGCTTGTTGTGTTGTAATTGGGCTTATTGGGCTTGGTTGTACCAAGTTGGGTTTAGGCAAAATTGGTTGGATCCAATTGGGCCCAAAACCGCTTCGATAAAGCCCAAATGCGACTAATGGACCTTTAAAGTTTAATTGGGCCTAATGGGCCTAAATTGATTTCTGGGCTTATGGGGTAATTCTCGGATTGGATTTTGGTTATTCGGTTTGACCCGAGTTGACCAAAAGTCCACGCCTCAAGAAATTAATTAAAAGCCCATTGGACTTTAATTAAATTAACGTTGGACGTTAATCGGGCTTTGAGACCCGTAACGATTAAATTTGGAATTTAAGTCATAAAAGTTCATTAATAAAGTGTGATATTTAATTTGGAATTAAATAAGCGAATTAGTATTAAATGCAAATTGAATTGGATTTAATTTTGTAGTTTAATTTAATTCGAGAATTCGTACTTTGAGTACTTATTCGCAAAACGAGTTTGACTCGAGCAAAATCAAATCGTTGTTTGAACATTGGATGATCATTAATTATCAGATTAATTAATTTGATTAGATTGATTGATAACATGCTTGTGTGAATACATGGTTGCGATGCATGAATAATGTATATCGGATGGATATTAGATGGGTGGGACAATTTTAGAAATTGTTGTAATAAATTTGATTTATTAATTGGACATGCGTGTCTAACCTTATTACCTTCTTATTCTTTGTATTCTCTTCTCACATATTCCCCTCAATGTAAATGAGGTTTCTTTAAAAGTGTAGTGTAACGGGTAGAAGTAAATACTTGTGCTAACGGGAGAGAGAAAGTGAGAGATTTGATCTAGGATCAATGTGTAAAGTATCTATCCGCATATCATTATTATTTATCATATGCGCTTTATTATGTATTTAAAATGCATGTTTAAGGGTGTATGATGATGAGACCTTAACAAAGATAATAAATTGGTTGCCAATTTGCACTCAAAAAACCCTCGCAAAATATTAAGCGTTTTTCCTTCCATTAAGTGATTCTTACTCAAGATCCAAGACTGGCATTGGCTTGTTGGCCAAAGTCAAGGCCTTTGTCCGTCGAGGATGTGTTTGAATCACGAGAGCTTTGTTCCATATTGGTGTCTTGTCCAAGTTGTGGTTTGTTGGCCAAAGTCAAGACCACTTCTTGTCCATCGACATTGATTACGAAGCTTTCCATGGTCAATGGGTCGCACTTAACTGGGATCACTAAGTTTATTGTGCCAAAGCCAAGACTTAGTTGATTCAGAGGAAAAAGGTTAGGTAATACATTGGATGTATTGGCATATATAAGATATATGTTTCGGACTTGGATATCCCCCTACCGGATCTAGGAATTGGATTGGATCCAATCGATCTTAGAGATCTACCTAGTTAATTATCATACAATTTGTTGGCCAAAGTCAAGATTGTGTGATATTTAACGGGATCCCAGCCCACTAGGAAACACGGTTTCCCGAGTACTCGACAGAGGGTTAGAGGCTCGCCGAAAAATAGTGGGAGGCAAGAATTGAATTTGCAATATTCGTTTAATTACTTGCCATACGCGCTCAAACAAATATCATTCGTCAAATAAATTAAATGTTAGTTGGACTAATATTTAAATGTTGTTTTAATAAATAGTTGGACTATATTCAAACTATTCATTTATAGTTGATTTTTAATTGGATTATAATCAATATAATTGATTTTAATCTATTAAATTATAGTTGATTAAATAGTTTGACTATTGTAATCATTATAATAAATAGTACCGAAATCGTTGATTAAATAGTTGGACTATTAGAATCAAGATAGAAACTGAAAGATTGACATTTAAAACATAATCCTAGGGAAAATGTATTTAAATGGCTTAATTTTCAAATTGGGAATAATTTCAAGATAGTCCTGGAAAAACTAATAAGTTATTTTATTTGATAAAATAACATATTAAGCCTAAGCCCGGAGTTAAGCAAATAGTAGAGTATAATCTTTGGAAGATTTATGTGATGATAACTTAAGTGCTTAATCCATTAAGCTTGTCGCAGTAGACTCCTTAATTTCTGAATCAGAACTAAGGATTAGATCCTTAAAGTATGATAAATAAATTGAAGGATCTTCATAAATCTATTTTTAGATTTTAGAAGTACTAAATTGCAATAAATAATTCTTGGAGAATTAATGACTATTCTCAAGGAGACAAAATCAAAATTTTCAATAAGGCAAGTAGCGCAAGGCGCACCTTACTTCGATATTCTAGAAACCCGATGGTTGGCCAAAGGCTACTGGAATATGTAAAGGGCAAAGGCAAAATCATTATAATCTTCTAGGAAGATAAAAGACATATCCTAAAATGTCTGCTTAAATGTGGCAAACGGGATCGCGGAAGCATAACTACCATTTGGACAAAGCAGACATGAAGGAATTGAAGACGAGCAAGGCTTTGACTTCAAATATGTTTGTCATAAATATGTTCACTACTAGTATTAAAATTGGATTTTAGGTACTTAGTGTGATATATTGATGTTTAGAATCTGCTATGAGCAGGATGCTGACCTCAATTGAGATTTAATCTGCGGATTGGAAACGGGATGAAAATCGATGTTTTAACCGTAGATACCAAAGTTTAGGAACTATCTTTCGGGTGTGTACCTAAAATTGGAAACTGTTATAATGTAACTAGTTTGACTAGATACATTATCTCTATATGAGTGTTTAACCCGCTGCGGGTGAACCTTTATATTCTGGAACACTAAAGTGTTTCATTATATAAAGATGATATTGAGATAAACATATTAGATGTGAATAACAGTATTTATATTTTGAATATAAATAAATCTCAAACATAAACATGACAAACAAATAGCTCGAACTGATTTGATCAGAAGAAACTAAAATTGTGGCATTGTTGTCTGGGACACAATTAAACAAGACTCGTATATCCATACTTTTGAAGAGTGGGTACTCGGACTAATTTGATTCTATTCAAATAAAGTCTACGAATCTAGTTTATTGGGCAATGTGCCTATAACACATTTACTTGGTAAAAGTGCAAATGCCATCGATCTGTAAGCCCTAGTTCATAGTGAAGTAAGTGGGCCCATGTCTAGCTAGGCTAGAGGTGGATATAAATATTTCGTGACCTTTACGGATGTGGCATCGCGTTATGGTTATGTGTTTCTTTTAAAACACAAATCGGAAACTTTTAAAGTTTCGACACGAAATAGACAAGCAGATCGGCTAAAGTATTAAACTGTCATGGTAAGACCGTAATGGAAAATACTTAAGCAATAAGTTTCTTATATACTTGAAAGAGTATAGTATTCTTTCAAAGAGGACTACTCTCGGAACACGTCATTTTGACGGTGTGTCCGAACAGAGTAACCGAATTTTGTTGGACATGATAAGGTTAATCATGAGTCGCTCTGAGTTACCATTTCCTTCAACGGATAAGCATAAACAGTGCAGAATTATTTAGAATAAGGTTCCATAAAAATATGTTTGACAGATATCATATTAGATATGAACGGGAAAGAAACCGGGTTTCTCATTCCTGAATATTTGGGAATGCTAGGCATATGTTTGTATGATACCAAACTAGAACCCAAATTGGATAAGTTCCAATTGTAGGTTATCCTAGGGATACATAAGTATAGTACTTATACAACTCACAAGAGAACAATTAGATTATTGCTCGCCATGCAGTTTTCCTAAGAGGAATACCGATATGCAGTGGTAAGTGGAAGGATAGTAAAACTCGATGAAAATCGGAGTAATACTGTTCATGGCACTAATTCCTTAATGGAACATAAATAGTTCATCAAGGATGAAACTACACCATTAATCTTCAAAATACACAAGAACCGCGTATGTCGGAGAGAGTCAAAAAACAACCTGGGGTATGGGTTTCTGATCTCACCTCATAAAAGATGTCAATCTTTTGAGGTATACCAACTGACTACGTATGAGGAAGTGATACAAGGTATCGACTCCCTATTATGACAAAGTATCATGAATCCGAATTGGATTCCATGTATATCAACAAGTTTGGATACTAGTTGATATACCACAAGGCATTGTGCCTAATGGTACTATATAAGTCTTCAAGGAAGACATACATGGAAGGCAACATACCAACGTTCTAAGCTAGGCTTTTAGCGGAAAGGTATCATTATCAATATTGTGTTGACTACGATTCAACCTTTTAACTGTTGCCATGGAAAATCCATTTGGATGATGCTTGCTAAAGCTGCATGTTTCATTTGTGAAATATATCAGCTTAACGGGAAAATCGCTTTCCTGAAAAGGAAACCTTTTGGAGGATGTTTACAACATCCTGACGGTTTTGTCGTACTGAAACTAACAAACAAGGTTTGCGGGTTGATCGATCCATGTTTGGATTGAAGCAGGCATATGTTCTTGGAATTATCGTTTTGATATAATCATAATGGAGTATGATTTAATTCAAAACGAAAATGATTCTTGTGTATATAAGAAGGTTAGTGGGAGCGCACTGACAGTGGCTGTCCTATAAATAATAATAACATACGTCATTTCTTGGAAATGATATTCCCATATTACAATCGGCGAAAGCTTGGCTTTCGAGAAAACTCTCCGAGAACTCGTACATTGAAAAATGTACGTGACCTTGTGTCTCATACACTTTAAGCATATGGATTCACAAACAGGCCAATCCAAGTGATAGTCACTAGATTGATGTTAAGAACATCTGTTAGTGTCTTAGAGATCTAAGGATGTTGCCTTAAACTATGGAGATTGAGAACTTGAAGTGACTGGGATCACTGTAGCAAGTTTCATAACCGATAAAGACGACTAAAAGTCACAAACGGTACTGTACAGTTTGAATAACGGAACAGTGAGCTGGAAATCTTCCAAGCAAGATATTGTTACCGAATAAACAACAAATGCGGGTTATTGCTGCAGCTGAGGCGGCAATAGAAGCCATTTGGGTCGATAACAAATCTAATTAGATTAGATATAATTTTGTTAGCAGCTGAGCTAGGCGTCATCACAGGCTAAAGAATTAATGGTCTCATCAACGATCCAGAAAAATACTTTGATATTCATCTGATTCGTTCGGATCATACATCGTGGCGATGTGATGATCGTATAAATTGCATCAGACGATAATCATGCAAATCCGCTGACGAAAGCCTTTTCTCAGCAGTTTGAGCCAACCGTACATAGTTTGGGTGTGAGACACTCGAGTGACTGGTTATAGGACAAGTGGGAGATTATTGGACAATTATGACCCATAACGTCACTATTTGTACAGATCATGGTGTTGTTGTACAAATTAACTATGTGACAAATGAGATTGCTCTCTTATCATTTGTGATTAGATCACCTAAATATATAAATGATAGGAGATCCCTGTGATTTGTTCCTAGATTGAGAATGATATGAGACAGTATCAATCCACGAAGGATAAATCATTAAATATCCATAGTCAGAGTATTATCGAGATTGGACATCGATGAATGCGTAAAAGTCTAGTATTACACTTGTGCGCGTTGTGATGGTACAACGGCATAGTTCTCATATATTTGGGTATAGGATACTCATGCAAGTGTAATAGGAGGTTGTGTTTTATCGATGGTACGGAAAACAGCTTTGCTCTGGATAGACCCCCTCGGAATTCCATTGGTAGTATGACTATGTGTCTATGGAAATCCGAAATCAGGGTAGGTGTATTTGGTCTTAACCTGAGACTTGCACCGCTAATACTTACGACAATCAATATACTTTGGTTTTGGTCGTCCAGGGCTTTAACCGGTTTCTATGTACGCCTCTTCTAGGTATATCGAGAATCGTAGTGTGTTGGGTGTGATGTCAAGACGGAAGTGTCACTCCAGTCATATGGAGATGATGATCGCGTAGGGATACAGAACTGGTTCTCTAAAAAGGTTACAACCGTTAGGATAATATGACTTGGTCATGATTATCCGATATTAAAGAGACTAGTTGCTCGTCATCCGATATATGCTTCGTACGTGGCAGACACTGTACCAGCCCCAGGCCTTGCATGTGATCATCCGATACTGGATCGAAATATGTAATACTTCGTATACTATGCCTGATATAGATCCTTTATTCCTGTAAGGATATTTCTGGAGAATTGGGTAGGCATGACGCTTTGCTAGAAGTCAACCTTGTCTTGTAATTCGGTATAAACGTAGTGCGAGGTACTTATGTGTTCGGATAGTCCGACGACCGAATTTACTACCAACATATCCGGGGATCTCATGGGTCGTTTCCCAAAGATTCACCGATGACGTATGACTCGCACTTTAATTAATCTGGGATTAATAAGAAGAGAGAAAGAAAATTAATCTTGGATTAATAGCGGAGATATTTTATCTGGGATAAAATATCAATTAAAGAGATATAACGATTAATTTGGAATTAATCGATAAATTAATATATTCGATATATTAAACGAAATTGGATTTCGACACGGAATTAAAATTAGATTTTAATTCAGGCGAACGAATTAATTTAGAATTAATTCGTTAGGGACGTGAATAGTGATTTCGCTAGGCATAATTATTTAATTGCGTCGCAACAGAAAATTTGTTAATTTGGAATTAGTGAACCGGAGCCCGGGATTGTTTGCGAGTGCATTCGCATTTCGAATTAGAGTGCGGCATGCAAGTCAAATCAAGCATCAAATCGGTAGTCACATCAAGCGTCAAATCATGTCACTTTGAGTGATGTGACAATTTGATTGATTGATGTGATTGATTGATTGATTGATGGTGGTGGTTGATAGCTTTAATTGTTTGACTTTTTTAAAGCAAATATTTGGTATATGATTTTAGAAATCAATTACCAAAAATCAATTACACATTTATCTATCTCTCTCCTCCAATTCTTCTTCATCTCTCACGCCCATGGAGGGCTGTTTCTCTTCTGTTTTTCAGCTCAAAAATCGTGAGCTAGAGGGAAGCAAGTGCTTGGTTTTTGTGGCAAAAATCAAGAGAGCTAGCACTCCGAGAGACATGCGAAGGTGATAGGGAAGTCCACCCATGAGACGGGAATCGTTTGACGAAGCTTAGAGCTTGGATTCTTGAAGACTCAAAGCCGAATCTTTGAGAGGAAAATTGTGAACTGCCGAGCAGTCCAGTGGACAGAAAAAAGAAAATTTTGTTGCCTCCCGAGTCGCTCAACCGATCGATGTGAGTATTTCGCAACTCCCTAATGTATTCACTTATGTTTCATGCTTGTTTATTGATCCTTGGGACTTTAGCAAACTCCAACAGCGGGAGTGTAGACAAAGGCTCTTGTTGGCGAAGGATTGCCCACAAGTAGGTCTCCCCACTCAAGGGTTCAAGTGACCAAGTCAGCGCACTTTTTTTTATACCTTACGATACGTGCCAACGAGTTATGATACGTGACTGACTGTCAAATGGATTTCCTATTGAAGATTCCCCAGAGGGAGGGTGGAGTGAACTCTCTTAAATACCCAAGCCTCTTAGGCTCTTATCGCCTTGGTGACAGGAAAAAACAACAAGTCCTTCAAATTAGTCCATCACAGTAAGCTTCGAGTAATGATTATCAAGGTGCCTTTGCAGCTTTTCCTTATAGAAAGGTAGTGAATGAAGAAAGACATCAAACCATTACTTAGCTCTAATAATGCCTTTGAGTAAACCCATTCAACCCACGATAGACACAGTTAACTAAAGCACAAATCACAAACATTACAATACATTATTTCGGGGGCCAATTCTCTATCCCCAGTGAAGTCACCAGACTGTAGGACACAGAAATCGGCGACACTGTTCCAGGCTCGCGGCCTGGTTGGGAGTACGGAGTAGCCAGCGGGGGACTAAACCGGAGAACTAAAAATGGAGCCGCCACCCGGTGTGAACCGTGAAAATGATTTAAGGCCGCACTCACCCCTCGCAAGGGAAGACCTTAAACCGTTGGGTTCGGAATGGTCCCTTACTTATACCACTTGTAATGAAAGGATTTATGCAATAGTACAACCAAATCTCATGCAACACATACCAGATAATTTAAACAACATGCAAGTTTGCACACCCATAATCGTAAATGAAAAAATGAAGGCAAAATACATAATTCATGAACGTATTAAACAATAAAGTGCAATAATGTAACTAATAAAAACTATAAAGGCATAAAATCGAGCACACAATCTCATTAGCATATCGAATAAATAAATGCGGAAAATATAAATAAATAATAACGGTAAAGGCATAAATATTAAAGAGAGCTAACTAAGCATATGAAGAGGAAGGGGATGACTAAGGAAATAAACATGCATGAAACATGATGAAGGACTCTGTCTAGTGTGTGCGCGTTCGTGTAGCGTTCGTAAACACGTTCGAACGGTAAACAGAATGCAAGCGTTCGAGTAGCGTTTGATAATGTGTTCGAACGATAAACATAATGTTCGTGTTTGTATAGCGTTTGATATCGCGTTCGAACTGGGTAAGACCTGATGCATGATACAATAAAATACATACGCATTCGAGTCGCGTCTGAGACACGTTCGAACGGAAATGAGACAGAATGTATACGTTCGTGTAGCGTTCGTAAACGTGTTCGAATGGAATGAGGCAGGATGTATACGTTCGTGTAGCGTTTGGAAATGCGTTCGAACGAGATTGCCAAAATGGCATCTGAAATGACACAAACACATGTATGGGTGAACAAATACACGATGTAGGACCTAGTATGCCCGATTGAACATATTTCACATTCAATTGAGTGCACCTCGTCCGTCGCGGTAAAACATCATGGTAAAGGTAGTCTTTAGGCATTTCCCTCGAATAGAGGACCTTTAATCCACCCTAGTTAGCCCATGCGCACTAGAATGCAATGCATGTGTAAATAAAACAATGATATGCAAAGGGTAAATGACATAATAAAAGGCGTGGCAAAACATCGTGGTAAAGGTATCCCTTTGGCTTTTCATCCCTCAAAACATAGGACCTTTAATCCACCCTAGCTAGCCCATGCGCATTACATTACCATGCATAAATAAGTAACATGCAGAAAGTAATAACATACTAACGACTAAATCATGCTTAAAAATAAATAACATACTAACGACTAAATCATGCTTAAAACGCAAGGTTGGATGAAGCGAAACATGTGAATCTCTCAAGTGGTACGTGGCATTGTATCCCGAGTGCAAACCATAATACCATCCATTCAGATTCGGCTACAGAATTTACGTCCGGGTTTCCATCTGATATACCACAAGAGAGGACACATATTCCATTCATTCAAGGACCACAATATGTATCAACAAACGACTCTCATGCGAAGGAATTCTAATAAACAACAAAAAAAGATGAGAATAAATAAGAAGGGTGCCCTCAGGTCTAACTTCTTAGGTCGTCTCTCGAAAGTGCGTTACACGACCGTCGGAAGGATTGATGCTCCGCAACTCCTCCGGTTCACTGGTCCACTGCTTTCGTTCGCTGCTTCATTGTTTGGGCTGCTGTTTTTACTCCGTTTTTACTGCTGTTTTCACTGTATTCTCTGGTCACTATTTTACGGTAAATAAATGGACTGTTTTTACATTTTTAAGGGGTATTGGGGCTGCTATTTTATGTAGTAATTTGGGCAGTTTCTGGGTTGTTTTCAGTGTAGTTTGTGGAGGTGATTTTCGGTGGTTGCAGGGATTGTTTTGGGCTGTGATTTTTGGTGTTTACAAGGACTGTTTCAGTGATGATTTTTGCTGTTAAGGAGGGGTTTCGGTGATGATGTTTGTATTTTATTATTTTCGGTGGTGAGAGTGTTTAGGGGGTTATGGTTTCGATTGCTAGAGAGGAGAAGAAGGGAGAATTATTTCTTTGCTTCTTGCTTTTTGCTTTGGGCGTGAATGCTAGGTTATTTTCTTTTGTGTTTTCGTGAGAATGAGCTAGGGTGTGAAAGGTTTGTTTAGGCTTCTTTTTATAATGGTTTGCTAGGGTTTCTAGGTAAGGAAGGGAATCCTCAAAAAAGGGAAGTGTTTTGATTGGTTTATGAAAGGAAAAGATGGGTTTAATTTAGGGAGCGAATATCTTAATTGGTGTTTGATTAGGGAATGGATTTGATTAGATTTAGGAAGGGATTTGATCTAATTAATTTAATTTAATTTGTGACATGTATTTTAAATATTTTAATTATTTTTTGGATGGGTTTTGGTGGGCTAATTGGGCTTGGGCGTGAGGCTAGCAGCAAAACCCGAAGTACCGACGTCGTTCGAACGCCGATTCGAATGTTACACGAACGCCCGCAATCTGTTTGACATTCGAACGTGCTCACGAACGCAGCACGAACGCGAAAGTAGTGAACATGTGAATTGAATCTGATGACATACTTATTCTGAATTTCCCCTTCCGACATTCGTTTCCCGCGACTTCCGCAACCTAAAGAGTAGTGCCTCCATACGAGACTCATCATCGGGACTTACATGCAAAAATGCAGTGCCTACACAAGGCTTAGTTGATTCAGAGGAAAAAGGTTAGGAAATATATTGGATATATTGGCATATATTGGATATATGTTTCGGACTTGGAGGTCCACCTACTGGATCTAGGAATTGGATGGGATCCAATTGATCTTAGAGATCTACCTAGTTAAGTTTCATACAATTTGTTGGCCAAAGTCAAGGTTGTGTGTTATTTAACGGGATCCTAGCCCATTAGGAAACTAGATTTCCCGAGTACTCCACATAGGGTTAGAGGCTCGCCGAAAAATAGTGGGAGACAAGTATTAAATTTGCAATTTCATTTAGATACTTGCCAATACGCGCTCATTTTACTTTTCGTCATTAAAAAATTTATACATATTAGTTGGACTAATATTCAATTGTTGTTTTAATTAAACAGTTGGACTGTATTTAAACTACTTCATTTATAGTTGATTTTATAATTGGATTATAGTAATCAATATATTTGAATTTAACCAATCAAATAGTAGTTGATTATATAGTTAGACTATAATAATCATTATATTCGATTGTACCCGAAATCGTTGATTGGATAGTTGGACTATTGGAATCAAGATAACTGAAAGATTATCGTTTAAAACATAATCCTGGGTGAAAATGTCTTTAAGCGGCTTCAATTTTCAGATTGGGAATAGAATCTCAGGATAGTCCTGGGAGCCGAGAAGTTACTTTTTTTGATAGAGTGACATCTCGGGCTTGAGCCTGGAGTTGAGCAAATAGTAGATCATGAGCTTTGGAAGACTCATCGTGATGAAAATTTTAGTGCTTAATCCTTTATGCTTGCCGCAAATACTCCTTAATTTCTTCGTCAGAACTAAGGATTAGATCCTTATAGTATGATATTGAAATTGAAGGATCTTCATAGATCTATTCTTAGATCTTAGAAGTACTGATTGCAAAAGAAAACTCTTGGAGAGTTAATGGCTATGCTCAAGGAGACAGAGCTAGAGCTTGCAAAAGGGTAAGAAGCGCAAGGCGCATCTTACTTCAACAATCCAGAAGGTCAAGGCTTGGCCGAAGGCTTCTAGGGATGTGAAAAAGGGGCAAAGGCAAAATCGTCATAGTCTTCTAGGAAGACAAAGGACATATCCCAAGATGTCTGCCTAAACTGTGGCAAACGGGGTCACCGGAAGCGTGACTGCCGTATGGACAAGGCAGACATGAAGGAAGTGAAGACGGGCAAGGCTTCGACTTCAAGTATGTTTGTTATAAATATATCCACTGCTAGTTTAAAATTAGATTTTGATACTGGATGTGGTACATAAATATATGTACTGATATGCGGGATCTGCTGATTAACATGAGACTGGCTTCAGATGAGATGGACCTACGAGTCAGAAACGGGATGAGAGTCACAGTTTTGGCAGTGGAAACCTAAGTTTTGGAACTGCCATTTGGGTAAAAACTTAAATTATGAGACTGTTATAATGCATCTAGTTTGACTATGAACGTTATATCTGTATCTAGTTTAATCTGTTGCGGGTACACCTTTATATTCCGAAACACCGGGTGTTTTTTATTTATAAAGATGATATCGATATATCTACATTAGATGTAAATAATGGTCTTTATATTTTGAATATAAATGAATCGCAAACATATAATATGACAAACAAAAGCTTAAACTGAATAAATGTGTTGAGACTTAAAAGTGGCATTGTTGTCTGGGACTCGTATATCCACACTTTCGAAGAGTGGATACTAGGATGGATTTGATTCTAATTCAAATGATGTCTACTAATCTAGTTTATTAGGCAAAATGTCTAAAACACCTTTTACTTGGTAAAAGTGCAAGTGCCACCGATATGTTAGCCCTCGTTCATGGTGACGTAAGTGGGCCCATGTCTAGCTAGGCTAGAGGTGGATATGAATACTTCGTAACCTTTACGGATGTGGTATCGCGTTACAGTTATGTGTATCTTATGAAACACAAGTCAGAAACTTTTGAGTAATTCAAAGAGTTTCGACACGAAATAGAAAACAGATTAGTAAAAGTATTAAAAACATTACGGTCGGACCCTAGTGTAAAATACTTAAACATATGAGTTTCAAGATTACATGAAAGAGTATGGTATTCTTTCACAGTGGACTCCTCCCGGAACACCTCAATTGAACGGTGTGTCGGAACGGAGAAACCGAACTTTGTTGGACATTATAAGGTTAATGATGAGTCGCTCTGAGCTACCAATTTCCTTCTGAGGATACACATTAAACAGTGCAATACTTATTTTGAATAAGGTTCAATGAAAATTTGTTAGACAGACTTCATATTAGATATGAACAGGAAAGAAACTGGGTTTCTCATTCCTGAAGATTTGGGAATGCTGGGCATACGCTAAATGTTTGGATGATACCAAACTAGAACCCAAATCGGATAAGTGCCTATTTGTAGGTTCTCCTAGGGAAACCAAAGTATAATACTTATACAACTCACAAGAGAACAATGTAATTGTTACTCTCCATACGGTTTTCCTAAGAGGAATTCTGATATGCAGTGGTAAGTGGGATGAAAGTAAAACTCGATGAAAATCAGATTAATACTGTTCCAGGCACCGAGTCCTCATGGAACACCAACAGTTCATCATGGATGAATCTGTACCAATAATCTTCGAATACACAAGAACCACGTAGGTCAGAGAAAGTCAGAAAATAACCTGGGAGGTATGGGTTTCTGATCTCACCTCATGTAGATGTTAATCTTATTGAGGATATTTAACCGGCTACGTATGAGGAATGGATACAAGGTATCGACTCCTTTTATGGAAAAGTGCAATGAAGTCCGAAATGGATTCCATGTATATAACCAAGTTTGGACACTGGTTGATGTACTAGAAGGCATTATGCCTATTGGTACTAAATGAGTCTTCAAGGAAGACATACATGGATGGAAACATACAAATATACACAGATATGCTTGTACATAAAGGGTATCGTCAATGACATAGTGTCGACTATGACTAAACCTTTTATCTATCGCCATGATTAAATCCATTTGGATAATGCTTGCTAGTGCTGCATATTTCATTTATGAAATATGGCATATGGACGTCAAAACTGCTTTTCTTAACGGAAACCTTTTGGAGGATGTTTACAACATCTTGACGGTTTTGTCGTGCCAAAACATGCAAACAAGGTTTGCATGTTAAATCGATCCATTTATGGATTGAAGCAAGCATAGCGTTCTTGGAACCAGTGTTTTGATAAGATAATAATGGTATATGATTTCATTCAAAACGAAGATGATTCTTGTGTATATAAGAAGGTTAGTGGGAGCGCACTGACAATGAATGTCTTATAAGTTGATAATGTATTGCTTCTTAGCAATAACATTCCCATAATATAATCGGTGAAAGCTTGGATTTCATTAAAATTCTTCATGGTATACCTAGGAGAAGCACACTTTATTCTAGGAATAAAGATCTACTGGGATAGATCTAGAAAGCTGCTGACAACCCTCCCAGAGTTCGTACATTTTTGAAATGTATGTGACCTGATGTCTCATATACTTTGAGCATATGTAGACGCTATAAGGCTAATCCGGGTGATGGTCACTGGATTAATGTAAAGAACATCCTTGAGTATCTTGGACGAACTAATGATGCTTTCTGGAAATATGGGGAAAGGAGAACTTGAGGTGACTAGGTTCACCGCTGCAAGTTTCCAAACCGATAAAGACGACTTTAAGTCGCAATAAGAGTACATATTTAGTTTGAATAACAGAACAGTGAGCTGGAAATCTTCCAAGCAATGTACTGTTGCCGGATAAATAATAAAAGCGGAATATTGCTGCAGCTGAGGCAGCAATAGAAGCATTTTGGATCTATATAATCCTAATTAAATTATTAGTAGTTCTGTTAGTAGCTGAGCTAGGCTACAACACAGGCTAAGGAACCACGATCTCATCAATGATCCAAGTATGTACTTCAACTAATTCATTTGATTCGTTCGATCATACATCGTGGCGATGTGATGATCAAATAAAATGCATCAGATGATAACATTGCAAATCCGCTGACGAAAGTTGTTTCTCAGTAGAAATTTGAGCAACTTGTACATAGTGAGGTGTTAGACACTTGAGTGATTGGCTATAGGCCAAGTGGGAGATTGTTGGACAATTATGACTCATAACATCACTATTTGTACAAAACATGGTGTTGTTGTACAAATTAACTATGTGGCAGAGGAAATTGCTCTTTTATCATTTGTAATTGGATTACCATGATATATAAATGATAAAAGTCCATATGATTAGTACCGAATTAATAAGATATGAGACAATATTAATCCACGTAAGGTTTAATCATTAAATATCCCTAGTCGTAGTATTATCGAGACTATACATCGATAATACGGAATAGACTAGTATTACACTTGTACGTGTTATGGAAGCGTAACGACATAGTTCTTATATATCTGGGTATTGGATACTCATGCAAGTGTAATAGGAGGTTCTGTTTACCGATGGTACGGAAACAGCTTCACTCTGGATAGACCCCTCGGAATCTCATTGGTAGTATGACTATGTGTCTATGGGAATCCGAATCAGGGTAGGTGTATTTGGTCTTAACCTGAGACTTGCATCGCTAATACTTGCGACAATCAGTATACTTTGGTACTCTTGTATGCTGCAGCTATCGGGATAATATGACAAGGTCATGATTATCTGATTGTAGAGACTAGTTACCAGAGATTTGATATATGCTTCGTACAGGGCAAACACAATTCCAGCCCCAGGCCTAGCATGTGACATTCGATACTGGATCGTAATACGCAATACTACGTATACTACGCCTGACAAAGATTACATATTCCTTTAAAGAATATTTCTGGAGAATTGGGTAGGCACGATGCTTTGCTAGAAGCCAACCATGTCTTGTAAATCGGTGAGAACGTGGTACCGGATATGCACGTATTCGGATAGTCCGATGACCGTATTTACTGCCAACATATACAGGGATCTCTTAGGTCCCTTCCCAAAGATTCACTGTTGAGATTTGACTCGAACAGAAAATTAATCTGGGATTAATTATGAGAGAGAAAATTAATCTGGGATTAATTACGGTAATAATTAATCTGGGAATTAATTATTAAAGAAAGAATTAATCTGGGATTAATTGCATCGAGAATTTATTTGGGATTAAATTCGTCGAGAAGAGAGAACACGATTAATTTAGAATTAATCGGTAAAGTAAATTTAATAGTGAAATTAGATTTTACTATTTAATTTATTTAAATTGGGCTAAAATAATATATTATATATATTAAATGAAATCGGATTTCAATTCAGAATTAAAATTAGATTTTAATTCTAGCGAACAAATTAATTTAGAATTAATTCGTTAGCGACTTCCGTAATAATTTTGCGAGACATTATTATTTAATTTAATTAGATTTAATTACATCAAGATGGAAAATTCGTTTAGTCGAATTAAAAGAACCAGACCCAAAGTGTGTTGTGTAAAGCCAACTTGAATTTGGAATTCAAATTTGGGTGGGACCCACACCACTTACATCACATGTCACTTTTTGGTGATGGAAGTGGTTGGCAACTTTAATTATTGGGCATTAATCACACATCACACATTATTTAAAGTTAAGTTTTGGAAATAAAAGGTGACTATTCATCTTCTCCCAAAAACTCTCTCTTGGCCGAAAATAATGCTCCTTGGAGGAGAAATTTTTTCTTTCATTTTTGTTCAAGCTAGCACTTAAAGGAGTGGATCAAGGTGATAGGGAAACTTACCCAAGTGTTGGAAACACTCAAGAAGGACTTGGAGCTTCCACCGAAATGCATAAAAAGTTTTGAACTCATCCGATCAATGTGAGTAATTCCGTAACTCTTTTAATTTTATTCACACAAAAATCACTCTTAGACGATCTTGGCATGTTCTAGGAACACTCACAGTAGGCACGGTGCTTTGCTAGAAGACAACCATGTCTTGTAAATCGGTAAGAACGTGGTACCAGGTACGCACGTGTCGGATAGTCCGACAACCGTATTTACTGCCAACATATCCAGGGATCTATTGGGTCACTTCCCAAAAATTCACCGATGACATTTGACTCGAACAGAATTAATCTGGGATTAATCATGAGAGAGAAAAATTAATCTGGGATTAATTACAGCAAGAATTAATCTGGGATTAATTATCAAAGGGAAAATTAATTTGGGATTAATTGCTTTAAGAATTAATATGAGATTAATTCGTGTAGAAGAGAGAACGCGATTAATTTGGAATTAATAGATAAAATAAATTTAATAGTTAAATTGGAATTTTCTATTTAATTTATTTATTTGGGCTAAAATAATATATTGGGTATATTAATTGAAATTGGATTTCAATACGGAATTAAAATTGGATTTTAATTCAAGCGAACGAATTAATTTAGAATTAATTCGTAAGCGACTTCCGTAATAATTTTACTGGGTATTATTATTTAATTAAATTAGATTTAATTACGTAGCGACGGAAAACTCGTTTAGTCGGATTAAACGAACATGGCCCAAAATGTGTTGTGTAAGCCAACTAGAATTTGGAATTCAAAATTGGGTGGGACCCACATCTCACATCACTTGTCAACTTGTGATGTAAGTGGTTGCTAATAAAGTGAATTGGATTTATTACACATCACACCAACCAACTTTACAACTTTGGTAATTGTATTGGAAAACAATCACTATTCACATTCCTCTCTTTCCTCTCCCATTCCACCATTGCCAAATTTGCTTCTTTTTGGAGGAGAATTTTTCCTTTCAATTTTGTTCAAGCTAGCACTTAAAGGAGTCAAAGAAAGGTGATAGTGAAACTCACCTTCGAGTTTGGAATTCGATTTTAAAGTTTGGAGCTTCTACATCCATGAAAGTTTCGAACTTCTCTACCGATCAATGTAAGTACTCCGCAACTTATTTTTGATTTTATTCACACACGAATCACACTTAGAGATCCCGTGGCATGTCTAGGACACTAATAAGAGGGTCGTTCGGTCATTTCCTAATTAATGTGTATTTGTATTTAATATCTGATTTTATTAAATACACATTAATTTATTTTCAAATTATGTAATTTGACATATATCATTAATATATGTATTTGGATTATTTAAAGTAAATATAATACATATATTTAGATATTTGTATTTATTTAATTATTTAATTATTAAATAATCAAAGTGATTGAAAAATAAATTATCTAAGTTGATATTTTGGTTAGGAAATATTTTAGTGTAAATGTTTGACTTTTACATTAATAATAAAGGTGTTAAAATTGGATTTTGCTTCTTTATTTTATTTTGGAAAATTGAAAAAATCTTTTTTCCTTTTTCTCCAAATTTTCAACCAACCCTATGTATATAAGGGTTTCATTTTTTCAATTTCTAACAACTTAAGTGTTAAGCCTTCAAATATTAGAAAAGAAAAGTTGAGAGAAAAAGTGAAGAACAAAGAGGAAAATTAAAGAAAACTTCTAGCTTTGTAAGTTTTTCCTACTTTTCTCCAACTAGAAAAATATTCTAAGATTCTTGGCTACAATATGTGATGCTTGGTTGTTTCTCTACACTTTTAGTTTTCTAATAAAATGGTTGGAAGCATGAATGAAAGATGTATGCATGTGTGTTTATTAAAGTAAGCTTGTAAATGGTGTATAAGCTTTCTTTTGATCATTTGATGATCTTTTTGTCATTTTAGAATTGTTAGGCCACTCATTGATTACCTAGAATTGTTCTTAAGTTGTTTCAAAGTGGTGCGACTTGTTTGGTAATGTAGATATTATATTAAAATATTGGATTGAATTAATTTTGGTTAATTTTGTTAATTGGATTAATTTGAAAAATTAGGGTTCTTACCTAAATCAAAATTAGGCCTTTTCATATATGTGTTGTATTATGATGTATATAAGATATACAAATCATATGGTGTTGATTGGAAATCATCTAAACTTATTTTTAATAAATTTGGACCA
Source organism: Zanthoxylum bungeanum (assembly GCA_019454045.1). Lineage (NCBI taxonomy): Eukaryota > Viridiplantae > Streptophyta > Magnoliopsida > Sapindales > Rutaceae > Zanthoxylum > Zanthoxylum bungeanum. Next base: position 107,695 of record SKCR01024860.1, on the reverse strand, counting down.
AAATGCACAAAGTTTAAACTTGTTCGGCTTCTCGGCAATTTGGAGGATTTTGGGGATTTTTATTGTGAGTTCTGTTTTGATGTATGTGACATGAATAAATCATTTTGGTAATGATTTGAAATCACTTAAATTTATATTTGACAAATTAGGACTAAAATGATTAAAATGCAAACCTTTGGGGTCTTAAGTAATTAAGGAAAAATTATGGATTTTGAGTAAAAATCGAATTTTTGAGTAATTAGAATAAATTGGTTTATTTTAATTACCCAAGAAAAATTATTGAAATCGGAAAAATTTGATTTTTCGTGTTCTGCTGCATTACCCGATAATACCCCTAAAACCCCTACACGTTGGGGCTTAGACATCATTGGGATACTCCCGGTGACAAAATGGGGAACTGCTTAGGGAAAAATCAGGCGTATGACACATAGCCAAACACATTTCAAAAGGGATCCAAATCCCTCGTAAAGGCATGACAATAGAACCTATCATTAGAGTCCAAGAGTAGAACCTACCATCAGAGTCTGAGGGCAGAATCTATCATCAGAATTTGAAGTCAGAATCCCCGTCAGAGTCCGAATTCGGAGATACCCGATAGGAGTTTCATATCAGGCTTGGTTCCAATAATGGCGAACAAAGATTGTGCGAAGATTAGGTATGAGATATCAGCTCCTTAATGACACGAATCTGTTGAACAACGAATGAGATAGACAATTAATTACTTTCCGTTTCTTTAAACTGGACAATCATCTAGAATACGGAAGTTATGATATTCTAGGGATTGAGTCAGTTAATGGGAAACATGAAGGGAATGTAAACGCTGTCAGTTTATTTTCCTTGTAATGAGATATTATAGATAGTGAAAAAAATCCTAAAGAAAGGGATCAACCTTTTATTTATGGAGGAATAATAGAGAGCTATTTATCTATCTCAATATTTTGTTGAATTTAATTGTTTGTGAGATTAATTGCAAAAACATGAACAAAAGTGTAATAAAAAAGTGACATAAACTACGTATTGAGCATGAACAGTTTTAGTCTAAATATAGTAGTACTGTTCATTGCTCCTAATATCATTAATATTTTGATAATTTCTCAATATAAACTCATGTTATGAAAATTAATGCATGCGCCATGAATTTTTAATACATAAAAAATAAAAAATACAAAGAAAGTCACAAACAGCCAACAGAAGATTTCGAAGTTGGCAACAAAATCGAAAATCCAAAAAACAATGTCAAGAAAAAGAGAAAAATAAAAAAAGAGCGGCACATATTCGGAAGAAAACGCAATCCCAATTCAACTCACCGACAGAGAGAGAATAATGCAACCACATCCGCTTCCCTCACCCCCGCCCTCAACTCCGCCGTTAATGTCCGTTCAAAGAGACCAAACCAAATCAACACGCTCCGTTTTGTTTACAACCTTATTCTTTTCTTTCCTCTTCCTCATCTCTCTCTCCTCCACGTCATCCTCTGCTCGTCGTTCATCCCCTTTCCAAACTCAACCCGACCCGTTTCTCTTCCCTACTCGCCCCGCATTTCCCTCGAAGATTCCCCCCGATCCGGCCCCTCCTTCTGTCGCTTACCTCATTTCCGGTTCGGCTGGCGACGCCGGTCGGATCGTCCGTTTGTTGTATGCTACTTATCATCCTAAGAATCAGTACCTGCTCCACTTGGACCAGTTCACTCCGCAGGCTGAGCGTGACGGTTTGGCCGTCACCATCGAATCGGTGCCCGTTTTTAGAGCTGCCCGAAACGTCGACGTAATTGGAAAAGCTGATTTTAGTTACGCGTTTGGGTCGTCTTCGATTTCTTCGACGCTTCATGGCGCGTCGATTCTGTTGAAGCTTTCGAAGAACTGGGATTGGTTCATCAACTTGAATGCTGCTGATTATCCCCTTGTTAAGCAAGATGGTATAATTTCTCTCTTCCTTTTAAGGAAAAAAAATTCCTTTTTGTTGCAAACTTGGCAGCATTGTTGTAAATTTTACTTTTCTGGGGATTTAATTGCTTTTGTTATCTTCATTATCTTTTAAGATTGGAAGGCATTGTAAATTGGATGCATGTTCTTTATTAATTTTATTATAAAATGTTAATTTTTTAGGATTAAAAAAAAATTTAAATTAATTGGTGTGTTTCAGGTTTTGATTGGTTATTTGATTACTGTGTGTATGGGTTTTGCAGATCTTCTTCACATTCTATCATATTTGCCGAAAGAACTCAACTTTCTGAATCACACAAGCTACCTTGGCTGGAGAGAGTATTGATTTGATTTGTTCGCTTTTCAATTTTTTTTTTCGATTTTTGTTTGGAGAATAACAATAATGAAATTGCTTTTCTAAAGAAAGGTAGTAATATGAATGTTCTATGGTGTCATAGGACGAGTAGATTGAAGAAGATAATTGTTGATCCTGGACTTTATCTTTTAGAGAGAAATCCAATGTTTTATGCTACTCATAAACGACAATTGCCCAAAGCTTTCAGATTGTTTTCAGGTTTGTGGGCGTGAGTCTTTTCCTTTTTGTGTTTTTTTTTGGCTGCTGTTTGATCATTTTTCTCACACTTCCATTTATTACTTGTGATGGTTAAATACCGGAATATCATGTTCTTGCATTCCGCATTAATGATTAAAAATGTATGATAGATGGTAAACTTTCTTGTTGTGATATGAATACTGGATTTCTTTGTATAATTTTAAACCTTTCAAGACCATTATTTTTAATTAGGTATTCTTAATTGCAGTATTCTGTGTTTAGTTGGTTAGATTAAGTGAGTCAATTCCTTAATTAATTTAGAATATGTATTTCTTGTCAGCTTTAGGAGTTGAAAACTGCATGTTTTAAAGATCAAGAATGTGATCAGAAGTTTGTGTAGTAGTATGAGGTCTTGGAATTGTATAATTAGGTATATTCTATAACTGTTGGTATTCAATATACTATAGCATAAAGGATTCAAGATTGGAATTTTGTGCTTTTCTGGCTTATTTAACGGGCCAGTAGTTCTGGGGTCAAGTCATGTTGTGGCATGAAGCTGTTGAACTTGAATTAAAGCTGTTATCTGCTCAGGCTAATTGCTACTCCCTAAAAACCATTTTGATTATCTGTGCTATAATTGTCCAGCTGGAGTTGTAGACAAATTAAAAATAAATAAATAGATTAATAAAGCAGTTTATTCAACTTCATCCTCGTTGTCAGTGGTGTGAATGAAGTTGAGAAAGTAGTTACGGCATGGAGTTTTGTTCTAATAAAATTTAGCAAACAAGGGAGACGCCTTTTATTTGTAAGATCAGGTTGGATGATGCTTCCTCATAGATGGTCATAATAGTTCCATTTTAGAACTGGTAAAATCCTTAACTCCCTGACCCATTTTGATACTTTACAACTCTTGTCATCTTTCAGTGATCAGAAAGTTATAACTAATAGATATATTTCTTGTTCTAAATTTAGAATTTAGCTGGCTACTAAACAATGAATTGGAAATCAACAGCATGCATGAAAATTCAAGAGTTTTGGTGAAAAGGTTTGACATAAAAATGTCACTCCAAAAGTAAATTGATTTAATTAATTCTAGCTTGATATAACAATCATATTGGAGAACCCCACCCATGGAAAAACATTGCTGGATTTTGTTCCAGACAGACATGTATGGCTGTCCTCTATGAAAGTATTGTGAATGTTTGTCATAACATATTTGAAATCATACTCTCAAGACCATAGACTTCTGATTAACACGATGTACTCATTACAAAGTTTACGTCCTCCCCTAGTAGGTTTTCTTCTCTCTTTAAAGGTCCAGAAGTGGCAGGTCATTGCCAGCACTTACAAGTTACTCCTTGAATCTTCAACTGTTAGTCAGATGATTGAGAGAGGTGGGAGATTTCAAGTATAAGGGAATTCAAAACATGTGCTCAAAGATTTCTGAAAACAAAGAGTTGAGAACCTCCTAGCTAGAATTCTTCTCTCTTTATAAGGGAATTCAAAGCATGTTTAGGATGGGAACATAAACATGCTTGGTGCTCCTTTAGAAATTTCAGCCATAATATCATTCTTCCAAAACCCCTGTCCATGAACCGGAGAATATTGTAATATGGATAGACCAATCGACATCCCTTGGTGGGCTGGAACAGACTTGATTGATTGAGGTACAAGTTTGTGGTTTCCACTTATAGAATCATGCTTGACAGAAATAGAAATCTCTTGATAGAGGTCCTAAAAATATGATCATGAACCCTTCAAAAGTTTTCTTTAGACTCTGAGAACCTATTGTCTGTTTGGGTATCTAGGCATGTACCAGCCTTAGAGCTCTAATTATGTTATCGGCTGAATGGTATCTTCTCAATGACAAGTCATTGTGGGACTTAGAAACTTTAGGAACCTATGGCATTTTGTAAATAAAATATGTCAACAACAAAAGACCTTAAGATGTTTTGATTTCTCCTTTTCATTGTGCTCATGATGCTAGAAGAGAATCTTTGGTGTTGTCCTTATTAGAAACAATATTGTTGGGGGCAGTAGCATATTATAAGAATACGGGATGAAAGGGTAATTTCAACAGGTTAGAAGACTGATGGCATTGCTTTAGGGTGTCAGTGGGGATAGGACTAGGGTTCAACAAAAATCCCAGCTAATCTCTTTCTCAAAGTTTGGTTCAACTCTCTTTCGACTTTTTATGAGGAAATGTTGAACCGATTAATTGCCAATAATTAAAATAAAATGGGGATGGATGGTGCTAAAACATGTGTAAAGCTAGGTCAAAAGTTTACAAAATCAAGAATATGCTACTTTTGAACTTCGATTTATAGTGGTGAAATTCTGTGGTTCTTTGGAACAAAAGTATGGATAGAGTTGGGACTATTCCTTACTTGACAACCTGAAGTTATTCATGATAATTATTTTCTTAGGGTTATAATATTAAGATTTTGACTTTATCCTAAATTTAGTTCCAGTGAAAATTCTGGTGTATGATAGTCCACCATCTTGTAGCTAGTATACATACTTTGTGAAGTTTAGACGGTTTGCAGAGGTGAAAACCATAGCTAAAGTCAACATGTCATGGCATCTGTGATTCAAGTTAAATGTGTTGGCTATATTGTTTCTATATGATAATGGTCAATCTTTTAGACCCCGCACATTAGTTCAATTCATCTGAGATTCCTGACAATTGTAGATTCTTCTTTTTCTGTTTCTGAAAATTTGAGGACAGTATGTTTTGGCCCACTAACCGTTACGTGCCTCCATCCATTATTCTTTTTGGCTATTCAAGCACTGAATATGGTCTCTATCACGCTTGAAAACATGGATGCATTCATTGTTATGCCACTATATTATCAATGTTTACTGTCCCATTACATTCTGGTAGTGTATCGGTAACCCTTGACAGTTTATTGCTGCATGCGACTTGTTTAAGTTCTCCTGTATAATTTGCAGTTTCCTGTTTCTGTGCCTTGGCAAACCCGAAAATAGTTGCTTTGTTTTGGGACAAAGGGCCAACAAATACTATCTTTGACTTTGATACTAAGCTTCTGCTCATGGGACAATTGAAGATGTCGAACTAACAGTTAAGGTCCCCTCTTTTTTTATTTTTATTTTTATTTATTTTTTGTTTTTTTTTGGCAGGTTCAACTGTTTTCATTTTAAGTCGTAATTTTGTTGAGTTCTGCATCTTGGGTACAGACAACTTTCCAAGGACTCTGCTGATGTATTTATCGAACATACCTTCTTCCCTTCCCAATTACTTTCCTACTATCATTTGTAATTCTCACCAATTCAACAAGACTGTCATAAACAACAACTTGCTATATGTAGCCTGTGAGCAGCCGTCCAAAGAGAACTGCACAGTCAATTCCACCGAATTTGATGCTATGATTCAAAGTGGAGCAATCTTTGCCTCTCAATTCCGGTTTGATGATCCTGTGCTTGACCGCATTGACAGAGAAATTTTGAATCGCAGTCCCGGCAATGTGGTACCTGGGGGGTGGTGCTTAGGTGAGCCCGGAAATAACATGTGTTCTGTTTGGGGTGATGCAGATATTTTGAGGCCTGGTCCAGGATCAAGACTACTCGAAAATCATCTCATTAAGTTGCTTTCGGATGGTAAATTTCGGTCGCAGCAATGCATACTCGAATGATACTCTTCCCATTATCCTAACTTGGAGAAAATAAAAAAGAAAAGGAGAGAATGAAGGTAAACGATGGCCAGTTTGAGCTTTCTTTCACCATTTCAAACAATTGTGAATAGTAAACTTCCACTGCCCATACTAACAGGACCATGTTTTTTCTCATTCAAGGTAAGATTATTGTAAAGGTGACATCAAATCCGCAGGGTTCCTCTGCTACTGTAATGTTGTATCCATGGTACTTAATTATTCAATTGAATGATGTAATGTTTCCGGTTCATGTTCTTGCGATTTTGCAGGATGTGGATGTATCGCACATGAGTGAACTGTTAATTTGTATCAAGTGCTTACCTATTTACTTGGAATCACTGTTTTGACTTTCCATTGCAGTATTTGTTGGCAGTTGTTTTTATGTTCTCATTTGTGTTTTCCTTTGTTTTGGTTTTGCAAACGGTTGATGCATAATGAAAAACTTGTTAAAAGGCATTGTTTTCCTGCAGTACAAAGGGGTTTCAAATCCAGATTTACAGACCAGTAAAGAAAATAGAGAAATACTTGTATAGGTCAGACATACTAGCTCAGTATGCTCAGCATACTGAGGTGATATATTGGCCAATCATTTTTTGCCATTTGGTCCTATAAATATTTTAATCTGGTGGATTTAAAGAAAAAAAAGTGGTGAGATCCACTACTTGATTTACTATGTGAACTATTCTGTTAAATGGCAGCGAGTGATTGATGAGATATACCACTTCACTAAGTTGAGCGGGTATGCCCGATCTACACAAACATTTCTCAAGAAATTGGCATTAGCTACTGATGTCTCAAAAGTTTTCAGGGCTGTCATCCAGTTGTTTCTCATCTTCAATATCTACTTCCAAGATTTCCTGGAAACCAAGAATGGCTTGCCATTAATAAAACAGAAACATATCTAATCACTTTCTCAAGCTAATCTATCGCTTGATACAGAAGATTTTTTTAAAAAATGACTTACTGGGATCCTCTGCTTCATATAATTGGCAATTCTTGCAAGAACAGTTGAACGTTTGTGCCAAAACCGACCTCTCAGGCTAATCTTAACAAAGGGTCCATCAACTTCAGCTAGTTCAGCCACTCCTAAGATTTTATTTCTTAAAATCTTTATCAGTGCATCAAGCAAAACGTTAAATTTATAAAGATTTCAACCCATAATCTAACTTAAAAGGTGTCACCTGTCATGCCAACAGAAGTGTCGAAGAGCTGAGCAAGCTGCAAAGTCAGACACCATAGTTATACTTTGCAAGAAGATTGTCAATGAAAATACAAAAAAAAAACAAAAAAAAACAAAAAAAAAACAAAAATTCGTATCTCCCGTTATCCTATTAGAATAATTTATGGTTACTTGCCTCGACACGAGCATCGGCTATGACCTGTCTAAGATTGTCCTCTGTCAAATCTAATGGTGGAACTCCTCCTGCTGCTGCTGCCGTTATTGTTAAAAATCTCCTGTCAATGCTTGTGCTTAACAAAATTGGCTTCTTCCTGTTCAATCTTTGTTGGGGGCAGTGCGTTATATGTTTATTGAAGGCATTACTATGATTACATGTTGATAAGACTTTTCTAGGGATACAGTAATGGTGACACTGGAGAAGAAATGTCTCCATTGGCACACCACTTTTGCTGCCAAGCTTGTAACAATGTAGTATTTTTGGACTAAATCATTGTGAAGATAGAAAATGATGGAGGTGGAGTGCTGACGTGGCAAATTCTGGACCAACCAGCAGAGAGTCATGCTTGTAACTACGAGAAAAAATTAATTAAGGACGGACTTTATAGGACCATCCAGTTCATAAATGACATATGTTTCAGTATTTTTCTCTTAACTACTAGTATTTTTATTGGTTATAGGGATAAATATGTAATTTTATATTATTACATTGATTAATAAAATTGAAAGTTTATTTATAAGTATTGTTTATAAATAATTTTGACCACTTATAATATAAAGTTCTTAGAATAACAGTTAAAGGAATTAAATTAAGTTTAATTTATGAGATCTCATTTGTTCGTGTCCTACCCATGCCACAAGATCTCTAAACAATGATTTGTGTGAATTATCCAAGTTAAGTTGTGGAATACTTACATTGGTTGGGTGAAATTTCCAAAAATTCCTCTCGATGTAGAAGCTCCAAACTTAGAAGATGAGTTCCAAACTCTTGGGTGAGTTTCCCTATCACCTTGATTGACTCCCAAAGTGCTAGCTTTAACAAATTTTGAAGCAAAATCTTCCCCACCAACTAAAGAGAAATTCGGCCAAGAGAGGTAATGAGAGAGATGAGTGAATAGTAATGGTTTACTTGGTTGTTGTGTGCTTTAAAGAGTTCGATAAATATTGACAACCACTTCCACCATCTTTTGACAAGTTGATGTAAGTTAAATGGGTCCCACCATTTTAAATTCCAAATTTAAGTTGGCTCACACAACTAGACTTTGGGCCCGCGTTTGTTTAATCCGATTAAACGAATTTTCCGTCGCTAAATAATTAAATCCAATTTAATTAAATAATTATGCCTATCAAAATTATTGCGATAGTCGCTTACGAATTAATTCCAAATTCATTCGTTCGCTTGAATTAAAATCCAATTTTAATTCCGTATTGAAATCCAATTTCAATTAATATATCTGATATATTATTTTTGCCTAAATAAATAAATTAAATAGAAAAATCCAATTTAACTATTAAATTTATTTTGTCGATTAATTCCAAGTTAATCGCGTTCTCTTTCTGTACGAATTTAATCCCAGATAAATTCTTGCCGCAATTAATCCCATATTAATTTTCTCTCTCATAATTAATCTCAGATTAATTCTGTTCGAGTCAAATATCATTGGTGAATCTATGGGAAGCAACCCAAGAGATTCCTGGATATGTTGGCAGTAACTACGGTCATCAGACTATCCGAACACGTGCGTACCCCGTACCATATTCTCACCGATTTACAAGACATGGTTGGCTTCTAGCAAAGCACCGTGCCTACCCAATTCTCCAGAAATATTCAACAAGGAATATATAATCTGTATCAGGCGTAATATACAAAGTATTGCGTAATATGATCCAGTATCAGATGTCAGATGCTAGGCATAGGGCTGGCTCTGTGTCTGCCCCGTACGAAGCATATATCGGATCCCGCGTAACTAGTCTCTGTAATCGGATAATCATGACCTAGTCATACTATCCCGATATCTGCAGCATTTAAAAGTACTAGTACCGTATCTTGTGTGACCATCATCTCCATATGACTGAAGTGATACTCTCATCTTGACATCACACCCAATACACTACGATTCTCAGTAAACCCAGCAGAGGCGTACACAGAACCCTTTAAAGGTCCGGACGACCTAAACCAAAGCAAATTGATTGTCGCAAGTAATAGCGATGCAAGTCTCAGGTTAAAGATCACATACACCTACCCTGATTCAGATTCCCATAGACACATAGTCATAATACTAATGAGACTCCGATGGGTCTATCCAGAGCGAAGCTGTTCCTGGTCCAACAGCTAACAGAACCTCTTATCACACTTGCATAAGTATCCAATACTTAAATAAATGAGAACTATGCCGTTAAGCTTCCATAACGCGCACAAGTGTAATACTAGTATATTCCACATTATAAATGTACAGTCTCGATAATACTACGATTAGGGATATTTAATGATTAAACCGTTCGTGGATTAATATTGTCTCATATCTTATTAATTCGGTTTAACCATATGGACTTTTATCATTTATATATCCAAGTAATCCAATTACAAAATGATAAAATAGCAATTTCCTTTGTCACAAAGTTAATTTGTACAAAAACACCATGTTCTTTACAACTAGTGATGTTATGGGTCATAATTGTCCAACACCGTCATTCTTAAACGTTCCCGATTGTATGATTATCAACATTAGGACATTGATAAATCCAATTTAGATCGGCATATGTTATGTGTGCTTCTTTAGCGAAGGAATGTAGCTGATCTCATAAGCTACTAGTGAAGGTGTCCACTTAGTCTAACAAATGGATGTTTATTGGAGAATAAATATATCGAACTCACCTGCTTGAGAACTCATATGGAGTGTTTTCTATATGTCTATGAGACTTCCCTTAGTTACGATAGTATGATCAATCCTTAGACTTGAGGTCTCAATAGTACCTTGTATGTGGATCATATAGGCTTTAACATTACGCATTCATAGTCCATAGAGAGATTGCGTATAGGGTCTTGATTGGGAAATATGAAAAATATATGAAGGTTGTGAGGGATCAATAAAAAAATTTGCCACTCTGGATAGCATAGAGTCGATATCCCAAGAGGCGTAGTTTGACATAAGTGATAATATAAGTCCATGGCCATGCCGAGTTCTGAAAGGAGTTTCAGAAACTATATATATATATCAAAGTTCTAATAGCCATGATTTAATGAAGTAGATGGTTTCCATACTTTAGAATCATTGGCGGGATAAGTTTTACTAAAGTAAGTATTATTTCTTAATTGTGGGTCATGATGCATTGCTAAATGCCGCTCTTGATCTATAAAAATTAATTTCTTAATTAAGAAATTAATTGATGATAAATTAATTAGATTAATTTATCTACACTTTTGAAGTCTATATCTATCTCCATTGCCAACATAAGAAAGAACCTAATGGGTCACATACTTTAAAGTATTGTGGAATCAATGATAAAATATGTAAAATTAAGTTTTAGAACTTAAATGAAGTAGAGAAACAAACTAGCAAAAGTATTAAGACATTCTGATCTGATCGAGGTGGAGAATATATAATCTGTGAGTTTCAAGATTTGCTTAAAGAACATATGATCATTTCACAATGGACTCCTTCAGGGGCACCACAACACAATGGTATTTTTGAAAGGAGAAATCAGACCTTGTTAGGCATGGTACGATCAATGATGTCCAATACAAATCTTCCAACATCATTCTTGGGACTAGTATTAGAAACTGCTACTTACTGTAACAGCCCGGTTCAAGTCCATGAGCATTTAATTTTGTTTTGCCTTCATTTATGCACTGAGAGCGGTATCCCTGTCATGATACCAGCATAGCGATGACTCGAAACTCTTGGTTTAGTCTCTGAAACCGGTATACAAGTGTCCAGACACTCAAAGCTAGTCTCCAGAACTGGCACACTAGTCTCACCACTTAAACCCAACCTAAAGAACCATCATTCATACATATCGGTCATTAAATAGGTCTAATGTAACATGATGGAGCTTCTAGAACTGGCAAAGTCACTTTTGCATAGCCTTTGTAACCGGTATACCGGTGTCGATACCGACGTACTAGTTAATAAAGAAATCAAGTCTTCATTGTCGAGAGAAATTTAGAAAATGGGTAGCAAGGCTTATAACTCTCATTTTCTCCATTCTTCCTCTCTCAAACACGTCTATAACCCCAAAAATTCCCTCTATTCTCCTCTACTTCAAGGCAAGATGATGGCTTCCCCCAAACAATTCTCATTTTCTTAGTAAGTATATCACTCTCTTCTATTGATTTCTTTTATCATGCATCTCTAAGTTTTGTTTTTGAAAACCCATGAAACCCTAAGATTAGGAACTGAATCATATGGCATGATTGCGTTTAAATAAGTGATTATTCATACAAGAATTGATGACTATGATATGGATTGAGCATTAATTTAATTAAAATAATAAATTTGAAATGGATCTTGTATGCCAAATTTTAGGGGTGTGGTAAATGTTTGGAAATTAAGGCTTAGTGGAATTATTTATGGTAATCATGAATTGGCTTTGTTATGAAAATATGGAATTTACATTTGTTATGATTGAGGTTGTGTATGTGTCGGGGGGCGTGAGATGCCTAATTTTTGGTGGAGTGTGTTGTTGTAGTATTGGATGTGAAATGGTTTGTGTTGAAAGCTTGAATGGTATACATGTTAAATACAAGATTATTTTTTTTTAGAATCTTTGGAAACTCCGTTGCCAAACTACCATTTATGGGCTTAGGCGGAGCAGGTAAAACCCCCGGTTGTCCCAAGCTCTTACAAGAAACACACTCCCTAGATTCGAACCCAAGACCTGAAGGTCATATCCTGAGCCCTACACTACCAAGCCACGCCCATTGGGGACGTTAAATGCAAGATGATATGGTGTATTTACGGAAATTACGATTTTTGGATCGAATTGGAGCTGTTGCCGCTTTAGAAATTTTCCGACATATGTAAAAATCATTAGGAGCGTACGCTATCTCACCTTCGCTAAGGATATAAGTAAATACTTTCACTTCCCAGTAACACGAACTCATATATCATTCATGTGCATTAGTAGAATCATAAGCTTTTTCAGGTTCTAATTATCCTTAAATTCATACTTGTAGACTCAACGCAGGAACATCCGTCTAGTTTAGCAAGACCTCATGCGCCAAAAAGCCCCTATATAGCTTTATGAGTGGATGTAGATAATTTCATGTTATATGTATATTTTTTAAAGTATTTCGTAACTAAGTTGGTGTTTGTCATGATTGTTAACTTTAGAGATTTTTATAAATTACTTTCAAGTTCATGTTGAATCTCCAAGTTATAAATATGTTTACAAGCCATACGTTTTTATATCAAGATTGTTTATATGAATACTACACATTTTCTAATGCCAGTAAAGTGCCACTCCCTCATGTTTAGCCACTCGGGCATGCTCAGGTTGCCTAATGATTTTAATGACCCTATTAGGCTTATTCATTTACACTTTCACGTTCCTCTGCTTACGCGGTGCTAGGTTCCCGCTAAATAGGTTTTAATCCCCCAAGCTACTATATTGGTGCGATTTTTCACGATTATGTTTTGTACTTTAAAGTTTGTAATTACGCATGACATGACATTTTCTCAGATTTTGATTTTAGTAAACTCAAGCAGGTTCACCGGTTTATTTCAAACTTATTTCTCAATCATTTATTTCAGCATTCACTCATTAGGTCGCTCCAGTAACTTACCCCATACAACTCAGCTTTTGGTTTCATGTTTAGCTCCCGATCACTTTTGATGAGGAATCCTCTTTTTGTTAGTCGGAACAGATTATATCAGATGGACACCAACTACAGTCATAGGTTCGTTCATGACATGGGTCCATTCACACATATTTTGCCATGTAGGCCTTAGGTCCAAGTTACATTATCATTGTGAAACTAAGTGTATAAGTATATTCACTTAATGTAAGAACTTTTTATATTTATATGGTGGAAATGTATGATTTTCAAATGTTATCACATTAGTCGATTATGTATAATATGCATACTGTTGGAAAATTATGACCCATAGCGTCACTATTTGTAAAAGACATTGTGGTTTTTGTACAAATTAACTATGTAGCAATGGAAATTGCATTTTATCATTTTGTAATTTGATTACTTAAATATATAAATGATAAAAGACCTTATGATTAGTTCCGGATTACAAGATATGAGACAATATCAATCTATAACGGTTAATCATTAAATATTCATAGTCGTAGTATTATCGAGACTGGACATCGATAATGCGGAATAGACTAGTATTGCACTTGTGCGTGTTATGGAAGCCTAACAATATAGTTCTCATATATTTAAGTATTGGATACTTATGCAAGTGTGATAGGAGGTTGTGTTTACCGATGGTACGGAAACAGCTTCGCTCTGGATAGACCCCGCGGGATCCCATTGGTAGTATGACTATTTGACTATGGGAATCCGCATCAGGATAGGTGTATTTGGTCTTAACCTGAGACTTGCATCGCTAGTACTTGCGACAATCAATACGCTTTGGTTTTGGTCGTCCAGGACTTTAACAGGTTCTGTGTACGCCTCTTCTGGGTTTATTGAGAATCGTAGTATATTGGGTGTGATGTCAAGACGAAAGTATCACTTCAGTCATATGGAGATGATGATCACGCAGGGATACAAAACTGGTACTCTAATTGGTTGCAACCATCAGGATAATATGACAAGGTGATTATCCGATTAAAGAGACTAGTTGCTTGTGATTCGATATATGCTTCGTACGGGTCAGACACTATTCCAGCCCCAGGCCTAGCATGTGACATCCGATACTAGATCGTAATACGCAATACTACGTATACTACACCTGACATAGATTATATATTCCTTTAAGAATATTTCTGGAGAATTGGGTAGGCACGGTGCTTTGCTAGAAGCCAACCATGTCTCGTAAATCGGTAAAAATGTAGGACGATGTACGTACGTGTTCGGATAGTCCGACGACCTAATTTACTGCCAATATATCCAGGGATCTCATGGGTCGCTTTCCGAAGATTCACCGATGACGTATGATTCGAATATAATTAATCTAGGATTAATTACGAAGAGAATTTATTTGGGATAAAATTATATTAGAAGGAGAGAACAGTTAATTTTGAATTAATCGATAAAATAATATATTCGATATATTAAACGAAATTAGATTTCAACGGGAATTAAAATTGGATTTTAATTCGGGCTAACGAATTAATTTAGGGGAAATTTTTGTTGCAAATATTTCCTTATGCTAGCACATTAAAGAATCATCTAAGGTGATAGGGAAACCTATCATTGAGCTTGGAATCAACCACAAAGCTTGGAGCTTGGATTTCAATTCAAAGGAGGAGCTTGGCCGAAACTTCAAGGAAGTATTTTCTTTGTGTTCAACGCATCCAACATCCGTTCTTTGTAAGTATGATTCCGCCATTCTTACTTTTGTATTCACATGTTTCATTGCTTAAATTGATCTTGGGACACCTTAGAAATCCCAACAATGGTATCATGGAGCCTATTTGAGCATGAAATTTGATTAGGATTCTTAACATAAAATTTGGGTATTTTTGATTTGAGCATGTTTTAATCAAATTGTTTGTTTGAGTATGCTTGTATGCTGATAACTAGTTATGCATGATCAATTTTAAGAAAAATTAATTGGATTAATTTTCCCCAAATTCATTGTGTTGGCCGAATGCTATATGAAACCCTAGGTCATGGTATTTTTTATTTTTTGATCATTGGATGAGTTTAAAGACATGGATATATTGATTCGTGATTCAATCGGATTGAAATCGGAATCGGATATAAAATCTCTACAAATGTCGTGACCATGTAAGCATGGAATAAGTTGATTTTTTGTTTCAATAATGTTGGACATGTATTGATGATGAATAAGCATGATTAATTGATTAAATTGATATTTTGGAAATGTTAATTTAGATAATTAATTAATGTAATACACTTTAATTAATTAAATTATGAAATTTGGAATTTTAGAATTTGATTAATTGGGTTTAATTTAGAATTGGGCTTACAATGTTGTATTTGGGCCTAATGGGCTTGGTTGGGCCAAGTTGGTTTAGGTCAATTGGATTGGATCCAAATTAGGCCTAAACCATTCCATTAAGTCCAAATATGACAAATGAGCCTTTTATGTTTAATTGGGCCTAATGGGCCGAAATTGGTTTCTTGGCAAATAGGGCAATTCCTTAATTGGGCTTTGGTATTTGGGATTGACCCATATTGACCAAAGTCCATGCCTTAAGAAATTAATTGAAAGCCCATTGGACTTTAATTAAATGACATTGGATGTTAATTGACCAAAGTCCATGCCTTAAGAAATTAATTGAAAGCCCATTGGACTTTAATTAAATGACATTGGATGTTAATTGGGCTTTGAGACCCATTTAGATTAGATTTGGAATCTAAGTCGTAAAGGCGCATTAAAAGTGTAATTATTTAATTTGGAATTAAATATAGAATTAGTATTGAATACGAATTAAATTAGATTTAAATTGTAGTTCAATATAATTCAAGAATTCGTACTTCGAGTACTTATTCTTAAACGAGTTGGACTCGCGCAAATCAAATCGTTGTTTGAACATTGGATGATCACTTTATTCAAAGATTAATTAATTGGATTAGATTGGTTGAATAACATGCTTTGTGTGAATACATGGATGTGTTGAATGAATAATGTATATCGGATGGATATTAGAAGGGAAAGGGCAATTTTGGAAATTGTTGTAAATTTAGAATTTATTAAATTGAACCTGCGTGTCCAGCCTGATCTCTCGATTCTTTGTAATTCTCTTCTCACTTAATTCCCCTCAATGTTAATGAGGTTTCTCTAATTGTATTATGTAATTGGGTAGAAGTTAGAATAATGCTAACCGGGGAGAGGAAATGGAGTGATTTGTTCTAGGAATAATCTTTGAGATATCCATCCGCATATCATTATTAATTTATTTTCGCGCCTTATTATGCTTTTAGAATGCATGCTTAAGGGTGTATGATGAGACCTAATCAAAGATAATAAATTGGTTGCCAATTTACGCGAAAAACCCTCCTCAAATATTAAGCGTTTTCCTTCCATTGGGTGATTCTTACTCAAGATCCAAGATTGGCACTGATTTGTTGGCCAAAGTCAAGACCTTTGTCCATCGTGAATGTGTTTGGATCATGAAGGCTTTGTTCCGTATCGTATGTCTTGTCCAAGTTGTGATTTTTTGGCCAAAATCAAGATCACTTCTTGTCCATCGACATCGATTACGAAGATTTCCAAAGTCAATGGGTTCCGCTTAACTGGAGTCATTAAGCTTGTTGTGCCAAAGCCAAGGCTTAGTTGATTCAGAGGAAAAGGTTAGGAAAATATATTGGATATATTGGCATATATATTGTATATATGTTTCGGACTTGGAGGTCCACCTACCGGATCTAGGAATTGGATGAGATCCAATTGATTTTAGAGATCTACCTAGTTAAATATCATACAGCTTGTTGGCCAAAGTCAAGGTTGTGTGTTATTTAATGGGATCCTAGCCCACTAGGAAACTAGGTTTCCCGAGTACTCAACAGAGGGATAGAGGCTCGCCGAAAAATAGTGGGAGGCTAGTATTGAATTTGTAATTTCGTTCAAATACTTAGCTTTACGCGCTTTCAAATTATTTCGTCAATTATATTTATTAGTTGGACTAATATTTTATTATTTTTCTTGTAACAGTTAGACTGTACCCTACATCGTTAATTGAATAGTTGGACTATTTTGATTAAGATGACATGAAATTTAAGCATTAGGGATATTATCATGGGCGATAATGTCTTTAATGGCACAAACTTTCCAAACAGGGATATGAATCTCATGATTGTCCTTGGATCCGAGAAGTTGGTCTACACTATAGAGAGACCTCTTGGGCCTAAGCCTCGACCTGATCAGTTGCTTGAGCTAGAGCTTTGGAAGACTCATAGCGATGACAACTCGACTGCTCAATCGGTAATGCTTGCTGCTATGACTCCGTAATTCAATGGTCAGAACAAGGGATTGGATCCCTATGAGATAATGGCAAAGTTGCATGATCTTCACTGATCTAATCTTAGATCACAAAGATATGAGTTGCAGAAGAATCTCTTCAGCGCTCGCATGTCAGAGGGTATGTCTGTTGAACACCATATGTCACAAATGATTGCTGACATTGAGCAGCTCGGACAGATGGGCATTGTCTTCGAGGCTGAGACTTCAATAGATTTGATCTTACAGTCTCTCCTCGACACTTGGAGTGGGTTCATCATGAACTACAATATGATGAACCAAGAACAAACTCTTGGAGAGTTGATGTCCACACTGCGTGAAGCAGAAAAAGAGCTTCAAAAGAGCAAGAAGTGCGAGACGCACTTCGCTTCAACATCTCAGACTCTGAGGGCTTGGTCCAAGGCGATTGAAGGTGTAAAGAAGAAGAAGAAGAAGAAGAAGAAGAAAGGCAAAGCCAAATCGTCAAAACCTTTTGGGAAGGGTAAGGACAAATCCCAAGATGTATGTCTGCAGTGCGGCAAGCGGGGTCACTGGAAGCGTGACTGCCGTGAGTATAAGGCACACATGAAGGAAATCAAAGCGGGCAAGGCACCGGCTTCAGGTATGTTTGTTATAGAAATAAACATGTCTACTACTAGTTTTAAAAATTGGATTTTTGATTCTGGTTGTGGCACTCATATATGTACTGATGTGCAGGATCTGCAGATTAGCAGGAGACTGGCCTCAGGAGAGATTGAACTCTGCATTGGAAATGGGACACGAGTCGCCGTTTTGGCCGTTGGCACTTTTGTTTTGGAACTGCCCTCGGGGCATGTACTTAAACTTACAGACTGTTATTATGTACCTAGTTTGACTAGGAATATTATTTCTGTATCTATGTTAGCCCAATGTGGGTATACTTTTGTATTTAGAAACACTGGGTGTTTTATGTATAAAAATGATATGGAGATTTTCACTGCTGATGTAAATAATGGTCTTTATATTTTGAATATGAATCAATCTCAAACATATAATGTAACAAACAAAAGGCTTAAAGTAAATAACAAAGATGAAACTTACATGTGGCATTGTCGTCTGGGACACATAAACATGACACGTATATCCACACTTTCGAAGAGTGGGTACGTAGACGGATTTGATCCAAATTCATATGACGTCTGCGAATCTTGTTTATTAGGCAAAATGCCTAAATCACCTTTTAGCGGTAAGGTAAAGGTGCACGTGCCACCGAACTGTTAGCCCTCGTTCATAGTGACGTATGTGGGCCCATGTCTAGCCAGGCTAGAGGTGGATATGAATATTTCGTAACCTTTACGGATGATGCATCACGTTATGGTTATGTGTATCTTATGAGACACAAGTCGGAAACCTTTGAGAAATTCAAAGAGTTTCGACACGAAATAGAAAAAACTACCGGCAAAAGTATTAAGACATTACGGTCGGACCGTGGTGGCGAATACTTAAGCAATGAGTTTCTTGATTACTTGAAAGAATATGGTATTCTTTCACAGTGGACTCCTCCCGGAACACCGCAATTAAACGGTGTGTCCGAACGGAGAAACCGAACTTTGTTAGACATGGTAAGGTCTATGATGAGTCGCACAGAGCTACCTATTTCCTTCCGGGGATATGCATTGAACAATGCAATACTTATTTTGAATAAGGTTCCGTCAAAGTCTGTTCAACATACTCCATATGAAATATAGACAGGAAAGAAACTGAGTTTCTCATTCCTGAAGAATTGTGGTTGCTAGGCATACGTCAAACGTTTGGAAGGTACCAAACTAGAACCCAAAACGGATAAATGTCTATTTGTAGGATATCCTAGGGAAACCAAGGATATTACTTCTATCACCCACAAGAGAACAAAGTATTTGTTGCTCTACATGCGGTTTTCCTTGAGAATGAATTCCTAAATGCAGTGATAAGTGGGAGGAAAGTAGAACTCGATGAAAATCGAGTGGAGTGATACTATTCCTGGCACAGAATCCTTAACGGAACATGAACAGTCCATCAGGGATGAGACTGTATCACAATCTTCGAATACACAAGAACCGCGTAGGTCGGAGAGAGTCAGAAAACAACTTGAGAGGTATGAGTTTCTGATCTCACCTCATGTAGATATTAATCTTATTGAGGAAGACGAACCGGCTACATATGAGGAAGCGATACAAGGTATCGACTCCGGTTTTATGGCAAGATGCCATGTATTCCAAAATGGATTCACATGTACACCAACCAAGTTTGGACACTGGTTGATACACCAGAAGGCGTAAAGCCTATTGGTTGCAAATGGGTCTTCAAGAAGAAGACTAACATGGATGGCAACGTACAAAGCTAGGCTTGTAGTGAAAGGGTATCGTCAACGACATGGTGTCGATTACGACGAAACTAACTCACCCGTTACCATGATTAAATCCGTTAGGGTAATACTTGTTATTGCTGCATATTTCGATTACCAGATATGGCAGATGGACGTCAAAACCGCTTTCCTTAACGGAAACCTTTTGGAGGTTTGGAGGATGTTTATATGCAACAGCCTGACGATTTTGTCGTACCAAGACTTTCAAAGAAGCTTTGTAATTTAAATCGATCTATTTATGGATTGAAGCAAGCATCGCGTTCTTGGAACCAACGTTTTGATGAGATCATAAAAGAATATGATTTCGTTCAAAACGAGGATGATCCTTGTGTATATAAGAAGGTTAGTGGGAGCGCACTGACATTCATTGTCCTTTACGTTGATAATGTATTGCTTATTGGCAATGACATTCCCATGTTAACGTCGGTGAAAGCTTGGCTTTCATTAAAATTCTCCATGAAAGATCTGGGAGAAGCAGCCTTTATTCTAGGAATAAAGATCTACCGGGATAGATATAGAAAGCTGCTTGGACTCTCCCAGAGCACGTACATTGACAAATTATTGAAGAGATTCAACATGGATCAGTCCAAGAGGGGACTGTTGCCAGTGTCACATGACGTCACTCTATCTAAGGACATGTGTCCTAAAACTCAAGATGAGAGAGACAACATGAGTCGGATACCGTTCGCCTCGGTAGTCGAATCGATCATGTATGCCATGATATGTACGCGACCTGATGTCTCGTATGCTTTGATCATGTGTAGTCGCTATCAGGCCGATCCAGGTGATGGTCACTGGATGGCGGTTAAGAATATCCTTAAGTATCTTAGACGAACTAAGGATGCTTTCTTAATCTATGGAGATGGAGAACTTGAGGTAACTGGGTATACCAATGCAAGTTTCCAAACCGATAAAGACGACTGTAAGTCGCAATCCGGGTACATATTTTGTTTGAATAACGGAGCAGTAAGCTGGAAATCTTCCAAGCAAGAGACTGTTGCTGATTCAACAACAGAAGCAGAGTACATTGCTGCAGCTGAAGCAGCAAAAGAGGCAGTTTGGATCCGTAAATTTCTAATTGGATTAGGAGTAGTTCCGTTAGCAGCTGAGCCCGTTCCATTGTATTGTGACAATAATGGGGCTATAGCGCAAGCTAAGGAACCGCGGTCTCATCAACGATCCAAGCATGTTCTTCGACGTTTCCATTTGATTCGTGAGATCATACATCGTGGCGATGTGAAGATCGAGAAGGTCGCATCAGAGGACAACATTGCAGATCCGCTGACGAAAGCTATTCCTCAGTAAAAGTTTGAGTGACCTGTACATAGTTAAGGTGTTAGATGCTTGAGTGATTGGCTATAGACCAAGTGGGAGATTGTTGGACAATTATGACCCATATCGTCACTATTTGTAAAAGACATTGTGGTTTTTGTACAAATTAACTATGTAGCAATGTAAATTGCATTTTATCATTTTCTAATTTGATTACTTAAATATATAAATGATAAAAGTCCTTATGATTAGTTCCAGATTACAAGATATGAGACAGTATCAATCCATAACGGTTTAATCATTAAATATCCCTAGTCGTAGTATTATCGAGACTGGACATCGATAATGCGGAATAGACTAGTATTGCACTTGTGCGTGTTATGGAAGCGTAACATCATAATTCTCATATATTTAATTATTGGATACTTATGCAAGTGTGATAAGAGGTTGTGTTTAGCGATGGTACGGAAACAGCTTCGCTCTGGATAGACCCCGCAGAATCCCATTGGTAGTACTTGCGACAATCAATACGCTTTGGTTTTGGTCGTCCAGGACTTTAGCAGGTTATGTGTACGCCTTTTATGGGTTTATTGAGAATCGTAGTGTATTGGGTGTGATGTCAAGACGGAAGTATCACTTCAGTCATATGGAGATGATGATCATGGAGGGATACAAAACTGGTACTCTAATTGGTTGCAACCATCAGGATAATATGACAAGGTCATGATTATCCGATTAAAGAGACTAGTTGCTTGTGATCTGATATATGCTTCGTATGGGTCAGACACTGTTCCAGCCCCAGGCCTAGCATGTGACATCTGATACTAGATTGCAATACACAATACTACGTATACTACACCTGACATAGATTATATATTCCTTTAAGAATATTTCTGGAGAATTGGGTAGGCACGGTGATTTGCTAGAAGCTAACCATGTCTCGTAAATCGGTAAAAATGTAGTACGAGGTACGTACGTGTTCGGATAGTCCGACGACCTAATTTACTACCAACATATCCAGGGATCTCATGGGTCGTTTCCCGAAGATTCACTGATGACGTATGATTCGAACATAATTAATCTAGGATTAATTACGAAGAGAATTTATTTGGGATAAAATTCTATTAGAAGAGAGAGAACGATTAATTTGGAATTAATCGATAAAATAATATATTCGATATATTAAACGAAATTAGATTTCGACACATAATTAAAATTGGATTTTAATTCGGGCTAACGAATTAATTCACGAGCGACGTGAATAGTAATTTTGCTAGGCATAATTATTTAATTAAATTTGATTTAATTACGTCGCAACAGAAAATTCGTTAATTCGGAATTAACGAACCCGAGCCTGGAATGTGTTTGCGGGCCCACTCGAATTTTGAATTTAAGTGGGGCCCACAAGTCACATTGCAAGTCACTTTAGTGATGGAAGTCAAATCACCTTTTTGTGATTGACATCCAGTCACTATTCATAATGGGAGTAGTTGGATGCCTTATTACTTTTTTCCCTCCAATTTGCTTTATGCTTTTTGGAAAAGCATATACCAAATTTTGTGTGAGACTTACGAGTTTAGTTTTTGAAAAACAAAACAAAAAGAAATTGAAAAAGCTCTCTCTCCCTCTCCATCTCTCTTGGCCGAAACCTACAAGGCAATTAGGGGAAATTTTTGTTGCAAATATTTCCTTATGCTAGCACATTAAAGAATCATCTAAGATGATAGGGAAACCTATCCTTGAGCTTGGAATCAACCACAAAACTTGGAGCTTGGATTTCAATTCAAATGAGGAGCTTGGCCGAAACTTCAAGGAAGCAAATTTTTTGTGTTTAACGCATCCAACATCCGTTCTTTGTAAGTATGATTCCGCCATTCTTACTTTTGTATTCACATGTTTCATTGCTTAAATTGATCTTGGGACACCTTAGAAATCCCAACACATACAAGTTCATTCGTAAATAAATAGGTTATGTTATTAGTCCTTTCATATATTGCATATTCAGGTCATAGGCTTAGGGATAATTACATTATCTCTTACTGGTCACATCCTGGATATACTGGGATGGGATAAAGTTGGTATCAGAGCACGATTTTATAGGTATATGACTACAATGGTAGAGCTATAATATTTTACATAATAAGTATGTTTGGGATTCTCGTATGTAAGCCATCACCCTTTGTCGATCCATCGACTCAAAATAGGTCTTTCAATCCTTGATGATATTATTTTTTGTATATTCTTTGTTCCTTAACCATTTCCTTGATTTCGATGTAGACATTCATGGCCCCTAAAAAGATGTATGCCTACTAGAGCTAACCCAACTACGTATGCCTCTAACCAAAACCTAGTGGAACCTCGCTATTCAGTAGAAGAGTCGGGGCCAGCCTAGGATGTGGGTAATTTGGCATGAGATGTACGATATATGCGATAATCCATGGATAGGTTGGTGGAATTACTCTCCCGGCAAAAACAGCAGCAACCTATACCATCTCCTACAGAACTGATCGGTGAAATCACACATGTAACGCAAGCGCACGTATCACTCAAGTAGTATAAAAATATCGATCCCACGAGGACTTAATTTCTACTGTTGTTATCAATTATTGATGCTAAATATTTACGGGAATCTAATTAAAGGGAGAATGGAATGATTGTTTGATTGGTTGGTTGAATATGGATTTGCTAAATAAATAAATAAATAAAAACACAAAAGAAAATTCTAAGGAAAATAAACAAAAGACACAAACATCTAGGGTTGCGATTTCACACAATATTATTCTAATGATGAATTGATTCTCTTATATATGCATAATAAATCAGTCTGTTAACCTGGAACACGAAGATATGCAAAAGCCTCTTCCGATGGTCAAATGCAAACACCCAAAGTAACCTATTTAACTATATTCCTATGTTAACCAAGTTATCTGAATTCATTAAGTTCAAGTTCCAATTGTGGCTACCCCCGCCCGGCAGGTATATGTCTATCCTGTAAGGAAATCTACCTAAGGGACATCTACCCCAAGATGAGATCGTGAGCTATTGAATCTAAGGCTAAAACCTAAAATCCATTTTCCAAGTTCATTTTAAGTTTACCATATCAATCTTATTAGTGGCCAATTAATAAGAATCATTAAGCTTAAGATTCAATAAACAAACATAAGTATTAAACATAATATAATTAAATCAATTATTAAACTCATGAATATTGTGCTTCATCAATTCCCTAGAACAAAAATAAAATGCAAGGGGTTAGGGGATCTACCTTTAATATTTCAAATGTAGAAATCTCACTTTATTATAATATAGAAATTATCAGTGTTACCCAATTAAGTCAAACTAGCCATAAAAGGCGGTGTTATTATTTGTCCATAAACTAGCTATATAGGCAGTAATCACCTGTCACCTAAAGACCGACCATATAGGCGATGTCACATTATGTCAAATAAATAAAACTAGCCATTAAGGTGGTATCAACTTTAATCCATATTATTAAATTACAATTTCCATATTATAAACTAAGTGAGATTAATCTACCTTATCATATTAAAGGTTTCACCCTTCCCCTAGCGGAAATTAATTACTTAAACATAAAAGAAAAAAAAAACACTCAAACTATGATTACTACTAAAAATGAAAATAAAAATACATTACAAAACTACTAAATAAAACACACACGATACAATCCTTAATTCTTTTTCAAGAAACCAAGGAAAGTATGAAATTACAAATGAAATGGCTTGGTATTTATAGGCAAAATTTTGCCTCCATCAATTTCTCCACAAATTTCTCCACTAATTTCTCCACCAAACATGGCACCAAAAATGGCACAAAACATGGAACCAAACATGGCACAAAACATGGCACCAAATCCTCCACCAGCATGTTTGGTGGAAGTTTGACAATTTTCCTTATTTTCCTTATTTTATTTTTTATTTATTTTTTGTTTTGAAAATGACTTTAATAATTACACATAACACACTTACGAATATTTTATCAATTTCGGTCATGAAAAAATCAGAATTCGAAATTATTATGAATGTCAAAGTTATAGCTCTTTGAGTCTTCTTTAATCTGGAACTTGAATCACCTTAATCCGATATCAGAATAAAACATTATGGTCAAAATACGAAAATTATGCAAAGTTGAAATTTCCGAAATTGTACTTTGTTAGAATGCCATTTCAAGTTTCCAACCTCCAAAATTCAAATGCCAAGTCCAATTTTTGCCCTTATTTGTTCCATATTTCTTCCTGAATTATTCCATTGAGTCCCGATTTTATTTTATCTGTAAAATAAACAAAAACACATCAAAACGTTCATAAAACTCGGTAAACTATACAAAATATTACTTCAAAGAGGCGATAAATATTGATATATTTTCCGCTCATCACACCCCAAACCTAACATTTTGCTAGTCCTCGAGCAAAACAAACAAAATAAAATAAAATAAAATAAACAACTGATACTAAATTAAACTAAGCCACTTTTGTAGGGATCACGATTAAATTTAGCGTATGCAACAAACCTTTAAACCCATAGGTGTCCCTAGTGGACGAGTTATAGTCTCGTGAGGACTTACATTGACGATACCCACAAACGTCAATGAAATGTACACAAAAGCAAAAAGAAAAAAGAAACAAATGAAAATGAAATAAAAGAAAAGAAAATAATAACTATATATAATGTCCTTAGAGAATGTCTTGCAACAAAGTTAAAGGAACCTTCAAAATGCAAACTACAACTAAAATCCTTTCAATTGAACAAAGTATCTAAATCAGACTTTGAGTGTGTGTATGAATAGGTATGCAAACAACTTCGATTCTAAGTTATTAACTTGGTGAGTTTGTCTCAATTTTCAGTAGTTAATGGGTCAAACCAACCTGACTATCTAAAATTGTTATGTCTACTACAATATGCACAAAGTGAGGTATGTGATTTTTTTTGGTAACATCTTTAATCCATGTAGCGATCTTTAGGCCAGTGACTCCTAAACCACTTGGCTTTAGGGCACTAGGTGTTAAAACACCCCTACGGACTTAATTATTCGAATCTCAGATGTTAAAAGTTCTCCCGTTTTACGCGAACAATCTCTTCTTACTGAGGCAAGATGCCCGGTTACTAAGTAAGAACTTTTATTAATTTATCTTTTTTTTTTTTTCTTTTTTCTTTTTATTTTCTTTTTCTTTTTATTTTTTTCATCATCATACCGCAAATCATAAATAAATGTAGACAGAAACATATATTCAGGCAAAAGGTCATTCATCAACCACCGATTATTTCAACTAGTCATTTTGTCATTTCCTTATTATCTAACTGCTACAAAACTATTTTTTAGTGCATATTAGTCTGACCTAGATATTAGGCTCAAAGTATAAGATAAACGTGAAATTAGCATTTATTTTTTCCTAGAACTTTTTACTAAGACAAACAATCTCATCATTAGACTATACACTTTTTTTTTATTTTTTAAAGCATGCAAAGAAATTAAAACATGCAAAACACGACATGAAAGGAATAAAAATATGCAGTAAAAGAAAAAAAATTGACGGAGAAGACAAATAAACATAAACAAACTCACCCCCAAACCTAAACCTAGCATTGTCCCCAATGCATTACAAAACGAAAGAACGATAAAGGAACAATGTTACCATGATTTCTTTTAGGGGCCATTTAAATTTTTTTTATTGGCAAAATCGAGTCATTTGACGAATATATCCACTAGGACGCGTATCAAGAGTTGACTCCTTACTCCGCCGTCTCTACTGAATTGACTTTTTAACTTCGCGATTTTGTCAAACTTTATTCCGTGATAACCCCATTTTCACTGATTTTCTTTGCCTTAAGTGCTCCGTCTATGTTTTTCCCTGCAAAAATAACACACAAAATTAAAATCTCAACAACATATATACATAAAATATAAAAAATAAAAATTTAAATAAAAATAAAATTTTTGCATGGGTTGCCTCACTACTAGCGCTAAATTTATCATCTTCAGCCAGATTTGACTGAAGTCCATCCATCAAGGAGGCTTCAGCATGGTTTTGGACATCCGATTAAAGACAATCCCATGAGCATTGCTTTTGAAGGGTCTCTTCCAACGATGAGGTGGCCAAAAGAAATTTGTCTGACTTAGTGCTTGTGCCACCTTCTTAAACTTTGTCACTCCAGTAGTTCCTGAAAAGAAAGAAAGAAAATTAGGAGGTCTCGTATGGTGCTTGACTTTGAATGAGAGTTCCATTTTGTCAAGCTTCTGGGTGTTGTCTTCGATTTGTACTCCCCAATATAGTGATGTTTCTTCTGAAGTAATGAGATCTTTAATATGGTCAGACATTTGCTCCTCCATTTGCTATGCTTCTTGCTCCACCTTTTCATCACAGATATATAACTTGAACATGGGACCATTTCCCAAACCTTAACATAAAATGTAAAAGATCTTATACTCACATAATTTTAACGTCACATACATTTCGACTCTACATTTTAGTACTGAAATACAACTTCAATATACAATTTTTTGAAACTAAACTTTGCTTGACTAGACCGAACTCATACTCTGACTGGTGGACTCTGGCCCACTAGTGACTGCCATCAGCATCTGTCTTCTCGAGCTCGTCCTCTTGGAACACCTGTAAAATAAACACTGTGAGTGTGGGGTTAGATCACTGTACGATCTAAGTGAGTGGACTAAAATCTGAAATGCTGTTATAAAAATATTTGGTTCTAAATCCAAGATTTTTAATGAAAAACTTATAGGAAAACTTTATTTCTGGAAACTTTGCTTGAATCTTCTTTGGTAAAACTTCTCTTTCTAAAACATGTTTTTGAAAATCTGATTTTTGAAAACTATTTCTGAAAAACTATTTACTAAAATCTGATCACTGTGAACTGCTCTGTATCTGAAAAACCTTGACGTATGATGGCGTTACGTATGGCCATCCCCCCATATGCCTAACTGTAGTCAGCAGTGTAAATCCATGACTTTGGGGCGTTACGTATCGCCGTCTCCCAAAGCATGCCACTACTATCTCTGAAACTGGTAGTCTTGGGGCGTTACGTTTCGCCGTCCCCCAAGCCACAAAACTAGAACTAGGGGTGCAGATCCATGCTACCACCCAAGCTCTGAAACTAGGGTCTAGGGGCATTACGTATCACCATCCCCATAGCCCTTCTCTAGGATCTGAGGGCGTTACATATCGCCATCCTCTATGTCCTCTACATGTGCACACGTCCTCTGTTCGTCAATTCCATCTCTGTAAATGTTACATACTGGGGTGGATTTTTCCCCTATGCCCCGAAAACATAAAACATGTACTGAAAAACATTTCTTTCTCAAATGTAACTTAAATCATTTCTCAAATATGCTGAGTAAAACATAACTGATAATGAAATGGATAACACCCTAAAAACATTAATAGTAAGTCTGATATGAAAATGCGAAATGAAAAACAAGTAAAAGAAAAAGTGTCCACTCACAGTTTTGGAATCTGGCTGATACTGGATCCTTTATCGAAGAAAGTTGCAATTCCTGTGGATAATCTAAGATTAGGAACTTGATTAACATCAACGTAGTAAAATAATCCTCGATACTTCACAATGCTTAAAGATACATCCATGATCTTAATTTGAAATGGGAAATGTTTATAAACTGATACGAGACCCTAAGGGTGGTCTCTAACACGCTAGGGTAGAACTAGGGGATTTAAAACTGATTCTGGGAAATTCTGTGCCTCGTGTCGCGACGCGCAACGTCAAGAATCCTGTTGCTATTTTCCTCTTGCGTGGCGATGCAAAGTCCTTCCGCATCGCGACGCGACCTGGGTTTCCAGGATTCTGTTTTGCCTATTCAAGTTCATCCAATGCACCAATCATCATATTGCATCCCATACCAACACTTCCTCACTAAAATTCAATGTTCAATACATCAAGTATCATTCCATTTCACATTTATTTAACCACTAACTCATTAACACCAAACTTTTAATCTAATCAAATACTCCAAAGAATTAAAACCAAAATTTAATAACTTCAATCCATATAGTTAATCACACAATTATTATCTCAATCATCATCACAACTCAATCATCAACTCATAATAATCATCCCACACCCCTATTCTATCATCATACTTCTTAAAAATCAAAATCAAGTTTATGGGTCAAGTGGGTTCCTTACCTCTTTTTCCTTGTTTTCCTTCATTCTCTAAGCCCTCCACATTTGCTAAGCTCTCTTGTTCATTTTCTTTTATCTTTCTTTCCTTCTTTTCTTCTTCTTCATCTTCTCTTCTCTTCTCATTCTTCTTCTTTCTCTCGGCTTCTTCTTCTTTCTCTCCTCTCACGGTTTTCTTCATTTGTTCCAAAATTTGTGATTAGTGAATAGTTAACTCTTTATATATTGGGGGTTGTATGATATTTGGAAAGTTGGAGAAGAGTGTGGAAGCTTGGAGAAAAATTGTGATTTTTGAATTTGGATCCGAAGTTACTATTCATCAGGATCTTTACTTCCGTTTTTGACCAACTTCTGGTCCGAATTTGGGAAAATGTTTTACATGGAAGTTTTAGGTATCGATCTCCACTTTCTGACGATATAAAATTCATAAAAATTGGAGTTCATACGAAAAATTTACGCCCCAAATACCATGGACTGTCCAAAAGGAGCATTGTACAGTCTCGTCCCAGGACTTCGAGGAATTTTTCGATTGTCCCTAAAGTCATTCCATGAGTATATCTGAGTCTCAATATAATTTATTTTATGTGCCTTCTTCCTTTTCGAAACAGTACAGTTGTATACAATAGTAAAAACTACCGGTCGTTACATTGATCATATCAAACATCATTGAACAATTCAAAGACTCACGATGAATTTTAAAATATAGTTTTCAACACTTCAAATAGAATATCTTTGAACCATTCAAAATATTCTATCCGCGTTTCATCAGAAACATATTGAAAGTTCTTGAACCATTCAAGACGTTCAATAAATATTCTTTTAGAAACATGTAACTAAGTCATGGCAATTCATTAACTAAGTTACAAAGTAAAGAAAACTATCCAAGGCAATTTATAATTCATTAAAGTACATACATCCAATATGTTAGTTTAATAAATCTGTGGTCCAATGACGATCATTGATTAAATGAGATTTAATCACATCCTGAATACAAAATTCATTAAATGGATAAGGATATATGGTGTGATCTTGTATAAGACCATCCTTTACCATACAGAATAAACATCTAATGCTTACGTGATAAAATATCATAAAGCAATGTTCTAAGTTATTTAGTTAACCGAATATTTTTCTTAATGTTCATCTTTTCATCAATGACATTACTAGTCATATTAAAATATGTAACAATTGTTTATACAGAACAAGTAACTATCCAATAGTTGCAAGTTCTGATATCAAATATCAAAACAATCATTAAACACTATTTTAAATAACTAGACGAGAGATCTGGTATCCAATACCTATAGTTGTTGTATTGTGAGAATCGATATTCTCTATACACAACTATATGCATCTCATTTCTTTATCTTTATAATTTGCCTTCAATTATTCACAACAATTGAAAATAATTGATTAGCAAACTGTGTCAAACATACATGACTTCTAAAAGTCATTAAAGCCAAGAAACGTCATTATAAGATAAACAAATACCTAATGGGGTTTTCTTAATGTCAGTCAAGAATCTCGAGACATGAACTAATTCATGTCAATTCTTACCGCACAAGAAACTATTCTCTTTAGACAATTATATCCTTAAAAAAATATCTATTTATATTACTTATCGTGACTTAGAAACTAAGTCACTAACCATCTTGATTTTCAAGAAAATCAGAATAACAGTTCCCGATGGTTTTGACTAATCTACAAATATCCAAGTCTATTTACATTCTAGAACCTATTCTAGAAATACGCAACCATAAAATAAGTTAGAAAACATATTCAAATAATATGTATGCAGTGGATCAGAAGTATGATTCTTTTAACAATATAGAATAAAGGAAAACAAAAGCAGCAATTTCCATAAAATTACACATTGTTTTAGTTATGGATTTTTAACCCAGCAGTGTCTCCCACTACTTTACGTAATACCGTAATCCCCAACAAAAAACGTGAATTCAATAATTAAATCGAATTCCATAGTGAGAGGTGGACCCCATGAATATATTTCGACTCATAGCTTTGGCACGATCTCGCCTACGTATATTCATTAGGTAGACACCTCATTGTCAATCACACTCACTGTGACTCCTGATTTTGGTCCTGACCATTTCTCGTTATGACAACTTTGACACGTTCACAAGGAGGCGTATCAAGGCTTCACTTGCCAATGACAAACTCAAGCTACCGATGTAGTCCTTACAGCTTTGCCACGTTCAGGATTTCCACTTTCACTTGAATTTGTCTAGTGTCAAATATACATCCAGCATGGAAAAATTCTATCAACTACACCCCCACTGCTTTGGCATTTTCTCGGATGCAGCCATAAAAAGATATCCATAAACCGTATTGACAAGCCGGACCAAGAAACATCCATCAAATATACGTTACTTTACAGCCTTATTTAAGCAGGGATATTCCTCAAGGAAGCATTGTTCTACATCATATGCAGAATTTTAATCTAGATCATTTTCTAAACAATTCAATTCTACCTTTAGAAAACATAACTTAACTTAACTATTAAATTTTTGTTACGTTTCCCATTAGCGTAGAACCGAAAAGTCAAGAAACATATAGATTATGTTCATGTACAAACATCAAAATTGGATTGTATATCATATATCAAGCATGATTAATGTAATGGATGAAGGATCAGACCTGCTCTGATACCATTTTTGTTGGGGTTTCGGGCAAAGGGCGCAGCGGAAGCGCTGTTCGAGCGAAATCGTAATTTAAAAACTTTTTAAATTTCCAAATAAATTATTCAATATCCAATATGAATAATTTATTCATATTTCACCTAAACATAATTATTCGATATCAAATAACGACATAAATAACTAAGAAATGTCGTGAAACTTTTACAAAAAATATTTTTCCGTAAAATGGCATAAAATGCATTTTTGACCGAACCGACAACCCAATACACATGAGGGCTACCCAAATAGTCACCAATTCCTTGTTTGGGCAGCCGTCATCCGGATGGCTCAAAAGTCACCCGGTAATGCCGTTTTTCACCATTTTCGCTTATTTCAACTCCGAAATAATTTCCAGCAATTGTTCCAACACCCAAAATACATCCAATACATTCATATGACATATTTTTCATCACCAAATACACAGTATTTCTAGATCTGATCCAGAAGCAAAAAGTATCAATTTTTTTTAATGCTTAAAATCCAATTTTCCAACATTAATCTAATTAATCTTAACACCAACCAAAGTCACCACAAATGAACCACCCAAGAATAATTCTAGGCATTACAAGAGTGGTCATAACACTCTAGAATGGCAACTTATCATCAAATGACAAAATTGAATCAATATTACACTAATATCATTAAATTCCACTTCACATAATGCACCATGCCTTCAAATCCATCCACCAAAATAAAAAGCTCCAATTTCTAAGAAATAAGTAAACCCTAGAACCATTCTAACAATCCAAGAACAAGAAAATAATTTTGTACACTTAAGAATATTAAAGATTACCTTCTAATCTTCAACTTTCTTTGAGTTTTTTCTTGAGTTTTTACTTTATTCTTCCTTGAATCATCAAGAAAAATTGGAGAGCTTTTTTTGGAGGAGGATTTGACCATAGCAAGCCAAGTGAGGAGAAAAAAAAATTTTCTAACCTAAAGGCAAGGTAAACGGACTTTGCAAGGGTATTTTTGTCATTTTTCAAAAAATAATTCAATTAAATATAATAAGCTTTAATTTGACAAATCAAATTTGCACACTTAAAGCTTAATAAAATCATGTCATTTGTAACCAATAATAATCAATCATTTTTCATAACAATTATGAAAAAGTTTATTATTTAATTATTCAAATATTTAACATTTAAATATCTAAATAATTAATTAATATAATTATTATATATATATATATATTTATTTACATTAAATAATATATATATATATATGTATTTTTATTTACATTAAATAAAAAATATATATTAATGACATGCGTCAAAAACTCATTTGATAATTAATTAATGTGTATCTAATCAAATTATGTATCAAATACACAATAATTACGATTGACCAAAAATGCCCATATGCAT
Organism: Zanthoxylum bungeanum; assembly: GCA_019454045.1. NCBI lineage: Eukaryota > Viridiplantae > Streptophyta > Magnoliopsida > Sapindales > Rutaceae > Zanthoxylum > Zanthoxylum bungeanum. Next base: position 74,398 of record SKCR01024860.1, on the reverse strand, counting down.
GTGTTTTCGTTTAACCATTTAAACGATTCGAATTAACTCATTTAATTCGGTGAAGTATTATGAATAATCTGTATTATTCATAACGTGTTGCCCAAATGCTCAACGAGTACACTTCATATTGTGGGACTCTCTACATTTAGGTTTATTCGTCATGAAATCCAATTTCGTGTCCATAATTCACCCACTCATGAATTATGACGACCACTGATAATCTCACTAAACTATGCAAGTCGAGGTCATTGCATACGTATAATCCCTCCATCACATGCTATCCATCTTATACCTGGGATATAGATAAGAACGTCAAATCCTTTTGGTATAATATAGTAGACTTTCAAATTTACGATCTCTAAATAACACTCGGAACTTGATTCCGAAGTTATACCACGACCATGGATTTACTAGATTGCAAACACATGTAGGATACCTATGCCCTGTACACAGGACTGACAGATTCTATCTTGATACGCACTGGATATCATGAGCATCAGTCCAAACCCAACGAACATGCGGAGGTCTTATCTAAATAGATCGGTGACGTGACTGCCATTAAAGTGTGAAGGATAACTCATTTATCCACTGTGGTATCTCAAGTCAAATGATCACTATGCTCGCTCAACTCGAGAAGATTCATATTCACGTTGGTGTACTATCTATTAGGAAATCTTCATTGAGTCATTCGGTGTTTATCAAATAAACACCTACTTGTCTATACGAGTCTCCCGAGACTCATGGTTCATTAGGATAACCATCGGACCCAGTCACGATATACAATATGTACTGGTCTTAGCGTATTTTACAAACGGACCCATGTTTGTAAATCTTGACCAGGAACTTTATTTAAGGATATACAACTTATAGTGATGCTTCCCAATGTCAATTACAAACTATTTTGTAACTGCGAACTACGTTGTAAATACAATCCTAGGGTCTTTGTCTAATATACACGTATCACTAAATCAGATTTAGTTTCAATTTAATCATAATTAGATATCTAATCGCAATTAGATCGAATATGTGTATAAAAGACAATAGGTGCTACCATTAAATAAGTAATATTATGGAAAAATGAATTGTTCGTATTTATGAATGGACATAAATACGATCCAGATTGGCACTTTGAGCACCAACCCTAAAAATTTCTCCCACTTGCTCTAGTGCTAATCCACGGTATCATATACACATCTTAATGTGTATCACATACTCATGGCACTCAAGAGTTCACATAGCACTCAAAAGGTAGGTAACAAGTAAGCCCGCTTTAACAAATTGAGTCTGTCCAACAAACCCAATTATTTTCCTTAACCAGCATCATTCATATTTTGTAGAACCCAAGTTCTACATTAATATGACTCAGATGCGATATCAATATTGTGCTATAGCTATTAAGTTATCTATGTATTTAGAGATCAAATCTAAAATACTATGAGACAACCGCAAACACAAAACTAATATCAAAACTTCTAATATATAAGATCACTATGCAACTTCATAAGTTAATACTTCATAAGTTGCAACGAATTCCACTAATACAATAGAATCAACCGTGACACTCCCACTGCATCTTTTCTGACTTTATATGACGTAGACTGTCTAACGTCATAATTAGACTGAAAACTAATCTGACCCTAATGATTGCGAATTATATTCTCCATGAATAAGAAACTTGTTCTTAATATCTCAAGGATAATAAAGAACATGTTTCAAGACACATCCTATGATCTACTGCATATCAAAATAACTCGTAACAATTACAATTAAATTGATATCTTTAATCACACATAATATATTATTCATTATGCAATTATCCTATAATGCATAAGATTGATTATACATTCTAATCAATTTCTCTTTTGATAAAAGAATCATCTTTTACGAAAGATTAATAATATATATAAGAGACACATTAACTGTCAAACAGTTATACAAACGTCATATAGATAGTTTTGTTATGTCCTTTATTAGATAATATCTTATGCAAGATTAATGGGAGTATCTTACAAGTCTCTTATTTTATATCATATATAAAACTTTATATCAAAGATATATCAGAGACTACTCCCATTGCTTTCACGAAGAAAAGAAGACTTAGGTAAACGTTTTACCTCACAAACATTTCATTATTACATTAATAATGATAATTTCGTTAGGATATACAACACTAGAAAGAAATTGTATGCTCCCACTGACCCCACTATCAAATATATATTCTCTATGCTTTGATTGTTGGACAATTATGACCCATAACATCACTATTTGTAAAAGACATGGTGTTTTTGTACAAATTAACTATGTGACAAAAGAAATTGTTATTTTATTATTTTGTAATTGGATTACTTGGATATATATAAATGATAAAAGTCCATATGAATAGTTCCAGATTAATAAGATATGAGACAGTATTAATCCATGAACGGTTTAATCATTAAACATCCATAGTCGTAGTATTATCGGGACTGGACATCGATAATGCGGAATAGACTAGTATTACATTTGTGCACGTTGTGGAAACTTAATGACATAATTCTCATATATTTAAGTATTGGATACTTATGCAAGTGTGATAGGAGGTTCTGTTAGCCGTTGGACCGGGAACAACTTCGCTCTAGATAGACCCATCAGAATCCCATTGGTAGTATGACTATGTGTCTATGGGAATCCGAATCTGGGTAGGTGTATGTGGTCTAAACCTGAGACTTGCATCACTAATACTTGCGACAATCAGTACGCTTTGGTTTTGGTCGTCCGGAGCTTTAACAGGTTCTGTGTACACCTCTTATGGGTTTACTGAGAATCGTAGTATATTGGGTGTGATGTCAAGATGGAAGTATCACTTCAGTTATATGGAGATGATGATCACGTATGATACAAAATTAGTACTCTTAAATTCTACAGCTATCAGGATATTATGACTAGGTCATGATTATCCGATTACAGAGACTAGTTGTTAGTGTTTCGATATATACTTCGTACGGGGCAGACATAATTCCAGCCCTAGGCCTAGCATGTGACATCCGATACTGGATCGTATTACGCAATACATAGTATACTTGCCTGATATAGATTATATATTCCTCATTGAATATTTCAGGATAATTGGGTAGGCACAGTGTTTTGCTAGAAGCCAACCATGTCTTGTAAATTGATAAGAACGTGGTATGGGGTACGTACGTGTTCGGATAGTCCGATGACCGTATTTATTGCCAATATATCCAGGAATCTCTTGGGTCGCTTCCCAAAGATTCACCAATGACATTTGACTCGAACAAAATTAATATGGGATTAATTATGAGAGAGAAAATTAATCTGGGATTAATTACGGCAATAATTTATCTGAGATTAAATTCATCTAGAAGAGAGAACGTGATTAATTTAGAATTAAACGATTAAATAATATATTGGATATATTAATTGAAATTGGATTTCAATGCGGAATTAAAATTGGATTTTAATTCGGGGCAAACAAATTAATTTGGAATTAATTCCTAAGCAGCTTTCGTAATGATTTTGCTAGGCATTATTATTTAATTAAATTGGATTTAATTACGTCGCGACGGAAAATTCGTTTACTCGGATTAAACGAAACCGGGCCCAAGTCAAGTTATGTGACCCACTTTATTTACATCAACATTTTGACATGTGATGGAAGTGGTTGAGCTCATTTAATGCAATTTTCATTACACCAACTTTGGAAGTCAACTTGATTATTATGTTTTTGGAAAACAACACACTACCTACCAAGTTTTGAACTTGAAAACTATCCCTCTCTCTTCTACCTCTCATTGTCGTGAGTCTCTACCTCGGAGGGAAAATTTTGTTGCAAAATTTTCTTAAGCTAGCACTTAAAGAGTTAAATCAAGGTGATAGGGAAACCCACCCAAGTGTTGGAAACACTCAACAAAGCTTGGAGCTTCAACATTCAAGGAGAAATTTTGAAATTCCTTAACCGATCATTGTAAGTATTTCCGCAACTTCTTTGATTTTATTCACACTAGAATCATTTTTAGGATCCTTGGGATGTCTTAGAGACACTAACAATGGTATCATGAGCCACCTAAACTTGATTTTAATTTCTAGGGTTTATGGACTTTAATTTGGGGATTTTGTTTGGAGCATGTATTTTCCTAAATTGATTGTTTGGTTGTGCTTAGATTATGATAACTTAGAGTTATGCATGATTGGATTTGAGAAAAATTGATTAGATTAATTTTCCCTAAATTTCCTCACTTGGCCGAACATAACCTTAGGAGCACTCATGGTGATTTTTTGAAATTTAACAATTGGATATGTTAATGGCATGAAATGAATATTTATTGTTGATTTAACAATTGGATTGAAATCAAAATTGGATATTATTTTTGCCGAATGCCGTGAGTTGTAGCATGTTGAATGGATTGGTTTTGCCTCAATTTTGTGTTGGACATGAATATGAGAATAAGCATGATTAATTAGATTAAATAATGTTTTGGAAATATTAGATTAATTAATTAATTGTGGTAATTGCACTTTAATTAGATTAAAATGATATTTAGAATAATGTATTAATTTAATTTGTTGTATTTGGGCTAATGGGCTTGGTTGTGCTAAATTTGGTTTTGGACAATTGGGTTGGATCCAATTGGGCCTAAAACCATTTCCATAAAGTCCAAATATGACTATTGGGCCTTAATAATTTAATTGGGCCTAATGAGCCTAAATTGATTTTTGGCAAAGGGTGATTCCTAATTGGGCCTTGGCATTTTGGGTTGGATCCATAATGGCCAAAGTCCATGCCTAAAGAATTAATTGAAAGCCCATTGGACTTTAATTGAATAAGCATTGGATGCTGTTGGGCCTTTGAGACCCATTAAGATTAGATTTGGAATCTAAATCTAAAATGCACTATTAAAAGTGTAATTATTTAATTTGGAATTAAATATGAATTAATATTGGATACAATTTAAATTGGATTTAAAATTGTAGTTCGATATAATTTAAGAATACGTACTTTGAGTATTTATTCTTAAACGAGTTGGACTGGCACAAATCAAATCGTTGTATGAACATTGGATGGTCATTAATCAAATAATAATTAATTGGATTAGATTGATTGACAGCATGCTTTGTGTGAATACTTGGATGTAGCTGTATGAATAATGTATATCGGATGAATATTAGATGAGTGGGGGGTAATTTTGGAAATTATTTAAATTAGACCTGCGTGTCCAGCCTTTCACCTCCTTATCTCTTTGTATTTCTCTTCTCACCAATTCTCCTCAATAAAAATGAGGTTTCTTTAATGTATTATGTAATTGAGTAGAAGTATGTAAAGTGCTAGCGTGAGAGAGGAAAGAGAGAGATTTGTTCTAGGAACAAATTGTATTATATATCCATCCGCATATCATCATTAAATTTTATCGCGCCTTATTATGCTTTTAGAATGCATGTTTAAGGGTGTATGATGAGACCTAATCAAAGATAATAAATTGGTTGCCAATTTACGCGAAAAACTCTCACTACAATATTAAGCGTTTTTCCTTCCATTGAGTGGTTCTTTCTCAAGATCCAATATTGGCTTTGATTTGTTGGCCAAAGTCAAGGTCATTGTCCATCGCGGATGTGTTTGAACCACGAAAGCTTTGTTATATATATCCCATGTCTTGGGAAGTTGTGACTTGTTGGCCAAAGTCAAGGTCACTTCTGTACATCGACGTGGATTACGAAGCTTTCCCACTGTCAATGGGTCATGCTTAACTGGAATCATTAAGCTTGTTGAGCCAAAGCCAAGGCTTGGTTGATTCAGAGGAAAATCTTAGGATGATATATTGGATATATGTTTTGGACTTGGAAGTCCACCTACCGGATCTAGGAATTAGATGAGATCCAATTGATCTTAGAGATCTACCTAGTTAAGTTTCATAAAGCTTGTTGGCCAAAGTCAAGGTTGTGTGTTATTTAACGGGATCCTAACCCACTAGGAAACTGGATTTACCGAGTACTCAACAGAGGGTTAAAGGCTCACCGAAAAATAGTGGGAGGCCAATATTAAATTTGTAATTTCGTTTAATACTTGCTAATACGCGCTCTTTTAATCATTATATCTCGTTATATATATATATTAGTTGGACTAATATCTTTTATTGCTTTCTTTGAACAGTTAGACTATACATGACACTACTCCACTTGTAGTTGGTTATATAGTTGGACTATAGTAACCATTACATTTTGAGTGTACCCAATATCGTTGATTGTATAGTTGGACTATTACAATCAAGATGGCTGGAAAGATTAGCGTTAGAGACATAATCATGGGCGAGAATGTCTTTAACAGAGCCAATTTTCCAGATTGGGAGATGAATCTCAAGATAGTCCTAGGAGCCGAGAAGTTGCTCTATGTTAGACACAGACCTCTCGGGCCTGAGCCCGAACTTGAGCGACCGGTTGATCATGAGTTTTGGAAGACTCATCGAGATGATAACTTTACCGCTCAATCTGTAATGCTTACTGCAATGACACCTCAATTTCATCGTCAAAACAAAGGATCGGATCCTTATAACATGATGTTGAAATTGAAGGATCTTCACAGATCTAACCTTAGATCTCAGAAGTACGAATTACAGAAGAAGCTCTTCCGCTCACGTATGTCAGAGGGTAAATCTGTCGAACACTATGTGTCACAGATGATTACTGACATCGAACAACTATGTCAGATGGGTATAACCTTCGAGGCCGAGACTTCCATAGATTTGATCTTACAGTCTCTGCCCGATTGCTGGGGCGGGTTCATCATGAGCTACAATATGATGAACCAAGAAAAGACTCTTGGAAAGTTGATGGAAATGCTGAAAGAGGCAGAGCCAGAGCTTCCGAAGGGCAAGAAGCGTGAGGTGCATCTTACTTCGACATCTCAGAAGGCCAAGGCTTGGCCGAAGGCTTCTAGAGGTGTGAAGAAGAAGAAAAAGAAGGGCAAGGCCAAATCATCACAGTCTTTTGGGAAGACTAAGGAAAAATCCCAAGATGTCTACCTATACTGTGGCAAACAGGGTCACTGGAAGCGTGACTGCCGTGAGTACAAGGCGCACATGAAGGAAGTGAAGGCAGACAAGGCTTCGGTTTCAAGTGTGTTTGTTATTGAAATAAACATGTGCACTACTGGTTTTAAAAAATGGATTTTTTTATTCTGGATGTGGTACTCACATATGTACTGATGTGCAGGATATGTAGATTAGTAGGAGACTAGCTTCAGGAGAGATCAACCTGCGAGTCAGAAATGGGACGAGAGTCATTGTTTTCGCTGTAGGGACCTATGTTTTGAATTTTCCCTCGGGGCATGTAATTACATTAAGAGACTGTTATTTTGTACCTAGTTTGACTAGAAACATCATCTATGTATCTTGTTTAACCCGATGTGGGTATACCTTTGTATTCAAAAACACTGGGTGTTTTGTATATAATGATGATATTTTGATATGTACAGTAGATGTTAATAATGGTCTTTATATTTTGAATATAAATGAATCTCAAACATATAATAGGTTATCCTAGGGAACCAAAGGATATTGCTGGGCATACGTAAACATTTGGATGGTACCAAACTAGAACCCAAATCAGAGAAGTGCCTATTTATAAGTTATCCTAGGGAAACCAAAGGATATTACTTCTACAACCCACAAGAGAACAAGGTATAAGTTGCTCTCCATGCGAATTTCCTTGAAAAGGAATTCCTAAATGCAATGGTAAGTGGGAGGAAAGTAGAACTCGATGAAAATCAGAGTGATACTTTTCCTGGCACCAAACCCTTCACGGAACACGAACAGTTCATCAGGGATGAGACTGTACCACAATCTTCTAATACAGAAGAACCGCGTAGGTTAGAGAGAGTCATAAAACAACCTGAGAGGTATGGGTTTATGATCTCACCTCATGTAGATATTAATCTCATTGAGGAAGATGAACCAGCTACATATGAAGAAGCGATACAAGGTATTGACTCCGTTTTATAGCAAGAGGCCATGAAGTCCAAAATGGATTCCATGTATACCAACCAAGTTTGGACACCGGTTTATGTACCATAAGGCATTAAGCCGATTGGTTGTAAATGGGTCTTCAAGAAGAAGACAGGCATGGATGGCAACGTACAAACGTACAAAGTTAGGCTTGTAGCGAAAGGGTTGTTGGACAATTATGACCCATAGCGTCACTATTTGTACAGATCATGGTGTTGTTGTACAAATTAACTATGTGACAAATGAGATTGCTCTCTTATCATTTGTGATTAGATCACCAAGATATATAAATGATAGGAGGTCCTTATGATTTGCTCCTGGATTGAGAATCATATGAGACAGTATCAGTCCACGAAGGATAAATCATTAAATATCCCTAGTCAGAGTATTATCGAGATTGGACATCGATAAATACGTAAAAGACTAGTATTACACTTGTGCACGTTGTGAGGGCACAACGACATAGTTCTCATATATTTGGGTATAAGATACTCATGCAAATGTAATAGGAGGTTGTGTTTTACCGATGGTACGGGAAACATCTTCACTCTGGATAGACCCCCTCGGAATTCCATTGGTAGTATGACTATGTGTCTATGGAAGTCCGAAATCAAGGTAGGTGTATTTGGTCTTAACCTGAGACTTGCACCGCTAATGCTTGCGACAATCAATATACTTTGGTTTAACAGGTTCTGTGTACGCTTTTGCTGGGTATATTGAGAATCGTAGTGTGTTGGGTGTGATGTCGAGACGGAAGTATCACTCTAGTCATATGGAGATGATGATCACGTAGGGATACATAACTGGTTCTCTAAAAAGGTTGCAACCATCGGGATAATATGACTTGGTCATGATTATTCGATAATAAAGAGACTAGTTGCTCGTAATCCGATATATGCTTCGTACGGGGCAAACACTATACCAGCCCCAGGCCTTGCATGTGATCATCCGATACTGGATCGAGATACGCAATACTACGTATACTACGTCTGATATAGATCCTTATATTCCTGTAAGGATATTTCTGGAGAATTGGATAGGCATGGTGCTTTGTTAGAAGCCAACCTTGTCTTGTAAATTGGTACAAACGTAGTACTAGGTACTTACGTGTTCGGATAGTCCGACGACCGAATTTACTGCCAACATATCCGGGGATCTCATGGGTCGCTTCCCGAAGATTCACCGATGACATATGACTTGCACTTTAATTAATCTGGGATTAATTAGAAGAGAGAGAAAATTAATCTGGGATTAATTGCGGAGATATTTTATCTGGGATAAAATATGAATTAAAGAGAGATAACGATTAATTTGGAATTAATCGATTAAATAATATATTCGATATATTATACGAAATTGGATTTCGACGCGGAATTAAAATTAGATTTTAATTCGGGCGAATGAGTTAATTTAGAATTAATTCGTTAGCGACGTGAATAGTGATTTCGCTAGGCATAATCATTTAATTACATCGCAACGAAAAATTCATTAATTTGGAATTAGCGAACCCGAGCCCGAGATTATTTGCGAGCGCATTCGCATTTCGAATTCGAGTGTGACACACAAGTAAAATCAAGCGTCAAATCGCTAGTCGCATCAAGCGTCAAATCATTAGTCATTTTGAGTGATGTGACAACTTGTCACTTGATTGACATGAGTGATGTGAATAGTTAATGGAAGTGGTTGAAATTAATTGCCTTGACTTTTTGTATTTGATAAATCAATTATTTGACTTTTTGGTAATGAAAAATTGTGTATTAGATACACAAAATCAAATACAAAAATCACTTCACTCATTCTCTCTCTTGGCTCATGAATTGGAGCCAATTTCTTTCATCTCTCTCACGCCCTTTAGGGGCTGTTTTTCTTCTGGTTTGGCAGCCCACTGCCGAGAACTAAGGAAGAAAAATGGGAAGCAAAAGTCATGATTTTGTTGCAAAATCAAGAGTGCTAGCACACTACGAAGTCATGCAAAGGTGATAGGGAAGTCCACCAATGAGCATGGAAGTTTATCACAAAGCTTGGAGCTTGATGGAGGACCTCACATGGCCGAAAATGGAGGACAAGAAGCAGTGGACTGCCGTGAGCTGCAGTGAGCAGAAATTGAATTTTTGTTCGTTGCCGCGTCACTCAACCGATCGATGTGAGTATTCCGCAACTCCCTCGTGGTATTCGCACATGTTTTTTATGCTTTGTATTCGATCCTTGGGGCCGTAGAAACTCCAACAATGGTATCACAGCGATTGAAAATCATGAAATTTGATTAGGGCTTAAAATTGGGTAAAATGAATTTGAGCATGATTTAATGAAATTGTATGATTTAGTATGCTTGAATGTGTTTTAATTGAGGATGGATTGGATCAATTTGATGAAAAATTGTTTGGAAAACATTTCCCCAAATTTTGTGGCTTGGCCGAAAATGACGAATGCCCTAAAGTCTTGGAATTTTGATTTTTGATTCATTGGATGAGTTAGAATCATGTTGGGGATATTGATTTAATGTTTAATTGGATTCAATTGGATTGGATTAAAAATTGGACATAATTTCCCCACAAAGCCGAGACTAATATAGCATGATTGGGCTTTGGTTACCGAAGCCCACGCCTTAAAGAAATTAATTAAAAGCCCATTGGACTTTAATTAAATTGACGTTGGACGTTAATCGGGCTTTGAGACCCGTAACGATTAAATTTAGAATTTAAGTCGTAAAGGTTCTTCAAATAAAGTGTAGTATTTAATTTGGAATTAAAAAATGAATTAGTATTAAATACAAATTGAATTGGATTTAATTTTGTAGTTTAATTTAATTCGAGAATTCGTACTTTGAGTACTTATTCGCAAAACGAGTTTGACTCGCGCAAAATCAAATCGTTGTTTGAACATTGGATGATAATTAATTATCAGATTAATTAATTTTATTAGATTGATTGATAACATGCTTGTGTGAATACATGGTTGCGATGCATGAATAATGTATATCGGATGGATATTAGATAGGTGGGGTAATTTTAGAAATTGTTGTAATAAATTTGGAATTTATTTAATTGGACCTGCGTGTCCAGCCTTATTACCTCCTTACTCTTCGTATTCTCTTCTCACATATTCCCCTCAATGTAAATGAGGTTTCTTTAGAAGTGTAGTGTAAAGGGTAGAAGCAAATACTTGTGCTAGCGGGAGAGAGAAAGAGAGAGACTTGATCTAGGATCAATGTGTTAAGTATCCATCCGCATATCATTATTATTTTATTCATATGCACTTTATTATGTGTTTAGAATGCATGTTTAAGGGTGTATGATGATGAGACCTTAACAAAGATAATAATTGGTTGCCAATTGCATTCGAAAAACACTCGCAAAATATTAAGCGTTTTTCCTTCCATTGAGTGATTCTTACTCAAGATCTAAGACTGGCATTGGCTTGTTGGCCAAAGTCAAGGCCTTTGTCCGTCGAAGATGTGTTTGAATCAAGAGAGCTTTATTCCATATTGGTGTCTTGTCCAAGTTGTGGTTTGTTGGCCAAAGTCAATACCACTTCTTATCCATCGACATTGATTACGAAGCTTTCCATGGTCAATGGGTCACGCTTAACTGGGATCACTAAGTTTGTTGTGCCAAAGCCAAGGCTTAGTTGATTCAGAGGAAAAAGGTTAGGCAATATATTGGATATATTGGCGTATATAAGATATATGTTTCAGACTTGGATGTCCCCCTACTGGATATAGGAATTGGATTGGATCCAATTGATCTTAGAGATCTACCTAGTTAATTATCATACAATTTGTTGGCCAAAGTCAAGATTGTGTGATATTTAACGGGATCCTAGCCCACTAGGAAACATGGTTTCCCGAGTACTCGACAGAGGGTTAGAGGCTCGCCGAAAAATAGTGGGAGGCAAGGATTGAATTTGCAATATTCGTTTAATTACTTGCCATACGCGCTCAATCAAATATCATTCGTCAAATAAATTAAATGTTAGTTGGACTAATATTTAATCGTTGTTTTAAATAAACAGTTGGACTGTATTCAAACTATTCACTTATATTTGATTATATAATTGGATTGTAATAATCAATATATTTGATTGAATTTAATTAATTATAGTTGATTAAATAGTTGGACTATAATAATCATTATAATAAATAGTACTGAAATCATTGATTAAATAGTTGGACTATTAGAATCAAGATAAAGTTGAAAGATTTACATTTAAAATATAATCCTAGGGAAAATGTATTTAAATGGTTTAATTTTCAAATTGGGAATAAAATTTCAGGATGGTCATGGAAAATAATAAGTTACTTTATTTGATAAAATAACATATTATGCCTAAGTCCGGAGTTAAGAAAATAGTAGAGCATAATCTTTGGAAGATTTATGTGATGATAGCTTTAATGCTTAATCCATTAAGCTTGTCGCAGTAGACTCCTTAATTTCTTTGTCAGAACTAATGATTAGATCCTTACAGTATGATACTGAAATTGAAGGATTTTCATAGATCTATAATTAGATCTTAGAAGTACTAAATTGCAATACTTAACTCTTGGAGAGTTAATGACTATTCTCAATGAGATAAAGTCAAAGTTTGCAATAAGACAAGTAGCGCTAGTCGCACCTTACTTCGATATTCTAGAAGTCCAAGGCTTGGCCAAAGGCTTCCGGAATGTTGAAAAGGGCAAAGGCAAAATCAATATAATCTTCTGGGAAGATAAAAGACATATCCCAAAATGTCTGCCTAAAATTGTGGCAAACGGGATCGCGGAAGCGTGACTGCCGTTTGGACAAAGCAGACATGAATGAATAGAAGACGGGGCAATGCTCCGACTTTAAATATGTTTGTTATAAATATTTCACTACTAGTATTAAAATTTTATTTTAAATACTTAGTGTGGTACATAAAATATATGTATTGATGTTCAGAATCTGTTTTGAACAGGATACTGACTTCAATAGAGATTTATCTGCAAATTGGAAACGGGACGAAAGTCGCGTTTTTAACCGCAGAAACCTAAGTTTAGGAACTACCCTTCGGGTGTGTACTTAAATTAGGAAACTGTTATAATGTAACTAGTTTGACTAGAAACATTATCTCTATATCAGTGTATAATCTGTTGCGGATGTACCTTTATATCCTAGAACACTAAAGAGTTTTATTATATAAAGATGATATTAAGATAAACACATTAGATGTGAATAACAACATTTATATTTTGAATATAAATAAATCTCAAACGTATAAAATGACAAACAAATAGCTCAAACTGATTTGATCAGAAGAAACTTTATTGTGGCATTGTTGTCTGGGACACAATTAAACAAGACTCGTATATCCACACTTTTGAAGAGTGGGTACTAGGACATATTTGATCATATTCAAATAAAGTCTACGAATCTAGTTTATTGGGCAAAATGCCTAAAACACTTCTTACTCAGTAAAAGTGCCAGTGCCACCAATCTGTTAGCCATAGTTCATAGTGAAGCAAGTGGGCCCATGTCTAACTAGGCTAGAGGTGAATATGAATATTTCGTGACCTTTACGGATGTGGCATCTCGTTATGGTTATGTGTTTCTTTTGAAAAGCAAATCGGAAACTTTTATAGTTTCGACACGAAATAGACATACAGATCGGCTAAAGTATAAAACCGTCACGGTAAGACCGTAATGGAAAATACTTAAGCAATAAGTTTCTAAAATAATTGAAAGTCTATAGTATTCTTTCAATGAGGACTCCTCCCGGAACACGTCAATTTGACGGTGTGTCCGAACTGAGTAACCGAATCTTGTTGGACATGATAAGGTTAATCATGAGTCGCTCTGAGCTACCATTTCCTTCAACGGATGCACATTAACAGTGCATAACTTATTTAGAATAAGATTCCATAAAAATCTGTTAAACAGACTTCATATTAGATATGAACAGGAAAGAAACCAGGTTTCTCATTCCTGAAAATTTGGGATTGCTAAGCATAAGTTTGGAGGATACAAAACTAAAACCCAAATTGGATAAGTGCCAATTGTAGGTTATCCTAGGGATACCAAAGTATAGTACTTATATAACTCACAAGAGAACAATTTTAATTGTTGTTCGCCATGCGGTTTTCCTAAGAGGAATACTGATATGCAGTGGTAAGTGGGAGGATAGTAAAACTCGATGAAAATCGGAGTAATACTGTTCAAGACACCGATTCCTTAATGGAACACAAATAGTTCATCAAGGATGAAACTATACCAGTAATCTTCGAATACACAAGAACCGCGTAGATCAGAGAGATTCAGAAAACAACCTGGGGTATGGGTTTCTGATCTCACCTCATAAAGATGTTAATCTTTTGAGGTATACTAACTGACTACGTATGAGGAAGTGATACAAGGTATCGACTCCCTGTTATGGCAAAGTGCCATGAGTCTGAAATGGATTCCATGTATAACAACTTTGTTTGGATACTAGTTGATGTACCGCAAGGCATTGTGCCTATTGGTACTATATAAGTCTTCAAGGAAGACATACATGGATGGCAACATTCCAACGTACAAAGCTAGGATTTTAGCAAAAAGGTATCGTTATCAACATTGTGTCGATTACGACGAAACCTTTTACCAATTGCCACAGTAAATCCATTTGGATAATGCTTGCTAATGCTGCATGTTTCATTCATGAAATATGTCAGCTGAACGGGAAAATCGCTTTCCTGAAAAGGAAACCTTTTAGAGTATGTTTACAACATCCTGTCGGTTTTTTCGTACCAAAGCAAACAAGGTTTGCAGGTTATTCTATCCATGTTTGGATTGAAGCAAGCATTGGGTTCGGGAATCATCATTTTGATGTAATCATAATAGTGTATGATTTAATTCAAAATGAAATGATTCTTGTGTATATAAGGAGGTTAGTGGGAGCGCACTGACAGTGGCTGTCCTATAAATAATGATAATATATCATTTCTTGGAAATGATATTCCCATAAAATAACAATCGGTGAAAGCTTGGCTTTCAAGAAAACTCTCCGAGAACTCGTACATTGAAAAATGTACGCTACCTGGTGTCTCATACGCTTTGAGCATATGGATTCACAAACAGGCCAATCCAAGTGATAGTCACTAGATTGAAGTTAAGAACATACTTTAGTTTCTTAGAGAACTAATGATGATGTCTTATACTATGGAGAATGAAAACTTGAAGTGACTGGAATCACTACTACAAGTTTCCATAACCGATAAAAATGACTATAAGTCGCAAAACGGTACTATACAGTTTGAATAACGGTACAGTGAGCTGGAAATCTTCCAAGCAAGATACTGTTACCGAATAAACAACAAATACAGGTTATTGCTGCAGCTGAGGCAGCAATAGAAGCCATTTGGGTCGATAATAAATCTAATTAGATTAGATATAGTTCTGTTAGCAACTGAACTAGGCGTCAGCACAGGCTAAAGAATTAACGGTCTCATCACCAATCCAGATACATACTTCGATTGTTCATCTGATTCGTTCGGATCATACATCGTGGAGATGTTATGATCGAATAAATCGCATCAGACGATAATCTCGCAAATCCGCTGACGAAAGCTTTTCTCAAGTTTGAGCCAACCGTACATAGTTCGGGTGCTAGACACTTGAGTGACTGGCTATAGGCCAAGTGGGAGATTGTTGGACAATTATGACCCATAGCGTCACTATTTGTACAGATCATGGTGTTGTTGTACAAATTAAATATGTGACAAAAGAGATTGCTCTCTTATCATTTGTGATTAGATCACCAAGATATATAAATGATAGGAGGTCCTTATGATTTTTTCCTGTATTGAGAATGATATGAGACAGTATCAGTCCACGAAGGATAAATCATTAAATATCCATAGTCAAAGTATTATCGAGATTGGACATCGATAAATACGTAAAAGACTAGTATTACACTTGTGCGCATTGTGAGGGAACAACAACATAGTTCTCATATATTTGGGTATAGGATACTCATGCAAGTGTAATAGGAGGTTGTGTTTTACCGATGGTACGGGAAACAGCTTCGCTCTGGATAGACCCCCTCGGAATTCCATTGGTAGTATGACTATGTGTCTATGGAAGTCCGAAATCAGGGTAGGTGTATTTGGTCTTAACCTGAGACTTGCACCGCTAATGCTTGCGACAATCAATATACTTTGGTTTTGGTCGTCCAGGGCTTTAACAGGTTCCGTGTACGCCTCTGCTGGGTATATTGAGAATCGTAGTGTGTTGGGTGTGATGTCGAGACGAAAGTATCACTCCAGTCATATGGAGATGATGATCGCGTAGGGATACAGAACTGGTTCTCTAAAATGGTTGCAACCATCGGGATAATATGACTTGGTCATGATTATCCGATAATAAAGAGACTAGTTGCTCGTAATCCGATATATGCTTCGTATGGGGCAGACACTGTACCAGCCCCAGGCCTTGCATGTGATCATCCGATACTGGATCGAGATACGTAATACTACGTATACTACGCCTGATATAGATCCTTATATTCCTCTAAGGATATTTCTGGAGAATTGGGTAGGCATGGCGCTTTGCTAGAAGCCAACATTGTCTTATAAATCGATACAAACGTAGTACTAGGTACTTACATGTTCGGATAGTCCAACGACCGAATTTACTGCCAACATATCCGGGGATCTCATGGGTCGCTTCCCGAAGATTCACCGATGACGTACGACTCACACTTTAATTAATCTGGGATTAATTAGAAGAGAGAGAAAATTAATCTGGGATTAATTGCGGAGATATTTTATCTACGATAAAATATCAATAAAAGAGAGATAACGATTAATTTGGAATTAATCGATTAAATAATATATTCGATATATTATACAAAATTGGATTTCGATGCGGAATTAAAATTAGATTTTAATTCGGGCGAACGAGTTAATTTAGAATTAATTCGTTAGCGATGTGAATAGTGATTTCACTAGGCATAATCATTTAATTACATCGCAACGGAAAATTCGTTAATTTGGAATTAGCGACGCCCGAAACCTGAGCCCGAGATTATTTGCGAGCGCATTCCCATTTCGAATTCGAGTCGCGGCACGCAAGTCAAATCAAGCGTCAAATCACTAGTCGCATCAAGCGTCAAATCATTAGTCACTTTGAGTGATGTGAAAACTTGTCACTTGATTGACATGAGTGATGTGAATAGTTGATGGAAGTGGTTGGAATTAATTGCCTTGACTTTTTGTATTTGATAAATCATTATTTGATTTTTTCGTAATGAAAAATTGTGTATTAACTACACAAAATCAAATACAAAAATCACTTCACTCATTCTCTCTCTTGGCTCACGAATTGGAGCCAATTTCTTTCATCTCTCTCACGCCCTTTAGGGGCTATTTTTCTTCTGGTTTGGCAGCCCTCTGCCGAGAACCAAGGAAGAAAAATGGGTAGCTAAAGTCATGATTTTGTTACAAAATCAAGAGTGCTAGCACACTACGAAGTCATGCGAAGGTGATAGGGAAGTCCACCAATGAGCATGGAAGTTTATCACAAAGCTTGGAGCTTGATGGAGGACCTCACATGGCCGAAAATGGAGGACAAGAAGTAGTGGACTGACGTGAGCTGTGTAGTGAGCAGAAACTGAATTTTTGTTCGTTGCCGCGTCGCTCAACCGATCGATGTGAGTATTCTGCAACTCCCTCGTGGTATTCGCACATGTGTTTTATGCTTTGTATTCGATCCTTGGGGTCGTAGAAACTCCAAAAATGGTATCATCAACGACATGGTGTCGATTACGATGAAACTTTTTCACATGATTAAATCTATTCAGATAATGCTTGTTATTGTTGCATATTTTGATTATGAAATATGATAGATGGACGTCAAAACCACTTTCCTTAACGAAAACCTTTTGAAGGATGTTTATATGCAACAGCCTGACAATTTTATTGTGCCGAAACATGTAAGCAAGGTTTACAAGTTAAATCGATCCATTTATGGATTGAAGCAAGCATCGCGTTCTTGGAACCAACATTTTGATAAGATCATAAAAGAATATGGTTTCATTCAAAACGAAGATGATTCTTGTGTATGTAAGAAGGTTAGTGGGAGCGTACTGATATTCGTTGTCCTATATGTTGATGATGTATTACTTTTAGGCAATGACATTCCCATGCTATAATCGGTGAAAGCTTGGCTTTCATTAAAATTCTCCATGAAAGACCTGGGAGAAGCAGCCTTTATTCTGGGAATAAGGATCTACCGGGATAGATCTAGAAAGTTGCTTGGACTCTCCCAGAGCTCGTACATTGAAAAGGTGTTGAAGAGATTCAACATGGATCAGTCTAAGACGGGGTTGCTTCTAGTGTCACATGGCGTCTCTCTATCTAAGGACATGTGTCCTAAAACACAAGATGAGAAAGAAACCATGAGACAGATCCCGTTCGCTTCCGTAATCAGATCAATCATGTATGCCATGATATGTACGCGACCTGATGTCTCATACGCTTTGAGCATGTGCAGTCGCTATCAGGCCGATCCAGGTGATATGGAGATGATGATCACGTAGGATACGGAACTAGTACTCTTAAATGCTGCAGTTATCGGGATATTATGACTAGGTCATGATTATCTGATTACAGAGACTAGTTGCTAGTGATCCGATATATGCTTCGTACGGGGTAGACACAATTCCAGCCCTAGGCCTATCATGTGACATCCGATACTGGATCGTATTACGCAATACATAGTATATTATGTCTGATATAAATTATATATTCCTCGTTGAATATTTCAGGAGAATTGGGTAGGCACGATGCTTTGCTAGAAGCTAACCATGTCTTGTAAATCGGTGAGAATGTGGTACGGGGTACGCACGTGTTCGGATAGTCCGATGATCGTATTTACTGCCAACATATCCATGAATCTCTTGGGTCGCTTCCCAAAGATTCACCAATGACATTTGACTCGAACAAAATTAATCTGAGATTAATTATGAGAGAGAAAATTAATCTGGGATTAATTGCGGCAAGAATTTATCTGGGATTAAATTCGTCTAGAAGAGAGAACACGATTAATTTAGAATTAATCGATCAAATAATATATTGGATATATTAATTGAAATTGGATTTCAATGCAGAATTAAAATTCGATTTTAATTCGAGGCAAACGAATTAATTTGTAATTAATTCGTAAGCGACTTTCGTAATAATTTTGCTAGGCATTATTATTTAATTAAATTTGATTTAATTACGTCGCGACGGAAAATTTCTTTAGTCGGATTAAACGAAACCGGGCCCAAGTCAAGTTGTGTGAGCCAACTAAATTTTGAATTTAAAGTGGTGGGACCCATTTTACTTACATCAATATTTTGACATGTGATGGAAGTGGTTGAGCCCATTTAATGCAATTTTCATTACACCAACTTTGGAAGTCAACATGATTATTATGTTTTTGGAAAACAACACACTACCTACTAAGTTTTGAACTTGAAAACTATTCCTCTCTCTTCTACCTCTCATTGACGTGAGTCTCTACCTTGGAGGGAAAATTTTGTTGCAAAATTTTCTTAAGCTAGCACTTAAAAAGTTAAATCAAGGTGATAGGGAAACCCACCCAAGTGTTGGAAACACTCAACAATGCTTGGAGCTTAAACATTCAAGGAGAAATTTTTGAAATTCCTCAACCGATCATTGTAAGTATTTACGCAACTTCTTTGATTTTATTCACACTAGAATCATGTTTAGTGTAGGCACTGCATTTTTGCATGTTAGCCAGATGATGAGCCTCGTACAGAGGCACCACCTTTTAAGTCGTGGGAAATGGATGTCTGAAGGGAATAATCAAGAACTTGAATTTTGACAGATTGTGTTCCCTCGTTTAGCATCAGGTTTGCTCGTTGAGCCTCTGTTTCAAAATTTATTCTCGGCCCGAACCTTAAACCTACACGTATTCCCTCACGTACCCATCACAAATCTAACAAAACCAAAACACAAATTGCAGCACACATAAATTCAAACCAAACAAAACAAACAAACACTACAAACCAAAACCACCTCACATGCCTCACCTCCATTTTTCAAAACCAAACCCCACACGTTTCCCCCATCCCACGTGAACCTTCACAAATTCAACATCACTCACCAAAAGCTTCAAATCCCCCTCGATCATGCACAATCGAAGCCTTCAATTCATGCATGACACAAGGCTTCTCACGCCCAAACTCCCCACCATAAAATACAAGCCTCCATACAGTCAACGGGGACCCGCCCAGCCTCATAAACTCGTGTAACAGCTTCCACCTTGATCATCTTCCTCTGACCTTCGCCCACTATCTCTCTCTCAAACCGTGAGACACAAGCCCTAGCTCTCGTCAGCCCTCCCCAAACCGTGAGATTAAATTCATCTAGAAGAGAGAACGTGATTAATTTAGAATTAAACGATTAAATAATATATTGATATATTAATTGAAATTAGATTTCAATACGGAATTAAAATTGGATTTTAATTCGGGGCAAACAAATTAATTTGGAATTAATTCCTAAGCGGCTTTCGTAATGATTTTGCTAGGCATTATTATTTAATTAAATTGGATTTAATTACGTCGCGACGGAAAATTCGTTTACTCGGATTAAACGAAACCGGGCCCAAGTCAAGTTATGTGACCCACTTTATTTACATCAAAATTTTGACATGTGATGGAAGTGGTTGAGCTCATTTAATGCAATTTTCATTACACCAACTTTGGAAGTCAACTTGATTATTATGTTTTTGGAAAAAAACACACTACCTACCAAGTTTTGAACTTGAAAACTATCCCTCTCTCTTCTACCTCTCATTGTCGTGAGTCTCTACCTCGGAGGGAAAATTTTGTTGCAAAATTTTCTTAAGCTAGCACTTAAAGAGTTAAATCAAGGTGATAGGGAAACCCACCCAAGTGTTGGAAACACTCAACAAAGCTTGGAGCTTCAACATTCAAGGAGAAAATTTTGAAATTCCTTAACCGATCATTGTAATTATTTCCGCAACTTCTTTGATTTTATTCACAATAGAATCATTTTTAGGATCCTTGGGATGTCTTAGAGACACTAACAATGGTATCATGAGCCACCTAAACTTGATTTTAATTTCTAGGGTTTATGGACTTTAATTTGGGGATTTTGTTTGGAGCATGTATTTTCCTAAATTGATTGTTTGGTTGTGCTTAGATTATGATAACTTAGAGTTATGCATGATTGGATTTGAGAAAAATTGATTAGATTAATTTTCCCTAAATTTCCTCACTTGGCCGAACATAACCTTAGGAGCACTCATGGTGATTTTTTGAAATTTAACAATTGGATATGTTAATGGCATGAAATGAATATTTATTGTCGATTAACAATTGGATTGAAATCAAAATTGGATATTATTTTTGCCGAATGCCGTGAGTTGTAGCATGTTGAATGGATTGGTTTTGCCTCAATTTTGTGTTGGACATGAAATGAGAATAAGCATGATTAATTAGATTAATTAATGTTTTGGAAATATTAGATTAATTAATTAATTGTGGTAATTGCACTTTAATTAGATTAAAATGAATTTAGAATAATGTATTAATTTAATTTGTTGTATTTGGGCTAATGGGCTTGGTTGTGCCAAATTTGGTTTTGGACAATTGGGTTGGATCCAATTGGGCCTAAAACCATTTCCATAAAGTCCAAATATGACTATTGGGCCTTAATAATTTAATTGGGCCTAATGGGCCTAAATTGATTTTTGGCAAAGGGTGATTCCTAATTGGGCCTTGGCATTTTGGGTTGGATCCATAATGGCCAAAGTCCATGCCTAAAGAATTAATTGAAAGCCCATTGGAATTTAATTGAATAAGCATTGGATGCTATTGGGCCTTTGAGACCCATTAAGATTAGATTTGGAATCTAAATCTAAAATGCACTATTAAAAGTGTAATTATTTAATTTGGAATTAAATATGAATTAGTATTGGATACAATTTAAATTGGATTTAAAATTGTAGTTCGATATAATTCAAGAATACGTACTTTGAGTATTTATTCTTAAACGAGTTGGACTGGCACAAATCAAATCGTTGTATGAACATTGGATGGTCATTAATCAAATAATAATTAATTGGATTAGATTGATTGACAGCATGCTTTGTGTGAATACTTGGATGTATCTGTATGAATAATGTATATCAGATGAATATTAGATGAGTGGGGGTAATTTTGGAAATTATTTAAATTGGCCTGCGTGTCCAGCCTTTCACCTCCTTATCTCTTTGTATTTCTCTTCTCACCAATTCCCTCAATATAAATGAGGTTTTTTAATGTATTATGTAATTGAGTAGAAGTATGTAAAGTGCTAGCGTGAGAGAGGAAAGAGAGAGATTTGTTCTAGGAACAAATTGTATTATATATCCATCCGCATATCATCATTAAATTTTATCGCGCCTTATTATGCTTTTAGAATGCATGTTTAAGGGTGTATGATGAGACCTAATCAAAGATAATAAATTGGTTGCCAATTTACGCGAAAAACCCTCACTACAATATTAAGCGTTTTTCCTTCCATTGAGTGGTTCTTTCTCAAGATCCAATATTGGCTTTGATTTGTTGGCCAAAGTCAAGGTCATTGTCCATCGCGGATGTGTTTGAACCACGAAAGCTTTGTTATATATATCACATGTCTTGGGCAGTTGTGACTTGTTGGCCAAAGTCAAGGTCACTTCTGTACATCGACGTGGATTACGAAGCTTTCCCACTGTCAATGGGTCATGCTTAACTGGAATCATTAAGCTTGTTGAGCCAAAGCCAAGGCTTGGTTGATTCAGACGAAAATCTTAGGATGATATATTGGATATATGTTTTGGACTTGGAGGTCCACCTACCGGATCTAGGAATTGGATGGGATCCAATTGATCTTAGAGATCTACCTAGTTAAGTTTCATAAAGCTTGTTGGCCAAAGTCAAGGTTGTGTGTTATTTAACGAGATCCTAACCCACTAGGAAACTGGATTTCCCGAGTACTCAACAGAGGGTTAAAGGCTCACCGAAAAATAGTGGGAGGCCAGTATTAAATTTGTAATTTCGTTTAATACTTGCTAATACGCGCTCTTTTAATCATTATATCTCGTTATATATATATATATTAGTTGGACTAATATCTTTTATTACTTTCTTTGAACAGTTAGACTATACATGACACTACTCCACTTGTAGTTGGTTATATAGTTGGACTATAGTAACCATTACATTTTGAGTGTACCCAATATCGTTGATTGTATAGTTGGACTATTACAATCAAGATGGCTGGAAAGATTAGCGTTAGAGACATAATCATGGGCGAGAATGTCTTTAACAGAGCCAATTTTCCAGATTGGGAGATGAATCTCAAGATAGTCCTGGGAGCCGAGAAGTTGCTCTATGTTAGACACAGACCTCTCGGGCCTGAGCCCGAACTTGAGCGACCGGTTGATCATGAGTTTTGGAAGACTCATCGAGATGATAACTTTACCGCTCAATCTGTAATGCTTACCGCAATGACACCTCAATTTCATCGTCAAAACAAAGGATCGGATCCTTATAACATGATGTTGAAATTGAAGGATCTTCACAGATCTAACCTTAGATCTCAGAAGTACGAATTACAGAAGAAGCTCTTCCGCTCACGTATGTCAGAGGGTAAATCTGTCGAACACTATGTGTCACAGATGATTACTGACATCGAACAACTATGTCAGATGGGTATAACCTTCGAGGCCGAGACTTCCATAGATTTGATCTTACAGTCTCTGCCCGATTGCTGGGGCGGGTTCATCATGAGCTACAATATGATGAACCAAGAAAAGACTCTTGGAAAGTTGATGGAAATGCTGAAAGAGGCAGAGCCAGAGCTTCCGAAGGGCAAGAAGCGTGAGGTGCATCTTACTTCGACATCTCAGAAGGCCAAGGCTTGGCCGAAGGCTTCTAGAGGTGTGAAGAAGAAGAAAAAGAAGGGCAAGGCCAAATCATCACAGTCTTCTGGGAAGACTAAGGAAAAATCCCAAGATGTCTACCTATACTGTGGCAAACAGGGTCACTGGAAGCGTGACTGCCGTGAGTACAAGGCGCACATGAAGGAAGTGAAGGCAGACAAGGCTTCGGTTTCAAGTGTCTTTGTTATTGAAATAAACATGTGCACTACTGGTTTTAAAAAATGGATTTTTTTATTCTGGATGTGGTACTCACATATGTACTGATGTGCAGGATATGTAGATTAGTAGGAGACTAGCTTCAGGAGAGATCAACCTGCGAGTCAGAAATGGGACGAGAGTCACTGTTTTCGCTGTAGGGACCTATGTTTTGAATTTTCCCTCGGGGCATGTAATTACATTAAGAGACTGTTATTTTGTACCTAGTTTGACTAGAAACATCATCTATGTATCTTGTTTAACCCGATGTGGGTATACCTTTGTATTCAAAAACACTGGGTGTTTTGTATATAATGATGATATTTTGATATGTACAGTAGATGTTAATAATGGTCTTTATATTTTAAATATAAATGAATCTCAAACATATAATAGGTTATCCTAGGGAAACCAAAGGATATTGCTGGGCATACGTAAACATTTGGATGGTACCAAACTAGAACCCAAATCAGAGAAGCGCCTATTTATAGGTTATCCTAGGGAAACCAAAGGATATTGCTTCTACAACCCACAAGAGAACAAGGTATAAGTTGCTCTCCATGTGAATTTCCTTGAAAAGGAATTCCTAAATGCAATGGTAAGTGGGAGGAAAGTAGAACTCGATGAAAATCAGAGTGATACTTTTCCTGGCACCAAACCCTTCACGGAACACGAACAGTTCATCAGGGATGAGACTGTACCAAAATCTTCTAATACAGAAGAACCGCGTAGGTTAGAGAGAGTCATAAAACAACCTGAGAGGTATGGGTTTATGATCTCACCTCATGTAGATATTAATTTCATTGAGGAAGATGAACCGGCTACATATGAAGAAGCGATACAAGGTATTGACTCCGCTTTATAGCAAGAGGCCATGAAGTTCGAAATGGATTCCATGTATACCAACCAAGTTTGGACACCGGTTGATGCACCATAAGGCATTAAGCCGATTGGTTGTAAATGGGTCTTCAAGAAGAAGATAGACATGGATGGCAACGTACAAACGTACAAAGTTAGGCTTGTAGCGAAAGGGTTGTTGGACAATTATGACCCATAGCGTCACTATTTGTACAGATCATGGTGTTGTTGTACAAATTAACTATGTGACAAAGGAGATTGCTCTCTTATCATTTGTGATTAGATCACCAAGATATATAAATGATAGGAGGTCCTTATGATTTGCTCCTGGATTGAGAATGATATGAGACAGTATCAGTCCACGAAGGATAAATCATTAAATATCCCTAGTCAGAGTATTATCGAGATTGGACATCGATAAATGCGTAAAAGACTAGTATTACACTTGTGCGCGTTGTGAGGGCACAACGACATAGTTCTCATATATTTGGGTATAAGATACTCATGCAAGTGTAATAGGAGGTTGTGTTTTGCCGATGGTACGGGAAACAGCTTCACTCTGGATAGACCCCCTCGGAATTCCATTGGTAGTATGACTATGTGTCTATGGAAGTCCGAAATCATGGTAGGTGTATTTGGTCTTAACCTGAGACTTGCACCGCTAATGCTTGCGACAATCAATATACTTTGGTTTTGGTCGTCCAGGGCTTTAACAGGTTCCGTGTACGCCTCTGCTGGGTATATTGAGAATCGTAGTGTGTTGGGTGTGATGTCGAGACGAAAGTATCACTCCAGTCATATGGAGATGATGATCGCGTAGGGATACAGAACTGGTTCTCTAAAATGGTTGCAACCATCGGGATAATATGACTTGGTCATGATTATTCGATACTAAAGAGACTAGTTGCTCGTAATCCGATATATGCTTCGTACGAGGCAAACACTATACCAGCCCCAGGCCTTGCATGTGATCATCCGATACTGGATCGAGATACGCAATACTACGTATACTACGTCTGATATAGATCCTTATATTCCTGTAAGGATATTTCTGGTGAATTGGATAGGCATGGCGCTTTGCTAGAAGCCAACCTTGTCTTGTAAATTGGTACAAACGTAGTACTAGGTACTTACGTGTTCGGATAGTCCGACGACCGAATTTACTGCCAACATATCTGGGGATCTCATGGGTCGCTTCCTGAAGATTCACCGATGACGTATGACTTGCACTTTAATTAATCTGGGATTAATTAGAAGAGAGAGAAAATTAATCTGGGATTAATTGCGGAGATATTTTATCTGGGATAAAATATGAATTAAAGAGAGATAACGATTAATTTGGAATTAATCGATTAAATAATATGTTGATGGTGTTTTTTCGGGCACTATGTTATTTAAACAACACGACAGGGGTAAAAGGGGTAACTCCATTGATCGAGACCGTTAAAGCCGACCCGACAACTTGACGGTAAGAGACCGAGCACATGACGAGGCGTGTTCAGGAAGATAAATCATCATATTCTTGCAGAAAATGGATAAGTTGTCCTACTTTAATGGGGTAAAGTAATAACTTATATATCCTAATAGGATAAAGGAAGGGAATAGTTTTGACTAGGAATCCTGATAGGAAAAGGAGACCATCTCCAATTGGGAATTCTTGTACAAATAGGAATCTGGTTTCTTCACCATTATAAATAGGAGGGTAGAGTGAGTGTAGAAGGACAAGTTGAAGGCATCATCTGAAAATCATCACAAGAGTGAAAGATTCGAATTGTAAAGTTCCAATCTGTAAAGAGCGAAAGAGAGGCCTGAGAAGTATATTGGAGTAATAAAGAGCACCACCCTGTTCTTTCCCGTGGACGTAGGTCGGATTCCCAAAAATCCACCGAACCACGTTAAGTCACCTTGTCTGATTGGCGTATTTTCTTGTTTTCCGCTAAATTTGCCTTTGGTCCCCCATAACCAAACAAATTCACAGTTGAAGGAGGATTCCCTCGGAGGTGATATTCCCATATTACCCTGAGACCAAAATCCACCACAGTTGGCGCCGTCTGTGGGGAACTCAACAAAAAGCAGCTCGCGTAGTAAGACAATGGCGGAAGACGGAAGCCACCAACCATCAGGGAGCTCGGCTGCAGATTG
Source organism: Zanthoxylum bungeanum (assembly GCA_019454045.1). NCBI lineage: Eukaryota > Viridiplantae > Streptophyta > Magnoliopsida > Sapindales > Rutaceae > Zanthoxylum > Zanthoxylum bungeanum. The sequence goes on along the minus strand of SKCR01024860.1, from coordinate 47,283 downwards.
GATGGAGAAGATTGAGGAAAACCTTAGGAAAGAAAGGGAGGAAAGCCAAACTCTGCTAAAAACCATAGTAGACCGGTTGGAAAGGATAGAAGGAGCACACAATGAAAAATTCGAAGCGGGGACTAGCCGACGAAGGAGTGAGATAGCGGAAGGAAAGAGAATTGTTGATACAAGCGAAGACGACAGACCTCAAAGGAGGGAACCCTACAGGGTGAGATCCGTGGTAGTACAAAGGGATTCCCAAACCGAGGACACATGGGAGGAGGAAGATGACAAATCATCACCAGATCCCTCCTACGATAGCCCTCACAGTACCCGGAGGAGAGGAAAAGAACATACCGAAGAGGTGCGGGACGACGCCGACCCTGAGAAACGCCGCTCCCAAGATAGCAGAAAGAAAAGAAAAACCTCAGAGGGCGGCATGGAACCAGGGACAGCGATATGAAATCTTGGTTACGGGAGGAGCTGGTCAAATGGGGAGTATACCCCAACGCAAACAGAGGGGATATCCAGGACGTCAAAGATGAGTCCCCCCTCACGGAGGAAATAAAATCGGAGAAATTCCCGAAGAGATTTAACATGCCGACCATGACACCGTACAAGGGCCATACCGACCCTAAAACCACATTGAAAGTTTCACCCTGCTGATGGAGGTGCAAGGGGTAACAGGGGAGCCATCTGCAAAGTGTTCCCCCTAACTCTGGTCGGACCAGCCATTCTATGGTACAGGAGCTTAGCCCCAAGAAGCATCAGCAGCTTCACACAACTGAAGAAGTCATTCATACGACACTTCAAGGGGGCTTGTGTCCCCAGAAAGACGATTGGAGAACTCCGGCTCATGAAGCAAGGAGACGATGAACCTCTGAAGATATTTATTGAAAGGTACCATAATATGGTACTCGAAGTCGGAGGGTATGAATCCCCTGAAGCCCTGGAAAGCTTGAAAGGAGCCTTGAGGGTCGGAAGACTCTGGACCTACCTAAGGATCCAGGACACCCCGGACTACGCCACCGCCCTGGAGGTGGCCCGGAAGTTCGTTTCGTTAGAGAACGAAGAGAAAGTGTCCCGGAAAGGGAACAACATCAGGGATAGAACCACAAGGGAGGGCGCCCAACGCCGAACAGAAAAAGAATCCAGAAGACCACCCCCGAAACACAAAGAATTCAAGCCACTGCACCGGGACAATCAGGAGAGAAGAGCGCCGACCCAAGTAAACCACGTGGTCAGGAAAGATGCATACATTCCCCTAAAAAAACCACTGGGACAAATTGTCATGGAGATCCAGGGGAAAGGCCTCTTAGTGGAACCCGACCAAAGGAGGTTCCCCCCGGACAGAAGGAACCAAAAGGCTTATTGCATACACCACAACTCCAGAGGACATGCAACGGACGGATGTAAAGATCTGCGAGAACAAATGGAGGATCTAGCACGAAACGGGTATCTGAACAAATACATTGACCACGAGGTTATGACGACCAGATAAAGGGCATGTGGCCGCCAATTCAACTGAAAGAGGGCAGTTTGTCCCCAAAAACATAAATAAAACTTTCTCCTTTCAAAAGAAGGTTCTCGGCCACTTTCTTAAAACATAAATAGAAAGACCTACTAAAAAACCGGGGACAAACTTAGCACCAAAATACAAAAAGAAACGACCAAGCAATAAAGACTTGGGCAGCTCGGGGCTTGACCTTGCCCCACCAAGGTCATTCAGTTATCCGGCTCGGGATCGGGCTACGTCCCACCGAGTCATGCACGTTGGTCTGAGGACAGAACACTCCCTCAGAGCCAAGTACGTCTTTCGGCTCGGGGCTGGATTGCGTTCCGCCGAGGCCCCTTCATTAATCAGCTCGGGGCTGGATTCGTTCCGCCGAGGCCATATTCAGCTCGGGATCGGGTTACGTCCCACCGAGTCATGCATATTGGTCTGGGGACGGGACATTCCCCCAGAGCCAAGTACCTCTTTCAGCTCGGGGTCGGGTTACGTCCCACCGAGATATGCTCATTAGTCTGGGGACGGAACATTCCCCCAGAGCCAAGTATCTCTCTAGCTCGGGGTCCTCAGGGACATACCCGATGTAACGGATCCGTGAGAAGCATAGCACAAGGAGGGATGATACCCCTGTGGCGATTGCTTACTCCAGTGTTACCGAACATAAGGAGGAACATGCCCTTAATGTGTCGAACACTCTTCTGATCCTCACCTGCCCGATGTAATGGATCCGTGGGAAAGCATAGCACGGGGGATAATGACACCCCCGTGACGATTGCTAACTCCAGTGATACCGGGCCTAAGGAGGAACATACCCTTAGTATCCCGGACACTCTTTGATCCATTCATCATCCGGATCCGCGGGAGACACAGCACGGGGAGGCGTATACCCCTGTGGCGTGTGCCTACTCCAGCGTGGTAAGGAGGAGCCCTCATACAATACACAGGCTCCCGAGCGAACCGACGTGTAGAGGATGTGCCCTTACCGTTCATACGCTCTTCTGATCCGAATCCTGGTTCGCCGGGACACTGAATTGAAAGATTCAGAATTGTGTTTTGGAGGCCTCGGGCAGGACGCTGTTTCGAGGCATCCGTGTTGTTGTTTACACTTGTGAAAAGTTTTACTTTGGGACAAGTGCTAAGTCACCCCCACCTTTTGATTTTACCTTCAAAGGTTTTGTTTTTATTTTTTCGCCGGTCTGGCATAGGGACGCCCATGCCAGATTCGGTAGGGCTTCAAAGGCTGATTCACTTCCCTTCTGAATAAGTCCCAGGGATTAATCGGCTCGGGTCTGGATTTCGTTCCGCCGAAGCCACTTGTTTATTCGGTTCGGGGCTGGATTTCGTTCCGCCGAGGCCGCTTGGTTATTTAGCTCGGGTCGGGATACGTCCCACCGAGTCAGCCCTTCGGACTGGGGACGTAACATTCCCTCAGGTCCAAGTGTCGTTCTCAGCTCGGGGTCGGGTTGCGTCCCACCGAGTCAGCTCCTTTGGTTTAGGGAGGTAACATTCCCCCAGAACCCAAGTCTTTCGCTCAGCTCGGGGTCGGGGTACGTCCCACCGAGTCAGCCCTTCGGACTGGGGACGTAACATTCCCCCAGGTCCAAGTACCTTTCACAGCTCGGGGTCAGGGTACGTCCCACCGAGTCAGCCCTTCGGACTGGGGACGTAACATTCCCTCAGGTCCAAGTGCCTTTCACAGCTCGGGGTCGGGGTACGTCCCACCGAGTCAGCCCTTCGGACTGGGGACGTAACATTCCCTCAGGTCCAAGCGTCGTTCTCAGCTCGGGGTCGGGCGATGTCCCACCGAGTCTACCCTTTGGACTGGGGACGTAACATTCCCCCAGGACCAAGTGATTCTTACAGCTCGGGGTCGGGCGATGTCCCACCGAGTCTGCCCTTGGACTGGGGACGTAACATTCCCCCATGACCAAGTGATTCTTAGAGCTCGGGGTCGGGCGATGTCCCACCGAGTCTGCCTGCCTTGGACTGGGGACGTAACATTCCCCCAGGTCCAAGTGCCTTCTCAGCTCGGGGTCGGGGTACGTCCCACCGAGTCAGCCCTTCGGACTGGGGACGTAACATTCCCTCAGGTCCAAGTGCCTTTCACAGCTCGGGGTCGGGGTACGTCCCACCGAGTCAGCCCTTCGGACTGGGGACGTAACATTCCCTCAGGTCCAAGCGTCGTTCTCAGCTCGGGGTCGGGCGATGTCCCACCGAGTCTACCTTTGGACTGGGGACGTAACATTCCCCCAGGACCAAGTGATTCTTACAGCTCGGGGTCGGGCGATGTCCCACCGAGTCTACCCTTTGGACTGGGGACGTAACATTCCCCCAGGACCAAGTGATTCTTACAGCTCGGGGTCGGGCGATGTCCCACCGAGTCTGCCTTTGGACTGGGGACGTAACATTCCCCCATGACCAAGTGATTCTTAGAGCTCGGGGTCGGGCGATGTCCCACCGAGTCTGCCTTTGGACTGGGGACGTAACATTCCCCCAGGTCCAAGTGCCTTTCTCAGCTCGGGGTCGGGGTACGTCCCACCGAGTCAGCCCTTCGGACTGGGGACGTAACATTCCCTCAGGTCCAAATGCCTTTCACAGCTCGGGGTCGGGCGATGTCCCACCGAGTCTGCCCTTTGGACTGGGGACGTAACATTCCCCCATGACCAAGTGATTCTTAGAGCTCGGGGTCGGGCGATGTCCCACCGAGTCTGCCTTTGGACTGGGGACGTAACATTCCCCCAGGTCCAAGTGCCTTTCTCAGCTCGGGGTCGGGGTACGTCCCACCGAGTCAGCCCTTCGGACTGGGGACGTAACATTCCCTCAGGTCCAAATGCCTTTCACAACTCGGGGTCGGGGTACGTCCCACCGAGTCAGCCCTTCGGACTGGGGACGTAACATTCCCTCAGGTCCAAGTGTCGTTCTCAGCTCGGGGTCGGGTTGCGTCCCACCGAGTCAGTCCTTCGGACTGGGGACGTAACGTTCCCCCAGACCCGAGCATCTCTCACAGCTCGAGACAAGATCACATGCCACCGAGCACATCATCGTTAGCTCAGAGGCAAAGTTTTCTCCTCACAATCGAGATTGGATCAGTCAGGGGTCAGGACCCCCAAATCTCTGGTACAGATATTACAGAGGATGAGTCATTTTTTAGTTTGGACAACAAGAGGAACCTCATCTCTTGATGGAACGACCCAAGTAAGCAATTTGCTTTGAGGTGGAGAATCATTCTGAATAGAGTCAGCATCTCCAATAAACCGAGGATATGAAGATAGAAACAGAAGACTTAGTTGATGGCAAAAACAATTTCTCGGTGATTTCTGGAGCGACCACCAGCAAGGCGATCAGCACACCATCTTTTTATAGTTCCCGGCATCAACTCACAAACTCGTTGTTACCGAGAACTAGGGGACAGATGTTGATGGTGTTTTTCGGGCACTATGTTATTTAAACAACACGACAGGGGTAAAAGGGGTAACTCCATTGATCGAGACCGTTAAAGCCGACCCGACAACTTGACGGTAAGAGACCGAGCACATGACGAGGCGTGTTCAGGAAGATAAATCATCATATTCTTGCAGAAAATGGATAAGTTGTCCTACTTTAATGGGGTAAAGTAATAACTTAATATCCTAATAGGATAAAGGAAGGGAATAGTTTTGACTAGGAATCCTGATAGGAAAAGGAGACCATCTCCAATTGGGAATTCTTGTACAAATAGGAATCTGGTTTCTTCACCATTATAAATAGGAGGGTAGAGTGAGTGTAGAAGGACAAGTTGAAGGCATCATCTGAAAATCATCACAAGAGTGAAAGATTCGAATTGTAAAGTTCCAATCTGTAAAGAGCGAAAGAGAGGCCTGAGAAGTATATTGGAGTAATAAAGAGCACCACCCTGTTCTTTCCCGTGGACGTAGGTCGGATTCCCAAAAATCCACCGAACCACGTTAAGTCACCTTGTCTGATTGGCGTATTTTCTTGTTTTCCGCTAAATTTGCCTTTGGTCCCCCATAACCAAACAAATTCACAGTTGAAGGAGGATTCCCTCGGAGGTGATATTCCCATATTACCCTGAGACCAAAATCCACCGTCAACATAATATATTCGATATATTATACGAAATTGGATTTCGACGCGGAATTAAAATTAGATTTTAATTCGGGCGAATGAGTTAATTTAGAATTAATTCGTTAGCGAAGTGAATAGTGATTTCACTAGGCATAATCATTTAATTACATCGCAACGGAAAATTCATTAATTTGGAATTAGCGAACCCGAGATTATTTGCGAGCGCATTCGCATTTCGAATTCGAGTGCGACACACAAGTCAAATCAAGCGTCAAATCGCTAGTCGCATCAAGCGTCAAATCATTAGTCACTTTGAGTGATGTGACAACTTGCCACTTGATTGACATGAGTGATGTGAATAGTTAATGGAAGTGGTTGAAATTAATTGCCTTGACTTTTTGTATTTGATAAATCAATTATTTGACTTTTTGGTAATGAAAAATTGTGTATTAGATACACAAAATCAAATACAAAAATCACTTCACTCATTCTCTCTCTTGGCTCATGAATTGGAGCCAATTTCTTTCATCTCTCTCACGCCCTTTAGGGGCTGTTTTTCTTCTGGTTTGGCAGCCCACTGCCGAGAACTAAGGAAGAAAAATGGGAAGCAAAAGTCATGATTTTGTTGCAAAATCAAGAGTGCTAGCACACTACGAAGTCATGCAAAGGTGATAGGGAAGTCCACCAATGAGCATGGAAGTTTATCACAAAGCTTGGAGCTTGATGGAGGACCTCACATGGCCGAAAATGGAGGACAAGAAGCAGTGGACTGCCGTGAGCTGCAGTGAGCAGAAATTGAATTTTTGTTCGTTGCCGCGTCACTCAACCGATCGATGTGAGTATTCCGCAACTCCCTCGTGGTATTCGCACATGTGTTTTACGCTTTGTATTCGATCCTTGGGGCCGTAGAAACTCCAACAATGGTATCACAGCGATTGAAAATCATGAAATTTGATTAGGGCTTAAAATTGGGTAAAATGAATTTGAGCATGATTTAATGAAATTGTATGATTTAGTATGCTTGAATGTGTTTTAATTGAGGATGGATTGGATCAATTTGATGAAAAATTGTTTGGAAAACATTTCCCCAAATTTTGTGGCTTGGCCGAAAATGACGAATGCCCTAAAGTCTTGGAATTTTGATTTTTGATTCATTGGATGAGTTAGAATCATGTTGGGGATATTGATTTAATGTTTAATTGGATTCAATTGGATTGGATTAAAAATTGGACATAATTTCCCCACAAAGCCGAGACTAATATAGCATGATTGGGCTTTGGTTACCGAAGCCCACGCCTTAAAGAAATTAATTAAAAGCCCATTGGACTTTAATTAAATTGACGTTGGACGTTAATCGGGCTTTGAGACCCGTAACGATTAAATTTAGAATTTAAGTCGTAAAGGTTCTTCAAATAAAGTGTAGTATTTAATTTGGAATTAAATAATGAATTAGTATTAAATACAAATTGAATTGGATTTAATTTTGTAGTTTAATTTAATTCGAGAATTCGTACTTTGAGTACTTATTCGCAAAACGAGTTTGACTCGCGCAAAATCAAATCGTTGTTTGAACATTGGATGATAATTAATTATCAGATTAATTAATTTGATTAGATGGATTGATAACATGCTTGTGTGAATACATGGTTGCGATGCATGAATAATGTATATCGGATGGATATTAGATGGGTGGGGTAATTTTAGAAATTGTTGTAATAAATTTGGAATTTATTTAATTGGACCTGTGTGTCCAGCCTTATTACCTCCTTACTCTTCGTATTCTCTTCTCACATATTCCCCTCAATGTAAATGAGGTTTCTTTAGAAGTGTAGTGTAAAGGGTAGAAGCAAATACTTGTGCTAGCGGGAGAGAGAAAGAGAGAGACTTGATCTAGGATCAATGTGTTAAGTATCCATCCGCATATCATTATTATTTTATTCATATGCACTTTATTATGTGTTTAGAATGCATGTTTAAGGGTGTATGATGATGAGACCTTAACAAAGATAATAATTGGTTGCCAATTGCATTCGAAAAACACTCGCAAAATATTAAGCGTTTTTCCTTCCATTGAGTGATTCTTACTCAAGATCTAAGACTGGCATTGGCTTGTTGGCCAAAGTCAAGGCCTTTGTCCGTCGAAGATGTGTTTGAATCAAGAGAGCTTTATTCCATATTGGTGTCTTGTCCAAGTTGTGGTTTGTTGGCCAAAGTCAATACCACTTCTTATCCATCGACATTGATTACGAAGCTTTCCATGGTCAATGGGTCACGCTTAACTGGGATCACTAAGTTTGTTGTGCCAAAGCCAAGGCTTAGTTGATTCAGAGGAAAAAGGTTAGGCAATATATTGGATATATTGGCGTATATAAGATATATGTTTCAGACTTGGATGTCCCCCTACTGGATATAGGAATTGGATTGGATCCAATTGATCTTAGAGATCTACCTAGTTAATTATCATACAATTTGTTGGCCAAAGTCAAGATTGTGTGATATTTAACGGGATCCTAGCCCACTAGGAAACATGGTTTCCCGAGTACTCGACAGAGGGTTAGAGGCTCGCCGAAAAATAGTGGGAGGCAAGAATTGAATTTGCAATATTCGTTTAATTACTTGCCATACGCGCTCAATCAAATATCATTCGTCAAATAAATTAAATGTTAGTTGGACTAATATTTAATCGTTGTTTTAAATAAACAGTTGGACTGTATTCAAACTATTCACTTATATTTGATTATATAATTGGATTGTAATAATCAATATATTTGATTTAATTTAATTAATTATAGTTGATTAAATAGTTGGACTATAATAATCATTATAATAAATAGTACTGAAATCATTGATTAAATAGTTGGACTATTAGAATCAAGATAAAGTTGAAAGATTTACATTTAAAACATAATCCTAGGGAAAATGTATTTAAATGGTTTAATTTTCAAATTGGGAATAAAATTTCAGGATGGTCATGGAAAATAATAAGTTACTTTATTTGATAAAATAACATATTATGCCTAAGTCCGGAGTTAAGAAAATAGTAGAGCATAATCTTTGGAAGATTTATGTGATGATAGCTTTAATGCTTAATCCATTAAGCTTGTCGCAGTAGACTCCTTAATTTCTTTATCAGAACTAATGATTAGATCCTTTCAGTATGATACTGAAATTGAAGGATTTTCATAGATCTATAATTAGATCTTAGAAGTACTAAATTGCAATACTTAACTCTTGGAGAGTTAATGACTATTCTCAATGAGATAAAGTCAAAGTTTGCAATAAGACAAGTAGCGCTAGTCCCACCTTACTTCGATATTCTAGAAGTCCAAGGCTTGGCCAAAGGCTTCCGGAATGTTGAAAAGGGCAAAGGCAAAATCAATATAATCTTCTGGGAAGATAAAAGACATATCCCAAAATGTCTGCCTAAAATTGTGGCAAACGGGATCGCGGAAGCGTGACTGCCGTTTGGACAAAGCAGACATGAATGAATAGAAGACGGGGCAATGCTCCGACTTTAAATATGTTTGTTATAAATATTTCACTACTAGTATTAAAATTTTATTTTAAATACTTAGTGTGGTACATAAAATATATGTATTGATGTTCAGAATCTGTTTTGAACAGGATACTGACTTCAATAGAGATTTATCTGCAAATTGGAAACGGGATGAAAGTCGCGTTTTTAACCGCAGAAACCTAAGTTTAGGAACTACCCTTCGGGTGTGTACTTAAATTAGGAAACTGTTATAATGTAACTAGTTTGACTAGAAACATTATCTCTATATCAGTGTATAATCTGTTGCAGATGTACCTTTATATCCTAGAACACTAAAGAGTTTTATTATATAAAGATGATATTAAGATAAACACATTAGATGTGAATAACAGCATTTATATTTTGAATATAAATAAATCTCAAACGTATAAAATGACAAACAAATAGCTCAAACTGATTTGATCAGAAGAAACTTTATTGTGGCATTGTTGTCTGGGACACAATTAAACAAGACTCGTATATCCACACTTTTGAAGAGTGGGTACTAGGACATATTTGATCATATTCAAATAAAGTCTACGAATCTAGTTTATTGGGCAAAATGCCTAAAACACTTCTTACTCAGTAAAAGTGCCAGTGCCACCAATCTGTTAGCCATAGTTCATAGTGAAGCAAGTGGGCCCATGTCTAGCTAGGCTAGAGGTGAATATGAATATTTCGTGACCTTTACGGATGTGGCATCTCGTTATGGTTATGTGTTTCTTTTGAAAAGCAAATCGGAAACTTTTATAGTTTCGACACGAAATAGACATACAGATCGGCTAAAGTATAAAACCGTCACGGTAAGACCATAATGGAAAATACTTAAGCAATAAGTTTCTAAAATAATTGAAAGTCTATAGTATTCTTTCAATGAGGACTCCTCCCGGAACACATCAATTTGACGGTGTGTCCGAACTGAGTAACCGAATCTTGTTGGACATGATAAGGTTAATCATGAGTCGCTCTGAGCTACCATTTCCTTCAACGGATGCACATTAACAGTGCATAACTTATTTAGAATAAGATTCCATAAAAATCTGTTAAACAGACTTCATATTAGATATGAACAGGAAAGAAACCAGGTTTCTCATTCCTGAAAATTTGGGATTGCTAAGCATAAGTTTGGATGATACAAAACTAAAACCCAAATTGGATAAGTGCCAATTGTAGGTTATCCTAGGGATACCAAAGTATAGTACTTATATAACTCACAAGAGAACAATTTTAATTGTTGTTCGCCATGCGGTTTTCCTAAGAGGAATACTGATATGCAGTGGTAAGTGGGAGGATAGTAAAACTCGATGAAAATCGGAGTAATACTGTTCAAGACACCGATTCCTTAATGGAACACAAATAGTTCATCCATGATGAAACTATACCAGTAATCTTCGAATACACAAGAACCGCGTAGATCAGAGAGATTCAGAAAACAACCTGGGGTATGGGTTTCTGATCTCACCTCATAAAGATGTTAATCTTTTGAGGTATACTAACTGACTACGTATGAGGAAGTGATACAAGGTATCGACTCCCTGTTATGGCAAAGTGCCATGAGTCTGAAATGGATTCCATGTATAACAACTTGTTTGGATACTAGTTGATGTACCGCAAGGCATTGTGCCTATTGGTACTATATAAGTCTTCAAGGAAGACATACATGGATGGCAACATTCCAACGTACAAAGCTAGGATTTTAGCAAAAAGGTATAGTTATCAACATTGTGTCGATTACGACGAAACCTTTTACCAATTGCCACAGTAAATCCATTTGGATAATGCTTGCTAATGCTGCATGTTTCATTCATGAAATATGTCAGCTGAACGGGAAAATCGCTTTCCTGAAAAGGAAACCTTTTAGAGTATGTTTACAACATCCTGTCGGTTTTTTCGTACCAAAGCAAACAAGGTTTGCAGGTTATTCTATCCATGTTTGGATTGAAGCAAGCATTGGGTTCTTGGAATCATCATTTTGATGTAATCATAATAGTGTATGATTTAATTCAAAATGAAATGATTCTTGTGTATATAAGGAGGTTAGTGGGAGCGCACTGACAGTGGCTGTCCTATAAATAATGATAATATATCATTTCTTGGAAATGATATTCCCATAAAATAACAATCGGTGAAAGCTTGGCTTTCAAGAAAACTCTCCGAGAACTCGTACATTGAAAAATGTACGCTACCTGGTGTCTCATACGCTTTGAGCATATGGATTCACAAACAGGCCAATCCAAGTGATAGTCACTAGATTGAAGTTAAGAACATACTTTAGTTTCTTAGAGAACTAATGATGATGTCTTATACTATGGAGAATGAAAACTTGAAGTGACTGGAATCACTACTACAAGTTTCCATAACCGATAAAAATGACTATAAGTCGCAAAACGGTACTATACAGTTTGAATAACGGTACAGTGAGCTGGAAATCTTCCAAGCAAGATACTGTTACCGAATAAACAACAAATACAGGTTATTGCTGCAGCTGAGGCAGCAATAGAAGCCATTTGGGTCGATAATAAATCTAATTAGATTAGATATAGTTCTGTTAGCAACTGAGCTAGGCGTCAGCACAGGCTAAAGAATTAACGGTCTCATCACCAATCCAGATACATACTTCGATTGTTCATCTGATTCGTTCGGATCATACATCGTGGAGATGTTATGATCGAATAAATCGCATCAGACGATAATCTCGCAAATCCGCTGACGAAAGCTTTTCTCAGCAGTTTGAGCCAACCGTACATAGTTCGGGTGCTAGACACTTGAGTGACTGGCTATAGGCCAAGTGGGAGATTGTTGGACAATTATGACCCATAGCGTCACTATTTGTACAGATCATGGTGTTGTTGTACAAATTAAATATGTGACAAAAGAGATTGCTCTCTTATCATTTGTGATTAGATCACCAAGATATATAAATGATAGGAGGTCCTTATGATTTTTTCCTGGATTGAGAATGATATGAGACAGTATCAGTCCACGAAGGATAAATCATTAAATATCCATAGTCAAAGTATTATCGAGATTGGACATCGATAAATACGTAAAAGACTAGTATTACACTTGTGCGCATTGTGAGGGAACAACAACATAGTTCTCATATATTTGGGTATAGGATACTCATGCAAGTGTAATAGGAGGTTGTGTTTTACCGATGGTACGGGAAACAGCTTCGCTCTGGATAGACCCCCTCGGAATTCCATTGGTAGTATGACTATGTGTCTATGGAAGTCCGAAATCAGGGTAGGTGTATTTGGTCTTAACCTGAGACTTGCACCGCTAATGCTTGCGACAATCAATATACTTTGGTTTTGGTCGTCCAGGGCTTTAACAGGTTCCGTGTACGCCTCTGCTGGGTATATTGAGAATCGTAGTGTGTTGGGTGTGATGTCGAGACGAAAGTATCACTCCAGTCATATGGAGATGATGATCGCGTAGGGATACAGAACTGGTTCTCTAAAATGGTTGCAACCATCGGGATAATATGACTTGGTCATGATTATCCGATAATAAAGAGACTAGTTGCTCGTAATCCGATATATGCTTCGTATGGGGCAGACACTGTACCAGCCCCAGGCCTTGCATGTGATCATCCGATACTGGATCGAGATACGTAATACTACGTATACTACGCCTGATATAGATCCTTATATTCCTCTAAGGATATTTCTGGAGAATTGGGTAGGCATGGCGCTTTGCTAGAAGCCAACATTGTCTTATAAATCGATACAAACGTAGTACTAGGTACTTACATGTTCGGATAGTCCAACGACCGAATTTACTGCCAACATATCCGGGGATCTCATGGGTCGCTTCCCGAAGATTCACCGATGACGTACGACTCACACTTTAATTAATCTGGGATTAATTAGAAGAGAGAGAAAATTAATCTGGGATTAATTGCGGAGATATTTTATCTACGATAAAATATCAATAAAAGAGAGATAACGATTAATTTGGAATTAATCGATTAAATAATATATTCGATATATTATACAAAATTGGATTTCGATGCGGAATTAAAATTAGATTTTAATTCGGGCGAACGAGTTAATTTAGAATTAATTCGTTAGCGATGTGAATAGTGATTTCACTAGGCATAATCATTTAATTACATCGCAACGGAAAATTCGTTAATTTGGAATTAGCGAACCCGAACCTGAGCCCGAGATTATTTGCGAGCGCATTCCCATTTCGAATTCGAGTGCGGCACGCAAGTCAAATCAAGCGTCAAATCACTAGTCGCATCAAGCGTCAAATCATTAGTCACTTTGAGTGATGTGACAACTTGTCACTTGATTGACATGAGTGATGTGAATAGTTGATGGAAGTGGTTGGAATTAATTGCCTTGACTTTTTGTATTTGATAAATCAATTATTTGATTTTTTCGTAATGAAAAATTGTGTATTAACTACACAAAATCAAATACAAAAATCACTTCACTCATTCTCTCTCTTGGCTCACGAATTGGAGCCAATTTCTTTCATCTCTCTCACGCCCTTTAGGGGCTATTTTTCTTCTGGTTTGGCAGCCCTCTGCCGAGAACCAAGGAAGAAAAATGGGTAGCTAAAGTCATGATTTTGTTACAAAATCAAGAGTGCTAGCACACTACGAAGTCATGCGAAGGTGATAGGGAAGTCCACCAATGAGCATGGAAGTTTATCACAAAGCTTGGAGCTTGATGGAGGACCTCACATGGCCGAAAATGGAGGACAAGAAGTAGTGGACTGACGTGAGCTGTAGTGAGCAGAAACTGAATTTTTGTTCGTTGCCGCGTCGCTCAACCGATCGATGTGAGTATTCTGCAACTCCCTCGTGGTATTCGCACATGTGTTTTATGCTTTGTATTCGATCCTTGGGGCCGTAGAAACTCCAAAAATGGTATCATCAACGACATGGTGTCGATTACGATGAAACTTTTTCACATGATTAAATCTATTCAGATAATGCTTGTTATTGTTGCATATTTTGATTATGAAATATGGTAGATGGACGTCAAAACCACTTTCCTTAACGGAAACCTTTTGAAGGATGTTTATATGCAACAGCCTGACAATTTTATTGTGCCGAAACATGCAAGCAAGGTTTGCAAGTTAAATCGATCCATTTATGGATTGAAGCAAGCATCGCGTTCTTGGAACCAACATTTTGATAAGATCATAAAAGAATATGGTTTCATTCAAAACGAAGATGATTCTTGTGTATATAAGAAGGTTAGTGGGAGCGCACTGATATTCGTTGTCCTATATGTTGATGATGTATTACTTTTAGGCAATGACATTCCCATGCTACAATCGGTGAAAGCTTGGCTTTCATTAAAATTCTCCATGAAAGACCTGGGAGAAGCAGCCTTTATTCTGGGAATAAGGATCTACCGGGATAGATCTAGAAATTTGCTTGGACTCTCCCAGAGCTCGTACATTGAAAAGGTGTTGAAGAGATTCAACATGGATCAGTCTAAGACGGGGTTGCTTCTAGTGTCACATGGCGTCTCTCTATCTAAGGACATGTGTCCTAAAACACAAGATGAGAAAGAAACCATGAGACAGATCCCGTTCGCTTCCGTAATCAGATCAATCATGTATGCCATGATATGTACGCGACCTGATGTCTCATACGCTTTGAGCATGTGCAGTCGCTATCAGGCCGATCGAGGTGATGGTCACCAGATTGCTGTTAAGAACATCCTTAAGTATCTTAGATGAACTAATGATGCTTTCTTAGTCTATGGAGATGGAGAACTTGAGGTGAATGGGTTCACCAATGTAAGTTTCCAAACCGATAAAGACGACTCAAAGTCGCAATCAGGGTACTTATTTTGTTTGAACAACAGAGTAGTGAGCTGGAAATCTTCCAAGCAAGAAACTGTTGCCGATTCAACAACAGAAGCGGAATATATCGCTGCAGTTGAGGCAGTAAAAGAAACAGTTTGGATTCGTAAATTCCTAATTGGATTAGGAGTAGTTCCGTTAGCAGCTGAGCCCGTACCTTTGTATTGTGACAATAACGGGGCTATAGCACATGATAAGGAACTGCGGTCTCATCAATGATCCAATCATGTACTTTGACGTTTCCATCTGATTCATGGGATCATACATCGTGGCGATATGAAGATCGAAAAGATCGCTTCAGATGACAACATTACAGATTCGCTGAAGAAAGTTATTTCTTAGTAAAAGTTTGAGCGACATGTACATAGTTTAGGTGTTAGATACTTGAGTGATTGGCTATGAGCCAAGTGGGAGATTTTTGGACAATTATGACCCATAGCATCACTATTTGTGAAAGACATGGTGTTTTTGTACAAATTAACTATGTGACAAAGGAAATTTCTATTTTATCATTTTGTAATTGGATTACTTGGATATATATAAATGATAAAAGTTCATATGATTAGTTTCAGATTAATAAGATATGAGACAGTATTAATCCATGAACGGTTTAATCATTAAACATCCCTAGTCGTAGTATTATCGAGACTTGACATCGATAATGCGGAATAGACTAGTATTACACTTGTGCGCGTTGTGGAAGCTTAACAACATAGTTCTCATATATTTAAGTATTGGATACTTATGCAAGTGTGATAGGAGGTTCTGTTAGCCTTTTGACCGGGAACAGCTTTGCTCTAGATAGATCCATCGGAATCTCATTGGTAGTATGACTATGTGTCTATGGGAATCCGAATCCGGGTATGTGTATGTGGTCTTAACCTGAGACTTGCATCGCTAATACTTGCAACAATCAGTACGATTTGGTTTTGGTCGTTCGGAGCTTTAACAGGTTCTGTGTACACCTCTTCTGGGTTTACTGAGAATCGTAGTGTATTGGGTGTGATGTCAAGATGGAAATATCACTTCAGTCATATGGAGATGATGATCACGTAGGATACGGAACTAGTACTCTTAAATGCTGCAGCTATCGGGATATTATGACTAGGTCATGATTATCCGATTACAGAGACTAGTTGCTAGTGATTCGATATATGCTTCGTACGGGGCAGACACAATTCCAGCCCTAGGCCTATCATGTGACATCCGATACTGGATCGTATTACGCAATACATAGTATATTATGTCTGATATAAATTATATATTCCTCGTTGAATATTTCAGGAGAATTGGGTAGGCACGATGCTTTGCTAGAAGCTAACCATGTCTTGTAAATCGGTGAGAATGTGGTACGGGGTACGCACGTGTTCGGATAGTCCGATGATCGTATTTACTGCCAACATATCCATGAATCTCTTGGGTCGCTTCCCAAAGATTCACCAATGACATTTGACTCGAACAAAATTAATCTGAGATTAATTATGAGAGAGAAAATTAATCTGGGATTAATTGCGGCAAGAATTTATCTGGGATTAAATTCGTCTAGAAGAGAGAACGCGATTAATTTAGAATTAATCGATCAAATAATATATTGGATATATTAATTGAAATTGGATTTCAATGCAGAATTAAAATTCGATTTTAATTCGAGGCAAACGAATTAATTTGGAATTAATTCGTAAGCGACTTTCGTAATAATTTTGCTAGGCATTATTATTTAATTAAATTTGATTTAATTACGTCGCGACGGAAAATTTCTTTAGTCGGATTAAACGAAACCGGGCCCAAGTCAAGTTGTGTGAGCCAACTAAATTTTGAATTTAAAGTGGTGGGACCCACTTTACTTACATCAATATTTTAACATGTGATGGAAGTGGTTGAGCCCATTTAATGCAATTTTCATTACACCAACTTTGGAAGTCAACATGATTATTATGTTTTTGGAAAACAACACACTACCTACCAAGTTTTGAACTTGAAAACTATTCCTCTCTCTTCTACCTCTCATTGACGTGAGTCTCTACCTTGGAGGGAAAATTTTGTTGCAAAATTTTCTTAAGCTAGCACTTAAAAAGTTAAATCAAGGTGATAGGGAAACCCACCCAAGTGTTGGAAACACTCAACAATGCTTGGAGCTTAAACATTCAAGGAGAAATTTTTGAAATTCCTCAACCGATCATTGTAAGTATTTACGCAACTTCTTTGATTTTATTCACACTAGAATCATGTTTAGTGTAGGCACTGCATTTTTGCATGTTAGCCAGATGATGAGCCTCGTACGGAGGCACCACCTTTTAAGTCGTGGGAAATGGACGTCTGAAGGGAATAATCAAGAACTTGAATTTTGACAGATTGTGTTTGCTCGTTGAGCATCGGGTTTGCTCGTTGAGCCTCTGTTTCAAAATTTATTCTCGGCCCGAACCTTAAACCTACACGTATTCCCTCACGTACCCATCACAAATCTAACAAAACCAAAACACAAATTGCAGCACACATAAATTCAAACCAAACAAAACAAACAAACACTACAAACCAAAACCACCTCACATGCCTCACCCTTCATTTTTCAAAACCAAACCCCACACGTTTCCCCCATCCCACGTGAACCTTCACAAATTCAACATCACTCACCAAAAGCTTCAAATCCCCCTCAATCATGCACAATCGAAGCCTTCAATTCATGCATGACACAAGGCTTTTCACGCCCAAACTCCCCACCATAAAATACAAGCCTCCATACAGTCAACGGGGACCATAAAATACAAGCCTCATAAACTCGTGTAACAGCTCCCACCTTGATCATCTTCTTCTGACCTTCGCCCACTATCTCTCTCTCAAACCGTGAGACACAAGCCCTAGCTCTCATCAGCCCTCCACAAGAGCAACCCTAACATTCAACCTTCTTCACACATCATCAGCCCTCATCCAAATACGCCCAGCACGTAGCAGCACACGGAAAGCCCTCAACATGCACACAAAAACACAGCCGGTCCACGTATCAAAAGCCCTCACTAATCACATTACCAGTCCACGTATCAAAAGCCCTCACTGATCACGTTAAACCTTAGCAACATAGCCCCTTCATCGTGCGTAATCTTCACACCATAAACAGCAACCCTAGCTCCACGCTGCAGCCCCACATGCACCAAACTGCCATGAAACCATCGTGAACACTGCCCCCAAACACGTCCCTCCCAAGCCGAATAACAAAGAACGGAGTCAATAATAACAACCCTTACACTTCCCTTCATCAGCCCACGTACCCAAGCCAACTTCACGCACAAATGTTGCCCTTGCATGCACCCATGCACACGTAAAAGAACTGCCTGTCATCTCGTCCAAAACCCCTCCTTTATCACACCAAATCAGCACCAAAAACCACCCTAAAATCGAGTCCCAACAATCGTACAAATCGACCAAATAACTGCCCCAAACTATCCCTAAACAGTAGCCGAATAATCCCACAAAACTGCACCTGAATGCGCCCCCTAAACAGTGAATAAAATCAGAGAAAATGGTGAGCAGATACCTCGAGTGAATCAGAGAAAACAGCGAGCAGAAACCTCGAGTGAATCAGAGAAAATAGCGAGCGAAAACCGCGAGTGAAAACGGATAAAACAGCGGAAACAGCGGACCCGTGAAAACGACGAAAATAGTAGAAACAACAGACCCGTGAAAATAGTGGAAACGATACCCCTTCTGGCACCGTGAAACGCACTCCCGGAAAGTGACTAAAAAGGTAAGACATGAGGGCACCCCTTTTATTTATTATCCTTTATTTTTAGTTATTTTATTACTTTATTTCGCATGAGTATTGTGGATTAGTGTATGATGTGATTTCCGGATGAACGGAATATGTGTTCTCTCTTGTGGTATATTGGATGGAAACCCGGACATAAATTCCGTAGCCGAATCCGAATGGACGGTATTATGGTTTGCACTCGGGATACAATGCCCCATACCACTTGAGAGATTCACATATTTCATTTCATCCAAACTTGTATTTAAGCATGATTAGGCCGTTATGAGGTTATTTTTATTTTCAGTATGATTTAGTTTTAGTACGTTATTTTTATGCATGATTTAGTCATTTACCTTTCGCAATAGGAATTTAATTTATGTTATGTTTAAGTCGTATTTATTCAACATGTTTATTGTGTGATATCATGTGTTTGCCGTTATAAAAGTTTACTTTTGAAGCATGCAAACCTAGATTTGGGTTTTATAAGAATTTAGACTACTTTGACCAATATGTATGTTGAGTAGACTTGGTTAAAATTGCACAAATTCATTCATTACAAATGACATAAGTAAGGGACCATTCCGAACCCAATGGTTTGAGGTTTTCCCTTGCGAGGGGTGAGTGCGGCCTTAAATCATTTTCCCGGTTCACACCGGGTGGCGACTCCATTATTCTCCGGTTTAGTCCCCCGCGGGCTACTCCATACTCCCAACCGGGCCACGAGCTTGGAGCATGCGTCGCCCAGTTTTTGTGTCCTACATTTAGGATCCTTGGGATGTCTTAGAGACACTAACATTAATAAAATCAGACAATCTGACAGTATCAAAATTAGAGAACATAGATTTCTAGAAAGCTTATCTGAGTCTACAATATGCTCTATAAGCTAGTATATCAAACTTTGATCTTAGCAGAATACAAAATCTAGGGCCATTCTAGAATGAATTTTTCAAACAAAGAAACCACAATGGATCTCTCATTCGAAGAAAACATTCAGGAACACCACTTTGCATTCTTTAGCCAAAATACATAGTTTAATATCAATATTAACCAACAAATCTTTAAATGCTTAATTAGTGCGACTTGAGACAAGTTTTCTCAGAATCTACAATAGATCACTGAGTATAACTTTTCTCACTGTCATACTATAAAGGTCAAACCTTTAACAAGCTCACTTTGCTTTTGCTGCGCAAACAGTTTGCACATTTTATGAACGATTCATAACGAAAGCTTAATCAAGTTCAAAACTTGATCATAGCAAGCTACTAACAATTTTAGATCTATAGTGCAATGCTAACTTCCGAAATCGATATCAAATATCGCTCCCACTATAAGTTATAGGATAATTTTCTTCGATAAGAAAACAACAGAACTATTAAGTATCAAATACTTTTGTAAATGATTCCGACATCCTATTAAACTTATACGGAAGATATCTAGGGTCATTTCATCTTATTAATTATGTGGTTCCATTTATAGTTTATCACTCTCACATTTGACTTCAATAAGTCAAGTATGATGTTACACACCAAGTAATAAAACAATTTTTATTACTCGGGATTGTAGAAAAAATATTCTATCAAATAGAATACAATATTCTATTAAATGGCATAAATGATAAACTTTTACTTGTACCTCCGAGGTGCAAGTTTTTTCAATTATATACATTATACAAAAGAAAGATTCAAATCTCAAACTTTTCAAGATTCGAATTTTCTACTTATACATATCATATACGTAACTGTAGAAACTAATGGAACATTAATTAAAAGGATGAATTAGTGTAACTGGAGCATAACCCCAAGAGTATTGAAAACTAATTTGGTAACACTCAACATCAAACGAACCATATCATATAAGATTCGATTTATCCTACAGACCAATTCCATCACGATGGAATCGTAAAAGAATAATATTGAGTAAGAATGACATTCATTAAATAACTTTAGAACTAATTGCCATAAATTCATATGTTTGATCATATCAAACATCCTTGAAAAATTCAAAGACTCACGATGAATTTTAAAATATAATTTTCAACACTTCAAATAGA
Organism: Zanthoxylum bungeanum; assembly: GCA_019454045.1. Taxonomy (NCBI): domain Eukaryota; kingdom Viridiplantae; phylum Streptophyta; class Magnoliopsida; order Sapindales; family Rutaceae; genus Zanthoxylum; species Zanthoxylum bungeanum. The sequence continues at coordinate 26,564 of SKCR01024860.1, read as the reverse complement.
ATATCTTAGAACAATTCAAAATATTCTATCCGCGTTTCATCATAAACATATTGAAAATTCTTGAACCATTCAAGACGTTCAATATATATTCTTTTAGAAATATGTAACTAAGTCATGAGAATTAGTTACAAAGTAAAGAAAACTATCCAAGGCAATTTATAATTCATTAAACTACATACATCCAATGTGTTAGTTTAATAAATTTGTGGTCCAATGACAATCATTGGTTAAATGAGATTTAATCACGTCATGAATACAATATTCATTAAATGGATAAGGATATATGGTGTGATCTTGTATAAGACCATCATTTATCATATAGAATAAACATCTAATGCTTACGTGATAAAATCTCATAAAGCACTGTTCTAAGTTATTTAGTTAACCGAATATTTTTCTCAATGTTCATCTTTTCATCAATGACATTACTAGTGATATTAAAATATGTAACAATTGTTTATACAGAACAAGTAACTATCCAAAAGTTGCAAGTTCTGATATCAAATATCAAAACAATCATTAAACACTATTTTAAATAACTAGACGAGAGATCTGGTATCCAATACCTACAGTTGTCGTATTGTGAGAATCGATATTCTCTATACACAACTATACGCATCTCATTTCTTTAGCTTTATAATTTGCCTTCAATTATTCACAACAATTGGAAATAATTGATTAGCAAACTATGTCAAACATACATGACTTTTAAAAGTCATTAAAGTCAAGAAATGTCATTATAAGATAAACAAATACCTAATGGGGTTTTCTTAATGTCAGTCAAGAATCTCGAGACATGAACTAATTCACGTTAGTTCTTATCGCACAAGAAACTATTATCTCTAGACAATTATATCCTAAAAAAATCGGAATAACAGTTCCCGTTGGTTTTGACTAATCTACAAATATCCAAGTCTATTTACATTCTAGAACCTACTCTAGAAATATGCAACCATAAAAGAATCAGAAAACATATTCAAATAATATGTATGTAGTGGATCAGAAGTATGATTCTATTAACAATATAGAATAAAGGAAAACAAAAACAAAAATTTCCATAAAATTACACATTTCTTTAGTTATGGATTTTTAACCCAACAGTGTCTTTCACTACTTTATGTAATACCGTAATCCCTAATAAAAAATGGGAATTTAATAATTAAATCGAATTCCATAGTGAGAGGTGGACCACATGAATATATTTTGACTCACAGCTTTGACACGATCTCGTCTACGTATATTCATTAGGTAGACAACTCATTGTCAATCACACTCACCGTGACTCCTGATTTTTGTCCTGACCATTTCTCGTTATGACAGCTTTGACACGTTCACAAGGAGGCGTATCAAGGCTTCACTTGCCAATGACAAACTCAAGCTACCGATGTAGTCCTGACAGCTTTGACACGTTCATGATTTCCACTTTCACTTGAATTTGTCTAGTATCAAATATACATCCAACATGGATAAAATTCTATCAACTACACCCTCACTGCTTTGGCACTTTCTCAGATGCAGCCATAGAAAGATACCCATAAACCGTATTGACAAGACGGACCAAGAAACATGCATCAAATACACGTTACTTTACAACCTTATTTAAGCAGGGATATTCCTCAAGGAAGCATTGTTCTACATCATATGCAAAATTTTAATCTAGATCATTTCAAAACAATTCAATTCTACCTTTAGAAAACATAACTTAACTTAACTATTAAATTTTCATTACGTTTCCCGTTAGCGTAGAACCGAAAAGTCAAGAAACATATAGATTACGTGCATGTGCGAACATCAAAATTGGATTATATATCATATATCAAGCATGATTAATGTATTGGATGATGGATCAGACCTGCTCTGGTACCATTTTTGTTGGGGTTTCGGGCAAAGAGAGAAGCGGAAGCGTTGTCCGGGCGAAATCGTAATTTAAAAACTTTTTTAAATTACCGAATAAATTATTCAATATCCAATATGAATAATTTATTCATATTTCACCTAAACATATTTATTCGATATCAAATAACGACATAAATAACTAAGAAATGTCGTGAAACGTTTACGAAAAATGTTTTTCCGCAAAATGGTATAAAACATGTTTTTGATCGAACCGACAACCAATACACATGAGAGCTGCCCAGGTCAGCCCCAATAGTATTAGGGAAGTTAATGGGCTGCCCGAAAGTGAAAAATTCACTGTTTGGGCGGCCATCACCCGGTTGGCTCAAAAGTCACCCGATAATCTTTTTTTCGTCATTTTCGCTTATTTCAACTCCGAAATAATTTCCAGCAATTTTTCCAACACCCAAAACACATCCAATACATTCATATGACATATATTTCATCACCAAATACACAGTATTTCCAGATTTGGTCCAGAAGCAAAATATATCAATTTTTCATGCTTAAAATCCAATTTTCTAACATTAATCTAATTAATCTTAACACCAACCAAAGTCACCACAAATGAAGCATCCAAGAACAATTCTAGGCATTACAAGAGTTTTAATAACACTCTAGAATGTTAACTTATCATCAAATGACAAAATTGAATCAATATTACACTAATATCATTCAATTCCACTTCACACATGCACCATTCCTTCAAATCCATCCACCAAAACAAAAATCCCCAATTTTTAAGAAGTAAGTAAACCCTAGAACTATTCTAACAATCCAAGAATTAATTTGGAATTAGCGAACCCGAGCCCGGGATTTTTTGCGAGTGCATTCGCATTTTGAATTCGAGTGCGTCACGCAAGTCAAATCAAGCATCAAATCGCTAGTCACATCAAGCGTAAAATCATTAGTCACTTTGAGTGATGTGACAACTTGTCACTTGATTGATTGAGTGATGTGACTTGATGGAAGTAGATGGCTAAGCTTTTAAAGCTTGTACTTGATTGACTTTTTGGAAAAGGAAATTTGGTATATGTTAATTATTTTTGGAAAACAATTATTAATTACACATTTCAATTCTCTCTCTCTTAGGCTCACGTTTTTGGAGCCCATTCTTCTCCTCTCTCACTCTCGGCCAACATGCCATTTCTTCTTCTTTTCTTTCACTAGTTTGACCGTGAAACACAAAGGGAAGCAAGGGAAATTTGTGGCAAATTTCTTGAGTGCTAGCACACATAGGAGCCATACAAAGGTGATAGGGAACTCACTTCATGAGCTTGGAATCACCATCATCAAAAGCTTGGAGCTTGGACCAACAATGGAGGACCAAAACCGAATTGGAGGAGCCCAAACCAGTGAGTTTGCCTAGCTTGACAGAAGGCATAAAATAAATTTTTGTTGTCCACCGCATCGCTCAACCGATCGATGTAAGTATTCTGCAACTTTCTTCGATGTATTCATACATGTTTTATGCTTTATTATTCGATCCTCGAGACCTTAGAACTCCAACAATGGTACCAGAGCGGAGTAAAAGCATGAAATTTGACTTAGGGTTAAAATTTGGGTAAAATGTATTTGAGCATGATTTAATGAAATTGGATGATTGAGTATGCTTAAATGTGTTTTAATTGAGGATTGATTGGATCAATTTGATGAAATGTTGTTTGGAATAATTTTCCCCAATTTTTGATGGCTTGGCCGAATGTCACTATGCCCTAAATGTCTTGGAATTTTGATTTTTGATTCATTGGATGAGTTAGAATCATTCGGGAAATGTTGATTGTGGATTTAATTTGATTGAAACCGAATCGATTTTGAAAACCCCACATTGCCGAGACTTTGAAGCATGAATTGGGTTAGATTTTTTGATAAATTGTGTTGGACATGATTTAATGTTGATAAGCATAATTAATTTTTTAAATTGATGTTTTAGAAATGTTAATTTGGGTGATTAATTATGTTATACACTTTAGGTTAATTAAATTGTGAAATTGGATTTTTGTAATTTAATTAATTGGGCCTATTTTGGAAATTGGGCTTGTAATGTTGTAAATGGGCTTATTGGGCTTGGTTGTACCAAGTTAGGTTTAGGCTAAATTGGTTGGATCCAATTGGGCCCAAAACCGCTTTCATAAAGCCCAAATGCGACTAATGGACCTTTAATTATTTAATTGGGCCTAATGGGCCTAAATTGATTTCTAGGCTTATGAGGTTATTCCTTGATTGGGCTTTGGTTTCCGAAGCCCACGTCTTAAAGAAATTAATTAAAAGCCCATTGGACTTTAATTAAATAAACATTGGACGTTAATCGGGCTTTGAGACCCGTAACGATTAAATTTGGAATTTAAGTCGTAAAGGTTTATTAATAAAGTGTAATATTTAATTTGGAATTAAATCACGAATTAGTATTAAATACAAATTGAATTGGATTTAATTATGTAGTTTAATTTAATTCGAGAATATGTACTTTGAGTACTTATTCGCAAAACGAGTTTGACTCGCGCAAAATCAAATCGTTGTTTGAACATTGGATGATCATTAATTATCAGATTAATTAATTTGATTAGATTGATTGATAACATGCTTGTGTGAATACATGGTTGCAATGCATGAATAATGTATATCGGATTGATATTAGATGGGTGGGGCAATTTTAGAAATTGTTGTAATAAATTTGGAATTTATTAATTGGACCTGCGTGTCCAGCCTATTACCTCCATACTCTATGTATTTCTCTTCTCACCTATTCCCCTCAATGTAAATGAGGTTTCTTTAGAAGTGTAGTGTAACGGGTAGAAGCAAATACTTGTGCTAGCGGGAGAGAGGAAATGGAGAGATTTGATCTAGGATCAATGTGTTAAGTATCCATCCGCATATCATTATTATTTATTTATACGCGCTTTATTATGTGTTTAGAATGCATGTTAAAGGGTGTATGATGATGAGACATTAACAAAGATAATAAATTGGTTGCCAATTTGCACGCGAAAAACCCTCACAAAATATTAAGCGTTTTTCCTTCCATTGAGTGATTCTTACTCAAGATCTAAGACTGGCATTGGTTTGTTGGCCAAAGTCAAGGCCTTTGTCCGTCGAATATGTGTTTGAATCACGAGAGCTTTGTTCCATATTGGTGTCTTGTCCAAGTTGTGGTTTGTTGGCCAAAGTCAAGACCACTTCTTGTCCATCGACATTGATTACGAAGCTTTCCATGGTCAATGAGTCACGCTTAACTGGGATCACTAAGTTTGTTGTGCCAAAGCCAAGACTTAGTTGATTCAGAGGAAAAATGTTAGGCAATATATTGGATATATTGGCATATATAAGATATATGTTTCGGACTTGGATGTCCCCCTACTGGATCTAGGAATTGGATGGGATCCAATTGATCTTAGAGATCTACCTAGTTAATTATCATACAATTTGTTGGCCAAAGTCAAGATTGTGTGATATTTAACGGGATCCTAGCCCACTAGGAAACACGGTTTCCCGAGTACTCGACAGAGGGTTAGAGGCTCGCCGAAAAATAGTGGGAGGCAAGAATTAAATTTGCAATATTCGTTTAATTACTTGCCATACGCGCTCAAAACAAATATCATTCGTCAATTAAATTAATTATTAGTTGGACTAATATTTAATTGTTGTTTTAATTAACAGTTGGACTGTATTCAAACAAATTAAATTATAGTTGATTACATAGTTGGACTATAATAATCATTATAATAAATAATACCTAAATCATTGATTAAATAGTTGGACTATTAGAATCAAGATAAAATTGAAAGATTGAAATTTAAAACATAATCCTAGGGAAAATGTTTTTAAATTGTTTAATTTTTAAATTGGGAATAAAATTTCAGGATAGTCCTGGAAACTAATAAGTTACTTTATTTGATAAAATAACATATTATGCCTAAGCCCGGAATTAAGCAAATAATAGAGCATGATCTTTGGAAGATTCATGTGATGATAACTTTAGTGCTTAATCCATTATACTTGCCGCAGTAGATTCCTTAATTTCTTTGTCAGAACTAAGGGTTAGATCCTTAAAGTATGATAATGAAATTGAAGGATCTTCAAAGATCTATTCCTAAGATCTTAGAAGTACTATATTGCAATAATAAACTCTTGGAGAGTTAATGACTAATCTCAAGGAGACAAAGTGAAACTTTGCAATAAGGCAAGTAGCGCAAGGCGCACCTTACTTCGATATTCTAAAAGGCCAAGTCTTGGCCAAAAGTTTCTAGAGTGTGAAAAAGGGCATAGACAAAGTCATTATAATCTTCTGGGAAGACAAAAGACATATTCCAAAATGTCTGCCTAAATTGTGGCAAACGGGATCGCGGAAGCGTGACTGCCGTTTGGACAAAGCAGACATGAAGGAATTGAAGACGGTGCAAGGCTCCGACTTCAAATATGTTTGTCATAAACATGTTCACTACTAGTATTGAAATTGGATTTTAAATACTTAGTGTGGTACATAAATATGTATTGATGTTCAGAATCTGCTATGAGCAGGATACTGACTTCAATCGAGATTAATCTGCGAATCGGAAACGGGACGAAAGTCGCTGTTTTAACCGTAGATACCTAAGTTTAGGAACTACCCTCGGGTATGTACTTAAATTAAGAAACTGTTATAATGTAACTAGTTTGACTAGATACATTATCTCTATATCAGGGTTTAACCCGTTGCGGGTATACCTTTATATCCTATAACACTAAAGTGTTTTATTATATAAAGATGATATTGAGATAAACACATTAAATGTGAATAACATAATTTATATTTTGAATATAAATAAATCTCAAACGTATAACATGACAAACGAATAGCTCAAACTGATTTGATCAAAAGAAACATATTGTGGCATTGTTGTCTGGGACACAATTAACAAGACTCGTATATCCGCACTTTTGAAGAGTGGGTACTAGGACATATTTGATTCTATTCAAATAAAGTCTACGAATCTAGTTTATTGGGCAAAGTGCCTATAACACTATTTACTCGGTAAAAGTGCAAATGCCACCGATCTGTTAGCCCTAGTTCATAGTGAAGCAAGTGGGCCCATGTCTAGCTAGGTTAGATGTGGATATGAATATTTTGTGACCTTTACGGATGTGGCATCGCGTTATGGTTATGTGTTTCTTTTGAAACACAAATCGAAAACTTTTATAGTTTCGACACGAAATAGACATACAGATCGGCTAAAGTATTAAATCATAACGGTTAGACCATGATGAAAATACTTAAGCGATAAGTTTCTCATATACTTGAAAGACTATAGTATTCTTTCAATGAGGACTCCTCCCAGAACACGTCAGTTTGACGGTGTGTCCGAACTGAGAGACAGAATTTTGTTGGACATGATAAGGTTAATCATGAGTCGCTCTGAGCTACCATTTCCTTCTACAGATACGCATAAACAGTGCAGAACTTATTTAGAATAAGGTTCCATAAAAATTTGTTTGACAGATTTCATATTAGATATGAACAGGAAAGAAACAGGGTTTTCTCATTCCTGAAAATTTGGGTATGCTAGGCATATGTTTGGATGATACCAAACTAGAACCCAAATCGGATAAGTGCCAATTGTAGGTTATCCTAGGGAAACCAAAGTATAGTACTCATACAACTCACTAGAGAACAATGTAATTGTTGCTCGCCATGCAGTTTTCCTGAGAGGAATACCTATATGCAGTGGTAAGTGGGAGGAAAGTAAAACTCGATGAAAATCAGAGTAATACTATTCCAGGCACCGAATCCTAATGGAACACGAATAGTTCATCAAGGATGAAACTATACCATAATCTTCGAATACACAAGAACCGCGTAAGTCGGAGAGAGTCAGAAAACAACCTGGGGTATGGGTTTCTGATCTCACCTCATAAAGATGTTAATCTTATTGAGGAATACCAACTGACTACGTATGAGGAAATGATACAAGGTATCAACTCCCTATTATGGCAAAGTGCCATGAATCTGAAATGGATTCCATGTATACCAACTAAGTTTGGATACTAGTTGTTGTACCGAAAGGCATAGTGCCTATTGGTACTATATAAGTCTTCAAGGAAGACATACATGGAAGGCAACATACCAACATACTAAGCTAGGCTTGTAGCGAAAAGGTATCGTTATCAACATTGTGTTGATTACAACGAAATCTTTTAACTGTTGCCACGGTAAATCCATTTGGATAATGCTTGCTGATGCTGCATGTTTCATTTATGAAATATAGCAGCTAAATGCCAAAACCGCTTTCCTTAATGGAAATTTTTGGAGGATGTTTACAACATCCTGACGGTTTTGTCGTACCAGAACTAGCAAACAAGGTTTGCAGGTTATTTGATCCATGGATGGATTGAAGCAAGCATTGCGTTCTTGGAATTATCGTTTTGATGTAATCATAATAGTTTATGATTTAATTCAAAAAGAAAATGATTCTTGTGTATATAAGGAGGTTAGTGGGAGCACACTGACAATAATGTCCTATAAATAATGATGACATGTCATTTCTTGGAAATAATATTCCCATAAAACAATCGGTGAAAGCTTGGCTTTCATGAAAACTCTCCGAGAAATCGTACATTGAAAAATGTACGCGCCCTGGTGTCTCATATGCTTTGAGCATATGTAGTCACAAACAGGCCAATCTAAGTGACAGTCACTGGATTGAAATTAAGAACATTCGTTAGTATCTTAGAGAACTAAGGATGCTGTCTTATACTATGGAGAATGAGAACTTGAAGTGACTGAGATCACTGCTGCAAGTTTCCAAACCGAGAAAGACGACTCTAAGTCACAAAACGATACTATACAGTTTGAATAACGGAACAATGAGCTGGAAATCTTCCAAGCAAGATACTGTTACCGAATAAACAATAAACGTGGGTTATTGCTGCAGCTGAGGCAGCAATGGAAGCCTTCTGGATTAATAATAAATCTAATTAGATTAGATATAGTTATGTTAGCAGCTGAGCTAGGCTTCAGCGCAGGCTAAAGAATTAATGGTCTCATCAACGATCCAGATATATACTTCGATATTCATCTGATTCGTTCGGATCATACATCGTGGCGATGTGATGATCGAATAAATCGCATCAGATGATAATCATGAAAATCCGCCGATAAAAGTCTTTTCTCAGCAGTTTGAGCCAACCGTACATAGTTCGGGTGTCAGACACTCGAGTGACTGGCTATAGGCCAAGTGGGAGATTGTTGGAAAATTATGACCCATAGCGTCACTATTTGTACAGATCATGGTGTTGTTGTACAAATTAACTATGTGACAAAGGAGATTGCTCTCTTATCATTTGTGATTAGATCACCATGATGTATAAATGATAGGAGGTCCATGTGATTTGTTCCTGGATTGAGAAGATATGAGACAGTTTCAATCCATGAAAGATAAATCATTAAATATCCCTAGTCAGAGTATTATCGAGATTGGACGTCGATAAATGCGTAAAAGACTAGTATTACACTTGTGCGCGTTGTGAGGGCATAACGGCATAATTATCATATATTTGGGTATAGGATACTCATGCAAGTGTAATAGGAGGTTGTGTTTTACCGATGGTACGGGAAACAGCTTCGCTCTGGATAGACCCCCTCGGAATTCCATTGGTAGTATGACTATGTGTCTATGGAAGTCCGAAATCAGGGTAGGTGTATTTGGTCTTAACCTGAGACTTGCACCGCTAATACTTGCGACAATCAATATACTTTGGTTTTGGTCGTCCAGGGCTTGAACAGGCTCTGTGTACGCCTCTGATGGGTATATTGAGAATCGTAGTGTGTTGGGTGTGATGTCAAGACGGAAGTATCACTCCAGTCATATAGAGATGATGATCGTGCAGGGATACAGAACTAGTTCTCTAAAGGGTTGCAACCATCGGGATAATATGACTTGGTCATGATTATCCGATAATAAAGAGACTAGTTGCTCGTGATCCGATATATGCTTCGTACGGGGCAGACACTGTACCAGCCCCAGGCCTTGCATGTGATCATCCGATACTGGATCGAAATATGCAATACTACGTATACTACGCCTGATATAGATCAGCTTATTCTTGTAAGCATGTTTCTGGAGAATTGGGTAGGCATGACGCTTTGCTAGAAGCCAACCTTGTCTTGTAAATCGATAAAAACGTAGTACTAGGTACTTACGTGTTCGGATAGTCCGACGACCGAATTTACTGCCAACATATCCGGGGATCTCATGGGTCACTTCCCGAAGATTCACCGATGACGTATGACTCACACTTTATTAATCTGGGATTAATTAGTAGAGAGATAAAATTAATCTGGGATTAATTACGGAGATATTTTATCTGGGATAAAATATTAATTAAAGAGAGATAACGATTAATTTGGAATTAATCGATAAAATAATATATTCGATATATTATACGAAATTGGATTTCGACGCGGAATTAAAATTAGATTTTAATTTGGGCGAACGAGTTAATTTAGAATTAATTCGTTAGCGACGTGGATAGTGATTTCGCTAGGCATAATCATTTAATTACGTCGCTACAAAAAATTCGTTAATTTGGAATTAGCGAACCCGAGCCCGGGATTGTTTGCGAGCGCATTCGCATTTCGAATTCGAGTGCATCACATAAGTCAAATCAAGCGTCAAATCACTAGTCACATCAAGCGTCAAATCATTAGTCACTTTGAGTGATGTGACAACTTGTCACTTGATTGATTGAGTGATGTGACTTGATGGAAGTAGATGGCTAAGCTTTTAAAGCTTGTACTTGATTGACTTTTTGGAAAAAGGAAATTTGGTATATGTTAATTGTTTTTGGAAAACAATTATTAATTACACATTTCCATTCTCTCTCTCTTAGGCTCACGTTTTTGGAGCCCATTCTTTTCCTCTCTCACTCTCGGCCAACATGCCATTTCTTCTTCTTTTCTTTCACTGGTTTGACCGTGAATCACAAAGGGAAGCAAGGGAAATTTGTGGCAAATTTCTTGAGTGCTAGCACACATAGGAGCCATACAAAGGTGATAGGGAACTCACTTCATGAGCTTGGAATCACCATCATCAAAAGCTTGGAGCTTGGAGCAACAATGTAGGACCAAAGTTGAATTGGATGAGCCCAAACCAGTGAGTTTGCCGAGCTTGACAGAGGGCAGAAAATAAATTTTTGTTGTCCACCGCATCCCTCAACCGATCGATGTAAGTATTCCACAACTTTCTTCGATGTATTCATACATGTTTTATGCTTTATTATTCGATCCTCGGGACCGTAGAACTCCAACATCTATTAGGAAATCTTCATTGAGTCATTCAGTGTTTATCAAATAAACACCTACTTGTCTATACGAGTCTCCCGAGGCTCATGGTTCATTAGGATAAACCATCGGACCCAGTCACGATATATGTCATGTATTGGTCTCAGCGGATTTTACAAACCGACCCGTTTTTGTAAATCTTGACCAGGAACTTTATTTAAGGATATACAACTTATAGCGACGCTTCCCAATGTCAATTACAAACTACGTTGTAAGTGCGCATTACGATGTAAATCCTAGGGTCTTGTCTAATATACACGTATCACTAAATCAAATTTAGTTTCAATCTGATCATAATTAGATATCTAATCGCAATTAGATCAAATATGTGTATAAAAGACAAGATGTGCTACCATTAAATAAGTAATATTATGGAAAAAAGAATTGTTCGTATTTATGAATCGGACATAAATACGATCCGGATTGACACTCTGAGTACCAACCCTAGTAGGTTGATGGTGGATAAGATGGAAAATATGGTTCAGTGAATATGCTGGTTCATTATATGAAGGTTTTTGATAGTTCTGCCACCCTGAATTGTAGTTGTACGTGCAATGATTGCTAGGGTGGTTACTATTGCATATCTCACATCTCTGAATTGGTCGAGCAATTATTGTGTTATTTTCTCTGACATCCATGGATAATTGTTGGGTTGGACAATAGGCCTTAGAAAACCGGACCGCTGCTCCCTGATATAGGGTGTATCATCTCTTTGTAAAGCTCGTAATTCTTCCATCGCCCAATAATGTTTCATTTCAACCACCTGAAAATAAAAGAAAGAAATAAAAATTACAGATAAAAATAAAGAAAATTAGATATAAGTAAAATAGATAGCTTCAAAATTAATAACGCAAGAAAAATAAGTCCTCGGTAACGGCGCCAAAAACTTGATCGGTGAAATCACACATGTAACGCAAGCGCACGTATCGCTCAAGTAGTATAAGAATATCGATCCCACGAGGAGTTAATTTCTACTGTTGTTATTAATTATTGATGCTAAATATTTACAGGAATCTAATCAAAGGGAGAAGGGAATGATTGCTTGATTGGTTGGTTGAATGTGGATTTGCTAAATAAATAAATAAATAAAAACACAAAAGAAAATACTTAGGAAAATAAACAAAAGACACAAACATCTAGGGTTGTGATTTCATATAATATTATTCTAATGATGAATTGATTCTCTTCTATATGCATAATAAATCATTCTGTTAACTTGGAACACGAAGATATGCAAAAGCCTCTTCCGATCGCCAGATGCAAACACCCAAAGTAACCCAATTAACTATATTCCTATGTTAACCAAGTTATCCGAATTCATTAAGTTCAAGTTCCAATTGTGGCTACCCCCGCCCAATAGGTAAATGTCTATCCTGTAAGGAAATCTACCCCAAGATGAGATCGTGAGCTATTGAATCTAAGGCTGAAACCAAAAATCCCTTTTCCAAGTTCATTTTAAGTTTACCATATCAATCTTATTGGTGGCCAATTAATATGAAGCATTAATCTTAAGATTCAATAAACAAACCAAAGTATTAAACATAATATAACTAAATCAATTATTAAACTCATGAATATTGTGCTTCATCACTTCCCTAGAACAAAAATAAAATGATGGGGGTTAGGGGATCCACCTTTAATATTTCAAATCTAGAAATCTCACTTTATTATAATATAGAAATTATCAGTGTTACCCAATTAAGTCAAACCAGCCATAAAGACGGTGTTATTATTTGTCCATAAACCAGCCATATAGGCGGTAATCATCTATCACCTAAAGACCGACCATATAGGCGGTGTCACATTATGTCAAATAAATAAACCCCTTAAATCCATATTATTAAATTAAAATTTCCATATCATAAATTAAGTGAGATTAATCTACCTTATCATATTAAGGGTTTCACCCTTCCCCCAGCGGAAATTAATTACTTAAACATAAAATAAAATAAAAACACTCAAACTATTATTACTACTAAAAATAAAAATAAAAATACATTAAAAAACTACTAAATAAAACACACAAGATGCAATCCTTAATTCTTTTCCAAGAAATCAAGGAAAGTATGAAATTTACAAATGAAATGGCTTGGTATTTATAGGTAAAATTTTGCCTCCATCAATTTCTCCACAAATTTGTCCACCAATTTCTCCACCAAACATGTCACCAAACATGACACCATACATGGCACCAAACATGGAACCAAACATGGCAAAAAATATGGAACCAAATCCTCCACCAGTATGTTTGGTGGAAGTTTGACAATTTTCATTATTTTATTTTATTTTTATTTTTTTGTTTTGAAAATGACTTTAATAATTACACATAACACACTTCCAGATATTGTATCCATTTCGGTCATGAAAACCTCATAATTCGAAATTACTATGAACTTCAAAGTTGTAGTTCTTTGAGTCTTCTTTAATTTCGAACTTGAATCACCTCAATCCGATATCGGAGTAAAATGTTATGGCTAAAATACGAAAATTACGCAAAGTTGAAATTTCCGAAATTGTACTTCGTTAGAACGCCATTTCAAGTTTCCAACCTCCAAAATTCAAATGCCAAGTCCAGTTTTTGCCCTTATTTGTTCCACATTTCATCCTGAATAATTCCATTGAGTCCCGATTAAATTTTATCAGTAAAATAAATAAAAACACATCAAAATATTCATAAAACTAGGGAAACTATATAAAATATTACGTCAAAGGGGCGGTAAATATTTATGTATTTTCCGCTCATCAAGAACACCAACACCCACCCAGTGTAGTACTGACCGACGTAAACACAAACGTATAACGCAAGCGCACGTATCGTTCAAGTAGTATAAAAATATCGGTCCCACGAGGACTTAATACCTAATCTATTAATTTTATGAGGTTAAATGATTACTAATATCTAACAAGTTGATTGATTGATTTGAAATGGTGACGATTCTAAATTTAAAAACAAGTAAATAAAATTGTCGAAAATAGGTTTTAAGAAAATTCAATATTAAAAACTATCTAGGGTTGTGATTTCTTCCAATATCATTTTAAAGATGAAGTGGTTATCTTAAAGTTGGGTAATATATTGATTTATTAACCTGGAACACTAAATTATGTGTAAGCCTCTGTCGATGGTCAGACACAAATACCCAGTTTAACCCAATTGAATCATATGTCTATGTCAACCAAATTATCTGGATTCATTAAGTTTAAGTTCCAATTATGACTACCCCCGCCCGACAGGTATATTCATATCTTGTAAGGAAATCTATTAAAGGGTTATCTATCCTCAAGGAAGATCGTGGGCTATTGAGTCTAAGGCTGAAACCTAAAATCCCTATGTCTAGTTCATTTTAGATTTACCAGATCAATTTTATTAATGGCCAGTTAATGAAAAAGCATTAAGTTTAAGACTCAATAAATAAATCTTTATATTACCCAAGCTATAATCTAACCCTTATAAAACGGTGATATTGGATTTCATCACAACCCCAGATAACTAATTTAGTTACAACACATAACTAGGGCTAGTAAAAACTTGAAAATAAAAGACATAAAGTAAAAATGCGGTAAAGTAAATACTGAAAAGTAAATTACAATAAAATAAAATGCTAAGGTAAAAGGAATTACTTTTACTACTACTAATTTAGATATCTCCCATAAAATAATATATAAACTTGTGATTCTTTTTCCAACCAGCCATTTAGGCGGTAACCTGATTAAGTCAAATTAAGTCCAACCAGCCATAAAGGCGGCACCAAAATTAAATTACCAACCGACCAATCTGGCGGTATCCTTTTTAAGTCAATATTTTAAATAGTGAATATATTATTTTAAGGGAGATTAATCTAAATAGTAACAGTAAAAGAATTACCTTTCACCCTAGCTGGGGGAGTTACCTCCTCATGGTAAATAATAAAAACTGTAAAAAGTAAAAAGTAAAAATTAAATTACTATATTAACAAAACGTAATTAAAATTAATTACAAAACTAAAAAACTAAAAAACTAAAAATTAAAAGAAAGTAGAGAGAGAAACTCTCTCTTTAGATAGAATATAAGAGAGAGTGTGGTACATTCAATTCTGAAATCTCGAGCTCAATTTATAGGCCTCGATAGGCTTCCAGCGTCGCGACGCCAGGGCCTTCAGCGTCGCTACGCCAGCTTTTGTCGACGTGGCAAGCTCTGGTTCGCCGGTTTGAAGATTCTGGATAAGCTGATAAGGTGACACGTGGCAGAGTGGTTGGGCTTCAATTATTGTGACATGTGGCGGCTTCTGATTGGTCGCTGAGATTCTTATCCGCCACGTGTCAGATAAGGATTAGATACTCAATTATTGATGCTGACGTGGGGATGATGTGGCGGTGACGTGGTGACGACGTGGCGACACGTGGGAAAGATACTGTCGGCACCGTAGAATTGTGACACGTGTCACTTTCTGATTGGCTGATGATGATGTGGCACGACACGTGGCAAATTTGACTTGTTGACTTACTGACGTGGCTGATGATATGGAGACACGTAGGATGACACGTGGCATACGTGGTGATGATGACTGTCGGCACCGTAGGATGCTGACATGTGGCACGACGCATGTTAGCAGATCGGCTGTGATGGTGACACGTGGCACGTCGCATTTTAGCAAAGTCAAACTTTTCTCAGATTCTGATTTGTGGACCCGGCGCACGTTAGCACTGTTCGGTGCATTTTAGACGTCGCGACGCGATAAAGACCAAAATATCCCCGTTGACGTATTTTTGTCCGTTTTTGCCCCAAATTGCCTCCAATGCTTTCCAAACTTTATTTATCTGCAAAATAACACAAAATACATCAAAACGTTCACAAAACTCGAGAAACTATACGAAATATTAGGTCAAATGAGTGGGAATAAGTGATATAAATACCACTCATCACACCCCCAAACCTAACATTTTGCTAGTCCTCGAGCAAAACATAAAATAAAATAACATGAAAATAAAATTAACTAAGCCACTTTCGTAGGGATCACGATTGCATTTAGCGTATGCAACAAGCCTTTAAACCCCTAGGTGTCCCTAGTGGACGAATTGTAGTCTCGTGAGGGTTTACAGCAATGATACCCACAAACATGTTTACAAAAGTAAAAAGTTAGTTAAAACTAATGCACACAAAAGCAAAAAGACAAGAGAAAAAAGAAGTTAGTGACTAATCAAGTGAAACTTCTACTCCAAGTTACTAGTTGTTTTGTTTCATTTTAAATTTCCGAATAAGTAAATTCTCCGATTATTTTTACCATTCTCCATATACACAGCTAACAAAATATTAATCAATTTATTTTTGCCCACAACAGTCATAAGTGCAGTTGATAAGAGAGTAATATTTTTGTCCTAAAGTTCTATCAGATTTCACACCTTTTTGGAACAATGGAATAATTTTTCTCATTTTTCTGATTTGTTCTTTGATTTTTCTCTATTTTTTATTTATATACAATATCTTCCATCTATGTAGCGAGTGTTGGGTCGGTGACTCCCAAACCAGTTGGTTTTAGGGCACCAGGTGTTAAGACACCCCTACGGACTTAATTACTCAGAATTCAAATATATATATTTTTGCAGCATCTTCGATCCATGTAACGAGCTTTGGGCCAGTGACTCCCAAACCAGTTGGTTTTAGGGCACTAGGTGTTAAAACACCCTTACATACTTAATAACCCGGATCTTAGATACTTTATTTATTTTTTTTTTTTTACTCCATTGCTTTTTGAGATGTTTCCTCCAATTAAACTAGAGCACTGAATATTACAAACTTTTCAATTTTAGCTCATGTCCGTATGTTACTATATATGTTGATAATATCTGTCAACTGAGCATATGAAGATTCCTTTTAGTCCGTTTTAAGGAGAATTCACAAATTAAATAATTCAAAATAAAATAAACAAAAATTAACTTGTTTCGAAATAGGCTTGAGATACGTCTCAGGAGTGGAAACTCCTTACTCAGCTACCTTTTACCAATTTCACCCTTTTAGTCAAAATAAAAACATAAAAACGCAAAATATTTTTGTAATTTTTTGAAAATTTTTCAATTTTTTTGTATTTTTGGAAAACTTTTGGACTAAAAATAAAAACAAACACAAACTAAAAACAAGGTACTAATCAACTAATTTCCTCCCCCAAACCTAAATGAGACATTGTCCCCAATGTCTTAAAGGTTAAGATCCAGATTTATCCGACGCCTCTTACCACGATCTTCCTCGGACCAATTTATCTTTGAAAGTATAGAGTCAACTTGTGGTTCATAGGCTGTGAGTTGGTCTATTAGATCCGGAGCAGTTCTGGCAGTAAAGAGGAGTTCTTTCAAAGGTTTTGACACGAACCCATTTCTTCGAGCATCATCGAGAAACACACAAAGAAAATCATAAAATCCATCAACGTTGAGCAGTCCAAGCGGTTTCTGGTGTATGTTCAGGTTCGCCCAAGATAGAACTATAAAAATTTCCTCCAATGTACCCAAGCCACCTGGCAAAGCGATAAAAGCATCAGCACGGTTAATCATTTCTACCAGTCGTTCAGACATACCTGGCACGATCAGTTCCTCTCCGTTTGATGATCCAATAAGATTTGCCTCTGCCAAGGGTTTTGGGATGATTCCCAAAACATGACTGCCTTCTTCCTGTACTGCCTTTGAAACGATCCCCATAAGTCCGAGATTGCCTCCGCCATATATTAAGTGCATATTCCTTGCAGCTAAGACTCGACCCAATTCGTGTACTGCTTCTACGTATTGTGGTTTAGTACCAACACTACTACCGCAAAACATACAGATGTTCTCAACTCGTCTTCTTGAAGTGGCTTCCATTTTTTATGTATTTTTTTCTCAACTCGGGATGCCTTCAAAAGTGCAATGACGGGCTGAATTTATAGTACCTAAAAAGGGTGAGTAAAAATAGCACAAGTATCTTCCAGATGACGATTAGTAGCGAAATAATATCGTGATAGTCAAAAAGGTCTGGATTCTGTCGGAGAAAATAAAAGAAAACAACAAAACAAATCACAATTATTAAGAAAAGACAAAGAGATATAATATTTACAAGAAAAGTAACGGCTTGATTGACGTCTATGCGTCAGGGACAAGCTTCCCATCCAATTTTCTTATAAATTGAAAAACAGGGTCTTTTTGAGTCAGATTCCCGAGACTTAACAATTGTCTTTCCTTTTGGAATTGTGTATGTAATTTGCGAATGGCTATGTAAACATATCCACTGGGATGCGTCTCAAGAGTTAAGGATATATCATCTAAAGACTCCTTACTCAAGCCATCTCTAATGAATTTAATTTTGTCTTCGCGATTATCAGACACCATTCCTAAAGAACGACAATGAGTGTTGCAATTAAATCGTGCACATTTGAAACAAACACCCATTTGCTTAGCTCTACGTTTCTTTGCATAGGTGCTTCTTCCAAAACCAGGCAGATGTGAAATAAAAGAGTTAGAAGACTCACCTGCCAATCGGACCCGTGCTTCAATTACCCAACGAATATCATTAGGAATACAATGGATTGTCAATAACCTCATCCGTTCCAAGCGAGCTTTGTATACTTTCATCATAGATTTTTGAGGGAGAGAAGGAAATTGCTTGCGAAGATTTACGAGAGCTTCTTCCATATTGAAATGACTAATCCTGCAACAATTAAACACACAAGAATAAAACACACCAAATCACAATATATACACAAATTGCATGGGTTGCCTCCCTGCTAGTGCTAAGTTTAAAGTCGTCAGCCAGACTTGACTTCTCGAACGTTAAGCTGGATCTGAAAGTGTAACACTTTCTTTTTGTCGCTCAAACGATTCTCCCCAGTAGTGCTCGGCACGCTTTTTTTTAACCTTGAAAGTTTTGTTAGCGTCAGGATCATGTATCTCAACGGCTCTATTTGGAAAAAATTTGGTGATCACAAATGGACCTGACCACTGACCGGCGTAAACACACACGTATAACGCAAGCGCACGTATCGTTCAAGTAGTATAAAAATATCGATCCCACGAGGACTTAATATCTAAACTATTAATTTTATGAGGTCAAATGATTACTAATATCTAACAAGTTGATTGATTGATTTGAAATGGTGACGATTCTATATTTTAAAGCAAGTAAACAAATTTGTCGAAAATAGGTTTTAAGAAAATTCAATATTAAAAACTATCTAGGGTTGTGATTTCTTCCAATATCATTTTAAAGATGAAGTGGTTATCTTAAATTTGGGTAATATATTGATTTATTAACCTGGAACACTAAATTATATGTAAGCCTCTGTCGATGGTCAGACACAAATACCCAGTTTAACCCAATTGAACCATATGTCTATGTCAACCAAATTATCTGGATTTATTAAGTTTAAGTTCCAATTATGGCTACCCCCGCCCGACAGGGATATTCCTATCCTATAAGGAAATCTATTAAAGGGTTATCTATCCTCAAGGAAGATCGTGGGCTATTGAGTCTAAGGCTGAAACCTAAAATCCCTATGTTTAGTTCATTTTAGATTTACCAGATCAATTTTATTAATGGCCAGTTAATGAAAAAGCATTAAGTTTAAGACTCAATAAATAAATCTTTATATTACCCAAGCTATAATCTAACCCCTTATAAACCGGTGATATTGGATTTCATCACAACCCCAGATAACTGGCTTAGTTACGACACATATTTACGGGTAGTAAAAAAAAACTTAAATAAAATAAAAGACATAAAGTCAAATACTGAAAATGAAATACTGAAAAGTAAATGCTGAAAGTAAATGCTGAAATTAAATACTGAAAATTAAATGCTGAAAGTAAATTACTGAAAAGTAAATTGCTGAAAGTAAATTACTGAAAAGTAAATTGCTGAAAGTAAATTGCTGAAAGTAAATTACTGAAAAGTAAAAACTGAAAATTAAAGAAAGAAAAGTATTGTGCGTAAAAGTAAATTGGCGGAAAGTAAAAACTGAAAATTAAAGAAAGAAAAGTATTGTGCGTAAAAGTAAATTGGGGAAAGTAAAAACTGAAAAGTAAAGAAAAGAAAATGCGAAAGCGAAAATTAATTACTAAAAGCTATAAATAAACAAACAAGATACAATCTTCTTAGTATTCTTAAGGAATTCCTTAGAAGAAAGTATGAATTTTACAAATGAAATGGCTTGGTATTTATAGGCAAAATTTTGCCTCCATCAAATCATCCACCAAATCAATTATTAATTGCTCCACTAATTGCTCCACCAAATCCATTATAATTGCTCCACTAATCTCTTATCATGTTTGGTGATGATTTGATATTTTTATTATTTATTTATTAATTTATTTTTTGCTTTGAAAATGATTGAAAGTGACTTTAATAATTACACACTACACACTTGTGGCTGGTTCATCAATATCGGGCATTAAATATTCAGAATTCGAATTATTTTGTCTTTCAAAGTTTTAGATCTTTGAGTCTTCTTTAATCTGGAACTTGAATCAGCTCAATTCGATATCTGAGTAAAAGGTTATGCCCAAAATACGACAGATGTGCAAAACTGGAATTCCAAAACTGCACTTCGTCAAAACGCCCTTTCAAGTTTCCAATCTCCAAAATTAAAATATCAAGTCCAATAATTGCCATTATTGACCCATATTTCATCCTAAATGATTTCATTGAGACCCGATATTATTTTATCTGCAAAATAAACTAAAACACATCAAAAAGTTCATCAAACCCGAGAAACTAAATAAAATATTAAGTTAAAGGGGCGGTAAATATTGATATATTTTCCGCTCATCACACCCCCAAACCTAACATTTTGCTAGTCCTCGAGCAAAACAAAAAAAATAAAATAAAATTAAACTAAGCCACTTTCGTAGGGATCACGGTCGCATTTAGCATATGCAACAAGCCTTTAAACCCCTAGGTGTCCCTAGTGGACGAGTTGTAGTCTCGTGAGGGTTTACAGCAATGATACCCACAAAAATTTTACAAAAGTAAACAGGTAATAAAACTAATGCACACAAAACCAAAAAGACAAGCGAAAAGAGAATAATATGTTAGTGACTAATCAGGTGAAACTTTTACTCCAAGTTACTAGTTGTTTGTTTCATTCTAAATTACCGAATAAGTAAATTCTCCGATTATTTTTACCATTTTTCATAAAACACAGCCAACAACAATATTAAACAACACATTTTTGCCCACAACAGTCATAAGTGCAGTTAAAGTTCTATCAGATTTCACATCTTTTTGGAGTAATGGAATATTTTTCTGATTTTCTGATTTTTTTCTTTGATTTTTCTCTATTTTTTATTTATATACAATATCTTCCATCTATGTAACGAGTGTTGGGTCGGTGGCTCCCAAACCAGTTGGTTTTAGGGCACCAGGTGTTAAGACACCCCTACGGACTTAATTACCAGACTTCAGATATAAATATATTTTTGCAGCATCTTTGATCCATGTAGCGAGTGTTGGGCCAGTGACTCCCAAACCAGTTGGTTTTAGGGCACTAGTGTTAAAACACCCTTACAGATTTAATAACTCGGATCCCGGACGTTTTTTTTTTTTTTTTTTTTTACTCCATTGCTTTTTTAAGATGCTTCTTCCAATTAAACTAGAGCACTGAATATTACAAACTTTTCAATTTTAGCTCATGTCTGTTGTTACCATGTATGTTGATAATATCTGTCAACTGAGCATATGAAGATTCATTTTAGTCAATTTTATGGAGAATTTACAAATTAAATAATTCAAAAGGAAATAAACAAAAATTAACTTGTTTCGAAATAGGTTTGAGATACGTCTCAGGAGTGGAAACTCCTTACTCAGTACCTCTTACCAATTTCACCTTTTTAGTCAGAATAAAAACACAAAAATGCATAATATTTTTGTAATTTTTTAAAAAAATTTCATTTTTTTTGTATTTTTCAAAAAAATTTTAACTAAAAATAAAAAAAATACAAACAACAAAAACAAGGTACTGATCGACTAATTCCCTCCCCCAAACCTAAATGAGACATTGTCCCCAATGTCTTAAACAATAAAGAGTGAGAGTTAAGAGGTCGTACCTGGTTAGCTGAAATCTACAGGAAATTAAAGGTTAAGATCCAGATTAATCCGACGCCTCTTACCACGATCGTCCTCGGACCAATTTATCTTTGAAAGGATTAGGGTCAACTTGTGGTTCATAAGCTATGAGTTGGTATTAGATCTGGAGCAGTTCTGGCAGTAAAGAGGAATTCTTTCATAGGTTTTGACACGAACCCATTTCTCCGGGCATCATCAAGAAACACACAAAGAAAATCATAAAATCCATCAATATTGAGCAATCCAAGCGGTTTCTGGTGTATGTTAAGGTTCGCCCAAGATAGAACTATAAAAATTTCCTCCAATGTACCCAAACCACCTGGCAAAGCGATAAAAGCATCAGCACGGTTAATCATTTCTACCAGTCGTTCAGACATACCTGACACGATCAGTTCCTCGCCGTTTGATGATCCAATAAGATTTGCCTCTGCCAAGGTTTTGGAATGATTCCAAAACATGACTGCCTCCTTCCTGTACAGCCTTTGAAACGATCCCCATAAGTCAAAGATTTCCTCCGCCATATACTAAGTGCATATTCCTTGGAGCTAAGACTCGACCCAATTCCTGTGCTGCTTCTATGTATTGTGGTTTAGTACCAACACTACTACCGCAAAACACACAGATGTTCTCAACTCGTCTTCTTGAAGTGGCTTCCATTTTTTATATGTATTTCTTTCTCAACTCTGGATGTATTCAAAAGTGCAATGACGGGCTGAATTTATAGTTCCTGAAAAGGGTGAGTAAAAATAGCACAAGTATCTTCCAAAGGACGATTGTTAGCTAAACAACAAAAGAAATCGTGAAAGGTCAAAAGGTCTGGATCCTGTCGGAGAAAACAAAACAAATCACAATTATTAAGAAAAGACAAAGAGATATAATATTTACAAGAAAAGTAACGGCTTGAATGACGTCTATGCGTCAGGGACAAGCTTCCCATCCAATTTTCTTATAAATTGGCAAACAGGGTCTTTTTGAGTCAGATTCCCGAGACTTAACAGTTGTCTTTCCTTTTGGAATTGTGTATGTAATTTGCGAATGACTATATGAACATATCCACTGGGATGCGTCTCAAGAGTCGAAGATATATCATCTAAAGACTCCTTACTCAAGCCATCCCTAATAAATTTATTTTTTCTTCGCGATTATCAGACACCATTCTAAAGAGCGACAACGAGTGTTGCAATTAAATCGTGCACATTTGAAACAAACACCCATTTGCTTAGCTCTACGTTTCTTTGCAATGTGCTTCTTCCACAACCAGGCAGATGTGAAATAAAAGAGTCAGAAGACTCACCTGCCAATCGGACTCGTGCTTCAATTTATCCAATGAATATCATTAGGCACACCATGGATCGTCAGTAGTCTCATCCGTTCCAAGCGAGCTTTGTAAACTTTCATCAGAGATTTTGAGGGAGAGAAAGAAATTGCTTGCGAAGATTTGCGAGAGCTTCTTCCATATTGAAATGACTAAACCTGCAAAATTAAACACACAAAAATAAAAAACACCAGATCATAATATATACACAAATTGCATGGGTTGCCTCCCTGCTAGCGCTAAGTTTAAAGTCGTCAGCCAGACTTGACTTCTCGAACGTTAGGGTGGATCTGAAAGTGTGACACTTTATTTTTGTCGCTCAAATGATTCTCCCCAGTAGTGCTTGACACGCTTGTTTTTAACCTTGAAAGTTTTGTTAGCGTCAGGATCATGTATCTCAATGGCTCTATTTGGTAAAACTTTGGTGATCACAAATGGACCTGACCACCGTGATTTTGGCTTCCATGGGAAGAATTTCACCCTTGATTTGTTTAACAGTACCTTCTGCCCTGATTCCAGTGTATGGCGCACTAACTTCTCATCATGTCTTTTCTTGCCCTTTTCTTTGTACAATTTGGCATCTTCAAAAGGCTGAATGTGAAATTCCTCCAATTCGTTGAGCTGGTGGAACTTTTCTCTTCTGTTGCTTGTAGAGCAAGAATTGGCTCTTTCAGTGCAAAAGATGCTTTATCTTTAGGCTCCACATGCAATTAACATGTTTTAAGTTTGTCAGTAGAACTTTGTCTTTCATCAGAGTTCTGAATGGTACTGTGTATCACATCGAGTTTGAAACATTCCTCCTCTTTTCATCATCTGGGAAATTCATGGCCTTGAAAACATTGAATGTTACTTCTTGGTCCTGTACCCTCATGGTTAGTTCTCCTTTTTGTACATCAATAATGGTTCGACCTGTAGCCAAGAATGGTCTCCCAAGGATGATTGGCACGTCTGCGTCTTCCTCCATATCAAGGACAATAAAATCTGCTGGGAAAATGAATTTGTCAACCTTGACCAGCACATCCTCAACTACGCCTCTTGGAAATATGAGCGTTCTATCAGCAAGTTGCAGTGAGACTGAAGTTGGCATTGTTTCTCCAATCTGTAATTTCCTGAAAATAGAAAAAGGCATCAAGTTAACACTAGCACCTAAATCAATAAGGCTTACCAAAGTTATGTTCTCCTATGACGCAAGGAACAGTGAAACTGCTAGGATCTTTCAACTTCGGGGGAGGTTCCTCTGAATGATAGCACTGTATTCTTCTGTTAATGCTACTGTCTCGTAATCTCCCAATCTCCGCTTTCGTGAAAGAATATCTTTCATGATTTGGCATAGGTGGGCATTTGTTCCAACGCTTCTGCAAATGGAATGTTGATATGCAGCTTTTTGAAGATCTCCAGGAACCGGGAAAATTGCTTGTCCAATTTATTCTTCTGAAGACGTTGAGGAAAAGGTGGAGGTTGGTGATCTGTTCTTTTTCCTTTGCTTCTTTTTCCTCCATTTGTTGCTTTGTTTCTTTTGGAACTTCCTCACACAGCAGTGAATTGACTCCAACATCTTTGTTGATTTCAGTACCGCTCTTTAACATGATGGCATGACATTGTTCCTTCCCATGTTTCTTGGATTTGGCTCTGTGTTGCTAGGAAGGGTACCTGGCGGTCTGTAACTCTGAGCATTTGCCAGTTGTCCCATTTGATTCTACAGTGCTTTAATAGAAGCAGATTGACTTGAATTAATGTTGCTTGGGATTGAAACATTGCATCGTATTTGCTTCTCGCTTTTTGAACATCTCTGCAAACCATTCTTTCATTTCTGGTTCTTTTTCATGCTCCTGGCCTTTAGTCTGCTGGTGGAATCCAGGTGGTGGATAGTTTTTCTGTTGGCCTGAATTGTTGCTCCATGCTAAATTAGGATGATTCCTCCACCCTGGGTTGTTTGTAGGTGTGGAATATGGATTGTTCCCCTGTCTGTTGAAATTGTTGACATAATTCACCGTCTCTTCATGTTGGTTTGACTCTGGTGCTCCTCCATATGGTGAACTTGTGGTTCAGCGATGTTCACAACTTATGTGCTAAGTGTTTCTAGACATTTGCATATCTGATCCAGCCTGGTATTCACTGGTGTTTGCTCCAATTCATAAATTACTGCAATTCTTTGGATCATGCTCCTTTCTGTTGGCCACAATGAATTGTTGTTAGCCATTCTTCGATTAGGTCCAGGCTTGATCTTCTCCTTTTGCCATCAAGGCTCCTCCAGCAGCAGCATCGATTGTGGTTCTCATTATTCCAGAAAGCCCATTATAGAATGTTTGGACTTGAAGCCATTTTGGAATCTCATGGTGAGGATATTTCCGGAGTAATCTTTGTACTTTCCAAGCTTCGCCAGAGGGATTTGAATCTGTTGTACAAAGATGTGATGTCATCCTCAGCTTTCCGGTTCTGGCTGGTGGAAAGTATTTTGCAAGAAATTTGGTGGCTAAAGTGTTCCAAGTTGT
This sequence comes from Zanthoxylum bungeanum, assembly GCA_019454045.1. NCBI lineage: Eukaryota > Viridiplantae > Streptophyta > Magnoliopsida > Sapindales > Rutaceae > Zanthoxylum > Zanthoxylum bungeanum. The sequence continues at coordinate 489 of SKCR01024860.1, read as the reverse complement.
GATAGAACCTGTGGTAGTGAATGTAGCCAAGCTTTAGCTCTGTCCTTCAAGGAGTATGGAAAACACGCAGTCTCATTGCTTCTTCAGCTTCTCGGTTGTAATTAAAAGTGCCGCAAACTTCCAGGAAGTTACTGATGTGGGCATTAGGATCTTCAGTTGCATTCCCCCAAATTGAACTGACTGCTGAATCATCTGAATGCATGTTTTGATGTCACATGCATTTGCTGGTAGGGAGGGACGTACAATACAGGAAATGAGTCTGCCAACCATCGAAATGGTTCTGTCTCGAATGGGAATTGGTGGTGAAACGTTCAAAGGTTCAGGTTCCATGTTGACTAAGCTTCTTGGACTTCTCGCCTTTCCCTTCTCAACTGTCTGATAGTTCTTTCAATTTCTGGGTCAAGCGATCGGAGTTCAAAGCTTCTGGTTCGTCTCATGTAGTTTCTGAGAACCTGAAACACAAGAAAACAACGACAATAAGTAAAAATA